>JAUPFV010000002.1:7368713-8568713 GCA_036936605.1 Limnanthes douglasii subsp. nivea | reverse complement strand
ATTACATGAACAACCCAAAGCATAACAAATTAGTAGCATATTAATTAAATCAACATCATAACTTAAAAGATGTTTTCTTAAGATCACCAGAGCGATATCTTTATCTAAAATTACAGCTAAACAATTCATCTCATATACTTAAAACAAAGTTCAAAAGTCTTCAAACTGACCTAGACAATGAATTACAATTTCACCATTTAGTTTAAACAACCTAGCCAAACCTGTATTAATATATATATATATATATATATATATATATATATATATATATATATATATATATATATATATATATATATATATATATATATATATTCATTAATCCATACTTTATTTTGCGGTATATGTATCTCATTTCACATGTTAGATGAATAACTTGTTGCATCATGCTACTACTATAAACAATCATCTCTTTTCTTATACGTCGTGTACGCGAGAGGTGGAACATGAAACGCGAGACGCGAGACATTATACTTCATCTTTCTGGCAACAACACTAAATTATCATATACATAAACCAAAGAGAGAAAAACCATAAAAGCAATTTAAATTGCGAGTTTTTATCTAATTAATCAACCAAATCCGTTATATAGATAACAAAAAACTAAAAGAGTTAAATTTCAAAATTTTAGAATAAAACTAAAACAATGAAGTCAAAATTTAGAGTAAATAGATTCGAATAAGCGCCAAAAAAATCCACATAATAAAAAAATGAAGAAATCTAAAAACAAAAAAATTGACGCAAAGAATATGAACAAAATTATAAAACCTAAGATAACAAATAAAAAACTAGTAGAATTACATTTAGAGTTTAACAGGAAAACAAAAGAATTTTTTTGATAAATTTTTAGATTTTATATAATTTATTAAACATATTTAGAGTAAAAAATTATATACTTGTTAGTAAATAATAAAATTAACTAAATCTGAAATAATAATCAAAATAATAAATTAAAAATTAAAAATATGATTTTATAAATAATTATTAGTATTTAATTTTTTAATATATATGAACGTGAAGTTTGTGCTAATAAATAATATCGTAAGATAGAACATGTGCACATAAAAAATTATATAAATTCAAATGCAATTCTTTCGTCTATAGGAAGAATTTTAAGTTTTTTCATTAAAAAATTGTATTAATTGTTATCACATATTAAATTTATTTTATTAATAATCATCAAATATTCCATAAATTATGAATAATTATTTGTGATATATAAGTATTTACAATTATTTATGCTACAAATAAATTTCAAAATATTAGTGATTATCGGTAGTTTAATTCATATAATTATAAATAATTTATTTTTTGTTTGTCTTTATATACTATTTACGGTATTAGTTTTTTCAAGTTTAGATCACTCATGGGAGCTCTTAGGAAAAAAATGCTATGTTCTTAAGCAAGAACATAGATAATTCCTTGATCTCCTTCTTCTTTGGAAATCTGTGTTACTTGTTGATCATGGAAGAGACTAATTTGGCCCTTCAGATAAACCCATTGGCAAGCAATAACTTGATGATTTCATCAAATGAAGAATTTTCTACGCTTAGGAAATCGGCTCGTTGCAAGATATCTGTACTACATATAAAAGAGAGAAATCTTGGTTCTTTGGCAGTAATAACATTATCTCTAATCCCACGTTTGAGGAAATCAACAAAGAGAAAGCAAATCCAATACTGCATTCGGGATCTTATGCTGATACACTAAAACCCAGGAAAACAGAGTTCGTTCAAATGTTTCGGTTTCGATTAAAGATGATTTTCCAGTTATTACGTTTGAGGCTAATGATAAAGACTTATTGATGAAGATGTCGAAACATACTTTAATCGCTAGGTTTGCTTCGGATAAACCTTCAATAAAGGTCTTCAGGAAATTCTTGAGCAAGTTTAAATTTTCTGGTAAATACAGCCTTTCAGTCTAGGACTACATGCACATTTTTATTGAATTTAATGAGGTTGAAGATCTTAAGAGGCTTTGGTCAAGAAATGTTTGGGTTCTTGGTAACAAAACAATGGGTTTATTGACATAGACTCCGAATTTTAATCCAAATCTTGAATGTCCTTATACACCAATCTGGGTTTCTTTACCTAATTTACCAGAATTCTTATTCAACGATTCTACCATTTCTGAAATTGCAAAGGTCATTGGAATTCCCCTGAAAGTTTGGGTTCCTTCTGTTAATCGGGCAAGACAAAATTGTTATAGGTTTTAGGTTGAAGTTGATATCTCCAAACCCTTAGTTCACAAAATCCAATTAAAGTTTGGTGGTGCAGACAGTTATTGGGTTGATTTAATCTATGATAGCATTCCTTTGTACTGCAGTAAGTGTGCCCATATAGGTCACTCGAATGATAACTGCAAGAAGCAACTCCCTGGTGAAAAGATACCAATAAATGATCAAAGTAAACTTCCTGATCAAGCTCTATCTGCAACAAGTGTTCCTGACCAATTTTACCATTCATAGCTTGCTAACAATGGTGTTGACAACAATAATCAACAGACTACTCAAAAACTTATTGAACATCCTTACCAATCTAATTCTGCCAATAACAAAGTGTATGGTAAACATCTTAAATCGATTGTTGTTAATAATGTTGCCTCAAATAGGTTGGAAATCCTTCAAAAGATGATTCTAAGTATGAAATTCCAAATCAATCTGATAGTATGAATGGTAAAGGAAATCAAGAGATTTTTCCCTCTAATTTGGATCATCTCGATCTTGTTAATGATCATGAGATGATTGATGCTTTGAAAACTATTGATAAGAGAAACATGTTTGAGCCTTTAAATGAAGATATTCATTATTCTCCCAGACATGAAGGCGGTCTTCTGAACTCTCCTGTTAAAGATCAGACAGAAGAAGTAAACTTGAAGAAGACTGATGTAAAGAAACCAAAGAAAGTGTCGAAAATCTGGAACTCCAAAGGACCAGTATCTTCAAAACTCATGAAGCTCAAAAGAGCCAATAAATCCTCCTCAGATTGATGACTATTACTATTCTGAATTGGAATGCAAGGGGTCTTGGTAATAAGCAGACTATTCAAAGACTTAAGTCTATGGTTATCTCTATCAAAGCCAGTTTTGTAGCTATTCAGGAGCCTTTTGTTAAGCCTGACAAGATGCAGTTTGTTGCTAGGAAGCTGAAGCCCAGTGGGTTTAGTAGTAATATCAATAATAGAATTTGGGTTTTTTGGCATCATGACTACAAAGTGGAGGTTGTTTCAGACAGAGAGCAGATCCTTCATCTTAAGGTTCACCATCCTTCCTTGGATAAAGTTTTCATGGTGTCTGTAATTTACGCAAAGTGCAAAAGAGATCAACGGATTTCCCTTTGGGATACCATCAGAACTCTTGATAATCCATCTAAAGAGTGAATTATTTTTCGTGAATTTAATGTTTTCTCTAACATTCATGAGCAACTTTCTTGTTCAACAATCAATCAAAGGGGAATGAATGAATTCAACAATCTTATAATGGACTATGGTTTACAGGATGCTGGTTATACAGGGTGTGCATTTACCTGGTCTAATGGCCATATATGGAAGCGGCTTAATCGTGTTTTATTCAACATTTCCTGGTTGAACTTCTTTGAGTCCACTTCTATTTCCCACGATGTTAGAAACTGCTCGGATCATTGCCCTATTTATATTAAAATATCTTCTAGTCTTGAGAGGGTTAAAGCTTCGTTTAAGTTCTTGAACATGTGGGTCACTCATCCAGATTCTATGAAGATGGTGAAGGAAAGTTGGTCTGTTAATTTGATTGGTGAAGTGATGAATCCTATTATGATTTTCTGGCTGAAACAAAAAAGGTTGAAGGCTGTGTTGAAAGAGTGGAACAAAAGTGTTTTGGGAACATATTTGATGCTATTAAGAAGTCTGAGGACACCATTAAGTTCAGAGAAGGCCTTTTGCAAGATGACCCTAGTGTTTCTAACAGAACTTCTCTGCAGGAGGCTAAGCAAAATCATCTCTTGCTGTTGGATAAAGAAAAATTATATTGGAAGCAGAAAGACCATGCAACATGGCTGAAGGACAGTGATAAAAATATGGCTGCTTACCACAGTTTTGTGAAGAAAAGATTGAAGAAGAACAGAATTGTCAGGATTAAAGTTGGAAATAACTGGCTCACTACTATGGAGGATATTAGGAACTCTACTATTAAGTATTTCCAAGCTTTGCTTGCTCCTTCTATAAGTGATGACAGCGAGTTTGACCTAATGGATGCTATTCCTAACTTGGTCATTGATGCTGATAATAATAGTCTAAAAATGTTTCCTCACTCTGATGAAATTCTTTGCATTATTAACTCCTTAAGCTCTGTGTCTGCTGCAGGGCCTGATGGCTTCAATGGAGAGTTTTACAAAAAAAATTGGCCTATTATAGGTTTTGTTTGCAAAGCTGTCCACTGCTTCTTTAATGGTTACGACATTCCTCATGTGGTTAAAGCTACAACAATCCGCTTAATTCCTAAAATTGACAACCCTAACAAATGGCAAGACTCCCGTCCTATCAGCCTTACCACTATGATCTCCAGGATAATTGAGAAATTTACAAACAACAGGCTGTCTACGATTCTACCTAAGCCGATATCTGATGAGCAAGGTGCCTTCGTGAAGGGGAGAAGCATCCACGATACCATTGTTATTGCCCATGAACTATGTTTTGATCTTAATACCAAATGCAAAGGAGGCAATGTCATCATCAAGACTAACATAACTAAAGCTTTTGACAAGCTTAATCATAGGTTTATCTTCAAAATCCTTCACTTATTTGGCTTTAATACTAACGTGACTACTCTTCTTAGTAACTTTATTAGTAAGGTATACTCCTCGATTCTGGTTAATGGTGAATTGAAATGTTTCTTCCTCAACACTCAAGGCTTGAGACAAGGAGATCCGCTTTCTCCAAGTCTCTTCATATTGGCTGAAGAGTATCTCATCAGAAGCATCAAGAAAATCTCAAATGACAACCCTAAATTCAGATTTAAAAGCAGAAGTAACCTGAATATCTTTTGCCTAGCATTCACAGACGATTTCATGGTGTTTAGCAATGGTGATTCTAATTCTATGCAAACTATAAAGTCTTTCTTGGATCATTATCATTGTGTATCTCGTCAGGAGATTAATGCTTCTAAATCTAAAGTTATTGTTTCAAGCAAGATGGATACTCAGCATTCATCTACAATTGAAAATATTCTTAATATAAAGCATACAAATCTGCCAATCAAATACCTTGGTTCAACCATTGCTATCTCTACCAGACTAGCTAATTTTGAAGATCTGATAAACAAAACCAAGAGTAGAATCTTGGATTGGGACAAGTTGGACCTCTCATTTGCTGGCCGTCTTCTTCTGATTCAGACGTTCTTAGCTGCTTTTCCCAACTACTTTCTCCAATACACCATCCTGCCTACTAGTATCATCAACAGATTGAAGCTCCTTTTTAATAAATTCCTGTGAGGAAACAAAGAAAAAAACAGGTTATAAATTGGTCTAGATGGGAAAGACTCTGCAACACCTATAATGAAGGTGGACTCAATCTTCATAAGCTAAATGATGTTCATCTTGTTTACTCAATGAAACTTTGGCTAAATTTCAGGCTTCAAAACTCTCTCTGGGCTAGATACATATTATATATCTACTGCAGGGATAACACACATCATATTCTAGCTGTTTCCCTTGTCAAGAAATCTAAAGCTTGGGTTCGTATCATTAATGTTAGAGAGTAATCTGAGGAGCATATTTTCTAGTTGCCTGGCCAAAGAAACATGAACTTCTGGTTTGACAGATGGTGCTCTGACAAACCATTTATCAAAGTTAGAGATAACAAGAACAGAAGATTGCTTTGGTACACTGGTAATGATTCTGTTAAAGATTTTTGGATCAATGGAAGCTGAGACATAGACATAATTAGTTCTCTGGTTTCTATAACTGAGATGAACAAAATCAAAGAGATTTCTCTTTCTGATAAGCCAGACAAGTTGCTCTGGTCTCTCTCTAAAGACGGTTTGTTCAACACCAAAGACACGATGAACCATATCAGACGCAAAGGTAATATTTCAAACCTTTATGCTATAAGACCTGGAATGAAGTTACACCTAAGAAGTGCTCTTTTTTCTTGTGGAAAGCACTTCACAACTGGATCCCTACTGATGGCGTTATGCAAAACAAGAAATTTCAGCTAGCCTCTAAATGTATCCACTGTAACAACGTAGAAACCATTCATCATGCTATTGTGCAATGCTCTCAAGCCTGGAATGTCTGGATATACTTTAGCACCATCTTCAAAATTCAGATTCAGCCTCACATAACAATTGGGCACATTCTAAGGAAATGGTACTGGGCTTCTCAAAAGAACTGTGACATACTGTCTATCCTGCCTGCAATCATTGTCTGGTCAGTCTGGTCTGGTCGCAACAAGAAGAAATGCAGTGATGATAACACGAGCTCTAACACCATGATCAGACATGTTCAGTACATTCTCTCTAGCCTTGATTTCACCAAAGTGTTAAAGAAGAAACACTGGGGCAGATTCGTGAAGGAAGCTGCTACTCTTGGTTGTACGAATCAAATGAAAAGCTATTCTAAACCTCTTTTCCTAAAATGGAAAAATCCAAAACAGGGGAGATACAAGTTAAAATTAGCTGGATCATGTACCTTCAACAATTAATCCGGAAATTCTTCTCCGGGATAGTGTTGGAAGTATTGTTATTGGCATGAGCATATTATATGGTAAAGAAAACCCCCTCATTGCTGAATGCAGAGCTCTGCTTGATGGTTTAAATCTGTGCAAAGACCTCAGAATGGAGAAGGTAGATATTGATATCGATTCGAAGGTTCTTGTCAATCTCTTGTTATATGGTAACTCGATTTGGTATTTGGAGCCAATCATTAGCTGTTGTAGGATGCTTATAAAGCCTGCCATGGTCATCAACAATGTCTTTCGTGAGCAAAATTATGGTGCCGATTGGATAGCAAAGGAAGCTCTTAGAATCGAAAATCGTTTGGTCTTCAATGAGTTAGCTGCTCCTTCAAAGCTGAAAGCTATTACCTTCCTGGAAAGCCTTAATCTTGGCTACATTCGTCTTTCAAATTAGGGTTTCTGTTTGATTTAGGACCGAATTTTGAGGAAGATGACCTAACGTCTTTCTTTTCAAATTGTTATAAAATTGCCAAAAAAGCCTTATACTTTCCTTATTTCTAATTCAATCCAAATTTATTTAAAAAAAATTTAAATCACTCATTATTCACACTTTTTAAAAAAGTTTTGAAACTACTCCTTGTCAATATATTTATACAAATTATTTATTTTTATTTAATATATTATTTTATTTCATAATAAATATTATTTTAATTTTTTAACCTAATCCGTTTATTCGTTTTATTTTCTATTCCCTCATTTTGTAGTGCTGTTTTTCTGAATTATAACTTTCAATAAAAGAGAGAAAAATTATACTCCTACTTGCAAAATGACGTAACTATAGACAATCCAAAAACCAGACCCGAGTCTTATTCATTCCGGCAGTCGGCAGATCAGAAATGTCTCAGAGTTGAAGTTTGTGCCCTCTGAGTACGACAGCGAGATATAATAATAAAACCATATTCTCTCAAATCAAAAGATAAATTTAAAAAAAAAAATCAAAAAATCATATCACCAAATTTGGAATAATTTTTTGTTTTCGCTAAACTAAGATCAAAAAAATAAATAGTCCTAAAATTTTAAGTGAAATTTATAAAAAAATATTCTGTTATTCCGTCGGGATAGACCTTTTCAACCGGCAAAAAAATTTCGGCCAAATGAATATAGATAGTTGGCAGGTGAAAATATCTCATCCAGCGGACGAGAAAATCTCGTCTGCAAATTCAACCGTCAGTTAAAAAGGTCTCAAATCATCAGTTGAACAAACGGAAGATAAAATCTCGTCTAGCGGAAACTCAACTATTAATTACGAAGGTCTCAACCGATAGTTGAACGAACATCTTAAAAGTAAACTGATAAATTTTAAAAATATTTTAATTTTAAAAACTGTTAATATTTTTTGAACTTTAATTTAACCAAAGCTATAAGGTGTTCCTGAAATCACATCAGATATTTTAAACCGGCTAATTTTTTAGTATATTCGTAATTAAAGTTTAAATAAAAAAAAGAATAGAATCATTAGCTTTATGATTTACAGGCTGTATGGTATGAGTATGAGGTTGGTATGCTTAGCAGCTGTATATTGCTAGCTAATGCACAACTGTGTTCTTTCTCTTTCGTCCTCTTCTGCCACCAAAATTTATTTTATTTCGAAAAGAAATCGAATCGAGTATATCCTATGATTCCTATCCATGCAGTGTTTACTTTTTCGGCTCTCTAAGTTCTGTCGTATCATGTAATTTGGTAACACACGTGACATTGACATAGCCCATTGAACCGATACTACCAGATTCTTCTACTACTAATATCTAACTAGTTTGGTCCAACCTAGTAATTTTGTGAATTGGGTTTCGTGGAGAATAAATTTGATTTATTTTTAATTTTAGAAATATAGATATATATTAGTGTGAGAAATGCAATTGTTTTAAACCGTTAAAATTATTATTTTTTTGATAGGCTATATTTTATTTATTAGTTTTTGTATTCTAAATTTAATTTATTTTTATGTGTGGTTATTTAATTACTGTTTTGATAGTTAAACTTTTGAGATTTTGAGGGACTAAAGGTTATGAGTTCGAGTTTCGTTTGTTTGGGTAAATCTGTCATCTTGTGTGGTTTACCTTCTAGTGTTGGCTTGCAGGCTATTGTGTGGTTTATCTTCTGGCGTTGGTTTGCAGGTTATTGCGTCAGACTAAGGATTTACCTTGTGCGCACTCGTTGAGTAGCAACTGCGGGTTCCCTCTGGAAAAAAAAGATGTTTAGCAGGAACATCTGTGGTATAAAGTTTCAATTAGAAACTCAAATCTATCCTATTTAAAGAGAAGATCAAACGTGTAATAAGAGGGAGCTTTGGAATCATTTGAGGGACATAGCTACTATTTCTAAGGAATGACTTAACATTGGTGACTTCAATTTTTTACCATCCATGGATCTAGCAATCTTTACGATTCATTTTCAAAAGTTGATAGACTAATGGGAGATTACCTGTTGATGTTTATGGAATCTACATGAGGAAAATGCTTTGCTCTTCCTCTTATTGAGGAAATTGTTATGCTCTAGTTCAAGCTTTTTGCTGATCATTTTTTGCTGTCTTGAGATTAAATCTTTTTGAAACTTTTATTCGAACAACATTCGTTCGTTCAATTTGGTCGCTTTATTATAATTTCAAAATAATTTGAAAGACTGAAGAGCTCTGAAGTTTTAGGTCTCTGAGGTAGCTGGTACTGGTTCCATCGATAGATTTAGAGATTTGTTGGAGAGATTCAAAATTTGTTGTATTTTGATCTTAAACATTATCGGTATGAAGCAGGTTGCTTGTAGAAGATGAAGTCCTTAGTATAATTTGCTTTCGTCTCTTAATTTCAATTATGAAAATTCATTTAGTCCATTTATGGTGCATTCTTTTAAACTCTGAATTGTAATTTTTTTTCATTAATTAAAGTATCCGCTTTTATCGAAAAAACTTTCACGTAGCAATTCAAATAGTATATATTTTTTTCGTATTTGATTTTGTAATTTTTTATTAATAATATATTGGATTGCAAATAATATTTAATATGTTTGTCTTATGTTTTTTGTTTTTCATCTTTGATCTTCTAAGGTGTTCAAATCAGAGTTCTTGAACATTAAGCATCTTTCTTGTAATGATCCAGTTCTTTTGTACCTCTTTGTAGTTCGTTTTTGTAGATTTCATAACTTTTTATTAATAATACACATCGCAAGTCGTATTTAAATAAAAAACGTAACTATTCTTAACAAAATATTAAAATCAAATAACAAAAAATCACTTTTTTAACTGTCACGCGATCATTTTTAAATATCTACACGTAAAAAACTAAACCTATAATTTTAAATATAATTATTTTAATTTATCGCATGGAATTAAAACCCGTCAAAACCAAAATAAATTCAACAGTTCAAACTATTAATGGTTTTGATTAGTTGGTTTATTGTCGGTTCATTTTATACACTGTACTTGTACATAAATAAAATATAGGTATAAAAGATAATCTACCTTTATCTCTCCCGTCTCCAGAATAATTATATATTTTTCTTATCTCGATATCAAATGAGCTTGGAGCCACGGTTTCTTCTCCGGCTAGTGTCTCAAAACTTTTTGTAAATTTCTTTGAAAACTCTATGGGATCCAAACATTCTGCTAGCTACCCGGGTCTTGACAAAGTCTCTTCGCTGATCTCCTCTAAAGTCAACTATGTTGACAAGGAATTTATGATCCGAGAGATTTCTAGTGCTGAAATTAAATCCGCTCTCCACAGTATTGATAGCGATAAATCGGCTGTCCCATATGGCTTCAATTCCAGTTTTTTAAAGTCAAATTGGAATATAGTGGGCCCAGATATCTGTAAGGGTGTGAAAGAATTCTTCCTCACTGGTAATTTAATTGAATCCTGGAACGCCACCTCCATTGCTCTAATCCCCAAAGTAGGTTCTCCTTCTGTGCCTGCTGATTTTAGACCTATTGCCCTTTGTAATGTCGTCTACAAAATCATCGCCAAAATTATTGCCAATGGAATCAAAACTACTTTCCCTTATCTTGTAGATTCTTCCCAATCGGCCTTTGTTCCTGGAAGGAATATAGCTGATAATATTCTCTTGTCCCAAGAACTTCTTAAGGGATATAATAATAATGTTAGAGGAAAAAGGTTTGCCCTTAAAATTGATATTATGAAGGCCTTCAATAATGTTCGATGGCATCTCATTCTTGATATTTTAATCGTGATGCAATTCCCTGATAAGATGATCACCTGGATTGTTAAGTGCTTCTCATCTCCCTCTTACTATATTATTATTAATGGAGACCTTCATGGTAATTTCAAAGGCAAAAAAATCCTCAGACAAGGTGATCCTCTCTCCCTTGTTCGTTTTGTGCTTGTTATGCAAGTACTGTCCAACATCCTTAAAAAGCATAGTGAGGACGAAAACTTCAGTTTTCATTGGAAGTGTCGCAAGCGGAAAATCATTAACCTCTGCTTTGCAGATGATCTAATGATTTTCTGTGATTGTGATACTAACTCCCTCAACCTCATCAAAAAAGCTCTGGATGAATTCTACTATCTCTCTGGTATTAAAGTTAATCCTTTGAAAAGCCAAATTTTTTTCGCTGGCATTGACCATCACCTTCGTCTAGCTCTTTTTCCTATCATGAACTTCCCTGAAGGATCCCTCCCAGTAAAGTATCTAGGAGTCCCCCTCATCACTGGTAGACTCACCCATTCGGACTGCCGTCCTCTGCTTCACAAAATTACTCCGCGAATTGATTCTTGGACTGCCAAACATCTCTCTTATGCAGGTAAACTCCAATTAATCAAATCTGTCCTTTTTGCGGGACAAGTATATTTGTCCTCGATCTTTATTCTCCCTGCTAGAATTATTAAGGAACTGAAACAATATCTTCGTCGCTTCCTTTGGTCTGGATCTTCTATGAAATCCATGGGGCAAAAGTAGCCTGGTCTACTGTTTCCACTCCTTTTCGAGAAGGCGTCCTTGGGATTCTAGATTTAAAAACTTAGAATCAGGCGGCCGTCCTCAAACATCTTTGGTCTATAGTCAGTAATAAGAACCATTCGATCTGGTGTGGCTGGATTAAATTCAAAAAGATTAAAAATAAAAGTTTCCGGGATATTTCTTTCGGTTCCTCATCTTCTTGGATTTGGAGGAAAATTCTTTGTCTTCGTCCTGTGGCTCGTAATCTGTACAAGGTAGCTATCGGCAAAGGATCGACCACATCATTCTGGCATGATCATTGACTCATCTTCTCATCACTAGCTTCCTATTATGGCTCTGACATAATCAGTGACTCTCGTCTGGGGAACAATCTATCTGAAGCTGATATAATCTGCAATGGAGAATGGAACTGGTCTGCTACTCTGGGATCAGCAAGAGCCCGAAGTCGGGTGCAACTTCAAGAAATCCATCAGCTCATCCTCTCTCTCCCGAAACCTAACTCCCTCTCAAGGGACGTTCCCTTTTAGACGGCGAAGGAAGGATGCATCTCGTTCACTATAAAAGACACGTACAACGCCATCTGCATGCCTGTCCCAGAAATGGGATGGGCGGGGTTAGTTTGGAATAAATTTAATATTCCGCGTCACTCCTTTATTACCTGGCTGGCTATTAAAGGAAAACTAGCCACCATAGACAAACTACTTAGTTGGGGTTTAAATACCCCTGTTGGGTGTTCACTCTGCAACTCTGAGTTAGAATCTATACCTCGCCTTCTCTTTGATTGTAGCTTCACTCACAGTATCTGGACTTATGCCAGTCATAAGTTTGGATTTATATTCCACCCCTCATGCTGGCAATCTTGGATTGCTGAGGCGTCAAAATGGTCCAATTCTCGTACCCATTGTATTTGGAGAACTTGTTTCAACACGGTCATCTACCATGTTTGGAAAGAGCAGAATTCAAGAATATTTGGATCCACTCCGGCCATGGCTTCCTCGCTATCTTACCAAATCTTATCGGATCTCCGATATAGATTCCATGGTACCAAGATTGGCTGGCCGATGTAATATATACTAAATTCTAACTTAATTTTTTTTGTTTCAGGTACTTTCTGTATTGTACGGGAGCCAGGATTTTGGATTGGGATCCACTTGGAGTCTCCTCTCAGCCACCTAGTTTTCTATCTTATATTTGACAAGTTTTATTTTATTAAGGGTGCCCTTTATTGGCATCTTGAGTTTGGTCCTCTTTATTAGAAATGTGTAATATCGCCCCAGAACAATGTATGAACCTTTTATTAATTTTAAGTTTTTCTTTACCCAAAAAATAATAATTATATATTTTTCAATTATATATGGCTGGGACTAGGGTCAAGTCGGCTATATTATCCTATTCGGGACGGTCCACCCTAATTAAGACAATCGTTGTACAGTATTTATTAAGGAGTATGATTAACATATTTTTACAATTTGAATTTATCATGACATTAAATTTATTATTATATATAAATTTATTATTATTATTATATTGTTTTGAAGTAAGTTACTGATAAAATTTTAAGTATGAATAAAATAAGCAGTAATTACTAAGTTTTGTAAATTATATAAAAAAGAGCTGTTTAAAAACCAAGTTTGTTATTATTAGCTAACATAAGAAAATTAGGGTTTACCAATAATTTTTTTGAACAAATATTTTTTATCTAAAATAACTTTCATCTCCTTTCTCAAGAATAAATTTCTATATTTCAAACTATAGCTCGAACAAAAAAATAAATATATAATCAATTTTGTTTTTCTAAAACAAACAAATGTATATCTATGAATGATATTTATTCTCGCACCATGAAGTAGGCTAGTCTCGCATCTCGCATAATCAAGTAGTACATGTTTCAGATGTCTCTATTACACATTTCTTGTCTCTTATATCTCTAGTAATACACGTCTCACATCTATGTATTGCATGATGTATCGTCTCACATCTCTCTTTTACATCATGCATTGTCTCTCATCTCTTGTATCTCCTTTCTCATCTCTCCATTACATTATACCTTATCTCACATCTCTCAAGTTTGTACATGTATCACATCTCTCTATATTACATAATGCTTTGTCTCGTATATATCAAGTTTGTACATGTATCATTTTTTTATTACGTAATGCCTTGTCTCGCATCTCTCTAGTAGTACACATGTCACATCTCTCTATTACATCATGATGTGTCTCGTATGTCTATATTACATCATGTCTCGTCTCTAATTTTGTCTCACATCTCTTTATTGCATCATGTCCAGTTAGGTTAGTCTCGCATCTCGCATAATCAAGTAGTGCATGTCTCACATCTCTCTATTACATCATGCATTGTCTCACATCTCTCTAGTATTACATGTCGCGCATCTCTCTATTGCATCATACATTATCTCACATCTCCCTATTACATCATGCACCGTCTCTTGTCTTATTTTGCATTTCTCCATTACATAATGGCGTGCCTCACATCTCTCCGGTGGTAAATGTCTCGCATCTCTCTATTGTATTATGCATTGTCTCGCATCTCTTTAGTAGTACATGTCTCGCATCTATATGTTATATTACGCATTGTCTATCATTTCTCATCTTATGTCTCTCGTTAATACATGTCTCGCATGTCTCTATTCTATCATGTCTTGTGTTGCATATCTATATTACATCACGTAAGACCATAGAAAGCCTACGTACGATATGCGAGAGCAGAAAAACGTATTGCGACACCACCTAATTAGGTATGGTGAAAAAAAAAATCATTCATGGATCTATTTTGTTCGTCTTAAAAAAAACTGATGGTATTTTCAATTTTTTTCCGAGCTACGGTTAAAAGATACAAAATTACAAAATATAATGAAAAATAGAGAGAATAGCGTGACATGCGATTAAGCATTGGTGTTTGAGGTATTAAGAAAAAAATTAGGTATGTGATAGTTAAGTACTATATTTAGGTACTAGGTAGTTATTATAAATAGTTGAGGTATTAGGTGCGAGTAAAGTTTGGTTTTGGGTACCTTTGGATGTAATACCTTACCAAAAACCATATGCAACATAAAATCTTCCCACAATACCCTTTGGGTATAAAAATATAAAACCCATGTTATTTTTATTTTCTTGCTCATGCTTGAGCACTCTCTCTCTCTCTAAAATTGCAGCTCTCAAAGCTTTCAAATTGTAGTACAACTAAGTTTAGTGAAATTTGAAAGATTTCAACATAGATAGTCTACTAAATAAGGTTTTTATGAAAAAATTACTTTATTTTTTTTTAAAAAAATTTCTTGTTTTATTGATAAATAGCATGCATGACCCACGAATTGTTTGTGTTTAGTTTTGACGTTCATATATTATTTTTACACAACAAATTGTATGATTAGTAACCTATGCACTACATGTATATGAATATTTTATTTTATTTCTTTTTTTCGTTATGAATTTGCACGTACATCTGCAACCAAGTCACCTTAGTTTTCAAAACCTGATTTATTTCCAATTTTCACATCTAACTGACATTTTCCACAACCATTTTACATATATTTCCGCAACCAAGTTACCTATAATTTTCACATATTTCTTTAACCAAATTACAATACATTTTTTTTATCTCAATTCCACGTATTTCTGGAACCAAATTACAATAATTTCTAGACTCACGTTCTATTTTGTTTCTCGCACCTAAAAGACCTTTTTTCGCAACCCAATTGCATGTACCGCAACCAACTTTCAATATTTTCCAAACATAATTTCTATTTTTCTTGTTACACTTAAAATACCTTTTCGCAACCTAATTTCATGTATATCTATAATCAAATTATAGTATTTACAGACCCATTTTATATATTATTTTTCATACTAAAATACCTTTTTTTAATTCAATTTCACGTATCTCCGCAAAAAAGTTACAGTAGTTTATAGGCCTAGTTTCTATTATATTTTTCACATCTAAAAGACTTTTTACACAACCTAAATGCACGTTTTTCCGCAACCAAGTTATTGTAGTTCCAAACCCAGTTTCTATTTTGTTTCTCACACCTCAAAGACTTTTCCTGCACCCCATTACACTTATTTCCACAACCAAGTTAGATTAGTTTAATATCTAATCAACATGTATTTTAAATTTATAATGCAGATATAAAATGACAAAATGATCAGCATCTTCCAGATCATAATATATACCTATAATTTAGCTGTTGAACAATTGAAAAAATTTATTTAAACTTTGAGACGAACACACATCTCTCAAACTTAACATGTAAACATAGTTTTTTCTGTAACTAATAATCTATTTTCAGATCTATTTTTATTCGTAATTCTGTATATATTAAATGTAATTCTGCAACCAGTTATTTTTATATTTTCACAAAGAATAATCCATTTTGCAATCATTTTACTCATAATTTCGCGACTATTTAACACTTAATTCTGCAACCATTTTTTTATCCCATCTAAAATATATGTTCCCAATCTAATTACACGTAATTCCACAACCAAACTTTGACAAATTTTTTTAGTTCTCAACAAAATAGTGTAAGTCCAGCGGACGCCAATGAATATGAAGAACTGAAATTAAAAACAACAAACTCGGAAAACGAATTAAAAAACTAAAAATAAAAAAAATAATGAACTCGCCGAACTGATTGAAGAACTTAAAAAATCAAATGGTAGTCTTAAAGATCAAGTTCACACTGGAAAATGAAATTCAATATGTACGCAAAAATGTTTTTTTAATGATCAAAATAAATAGATTAATGCTGTTAATAAATTCATAACTGAGAGAATAACTAAGCAAGATAGTCTAATCATAGATTATGAATACATTCTCAAAACTCAAGTAATAATTGATAGCTATTATCTATCAAAAACACTGGTACGTTCTATGTTAAAACCTTCTTGGGTAATAAAAAAAAATACCTAAAGTGGTTGATAAGACAAATTAAAAAAATAAAAATAAAACATATATTATTGGGGACTTCATTAAAAAGAATAAATGCAGAAAATAGACTAAAAAAGAAAAGAAGGTCAACCACTTGTAGAATCTTTTATTGCTCTATTTGAAAAAAAAATGAGGTTCAAACAAATGTACACGCTTCTCATTCAATAGAAAAACCTAAAAGAGTTATAATATGTTCGAGAAAAAAAATTTGAACATCTATGTTCGGTGGAACCCCCTAATCTCCCAACTTTTGACTATCATTGGTCGACTTAATACATTTATAGCCGACATGAGTTATAATTTATATCTCAATATGCCTCAAGAAATTTTACACTTATATTATTCTATCTGATGTTCAGTGGAACCCCCTAATCTCCCAAAATTCGACTATCATTGGTCGACTCAATACATTTATAGCCGACATGAGTTATAATTTATATCTCAATATGACTCGAGGAATTTTGAATTCTTTCTACAACCCCGACACTAATTGATTATCTTATTATTGATTGGTACTTAGATTCTGAAAATCACAATCGTTAATATCCGGGTGAAATTCCAAGTTCAGATTTTAAAACCATTTTCACTCATACTACAAGTATTTTAAAACTGATGGGGATTACTCTTTTATACCGATTTTAAAACCACCATTCTCGATCAACTACTTCGGCCATGGTGCTTAATCTTTTCCTCATCCTTCAAAAGGACTAGGGGATACTCTTCTATACCGAGAAGAAATGCAAATCATCCCAAAGCTTAAATTAGATCCTTCCGTTTTGATTATATATTTCAACGAAACTAAACGCATGCTACCTTTTAGTTGTGTTTTTTTACCTTCTGTAATATATACTTTTTTTTCTCAAGTGAGGTTTTAGCCGGTGAAAATATTTTAATTAGACAAGAACAAGATGAACACGAATCAATCCAAAGACGCGTCTAAGGTCATATTCAGTTATAATAAGTTGAGTCTATCAAGAGAAAATACCAATATATTTGAAGACTCTTAGGAGTCCGACTGAAAATAAGATATGATATGTTTTATTATCTAGCCAATAAACAAGAATATTCGTCTTCAAATAACAAATCTATAAATCAGATTCAACTGTTTTGACAGAGAAAAAATAGAAAGCGTCCCAGATATTTTCTAAAAAACTTACTCATTTCTCAACTATCTTGCAAGGACTAACAGGATTACTGATAATGGTGAGATATATTCAACCATTTAGGCGCTTATCAAAATCTCTAAAAAAAATAAAACACATTGGATTGAGACTTGAAAAATAAGAAAAAAAATGAAAGAAGAATATATACAACATAATTGTCGGATAAATGACATGTAATTAATATATATAATTTATCTTTTGAGCGACCTCAAAAAATATCATGTTATTATAAATACGATAAATTTTTATGTATGAAATGTTTTCTAAAATAAAAAAATATACTACTATTATACTTTTAGTTATTTTATTAATTTTTATGTATTTTATTATACCATACATCTTAATTTATTTATTAAATAATTGATATTTATTAAATAATTGATATTTATTTAACTTTTTTTAATTTTTTTGTTATTTATTAACAAAACAAAATAGTGAAAACATATCTCACTATTGTAGGTTTTTTATTATTGTTGTTCCGATTTTGAGTTTCTTCAAATACATGATTTCAAATACGATGAAAACATACATCAAGTTATCTGATACCATCTTCATTTATTTATAAATACATAAAAAATCAATTAGTAATATATATATATATATATAAAAGAATAATAATAATGTTAGGTGATTATAGATAAATTACCTTATATTTTTATATAAATTTACAATACAAATTTGAACAAAATAAATTCACAATACAAATTTGAACAAAACTTATATCTCCTTTTCTTCCTCTAATAGACTTCTTTCTCTAAAATTACTTTAGTATAGCTTAGAGTTTGACTCCATATATTACCTATGAATATATTCGTATATTTCAAATTTAAAAAACTACAAGGTAATAAGAAAAGCAAATTTGCCCAATCCCTATAATTTCCGAATCCGAACAAAGCGAACCCGAAAAGATTAGTAAACATCTCCACGGCAACATGATAAGAAGTTGAATCATTAAAGAAGTGTTAAGCTAAATATTTCAACTAATCCATACTATAACAATAAAAACAAACGGGCTCCGCTCATTTCCTAACTTTACATTCCTCCGTAAGGACTAAGGAGGAGTATAATAATATAGAGCATGGAAATATATCTCCAAAGTATCGAAATTTCTTGATTTCGCAAAATTTACATGATCGGCTTCTCGGATTCATTCATACCACTCCCGAAGGAAGACGAAGAACAAGTTGTCCACCCATGAGGCTGCAATCACAAAAAATGTGAGCCGAGAAGAAGAAAAGTTTCATTTTTAACATTAAGCGTAATCGTTTCATACCTCTTGACGTAATAATAGCAAAAATCAGCGAGGATGAAAGTCTGGACGATTTCAGAAATGAGGACCATCGAAGGCCATAGACCATAACCTAAAGCTGTTAGTAAACGTCCTCCAGTTTGCACCACCTACAATTCCCCAACAGGACAAGGATTAATGTTAGAATGTCAGGATTAGAATCGGTTAGAATCAAATGTATATGAGCTATTTAATATTAGTCTGTATATGGGTTAGGTTTACTTTCTGGCACTGGATTAGAATCGGTTAGAGTCAAATGTATATGGACTATTTAATATTAGTTTGTATATGGGTTAGGGTTTACTTTCTGGCACAATATATATATACTGTAACTGTGAAAAGAGCCTACAAGGACATGACTTAATGTTAGAATGTCAGGATTAGGATCAAATGTATATGAGTTATTTGATATTAGTTTGTATATGGGTTAGGATTTATATTCTGGCACATTATATATATACACTGTAATTTTGAAAAGAGCATAAGTATGTTTTTAGTCTTGATAAATCGCAGCAAGTTCTTAAGAAAAGTTGAAAAAACCTGGAGGATCCAATGGGCACAGCTCAAGAACCTTGCAACCCCTAATGCAAATACATAATGTGCTGTGAAGGGCTCTACAATCTGTAACGACAGAATAGTCCTGGATAAGCAATGACGCATTTAGCTATCTATAACAATCAAAGGTTTTTAATGTTACCTTCGTGTTCTGCATAGCGCGTAACTGAGGCAGAACTGAAATCGCTTCAAGATAAACACAGAAAGCCCAAGAAATTCTGTTGAATATATGATGCTGCGTTGATGGATGGATAAATAACGAAAGGACACCGCATGGTATAAGCTGCAACAACTCGAGTGGATACAGAATAAACTATAAGCAACTAGATTATCAAATCGAACCAACAGCTGAAAACTGAAAACTTACGACATAGTAGGCACCAAAATTATCTTTATCTTCCATGTAGCTAGAGTTGAGTTCAAGGCGCATCATATATATAACCCAAAGGGTAGTCGCCAATGTAGCCGAATCGAGTAAAGTGTGTACATCAAACTCCATCACAAAACTACAATAGAGTCGCACACCCAGAAAGATAGCCGTTAGCTCCTGCGATTTCAGGGAAAGACCTGCAGGAAGCCGCGGTGATGTAGGCTTGTAGCATAAGCAATCAAACTTAAGGGAAAAAAACTATACTTTTTCTATTTAAAGACGACCGTAATTATAAACTGTTTACTCCAACATTGGATTACGGTGGAGATAATGGTTAATATGACATGAAAAAAAAAACCTAATGAGTTGAAAAACATGAGACCTACCACCTACTCAAAAAAATTTAAAAGTTAAATATATATAATTGGATCGACTAGTAGACCAATGGAGTAGTACAATAATCTAACAAATCGAAAAATACTAATGGCAAACGTGTAAAAATATATTATAATTAGCGAATATAATTGCAAACGTGTAAAAATATGTTATAATTAGCGAATAAAGTAAAGTGGCAAAACTTTTCGGTAAAGTTAAAATAGTGTTTAAAATTCATATTTTAAAAATAGTATTTTAATTCAAAACATCATTTCCACCTCTATGATGAAACATTATTAGTTTCATCATAGGGTAGGTGAAACTAATAATCTTCATTATTTGTTCGAAAAAAAACTTTAAAATTTTAGAGAATATGGTATTTTCTGAATGTATAAATACTGCACGACTTTACTTTTGATCTACTTCCACCTCTAAAATCCTCAGACTCATCGAGATATATTCTCGATTTATATACACATCTTTCTTCTCATGTATATATCTCGATTTATATACACATCTTTCTTCTCATGTATAACAGGCATGGAATATAGGACTTTAGTCCTAGCTAAGAGATGTCATAAAATTCGGTCATAAACATGGACACCAAATAAACTAAACAAAATAAATTGGTATATAGGTAAAGATATTTTTTACGAGAGAACACCATAACCGCTACTCAACGAGATAAACCATTAAGGTGATAATTCAGCCCAAAAAAACGTTTGTATATTATTTTTGTTCATAAACAAATCTTACTCCACCCACTCACCTACCTAGAAGCTTTATATATATGTATATTAGAAAAAACTCTTTTCGAGGAATGAAGACGAACGTGAATAGAAAACCTAAATACCTAAATTAGGAATAATTGAATCCAAAATTATTCACCCGATCATAACCAAAACAAACCTAGCTACCATATAAAAAAAAGGATGAATGAATTACCAGCACATGTCTTCTCCTTGGTGAGTTTATAAATAAGAACCGAGATCCCAATGGCATGAGCAGACTCTGCGGCTACAAAGAGATTATCATGATCCTGAACCACTAAACTCAGAAAAACAAGAACCGCCACGCCGACACCCACCGCCAGAAACACCCTTACCTTCGGCGGTTGCCTCCTTACCCATGTCGTCAACGCGTTGATCTGTCTCTTCGACGGCTTCATCGATCTCTTTCTTTCTCTCTCCCTATATATATATAATATAAAAACCCTAACTAAGAATGTGATTGTGGATGAGGATCTGTCGGATGGCGATCTTAGTTTCTGGTTTGTTGTAATTAAGGTTTGGATTGGAGAATGGAGAACGGAGATGAAATGAACAAGTGTGACGAACGAGTGCCATGTGGAAGGTGTATATTGTTGTTTTGGTGGGAGTTGGATACGGAGTTGGATTGGTTTAACTACCAATAAAAAAGGTTCCTTTATTTAGAGATGTTGTCTTTCTTATGTATTAGGGTTGATGGACCGCAGCGAAACGTGGGACTTCTTCTTATTGGACTTGTATGGGATTTACAAAAATAAACATTTTGGTATTACCTATTCTTCACACTCGTCTTTCTTTTCTACCCTAGCTTTATTGCTGTTTTTCAACGAACGGAAAATGTTTAAAAGTGAACGACATAGTATTTTGATGACAAGTGAAAGTTAAAAAGTAGGGTATTTATTGATAAATAGAAGGGTCAGCCAAGAAATAAGACATATTTTTGATATATCTCTCGCTCTACATTTTTTTTCAAATTGAAAGTTGAAATTCCAAAATTGTCATTTCTCTTTTTAGATTACTACATTCATGCTATTTACTTTCAAAATCAACCGAAACTCTGAAATCTATCGGTTATTACCCTAAATCCACAAACTTTCTACCAACATCTACTACTCTAAACCCATTAAACCCAAAAAGTTTGTTTTTTTACCCAAACCCATAAAATCCACCACAAAAAATCTAGAATCAGAGTATCTATGGACAATGATGAAATGAACGTGTCTTTGGAAGACTTACGAGACAAGGAGGAAGCTTACCGCATGGAGGTAAGAAGCTTAAACCCGATTTTTGATTTTTGGTCGGGTTGCACGAACATCGTGCGACGAACAGCTTCGTCATCGCACGAACGTGCGACTATATACCCGTTGTCGTCGCATGAGACGAGGATAGAAGCATGTCTCGTGCGACAACACTGAAGACATGTCTCATGCGACTGAAAGACAACACTGAAGACATGTCTCATGCGACTGAACTGTTATAAAAACTTATATATTCCAACTACATATTTTGTAGGAGGAACCTGCCCAGTCTCCATTTATGGATGCCGATTACACTAGAATATTCAAAACATACAGGTTATTTACTAAATACGAATTTGATGCTTTTGTGGACATTTAATCGAAGAAGATCAAGTTTGTCACAATTACAAAGCTCTACGATAGTGGGAAATAGGGAAGGACTCCTAGGTTAGAGTACCTTTGCGAGCGATACAGTGTATTCGTATCAAAAGCGAAACCAAAAACTTTAAGAAAGCGGAAGATATCGACGAAGAAATGTAATTATCCGTTTGTGCTAAAAGGTCATCTGATCGACGTACTAGCCATGAAATGACGTTTGGAGGTGATAAATGGTACGCATAATCATGAACCCTATGTTCGCCTAGACGGTCATTCCCGCGCTTGTAGGCTAAAACAGGATGAAGAGGAACTAGTTCGTTGTTTGTCTCACCTCGGTTCGCGTCCTAGAGAGATATATAGTGGTTTGAAGTACCAATATCCCGAGAACATTTCGAACATGCGTGCAATCTACAATTGCCGCAAAAAACATCGGCATGTTGAGCATGAGGGACAAACGTAAATGCAATATTTGTTGACGAAGTTGAAGGAGAATGGATACTCAACGTGGGAGCGTTTGAAAGACGATTCAAAGGTGATCACTGACTTTTTTTCCGCACATCCTACTAGCATAAACTTATTACGTACATTCCCGAATGTGTTATTCATGGATTGTACGTACAAGACGACTAGGTATAAGATGTCATTATTAGAGATTATCGGTTTAACGTCAACTTCCATTACATTTACTGTTGCGTACGTATTTTTGAGCGGAGAGAAGATTGGAAATTACGTATGGGCTTTGGAAACTCTTCGTGGTTTGATGATGGATAGCGTGTGCGCATTTTCATCCATTATTGTTACCGATCGAGAGTTAGCTCTCATGCGAGCGATCGACAATGTTTATCCGGACACACACAACTTGTTATGCACGTGGCATATTAGTAAGACCATTCTTGGGGCGGTCCGGAAGATATTGCACGATGATGCAGTAGCGAAATAATTTGTTGAGTTTTACGGCTACGTTGCGGGGGCGAACACGGTTGAGAGTTACTAAAAGAATCTAGATACACTGAAGGAGATATTCGCATCTCAACCGAAGTGTTTTGCGTATGTTATGGACTCATGGATAACGAAATATGGTGACAAGTTCCTTACGTACCGAACGAACAAGATTAAGCATTATGGCCAAACAACTACAAATAGGTTAGTCTTTTTTATCAAATTTTTTGTTTAACTGTTTTATCTATTTTCAAAGAAGTTCATAATTTTTTACTTGTACTATGTAGGGCGGAGGATGCTCACTCGTCCCTAAAAAAATACCTTGGGACGAATCAATGCAAATTTGAGCTATTTTGGGAAAAAGTTCACGACTTATTAACGAAGCAGCATGCGGGGATCGTCGAATCGTTCGAGCGAAGTAAGCTTAGAACAATTCCTGATTTTGATGGTGTTTTGACCCAAAATCTTAAAGGTCGTGTGTCACATGCGGGTCTAAAGATATTGATGTTTGCTATTGTACGTGCTAGAAATATAGAAGTAGATCAGGTAGCATGTGGAGGTTGTTTCCTTAGGAAAACGCATGGTTTACCTTATGCATGTGAAATTGCGTTTATAGCTAGAGATGGTCGGTGCATCCCTTTAGAAGATGTGGATGCCTTTTGGAAAATATTAGATATTTTTCATAGAGATCCTAGCTCTCGTGAAGAAGAATTGCAAAAAAAACTTTCCATAATTGACAACTCCATTCGTAGTTTCCGGCCCGACCAACAAGACCACATTATCAATACGGTAATACAAATATTGAGGCCCGAGACAAGTCATATTCAAGATCCTAAAGAAGCGGTTAGAGCTAAGGGTAGGCCAAAGGGAGGCGTTGATAAATCGACTAAACAGAACCCTAGTTCGTGGGAATATCCCATTGAACAAACCACTAGTGCTAGTACTCCGGCTAACTCGGTAGGTAGTACATCCGTTAACACGTTAGGGAGCACGGCCGCATCCAACGTGGTTCCCATCATACCACCCAGACCTCCATTAGCAAAAAAAACGTTGGAAGGCCTAAGAAAATTGTTAAGGATGGGAAGTTAACGTTATATCCGGATTGCATCCCGGTCATTCTACACACTTACATTTTAAAGTTAGTTGACGTTCTTCTGAACGGACAATGCGTATATCGTTTCGTAGCGCATTCAATATACAACAAAGAAAATAGATGGGAGGATGTTTGACGCGAGTTGTTGAAGGAGTTACAGGACAACCGTGCATCTTGGTTGGATATATATGGTTCGCCGAAGGTGTTTGACGATTTGATACATAGGTTACATTATTTCAAGCCCAACCCTAGTAGCCACTATTGGATGACATTTCCGGACATTGGACTAGTCATCGCGACAAGGTATCAATGCATGGTATACCATGTATCGCAAGCAGCCTCGTTAACGTATCTACCAATCCGTGGAAGGCCACCCGTCAACAATTCAACGATCATAGAAGTTGGGATAACTTTCGTACATGGATGTCACTTTGTTAATATAACTATATTTCGTTTCCAATCCAAATTTCTTACGCTATCATTACAAATGCATTCATTTATTCTTTTTTCTTGTAGATTACTACTCCACCCGATGGACCGTTGCCTCTATTATACCCTTGTTAGGCCTCTTACGCAACCGAAGAAGAGAATCAATGGGCGCATCCCTACTACAGTCGGTTCAACAAATTTACACAAATAATACCCGCTAGGAAAATCAACTTGAACGAAAAACCACATGTAACAGATTTGACTAGAGACAACGTTTGAAATGATTTTGTACAACATTTTAAGTTATTTTGCCCAACGTTTGATGTGAATTTGTATTAGAGTTGATGCAATTTTTTATTATGTTAGTGTTTAGTTCAAATAAAATCCTTTGCTAGCATTTGTTTCATTTAAAAGAGACGTCATGATAAAATATAACACACGTCGCATGCGACGGTCTTTGGGGCATGTCACATGCGACCCAAAGCCAAACTTTTGGCTCAGGGCTAATATCGCATGGCCAAAATGCGACGGAATTTGGGACCTGTCTCATGTGACGCAAGGCCAAAATTTTGGCCCTGTCTTTTAGACAGAGGGCTAAAATCGCACGCTCAAAATGCGATGGTCTTTGGGGTCTGTCTCATGCGACCCAAAGACAAAATTTTGGCTCTGTTTTTCAAACAGAGGGCTTATATCGCATGGCCAAAATGCGACGGACTTTGGCGCCTATCTCATGCGATCCATAGACAAAATTTTGGCCTTGTTTTTTAGACAAAGGGCTAAAATCGCATGCCCAAAATGAGACGGTCTATAGGGCCTGTCTCATGCGACCCAAAGTAGGGATGACAATTCGGGTGGTGTCCAGCCCGACCCGACCCGGCCCGGCCGGGTTTTGTCCGGCCCGAACTTAGAACAGGCCGGGTTCGGGTTTCAAATTTGTCTGACCCGTTCCGGTCCGAAAATCATAAAATATATATAAAAATAATATTTCTATATATAATAAAAATAATATTTTTAAAAAATAAATTAATATATTTAAAATAAATTAAAAAATATTAAAATTAATGTCCGCAGGTCGAGCCGGGTTGACCGACGGACATTAGCGGACGGGCTCGGGTTTGAAAATATGAGTCCGGGAGCGGGTCGGGCCGGGTTCGGGCTCAAGAGGGTCGGCCCGAACCCGGCCCGCGGACGGCCCATTGCCATCCCTAACCCAAAGCCTAATATATTACGGCCTAAAGAACGCAGTTTATACAATTGTTGGAGTAAAATAGCATTAAAAAGGGGAAATTTTAAATTTAGAGTTCGACAGTACACCCACCAATACGCTTGAAGGAAATACATAAAGACGAAAACAACAAGTTAGCACCTTATCTTAAACAATACTAAAAAAATAATTAAACTACAACATGTCAACGACAAAATGCTAAATCATCGAAGTCATGTCCCAAGTTGTCGTCAAAATCAACCCCCTCCTCCCTTTCCGTAATCCTATCTTGAAGATACGCTACCATATCCCTAGTGATGTAGTCTACCACCGTCATATTCCAGACGGCGGCCGCTTCTTGCTTAACTTTATATGGCAAAAACAACAAACGATCCATCGATTTACAAAAAAGGTACCTCTGTTTGATTTGTTCACGGTTGCGCATGACTAGACCTCCAGTTCCTAAATGGCTGTAGCCGTAGTACATCTTACAAAGTACTCGCTCAAAAAACGCATCGCTAGTACCTTCCCCCATCTCTCGGCGGGAAATCTTCACTGCCTCAAGCAAATGATAGTCTTCATGAGGAGTAAACTCTATTTGTCAAACTGTTTCTGTTTGATTAGTATTTCAGAATGTTAAAAGGTTTTGAGTCCCTTTATATAGGGTTTTTTAGGGCGGGAGTTTTGAATAAAGTGAAGTAAAGTTTGGAGGGATTTTTTTATTTTTGAGAATGAGCGGGACTTTTTGATTTTTGAGAATGAGCAGGAGTTTTTTATTTTTGAGAACAAGCGGGAGTTTTCGATTTTTGAGAATGAGCGAGAGATTTTTATTTTTGAGAACGAGCAAGAGTTTTCGATTTTTGAGAATAAGCGAGAGTTTTTTATTTTTGAGAACGAGCGGGAGTTGCGAGTAATAATCAGTGACGTCTATACCTCTCAGCGATCCTGCACATGTGAAGGGCGGTCTCTACCAAATCCTCGTACTCCAGCATCGGTATCGATGGAGCAAACCGAGCAATCTACTCGTATCCTGCGTAGTCAGTAGTACCGTGCGGCTCCAACCGAGGGCCTCCATCTGCAGCAGAGCTACTAAAGATGTACCACATCTTCCTCTTCACCCAAATGTAGTACATCGGGTCAGCACTCTCTCCACTACCACGTACAACGTGCCATTAGGAGTGTACACATGGTACTCTTAATCCCTCCATAAGTGAGCGTCCCAAACGTATCTGCAGACCATCTTCTTCCCTGCTTTTTTGATGCAGGAGGGCGTATATCCTTAGGGAATCAACTATATGAAGCCCATCTTTCGAGTGACACGATCAGGGTAATATGGCACAATCACGTCGAACGCCTTAAGCGTCCACTCAGCTTAAGTAACTGCCTGGAACAGATAATGGTCCCGTAAGTATATGAAGGGAAGGAACATGACCTGTAAATAAATAAATGAACAAGTTAGCCATTTATATTAGTAAAAATACTTAAAATTAAAATGAACGAATATGACTTACATCTGACTCCGTGTACGTCGAAAGTGCATGTCTCAACTGCCTGCGGACATCATGAGAAATACCAATCTTCTGCGGTGCATGTCGGTACATATGGGGCATAGATAGGTCATAATCGTAAAAGAGTAGAGCCCGGAGCTGAACGAAGAGGGCAAATATCCACGACTCAAGCATCCCTATAAACCCGCAAATGCCTCCCGTACTATGAAGAGATCCCTGACTAAAGGAGTGGTACAACTGTGCTAAAACCAACTGACCCCAGTTGAACCTATGCATACCCTGGTATTGGTTCACGAACTGGAGGTAATCTAAAGGAATGTTGTTGCCGGTTTTGTTGGCACAGATGGTGGTACCTAACAAATACAGTATGTAGACACGGGTGGCATGATCTACTCTATCATCTGTGATCCTACTATCACTATACGTATCACCCGTAAATGTAGTGCGCAGCCACCCAAGGTTCACACTACTAGCATTCCTAAGATTTTTACTCAACTCGGCTGGTCATACATCTAGCATGGTAGCATAAGTACTAATCCGCTCAACCTCCGAGTCAAAAGGTAAAACATCAAAAGACCTACATGCAACCGGTAATCCAGTGATGACGAAGACATCGTCCAAGGTCACTGTCATCTCCCCGAACGAGAAATGGAATGAAAAAGTCTCATCATGCCATCGCTCAAGGAATACCTCGGCCAAATGGAGGTTGGTATGCCAGCAGGAGAGTGCATCGACGAGCGAGCAAAAAATAGTAGCCATCACCCTTACCCGTACCCTGCTTTGCTTTTTGAAATTCCATCTGCGGAGACTATCGTACATAGCGAAGCATCGCAGGGAGACCCTATCCTGCAATATGTATTAAACACGTAAGAAAGTGATAAAACAATAAATATAAACATATGTATTAAACACGTAAGAAAGTGATAAAACAATCAATATAAAGGTATAATACTTACATCTCCGTGATAGACGCTAAACGCCTCGTGGTGGGTGTAATCGGGATAGAGAGCCGGGACGTGCGGCATCACCGACAAAAACTCATGATCCTCAGCCTCGGGTGCGTGGGATGCGTAAGGTGTCGCCTCGGGTGAGTGGGATGCATCATCCTCGTACTCTGAATGTGATCCCTCAGGTGTCTCCCCGGGCTCCACCCCCTCCATATCCTCCGGTGCATCTGCATCGTCAACGTAAGAAAGGTCAGATGCCTGCGAAGAACAACCTGCCCCTGTGCTACCGGCATCAGTAGGAATGGCATCGTCATTTCAATGGCGACGGAGAAGTCGTTTCGTCCGCGTACCTGGAGTCTGCCCCTCACTAGGACCTGTCTCTACATGCTCGGGCTCGGGCGGAACTCTAGCCTCCGCCGCCTCACGCGCCAAACACGCTTCGAGTGCCCTTCTTTTCTTAAACAGATTTTTTACTGTTATCTTGGTCTACCCCATCCTGTAAAAACAACATAAAGTAATATGTATTAGTGAAACAACACAAAAAATTAGTTAGTATGACTTAGTGGTCGCATGAGAGAGCTTAAGATATCTGTCGTATGAGACGGCTTAAGACACCCCATCTTATGCGACGAGGTGCTGTCTTGGTTGCACGATCGTGTGACCAAAAGAAATCTGGTAGCACGATCGTGCTACCAACAACAACGAAAACCCAATTCCCAAAACCCACCAAAAGAGCCTCATTTCACTAAAAATCAAACACATAAACATAGATCCAACCAAAACTAACAAGAATACAATAATAATCTAACAAAACAACACCTAAAATCATGCAAAAATCAAACTTTTGAAATCGAAACCTAAAAACGTAGAAAACAAATTTTCAACAGTTTATACCCAACGAAATCTAGAAAAAACTATACCATGGTGTTTGTATTACTTACCTTTATGTTTTGCTGAGCTTAGATTCTTGAAAAATCGAGCTTGATTTGGGTCGATTCTTGAGTATTTGAGAGGTTTCTAGAGAGAGAGAGAGAAAAAGAGAAGAAAACAAATGGTGAGAGATTTATCAAACCTTTTTATACCTAGATTTTCTGGAAAGGACAAATTTATCCAAAATTAGGTGAGAGATATATCAAATGAGTATAAGATCCAATGGTTTAAGATATATCAAAATGTATCTTATTTCTAGCCTGGCCCTAAATAAAAAGGTTCGGGTTTTTATGAAGTAAGATATATTGTCTAACTTATCGGTTTAAATCGGAAACTACGATAGAATCGAATCGAACCGAATTGTTAAATTGTTTATCTAGTTTTGTCTGATCTAGTTCCAATTGGATCGGATCCAGTCGGTTTGCTCTAGTTTCCTTTTAAAAAATCTAATTATAACTTGATTTTCAACTTTTTTTTGAATGAATGATATAGAAATTAAAGTTTAAAAGTTAAATCTTTCGAAAAAAATTAATGGGTCTAGGGGCGGCTACAGTGGAAACCGCGAGAGACGAATAGGAGGTTGCGGCCGTGGTCGCATTCGTGGAAGACATAACGACCAAGCAACATCTGCTTCTTGTATCTCAATCAATTTATCTTCTTGTTTTTTGTACTTTATCGGGGCAAAATATGGCAAAATGACCCTTCTTATCGCATTTGAGATTGTGTATTATCGATGTAATAAGACGGGTCATTTTGTTATATGTTGCCGTGTTAGAGTACAAAAACATGAAGATAATATGATTGAGACACAAGAAGCAGATGTTGCATTATATATGCATGAAGTAGTGTTATTGTACGACGAGAAAGTAAAACTGAGCAAGCTTGAACCCGTTGTAAGGAATGCCGAAATTTGGTACTTGGAAAACAGAGCAACCAATCATATGATATGTAATAAATCATTATTTGCTGAGTTGAATAAACGAGTTATAGAAAGAGTGAGATTCAGTTATGGATCAAGTGTACAGACAGCTGGTAGAGGTACAATTATGTTTGCTTGTAGGTCTGGTGATCAAAGGTCATTGAATGACATATATTATTTTCCTAATCTCAAATATAATATTTTGAGCCTTGGGCAAGCGACAGAAAATGGATGTGAAGTGCTAATGAAGGATTATTATTTGACTCTTCTCAATCCATATGGAAAGGTATTGGTTCATGTGACAAGAAATTCCATTCGACTTTATAAGACAAACATGAATATAGGGAGTAGCTTGTGCTTACAAGTTAAAATCGATGAGAATTGGAAGTGACATCAAAGGCTTGGTCATGTGGATTTTAGGACTTTAAAATTGATTAGGAGATAAAGATATGGTGATAGGTATGCCAAAGATTAAAGTAGAAATTGAAACTTTTGAGTCCTGTTTGGCCAAAAAATAAACACACATCTCGTTTCCAGCGAAGACGAGGTACCGCGCATCACGAGCTCTCGAACTCGTGCACGATGACCTGTGTGCTCCGATCTCACCATCAACACTTACTCAAAACAGGTACGTGTTTCTTTTGATTAATGATTATTCAAGATATATATAGAGCATACTCGTGAAGTAGAAGAGCGAAACATTTGATTGTTTTAAATGCTTTAAGGCCACGGTTGAAATGCAGACCGAGCAATGGATCAAAACGTTTTGAATTGATCGAGGAGGAGAGTTTAGATCGATTGAGTTTAACGTATTATGTGAAAAGAGTGTATCACAAGGCACTTGACTGCTCCCAACACACCGCAGCAAAACGAAGTCGTAAAGAGGAAAAATAGGACTTTGATGAAGATGACCAGAAGTATGTTGAAAGGTATGAGGCTTCCAAATTACTTCTGGGGAGAGGCAGTGCGACACTCGACTTATCTCATCAATCAAGTTCCCACTAAGGCTTTAGAATATCAAACACCATAAGAGTGCTACATGGGTAAGAAACCGAATAACGAACACTCGAGGATTTTTTGTTGTGTGGCTCATGTGAAGATTGAAGTCTCATATTTAAAGAAGCTCGATGAGATATCACAGCCACTCATGAATCTCGGAATCAAACCAGGATCCAAAGCGTACCGTCTTGACGATCCGAGGAAAAAGAAGGTTATTGTGAATTAAGATGTGATCTTTGTAGAAGACAAATGCTGGAATTGGAGTGAGCATGAGGAATGCAGCGATTCTAATATGTTCAAAGTTGTTGATATGGATGAAATACTTATAGTTGATCAAACACACAATATTGTTGAAGAGGTTGAAGTCAAGACTGTCGATATTAATACACACGAAGACGTGTTGGAGCAGGAAAACGTTGACATCGGTTCAATTTTGAGACGATCTACAAGACCAGTCATGAAACCCAAGTATCTCGATGACTATGTTTTGAGGGAGGAATGTGAACGATTGTTACTCATATTTAACAGTAAACCAGAGTTCTGTGAAGAGGCTAAGGGTGTTAACGAGTGGATTGAAGTGATGGAGGTTGAAATTGTTTCGATTGGAAAAAAAAAATCAAACTTGGAAGTTGGTTAAAAAGCCAAAAGAATTCAAAGAAATAGGTCTGAAGTGAGTTTACAAATTTAAGAGGAATGAATATGGAACTATCAACAACTATAAAGTGAGATTAATTGCTAAAGGGTATGTGCAAAAGTAAGGTATCGATTTTAACGAAGTATTTGCGCTAGTAGCTCGAATCGAAACCGTACGATTGTTGATTGCTATGGCCATGATGAGAGGTAGGGAAATTCATCACTTAGATATGAAAACTGCATTCTTACACGGTGAACTAAAAGAAATCATCTATGTTACACAACATGAGGGTTTTGTTGAACCAAGAGAAGAAACGAAAGTGTATTGTCTATACAAGGCGTTGTAATGATTGCATCAAGCCCCAACAACTTGGAACAACAAACTTGATCAAGTATGAAAAAGATTGAAGTTTGTGAGATGCACAAAGGAACAAACCGTGCATCACAATGAAGAGAAGAAGAGTCAACTCATCATTGCGATATAAGTAGACGAGTTGTTTGTACCGATTATTCTTTACAGCTGATTCGTAATTTTAAAATTGAAATCAATCCAAATTAAAAGCTTAGGCGGATAAATATTGGTTAAGCTTTTAAATTGATTAGACAGTTGTAAAGGTCCGTTATGTAGTTTGTTTTGGTGTGACTACAAATATAAAGAACCATTGTTACCTAAACAAAAAGAATAAAAAGGATAAGATGATTTTACAGAACTTTTCATTTTCCACCGAGTTTCCACAAAAGCACATTGGTTTCCACTATATTTCCCACAGATTTTCACTGTATTTCTCACCTGTTATTGAATAATAACCTTGTTCGACTCCATACCGGTTCTATCGATTTCTCGATTTTATTGGTTCAGTTCTTTATCCGTCACAGTTTTTAAAATGGTACCGCGAACCAAACTCTTTAAAATTTGGTGTGTACCATTTATGTAAAAACGATTGGTAACCATTGGTTAAAAAGATCATCCTTTATATGAAGTATTATTATCGAATTTTCACTTTCCTATTATTTAACAAATATAATAGATGATATTTTATGGAAAAAATAGACTAAAAACATATCGCTAAAGATGTATATAATCCGCCCAAACGACAAATAACTTAAAGAAAAATTAGAAAAAGAATTCTATTAGTCCCAAAAATAAACTTATAATTGTTTTTTTAGTGCACCTTATATATATGTATTTAAAAATAATATATCATTATTTATATAACATATCTATTTATAAAATATAAATATTTTTTATTTTAATATTATTAGATTATTATGTCGTCTATGAGGATTTTGTTTTACAATTTGAATCAAAATATTAAATAAAATTGGTAGATTATAAGCATCTAAATATATTTTGAAAATCTTTATCCTTCACATTTCACGTCCGCTTTGTTTTATAGTTTCTACTTTTTTAGTCATGGATAATATAATCCTGATTATTAGAGCATAAACTCGATCCCTCACGATCAAATGTCCCACGTCGCTTAGACTATAAATAATATACAATACATAAGTGAATGAAACTCTCAACTAGTAAGAGACCTTTTGGGAGTACACCCAAGAACAAAGCCGTGAGGGCCATGTGGCCGACACAAAGCGAACAACATCATACGAGTACTCACACTTATATATTCTTATCATGGTATCAGTACCAAAAATCATAAGCGATATGTTTAACAGACGACCATTTCCGTCATGGGAAATATCATTTCCCATGCCCATCATAACATGATCAAGTTTAAGGGGGAGTATTATAGCATAAAATTGATCCCTCACTTGATCAGTTGTCCCATATTGCTTAGACTGAAAATAATATACAATATATAAGTGAATGAAACTCTCAACTAGTATGAGACCTTTTGGAAGTACAACCAAGAGCAAAGCCGCGAGGGACCTGTGGCCGACCCAAAACGGACAATAGCATTCTAGTATTCACACTTATATATTATTGTCACCGATGCTTTTCATTTATTTGTATAAAATATTATAATAAATAATCTAGGAAATATTTTTATTTTAGTTAACTAATAAGTTCACGTCAAGAATATATTTTATGGTTAGAACCGTAACCGAGCTTGTAAAATCGATAATATGTTCGAGATTGGTCTTATAAAACTCATCCAAAATTAATTTATTTGTGTTATCGAACGACTCACGAGTCGAAGTTTGTGTTCGGTCTAATTATTGCTAAAAAATCAATATATATAATTAAAATTAAATTCGAAGTTTGAGCATGAGTTACAAAATATGCAAATGATAAAAGTTGCAAACGATTAATTTTTGGAAAAAATATTTTTTATTAGGTCTATCTTATAAACTCTATTAATTAAATATTTTAGATTTATGTTCTCATCTTTTAATATATTACGTTTAACTAAGATTTTTATTGAGCTACCGAATCCGGTAACCCGTCCGTGACCGGTCTGATAATGTCCGTCAGAGACCGATCGAATAGTGTTATTGAGCGGTTCACGAGTCGGAGTTTGAGCTCGGTCCGATTACCGGTCCGGATCAGTAAGACCGATAACTTAATGGTTTGGCCTAAAAACCCAAAATTGGATTGGATCGATAACATCCCTAATCATAATAATACATGTCCGACTATTTGGATTTATTTTGATATAGTTATGATCCAACTTGTCAATTTTAATGTCCTTTATCTCGTTAAGTTGTTAGGTTCATTTAGGGTGTTTTCCATAGCTCATCCAAATGTTTTATTATTTTACATCATATATTGATCAGCTCGTCTCTTATCTTTCGATGTTGTTTTACGAACATCGTTTAGAAAAAATTATGAGATCATTTGTCTTATAGACTTTTTTTTATTAATATTATATAGAACACATATGGATGTTTTCTATAAACATTGTTTTGAGAATATATTTGGATCTTGTTTATGAATTCCTTTTGGAGAACATATATGGATGTCATTTTTAAATGTCATTTTTAGAATATATGTAGATGTTTTTAATGAATGTCGTTTTGGAGAACATACATGTGTTTATGAACGTAGTTTTAAGAATATATTTGGATGTCATTTATGAACATCGTTTGGAGAACATATCTATTTTTATGAACATCGTTTGAAGAACATGTCTGGGTGTCATGTTTTTTGTAGCCTTTTCGATTAATAATTGTATATGTTGCATAACAAGGATTTATGAACAATGAAAGTATTATCCATCATTGTATTCAACAAACGATATTTTACTATAACTTTAACCTCATCAAAATATATAATATTGTCAAACTTTCAAGAACAACTCATTGATTTAATTCGTCAAACACATGACTTTTATTTATGTTTTTTTTTCTCATTTACATTATGATCTTGACGTAAGTCGGGCCATTTACGACCCGGTTTTTATGACATTGGGTATGTAGCTTCTTGATATATATATATATATAGATTGTATGATTGGTTTATAGTTATGTCACTTTTATGGTTTTTACAACCAAACTTTCATTGCCTTTATTGCATGGTATTTGATATTGGGTGTATGATCTTTTTAATAGATCATGAGCTTAGCTTATAAACATATTTTCTTTTATGATTAGTAAATATATATATATATATATATATGTCATAGTAAAAGGTTGTTTTTAGCTTGTTTCACTTATAGCATGTTTATCACTCGGTCATGTGGTCTTGCGGTAGTTCGAGTCATTATAAATGTAATTCAAAGAACATTCGGATGTCGTTTGTCTAAAGCCTTTTTTTATTTATACACGTTGTTTAAAGAACATTTGGAGATATTTTACATTATAACCTTGTCCTCATTTATAAACGTTGTTTAAATGATGTTTACAGATCGTTTGACTTTTAGTATTTGTGTCATATATAAACATCGTTTACAGAATATTTATAGACGTATAATATTTTTCCACTCATTTTGTAGACAATTTGATAAATATTTATGTTGTGCAGTATGATATATACCTCATATGGTCCTTAATCGTTGAATCAAATTCAAAGTATTTGTTTAAAGACTAATAATTAATGAAGATGAAGAAAATTGATATTTTTTCTCATTTCATAGATTCATTTTTTACGATGGAGAAATTTATATGACCAATGACTTGACAATTTCATATTCGAAGGATTAATGCACAGACATTTTTTTAATAATGAAGAATTTTGGCTAATAACCTCTAATTAAATCTATGTAATATGTATGTAAAAATTAACCTAAATTTCTTGTATACAAAATGATGTAACCTCCTTAAATATATGCATGTTAATTAATATATCTTATAAAAATTAAGTTTTTTATAATATATACCTTATGTTTGAAGTATTATTGGTGAAGTCATATCTTGAAATATCCAAATGCTAACGTAGTTTTCGTAAAATTTATTACTAAATAATCACATAAATAAAAATCATTTGCAAACTTGAAATATACCAGTGTTGACTTCGTATTCATAAACATTCTTACTAAATAATCATTAATAAACGTTGTTTATAAATTTGAAATATTTAAGTGTTTGTGTCGTCTTAAAAAAATCTTACTAAATTATAACACCAATAAACGTCATTTAAACAGGTGAACCTTTAGTAAATCAACTTCACAATTATCATATATTTTGCATAGCCTACTTATTCAAAATTTTAGTAATATTAGCTTCTTTAATCAATTTAAAAAAACTTACGTTATCTACCAACCTTAGTTATGGATCTTTAGCAATATCCATTTGATTTTTTCTTCCAATAAACCATTGTCATTTTTTGAAACTACATCTTCTAGCTGAAATACTACAATTTCTTTTTAATATATTGGGTTTGTTCTAATATTTTATGCTCGTCGCGTTTCTCACCTAAAAAATGTTGAAAACAATAAAATTTATCAAAAAACAAATTTACAATAAAATGGCATGTTATACTCTTAAAAATGTTCACATCAACTATTGATTACCATGCATATAATTATTATGAAGTTGTAATCTCAAGAAAAACATTTTGTCATCAGTAATATGATTACTCTAACTATCACCCATCGAATAACCTATGTTATATCTTTGACAAGCAAGAAAGTGGCTTATCATGCTGACTATCAACCGATGTATTTATGTTTTCGAAATTAAAATTGCCAAGAAGTTCATGTATTTGTATATTCCAATAGTTAAAGGATCCATAAAAAAGAACATAATGTTAGAGCCTGATTTTTTACACATCGTCTAAAGAGCTCTACTTTTTTTAATGTCTTACAAACTTGCGCCTTTAATGATGTAGGTTTTAAACAACTAAAACATAACGTTATAAATCCAAGACAACATGAATATGAGTAGTTATAGATTGAGATTTGTGTACCATCGAGTTTCATATTATGCTTATAATTATAGCTTATGATAAAATAAATGATTAATTGGACTTGTTTCATCCATAACAACATTATGCTTATAATTATAGCTTATGATAAAATAAATGATTAGTTGGACTTGTTTCATCCACAACAACGGAACTGTATTTAAACGCAAATGTGTGAAACTTAGATTAACAAGTATGAACAATAACTTAGCTCTTGTCTATTTTTCTTGTGTATGCAATGAGAAACTATTTTTAAAAGAATTTTATTGATGACTCTAAACCTTGTCAAGCTTTACTACTGTCGTTTACTCTAAAAAAATATTATTTCAAACTCAAAGCAATTAAGCTTACTGATAATGACTATCTTTGTCTTCTTTCTTATTATTTGAACAAAAAATGAATTCACTAATATTTTTTATGATATTTAATCCAGTTGAGATATTATGCATTGTATCCAACTTAAGTTAAAAACCTATTTGTAGCTTATGGTCCTATGTTATCATTATAGTGTTTATAGATTTTCTCTCACTTCGAACATGTTGGGAATATTGTTTAGATTTCTGGATAAACTCTGAAGTCTTGTTTTAACAATTTCATATTGAAATTATTTTGGTGGTTCTCCAAAATTTCCAACTGGATAAAATCAGAGTGTATTCTTTGAACAAAGAGAATGAATATTTTTGTTGTAATCGCCTTTTTTTCTCAAAATCATACTTATTTATTCAACCAAACTATTCCAACTGTAATACAATTTTATGTCCAAAAAAGGTTAAAATTTCAAATGATAAAACCGACAAAAAATTCAAATTCAAATTTGAATTAATTTTCCAAATTCAAATTTCTATGAATTTTTATAATAGCCTAATCATTCAAATAAATTTAACCACAGCCAACCTCCACCCCTTGGACCTACTAATCATAATATATTCAAACATGTGTGTACTCCACACTCTCCGACTTGTTCGATAATATATTACGATTACATTAGTTGACTAGTCAATCCAATTACACTAAAATATCCAACAATCTTCCCCCATCTTAGTGCAATTCATGATTAACTAAAACAAAATCACAACAAATAACAATTTTATGCATAAATGAAATATCATGACGATTGAATTTCATATTAGTATATTACACATTTCAAATATTGGAATATCACGGTATCATTAAGGATTGAACATTTACTATCCACAATAAATAATTGAAGATAATATACACATAAATTTACATTCTCAAACGTTCATACTTGACACTATATTTTACTAGCCTTGTGTTTTTATCATTTTAAGCATATCAAAGCCAAGTCCTAGCTTCTTGAAGCGGATAAAATCATGCTTAAATAGGAAGATCTTTTACTCTTGCACATGCATATGCAATTTTTCAAAAGATCTATTAAGAATATAAACTTCAACCTCCACAACTTGCATGTCCAAACACATACTTTGGGAAAATATTACTAGCGTGTTCCAATCTCTAGATGTTAAGCTTTCCACATTGAATTCAACGCCTAATGTCATATTAGATGGGAATTGGGTATCTCAACATGAGAGATTTCAAATGGACTTTAATCTCATTCCAATAGCCGATTTGTGCACGAGATCTCTACTTAACCATTTGGTTAAATGATCAACTAAATAATATTGAGTTCTCACAAACTCTACTGAAATAACATAATGCGTGATGAGCTCACAAATCATACTAGACCTGCCTTTATAAACTTGTATATCGATATTGGCCACGACAGCTTCACTATCACATCTGATAGATATAGGTGATATTGGTTTGGGCCACAACAAAATTTCATACATTAAACTTCTTAGCCAATAAGATTCTTTACTAGCTGTTGCTAATGCCACAAACTCTGATTCCATTATTGAATCAATAATATTAGATTGTTTCTTATAAGCCCAAAAGATAGCACGTCCCCCAAAGTAGAACTACCCATCTACTTGTGGAAGAGTGGTCTTCTATATTCGAAATATAACTCGCATCCGGATATTCTTCAAATACGGAAGGAAATTCAGTATAAGTCAAACCATAATCCATGGTTATTTTCATATACTCGAATACTCGATTTATAAAGCTTGCCAATGATGTGAACTAGGACTTCTATTATACATACTAAGCTTTCCAATAATAAAGGCAATATCCACTTTAGTTCTAGTCACGACATACATATACCAAGAAGTCTCTCAACTTCCTCAAAATCTTTCATCTCAAAACTAGATGATAAAATGTCATGGTTTAATCTATTTGATTTAGTCAATGCCAAAAATAAACATATCACCCATGTATTAACAAATTATAACTGATTTATGAATGACATCAAAATTTACCAAAATCGTAAATAATATTATATCTGAATAACATTAGAATTTACCAAATTCGTAAAATATATTATATTTTAATAATTAATTAAATATAACAACTTCCACCAAATGAATACTCCATTACTTCACTTTACCTATTTTATATATATATATATATATATATATATATATATATATATATATATATAACTTAAGGCGGAATAAACAATACTATTCATCATCAATTAGTATTCATGCAATCAAAAATCTTTAGGTAATTGTTGCATGTAATTGTGTGACAGTATATATATATATAACTACTCACACCATTGCATAGAAATTATAGTAAGATATTGCATGCAAATTGCAGCCACACTACATGTCCTAATATCCAAGTGTTCACATTAGCAGTTTGAGTTTTGTATTAAACCCTATAAGTGTATGTCTACAAAATAACTATAATTTTATGGACCGACAAGTTTCATCTTTTACAAAGGCAGACAAGTTGTCATACAATGTAGTCGGACCAGATAACTGCTATTACAATTATTAAATACAGAACTGTACACAAGTTTATCCATCTGATTAACAATTGCATGCAAGCTTCATCTTTTCTTCATTTTTCTGTTTCGGTTTACATGCTCAATATGCATTAAATAATAAACATGCAAATAAGTATGAATTTCATCAATACTTAAAGTACATGCAACATACTTCCGTTTTTTAACAAACCAATTTTGCATGCAAAACTCATGAATCTATTAATTAACCAAATACTTTTAAGTAAGTAAATTACCATTCTTCTGTAATAAAAATGGCATGAAAAGTTAATATTCTTTAAATGCTTATCATCCATTAGGATTTTGGTTTTTCAAACAATATATATATATATATATATATATATATATATATATATATATATATATATATTACAACCCTTTTCAACCATTTGATCATCAAGTTCCAAAATTGAAAACCGAGTGATTCAATGGTTAGAAATTTCACATATATATATATATATAAACTTAACACCCCATGAATAATGTTAACATCCCATGAATAATGAATCATCCGAAATAATATAAGAAAAAATTACTTACAAACTTGATGCAGATGCCTTCATGGGAACCAAAACCTTATGTTTTAATATAACACCACCTCTTGTCCAACTTTGCATACTTGTTCTTGATTCTCGGTTTCATTTCAATCTTCATAAAACAAAAACATAAAACAAAAATAGATAATTCCAATCTTTTGTTGGAAATATTGTTTAGATTTCTGGATAAACTCTGAAGTCTTGTTTTAACAATTTCAGATTTGAAATTATTTTGGTGGTTTTCCAAAATTTTCAACCAGATAAAATCAGTGTGTATTCTTTGAACAAAAAGAATGAATATTTTTGTTGTAATCGCCTTTTTCACAAAACCATACTTATTTATTCAACCAAACTACTCCAACTGTAAAACAGTTTTATGTCCAAAAACGGTTAAAATTTCAAATGATAAAACCGACCAAAAATTCAAATTCAAGTTCGAATTAATTTTTCAAATTCAATTTTTTATGAATTTTTATAATAGCCTTAGCATTCAAATAAATTTAACCACAGCCATACTCCATCTCTTGGACCTACTAATCATAATATATTCAAATAGGTGTGTACTCCACACTCTCCGACTTGTTCGATAATATATTACGACTACATTGGTTGACTAGTCAATCCAATTACACTAAAATATCCAACAAAACATTCACAACCAGTTTCAATCGTTGCTGAATTATGCTTAGTTTTGACCCGTAAATCAAATTGGAGACTTTTTTGTATGACTTTTATTATCATAAACAAACACAGAAGCTTGTGTTTTGTATCTTTTCTGTTTTATTTCTCATCACTCTATTATTTGGTACAATCCCATTTCGTGCAGTTGTAAACCTAATAACTTAATTTCTGCAATTTAACCATAACATGTAATATAAGACTTTTAGTGAGATCAAAACCTTATAGAATGCATATAAAAGTATAAAAATTAGCAAAAAATGAATGAATAAAATATATTTGCAAGGGAGAGCATGATAAAAACTCGAAATGATTTAATGTTATGTAGTGTGAAACCATCAAAATGATTAAAGCATAATTTTTAATCCTCAATTACCACTATACACTCAAAACAATAAATAAACTAATTACAACTATTATTGTCAATCTTGAATCAAGAAACAACAAATCAATCTAACCAATAACAACAACAAATTTATATAGAAACTTCCTGATAAAATAAGCAACAAACGATAATTCATTCAATAGTCTTTCATCTTACTATATTCAGAAAGAATGAATCAATTTTGAACCAAACCTCTAACACCATTTTAGATTCTATTTTGAAAGAAATAAAAATCAATTCAAATAATAATGAAAATCAGAGTTAGTCAACAACAAAATATAAGATAGAAAATCGATTATAATTTATCTAAATAAAAATAAATCGAGTCATGAAGAAAAAAACTGACATTCATATCGTCAAAGAATCGCAAAATGACTACACCACGTGAAAATCACGAACAACAACCAAGTGAAGAAACATGAAACTGATTATATATCCAAAATACAAAAATCTAATTTTATTTACCCTAGATCTATATTTATATCGTTATATTATCATTGATAATGTTTAATTTTAATTGTGTAAATAAATCATCAACCTGATAACTAGTTATTTCAAAACCACAAATGGTTTCCTTCTTTTAGTTTGAAGTAATTTGTTCCAATTGAATTTAAATCTTAAACATATTTTTGATTTCATTGTATTTAATAATTAAACATACCTCGGTTGAGATCCACACAATGAAGACTTTCACTGATAAAATAATCATACCTCAAATGGATGACAGTTGTACCTTAATGGACAACTTGAAAATGAATATATATGTTGATGATTATTTCAAATTCATATATAATAAACTCATATTTTTTTTTAAAAAAAAAGATAACATATTGGTCGTTTTTCTATCAAATGAACAAAAATTGATCCTCTAGAAAGCAGGAGAAACAAAGATTTGATCTTATCATAAATTAGTTAAAGCATCACATACATTGATAAAGAATTATAGATCTTGAAATAAATATACCTAAACATATATAGAAAGGAAAATTATTATGACCACCACTAAAGATGACGCGGTCTCGCAACTTAAAGTCATTCACGAAGATATTATTACTTGTAAGGTTAAGTTTAAAGATATCAATTATCGTGTATCCAAATATAGTTATTTAACCCTTAAATTCGTTTGGTTTTGATTCATGGACCCAAAAATACCAATCATAATAATAATCGGTGAAGATGACCACAAAGTCATAATCCAAATAGAAATTGGCAGTAAAATCAGATGGATTCGTCGTCTCCATGGTGCAAACTCATATCACTTGTAAATATAAAGTTTTCTTTAAAAAGTGCAGCGTTAAGTGTTCTATATTACATGTCTGCGGTATAGAGTAACCATTTATGTCTAGTAACTTATAAGTTTATGGTTTTATTTTGGTTATGATGGTGTATAGCTCTTTCCAATTTGGGTCTAGCTTACTAATGTTTTTATCTTTGGTATAAAGAATTTTTTTTCTTAACACATGATCTTCTATCTATAAATCATAAAAACAAACTTATGAATCATACATATTTTGCATTAGCGTACGATAATTATCCATGTGTAGGTGAGTTTTAATTTAATTATCTTCAATTATATCCAGTTCAAAGTGAGGGTAGGAATGTGTACGATGGTACCATGATCTCAATTCATGTACTAATGTTAAATTAGTATCCATGTTTTGGTACATTGGATGACCTAGAGCATGATTGGGGATTATAAGATTGTAAAGTTTCTAAAGAATAATATAAAATTATCTTCTTTGGCCTCGGTTTGCTCCAGAGAATGATTGACCACCATTAATAAGTGAGTTAGTATTTTTACGCGACATACTTTACAAATGTGAGTGAGCCAAATGCCTGACACGCCATCCTCATATCCTGCTTTTTTTTTATGGTACAAATCTAATCTTGATTGATTGGAACATAATGTCTCTCAAATGAATTGTTAGTTTTACTCTAGATACATAGCTAAAATTGCTAGAAAATTCATCGATTTGGACTATCCATATGAGTTTATGAATCTCCTCCAAAAAATTTGGTATTTTTGCTTGACTTCTGTGATGAAGTCTACTAAATATTGGGATTTAATGACATTCTAAGGTTCAATACACCAACCATTATGTCAAACATCCAAATCGATTGGGCTTTTGGAGAACATGTCTAAAATGGAGCGATGCTCATCTTATGATTGAGTAGGTATGAAAGTACGGCCATATTTTGTTAGTAGCCACAAGTAGAACTAGTGTAAACCTTTTTAACTGTAAATATGGAGTTTTGACATTGATGTGGGATTTTCTCACGTAATAAACAACTTTAAATGTAACATATTATTCTTTAACCAAGGTTGCGCTGGCGATATGTTCAAATACCACCATATACAAGTATATATTTTTTCTTAGGTTTGCTTTTAATAAGACCTATGAGGAGGCTGAATGTTATTTGAATTTTTTGAATGATGCATCATATTTTGGAGTCCATCTCAATTATCCTACTTTTTTAGGATTTGGAAAAATGAGAAGCATTTATTCGAGGATTAATAAATAAAACTCTTGGGTGCTGCCAATCTTTCGATCAAGATTTGAACATTTTTTATATTGTGTGGAGGTCCTATAGCCGCAAGGTTAGACAATTATGTGAGATATGTCTCAAAATCATTTTTCTCTGACCAGGTACCTTAGTAACTTCCATAATCGAACGAAAAGCATTTACTTATGTGTATTTTGATGAGGGAGAATAAAAGACATGGTAAAATTGCAAAGAAGAAGTTTGTTAAGAGATAATTGTAAAGAAGAATGTTGTTAGGAGAGAATTGTAAAGAAGAAGGTTGTTAGGAGAGAATTGAAAATAAGAAGTTTGTTAGGATAGAATTGTATAAACTATAAAAGAGATAGCTATTATGAGAAGGTGAAAAGATATAAGGACTAAAGATGTAATAAACAGGAATTAAAGCGTGTGTGACCTGCAGTTGTACTATAAAAGGACCACACACGCTTCACAGATCCCGAGATGAATATAATATTACTTTCTCTCTCTACTTAAGTTGGTACTTACTTTCTCTCTCTAAAAATATTCCTTAGTTCTCAAGTCTATTTTGGCACTAAGAGATCTTCGTAACACAAAATCACCCTTGAGCATTCTTAAAACTCTTTAGTGGCACCGTCTGTGGGAAACGAAGATTGTTCTGACGACAATCGCTTCCTAGAAATAATTCATAATCCGAGGGAAATTATGGAAGAGCAAGGGGACGATTTTGTTAACAATTGCGAGGAGAATCTGGTGGGTGACGACTATCGGAATGACATGGAATATGAGGCTCATGGGGGCCGGCGCGTTGGATACACTTTTGATGACTCGGACTTGTTAGCTCGAAGGAACGAATTGTTGCTGGAGATCGAGAGATTGAAGGCGGAAAAGGAAACTGTTCAGGCGAATCTTCGCTCTGAGGTGAGAAGGGAGCCAGACAGTGGAAAAGAGGAGCGCGAAGTCGATTTGCGTCCTAAAACCAGGGATGATAGATATAGGGTATATGAACGACGATCTTCGAGGAGGAAATAAAAACGACGTCTGGAGTCACCAGACTCGAGTAATTATTCCCGTTACAGCTCGTCGGAATCATCTCCTAGGAAAAATCACAGAAAGAAAAGACATGGTTGAGGACACGCAGATCACCGGAGGGGAAGAAGCTCGGTGAGGAAATCTCCGAGGCAAAAGAGTTATCATACTCGAATTAATGAGCGGGGTTATGGCCAAACGAATTTTCCCGCTGGAAACCAAAACACTGGCCCGCGAAATTCGGAGTGGCAGCATCAATATACTCTACTATCCGAGGAGGGATTGTACTTTCCGAGCAATGAAAACTTGAGATCTAATGTTTATCGGGCGGGTCATAATTGGAGAGCTTCTCCTTTATCCTCGGATATTTTGGTAAGCAAGCTCCCAAAGCATTTCGTCATCTCGAAGTTAGAAAAAATCGATGGGACACAAGACCCTGATAACCACATCGAGCAATTCAAAAACTGCATGATTAATTTTGATGACGATGATAAATTGTTGTGTAAAGCGTTTTCTCAGACCTTCAAAGGGGTAGCTTCCAAATGGTATAATAGGCTTCCGCAGGGCTTGATAAAGAATTTCGACATGTTCTGAAATATCTTCAGACATCACTTTTTGGGGAGCAAAACGTTCAGAGCTAACGGAGATACAATAATCTATTGTAGACAAAAAGTTAGGGAAATCTTGAAGAATTATACCAATCGATTTGTCCAAACGAAAACAAACATTGAGTATTGTAAAGACTCGGTGGCACTTGCAGCTTTTCGGATGGGCCTACTCCCCGGACTATTAAAGGACACGGTGGCGGAGAGTCAAGCCATGATCTTCAGAGCATTGTTGAATCAGGTCGAGAAGAGAATTCTGGTGGAAGAGACTCAGGCGTCTGAGAAAGGATCCGGTGATCAGTTGGATCAGAATCAGTTACAGAGATCTGAGGCTAGTAACCAAGTGCCTCGTATCAATGCTCAAGCCAAAAGTGCGGGTCAGTATCCGCCGAGACAGAAAACAAACCCACGGTATTATGGAAACCAACAAAATTACAATCAAGGGGCTCGACCAATTTCGAACAAGTGGGTTCGACCGGATTATTTCGCGGAGCTAACGGAAAATGTCGCCACAATATTTGATAAGGCAAGATCAACGGTTCCTTTCAGAAAACCTTTTCCTATTCAAACTCCAAGGGGAAACAGAAGTGTCAGCAAGTATTGTAAGTATCACGAGGATATCGGGCACGATACGAAGGACTGCATTGCTTTAAAAAAGAATTGCAAGCTTTGATTGAGAATGGGATGTTGCTGGAGTTTGTGAAAAAACATTCTCAGAAAAATACGACGGTAAAGGCTGTTCCAAAATTCGCTGACACAGCTATGCTGATTTCCGAGGAAGTTGAAGTTTTTTATATTGAGCAAGAGTATATGGATCCCAATGAGGGAAGGAACAACGTAAATATGGTGGAGGAAATTATTCCAAGGGGGAAAGTAAATGACCTCTGTGCTTTCTTTGAGTCACTGGCAATCTTTGGAGGGGATACCATTGCAGGAAATTCTAATAGCTCTCGGAAAAGGCATATAGTCAATCTGACTACCCAGATTGAGGCAGGGGTGTCGGCACAAATGCACCGATTACCCTCCCTCGTCATATGTTTTGATGCTGATGATATGCAAAATATCACGGGCCCGCACGAAGATACGGTGGTGATTACCACGGGCATTGCTGGTGATCAAGTTCAGAAGATACTTGTTGATACGGGAAGTTCGACGAACATCTTGTTTATGAGCACTTACAGGAGAAATTCTGACCCACCGGTTATATGACGATCAGACAGAACCATAGTAGGATTTACCGGCGCCACAGCAGTGGTTGTTGGAGAATTTCAGTGTGTGGTCGAGTTAGGTCGTGGGCCGTTCAAAAAGGAGGTGGAAGTATTGTTCATTGTTGTCGACGCACCAACTTCATATAATGCAATTTTGGGTCACTCTTGTCTATCCCGAATGCATGGTGTGATTTCAACGGTGCATCAGTGTATGAAGTATGTGGTAGGCAACAACATCGGGACAATCAGGAGCAGCCAGAAGATGGCCCGGAATGTTACCAGATCGCTTTATCTTCGAAGGGAGTTCGGGGAGAAATATCGGACAAGGCATAGAAATTAAAGGGGCCTCCCTCGGACATCATTCCATGTGATGATCCAAGGGAGACCCTCGGATTTCTGGTCCCAGAAGAGGATTACGAGGAACATAATTTGGAGAGGGCAAATTTTTGAAGATCGGAGTAAACCTTTCTTTTGAGTTCAGAACAAGATTAATTGTGTTTTTGTCTAACAAACTCGATATGTTTTCTTGGTGTGCACGGGATGTTAATGGAGTACCATCAAATATAATATGTCATAAACTTGCGGTACGACTTGATGTTCGACCCATTGTCCAGAAAAGGAGACCAGTTTCTCAGGAGAAGGCTGCAGCTATTCTGTTGGAAGTAGAAAGGCTATTAAGCATAAGCCACATTCGCGAGTCGCATCATCCTGTATGGGCATCAAATCCAGTCTTGGTGAGGAAAAATAATGGCAAGTGGAGAATGTGCGTTGACTTCACGGACTTAAACATAGCTTGTCCTAAGGATCCATTTCCGGTGCCCCGCATTGATCAATTAGTGGATTCGACTTCGGGCAATCGATTGTTGTCATTCATGGACGCGTATTCGGGGTATAATCAAATCCGGTTGGATGCACAAGATGAAGAGAGCACCTCCTTTATTACCGGGAGAGGGCTATATTGTTACAAAGTTATGACATTTGGCTTAAAAAATGTCGGGGCAACTTATCAGCGCTTGGTCAACAAAACCTTTGAGGGATAAATTGGTCGGAATTTCAAAGCGTATATCAATGATATGCTTGTCAAGAGTTTGCGGGATGAAGATCATTTTGCTGACCTGGAGGAGACTTTTAATAATTTGAGTAAGGTCAATTTGAAACTGAACCCAGAAAAGTGTGCTTTTGGGGTGCGATCGGGCAAGTTCCTTGGATATATGATAAGTAAAAAAGGCATCGAGGCTAACCCAGACCAGATAAAAGCTTTAATCACCATGACTTCACCTCGAAATATCAAGGAATTCCAGATCTTGACAGGGAGATTGGCAGCGCTGAATAGATTCATTTTTCGGTCCTAGGACAAATGTGCACCTTTCTTCAAGATATTATGAAACGCGAAACAATTTAATTGGACTGATGAGTATTCAGCAGCTTTTCGCCAAATTCAGGAATATTTGACATCCCCTGATATACTGTCTAAAGCATTGGTGGGGGAAAGATTAATTATCTATGTAGCAGTCTCAGACTGTGCGGTCAGTGCGGTTTTACTCCGAGAAGAGGACGCTCTTCTGAAACCTATCTACTATGTCAGTAAGAGTTTGCTGGATGCAAAGAAACGATATCTCAAGTTGGAAAAGGTAGCTTTGGCTTTAGTAACAGCTTCCCGAAAGATGAGACCTTACTTCCAGGCACATCCTATAGTTGTTCGAACGACATTCCCCTTAAAAGGTTTGTTACAGAGGCCCGATATCTCTGGGAGGATGACTAAGTGGTCAGTCGAATTGGGAGATTTTGACATAGCATTTGAGCCTCGAACGGCGATAAAAGTCCAGCTTTTGGCTGACTTTTTGGTTGAATTCCACTCAGACAGAGAGGACATAGAGATCATTGACCATTTTGATGATACGGAATGGTTGGTACGAACGGATGGAGGGTCGAATAACTCTGGCAGTGGTGCGGGTGTCCAATTAATTTCTCCAGAAGGGATAGCTATGTTTCAAGCTATTCGATTTGGTTTCAAGGCAACTAACAATGAAGCGGAGTATGAGGCAGCTTTGGCAGGCTTGCGTTTAGCTCGAATATGTGGGGCCAAAAAGATTAAACTGATCAGTGACTCACAGTTGGTGATAAACCAAGCCTCGGGGGAATCTGAGGCCAGAAAAGATAAGCTAATACAATATCTGAAAGCATTAAGATATTTGGTTTCTGAGTTTGAGGGGGTCAAATTTGAACATGTTCGAAGAGAGGCAAATGTCGTCCCAGATTCTTTAGACATAGCCTCGCAAACGGAGGGATACCCATGGGTCATCCTTCGGTCATGATCGATGCGGAGCATTCAATGAATGTAAAAGAGGTGAGCAATATGATCACAAGTGATTGGAGGTCAGAAATTATTGACTTCTTGGAAAACGATACTTGACCTGTTGGAAAGTACGAGGCTAGAAAAATTAAGTTCAAATCTCACGGGTATATCATGTTGGGAGGCGTTCTATATAAGAAATCTTTGAGCCGACCATTACTAAGGTGTCTGAACAAGGATGAGTCGTAATTTGTCCTATCCGAGTTGCACGACGGGGAAGGTTCAGCTCATTGTGGGTATAAGGCGTTAATTCGACGGGTGTTTCTGGCTGGTTATTATTGGCCGACTATTTCTTCGGATGCAAAAGACTTGGTAAAACGATGTGATACGTGTCAGCGCTATGCAAACGTAATTCACAATCCTGGGGTGTTATTGGAGAGTATTTCAGAGGCGGTTACAAAACATAGCGAGGGCATACTCTTTCCTACCCTGATAGGCAGAGGAAGGTTTTAACGAGGTGTCCCTATAAGCTGCTTAATACAATGTATTTTTTGCCTTACACTATTATTTGGGTCACGAACTTTTGTGCCTCGAGTTGTTTAACATTTCGAATTATTATTTGGGTCACAATAATTTGTGCCTCGAATTGTTTAATCCCTTACACTATTTTTTGGGTCACAATATTTTGTGCCTCGAATTGTTTAACACTTCGAATTATTATTTGGGTCACAATAATTTGTGCCTCGAATTGTTTAATCCCTTACACTATTATTTGGGTCACAATATTTTGTGCCTTGAATTACTTGATGCCTCGAACTATTACTTGGGTCATAATATTTTGTGCCTCGAAGTTCTTGATGCTTCGAACTATTATATGGGTCATAATATTTTGTGCATCAAATTTCTTAATGCCATAGTTCATCTGGTGCCTTTACTTATTTCCCCTAAGCTAATCTTAGCATAGTTGGTATAGATTAATTATTCAATAAATATTACGATGCGAGTTGGCAAACACTTAGGATAGCACGACAATTAATAAATTACACGGTCAACATTCCAAGCTGTGGCATACACAAAAATCCGAGGAGTACATCTCCTCACATACAGTACGAGGGGCTACAAAAATCGCCTTACAAGGTCTTATACACAAAAACTACAAACTGTGCTCCCATTTTTTACTAACTACTCAGGTTTATCCGGGGAATGACTTTCCTTAGAGTCTGATGACTCACTCTCACTCACGACAATATGAGGAGGACGGAGATCTGGGGACACGAGCTTCCAAAAGTTGCCTAAGTCGTATTCGGGGTGCTCTGCATGAATTTGAGTTATTAGGCCTGCTCAGACTGTAGCATCTCGAGCAACAATGTTGTTTGTACACTTAGCCGCATAGGCATTCACGGCCTTTTCTTTCTCCTCCTCCACCTGCCGAGGAAAATCTTCAATTCACTTCACCAATCTTTCTCTGTCCTTATAAATCTTTTCATAGTCATCACAACAATCTCTAAATACCTTGCGTGCCACTTCATGAGCCTTTTGGTATTCGATCAGGAGTTTCTCTTGACCCTCCGTCTTCTTTTGATAGAGGTCCCTTTCTTCTTGGCAGCATCTTTTGAGCATGATGACATAATTTTTAGAAGCAGATAGTATTTCATACAATGCATCTGCTTGGCTCTCCACAATGGCATATTGTTTCTTGGCCTCTTCAAGTTGCAAAGCCATCAGGGAAACTTTGAACTTATAGTGATTTTTTCGATCTTCTAGGTGTTGCATCTTCCTTCCCCTAATGACAGAGGTATGTAGCAAACTTTGAAGACTTAATGAGAACTCATCATCAATAGGAACTTCGAAGGAGTTGGTGGGTGAGCCTAGCACTGTGGGATCATAATCCGAGGTCACCCCAATTACAATGTTAAGGTCCACATTCTGAGGAGGTTTGCTTTGAGGAATGGGGAGTGGTGCCAGCACAGGGGAATTTTCGATGAGAGCAGGCCTTGAAGTTTGAGTTTGGGGAGAGTTTGGTGTCTGGTTAGAGTTTTCCTTGGGAGAATTCTCTCGAACTTCCTTTTCGGACTCCCTCGGTATTTTTTGGAGTTCGTTTCCCTGAGCGGTTTCTTGAATGTCATCTTGCGTTTTACCATCCTCGGGTATTTCTTGGATGGGCTCTAGAACAGCTTTATTCTTTCTTTATTTGGCTTTGATGTCTTTTTTATTTGGTGGATTGATAAATTTGGTTGGAGGGGAGTTAGAGTCGGGTATTTCAATGATGGCAGAAGGAGGTGGTTCCTGATTGGTGACTCTTCCTTTGTTATCTGACTGACGATCCTTCGTGGAGAGTTCCTCATCGGATTCACCAAGGTGACTCTTGGCACGGGAACGTTTTGGGAGGTATATGACTATGTATTTTTTCGTTACACGGTCTAAGACCTCTTGTTGTGGTGGAATGAGGGGGGTCATGAGTTCTTTCAGGGTCAATCGGTCAAGAGGATTCAACCTCCATAACCGGCCCATGGCTAAATTATTGTCAACAAAGCACAGGCGAAATCTATTTTCCCAATGTTCCTTGGCCCACTCGCTCAATTTGGTGAAAACAGTAGTAGCACTCTCGACATAATCCGAGTAGGGTTTTGAAATATCTGTCATAGCTACAAGAATTTTCAAGTCAGCATGTTATTATCTGAGGAGAAAAGATTGCAAAAGATAGTCAACTTACATTTATTGGTCCACATGAGGGATAGACTGTAAGGATTCGAAGACGTCGATTCTGACCCTGTCTCCCAGTGACCAGAGAAGAAGATAAATTGTTGCCTCTATTTTTTATCCGCCTCCAGCAAGTCTTTTAACACTTTTTGTCGTCGGCTAAAGATTAGTGAGTAAAAAGGGAAAAATGGATTCCTTGCTAAGCCAGAAAGTCCGATCAGCTCTTCTAAGGATAATTTGATGCCTGAAATCCTTGAAGCCATGATGATTGCCATAATTGTTAACCACATGTTTGGACCAGCTTGTGAGGGGCAAAGACTAATCTTGGCAAAGTACTAAATAAAGAATGGGTCTAAAAGAAACCTTAACCCCCAGTTCATAATTTCGGTATATACAATCAGTTCATCATCCCTCACCGATAGAGGAGACTCATCTTCCGAAGGAAACCTTATGTTAATGTACAAAGAAATGCACCACCGGGTTCTCACCATGGGCTCTTCAGATTGTGAGAAATACTTATATTGTATGATGTGCAGTGCCACCAGGTGTTTGTTCTCGATCCCTCAGATATTGTTTCTTATAATGGCATTAAGTTCTATGGGAAGCGTAATATCTCCCTTAGACTTAGGTGCAATCCGACGAGCTAGCTCCTCAGACATTACAGGATTCCTGGTAGTCACTTGGCTAGAAGATTCTGCAAGCAAGTTGGTGATCTTATTTTTCTCTTCAGGGGATGCTGGTTGAATTTCCGGCTCAGGGATATGTGAGGCGATCTTTTTTTCTTTTAGCAGATTTTGCAGGCAAGTTGGTGATCTTATTTCGCTCTTCAGGGGATGCCGGTTGAATTTATGGCTCAGGGATATCCGAGGCAATCCTTTTTCCTTTAGCAGCCAAAGCTTTGTTTCGCATGTCTCGAAGCTCTTCTTCGGTTAATGTATTCCTTCCTGGAGAAAATCGAGGGCTCCCGGTCGCCGTAATTGAAGGAGTGGCTGGAAGACTTGATACTGAGTTGTCATTTTTTGGAAGGAGGTTTTCAGCGATCAGAGCTAGCGGGGAGTTCAAAGTCTCCGGGGGCATTGTTTTAGCACGTTTGCTCTCCTCGGATTTCTCTTATGATGCTTTTTCCTCTTTCCGGACGAGTGCTTATCTTGTTTGTCTTTACCCATGAGGTCGACTTTGCTTTGATAAGAAATTAGGCTCTGTCGTGAAACTTCGAGGGGAATGATAGCAGTGGAATTTTCTGGTGGAGGCCAGGAGCCGTAAAATGTAATGACAACAGGTTGGGGTTGGGGCTCAATGTATTCACCAGCAACAACCTTCTCTTCGAATTTTTTGCTAATAAGCAGCCACTCTGGAATCCGACGAGCTTTATAAGCCGGCTTTATCTCTCTAGAAATTTTAGGATGTAAAGTTTGCAATGCTAAGGAAGAAGGTCAATATTTATAGAGGGTAATGGGCTTTTCGGGTCAGTCAGGCCTGGGGACATTTTCTCTTGTTTGCCTAGGGGCATTATGGGTATCATAGGTGCGAAATTGTTCGCAGAAAGCACGCGGGAGAAGCTATAGAGGCACAATCTAGGCTAGGGAATATGAAACGATCTCTAAAAAGATACGCTGACAAGAAAGTACGACTGATGACGTCATATCTTTTTAATTCAATCCTTGCAATGTATTAGCCTAGTATTGGTGGCTATGATATGCTGATACAGCGAATTCCGACGGGCGATATTACCAAGGCCTGAGTCAATCCTTGCTAAGGCATTGCAAGGATTGTGGGCTACTGGTTAATATAATGTAGAAAGTAGTCTATATTCGAAGGGAATATTTGTTTGGGAGAAATTTTTTCGAAGGGACATGTAGAACTTAAAGCACTGTTCAAAAGTATGTCAGAGGGAGCAGATTTTCGAGGAGAAATTTAGCAGTTAAAGAGGAGTTATCCGAGGAAAATATGTTCGAGGGAGTAGATCTTCGAGGAGGATTGAAATGAGCAACAGAGATTTCTTTGCAGTCCCAGCGAAAATATTTTCACTGGGACTAGGGGGCTACTGATGAGGGAGAATAAAAGACATGGTAAAATTGCAAAGAAGAAGTTTGTTAGGAGAGAATTGTAAAGAAGAAGGTTGTTAGGAGAGAATTGTAAAGAAGAAGGTTGTTAGGATAGAATTGTATAAGCTATAAAAGAGATAGTTATTATGAGAAGGTGAAAAGATATAGGGACTAAAGATCTAATAAACGGGAATTAAAGCGTGTGGGACCCGTAATTGTACTATAAAAGGACCAAACACGCTTTACAGATCGCAAGATGAATATAATATTACTTTCTCTCTCTACTTAAGCTGGTACTTACTTTCTCTCTCTAAAAAAAATCCTTAGTTCTCAAGTCTATTTTGGCACTAAGAGATCTTCGTAACACAAAATCACCCCTGAGCATTCTTAAAACTCTTCATATTTAGTAATAAATATATCATTAATTTATACTTGTAGCTTTCGTTTGAGGGCCAAATAATATTTGTCCAAATCTTGGATAAGTTATTGTTGCGCTGTTGAGGTTGAAGATCGTGAATTTATAATAATATATCCTACATTTGGTCATGAAGGATTGATCGTATGAATACATTAATATTTGATATATGTAAAGTATGCATTTATAAAAGATAACATTTTAGTACCCAAGTTAGCATCCACCGGATGAACGATATGTGGGACTGGTAATTGATGCTTCAAGTATGTTATGGTGAGTGTTAGTGCGCTCTCTCTCAAATCAATTCGTAAGGTAAGTTTTGTCTTTATTACTTACTTTTATTTTATAATTTAGTTAGTGTTAATTTAGTTTTAGATTTAATTTTGTTTAAATTTAGTTTTAATTATTGCTTTAGATTTATAATTTAGGTTTTTGTTATTTATTTAGTTTAGGTATTTTAGTTTTAGTTTAGATTCTTCTAGAGAGAAGGGAGAGAAAATGTAAAAAAATTTAAAAATTATGGTAACTTCACGGAGTAATTTATTATATTTAAAGGATTTTGTGAAAGGTAAAATTGTCAAAAAAATAACTTCACGGAGTAATTTTGAAAATTCAAAACAGGCGACTTCACGGAGTAGTTTTGGCTTTTTTTAGCAATTCCCTAAAATAATAGTATCCCACTTATAAAAAAAAATTGAGTTAGGAATAAGAAGTACTCGTTACTATATTTTTCAAATGAATCATTCTTTTGTTTTGTAAGCATTATTAGGGGTTCACACTCATATTATACTTTATTTCCTAAGATATTATTAATGTGTTTTGTAAGTAACATTTCATTGTTGCACACATACTATCTACATTTTAGAAGTAACAAATGTTACACACGAATTATTTAACTAATATTAATTACTATAGTATATATTATATGACCAAATTGCGTTAACAATATCAACAGAAAGAGAACAAATTGTCAAATATGTAGTTTCACTCCTAACTATATATATATATACAAAACACTATTTTTAGCTTCATAGAGGGAGTTAATGGTTGCATATATAATTTATTACATCGCATATTTCTAAAAAATAATGACTACGATTTCCCATGTGCAATCAGAGAAAAGCTAATGAATTCAGTGAGAGATTGTTGCATGATCGCCCCCCAAAATACGAATGGTTATGCACCAATGTTTGTGGTATTATACTTTTAATGTTAAAATAAAATATTAGTTATTTCCAAGTAATGCGTAACAACAATATTTACTTAATGTATAGTCATTTCTCGTGGAATGACACCTTTAAAATAGGGTCACGGGCAACATACTTAGGATTGATTATACCATGATTTTTCAATTGTGTTGTATAAATAAAGATATGTTTTTACATGTATTTATTAATATTTTAAGAGAACAAAAATGTTTAACTTATGTTTTAGAATCTATACGATAAATACCTTACGACATTTTTTTAATATTATGATACGCAACACTTTCACCAATTACCAATAATATTAATTTTTCACGACTATGTAATAAATGTAAGTTTTTGTTACACATCTACAACATAGTGATGCCAAAAATGTCATTTGAAGGTGACGAATGATCTGTTGAAGGCGACACTGACACATGAGAATGTAAGGTATGTTACCCGAAAAAAATTCAAAAACAAAGGGAAAAAGAATGAACATAATTCAAAATATGACATGACAGGTTCAGAAGGACAATAAGAAGATGAATGGCCAATATATTACACGACTACATTTCAAGGACAGTGAAAAGATGAATCATTTGAATATAACATGGCAGGTTTAGAAGAATAACAAGAAAAATGATGGCATGTATATGATATGGGAATATTTGAGAACAAAACATGAAGTATATGGGCTTTGTTGTACCAATTAACAATGAAAAAACATTAATATGACTAGATGATTCATAAAAGTTATATAAATGAAAACATAAAGTCACGTTAAGGATCTAGTTGTATGCTATTATGCAAAATATAATTATTTTATCACTTTTTCAACCATGATGGAGATAACAAATAAGAAAAATATGGATTATAAGTTAACACATTTCACTTTTTAGTCTAACAGGTTAATTTTTCATATGTATATTTATTTTTTGGATGGTTAACAAGTACTTTTATATTGGGTTTTGCACATATATTTTTCTCGGTTTTGTATGTGTACTTAATATTTTGCATGTGTGATCATTAATGTTTCGCCCGTGTAATTGTTAGTATTTTTCAATCGTCTACATTGAATTTGGAAACTATTATTTATGCATACAACCATATTTATCTACAACACTATTAAATCACAAATCGTCCCCAGAACATCTACATACAGAGTCATGCAATGACATGTTAAATTATTATTATTATCTATAAAATAATTATATAAATTTCCTTAACAACTAATTTTCTTATATATTCTCATATTGAAGATGTTTCTTTACCAAAAAATGGATGCAGGACCAACGGTTAACAAAGTTTGCAAGAAGATGGATCCATAAAGAAAATATATCATTGTTCTAGCTTGTACCGAATTTATAGATAAATGTCGGAGGAATTATTGGACTTTAGTTATCATCAATTTGGAGAGCAGATATATCAAGAATTACAACCCTATGATATCATATGCAACTAACCTAACAAATTAGATATTTAAAGACTTTGTAAGGATTTACATAATACTTATGTATATTTTACGTATTGTTTTCGGTTAAAAAAATAAACAATGTTATTATTTGCAACTTGACTTTGCAGTACAACTACTTTATAACAAATAATCACATACGAACAAAACAAACGATAAATATATGAAGCCCAAGAAGCATCCCACAACATAAAAAATAATATGTTGATTGTGAGGTGTTTGTATGTCAATATGCAAATGACTTCATCGATACCGGTAAAATTTTAAAAAAAATTGAAAGCGATGTTCAGTCTATTTGTTGAGCTAAAATGTTTTGTCCTTTATAACCCATACAAACACTGTCAGGGGTCTGATTGTAATTTACGGAACAATCAATTTCAAAGTAAACCTTTGTAATATTTCACATTGAACCTTTAATAATATTTATTACTCAACCTATTTGTAATATTTAGAACTGAATATTTTTTAATATTTACACCATACGTGCTAGATGCTTCTCATATAATTATATAAGGTTGTGCATTGATAATTATATTATATTTTGTAGACAATATCATAGGTTTTTGTATTCTTGGTCTAGGTTGGAAAACGATAAAAACAAGCATCTACATTAAATTAATTAACATGAATCTTGTTATCACAATACAAAGATAATAGATGGATCCTAATAAAATCAAAAGATCGGTGATCTGAATGATATAAAATATGTTTACACTGCATTGATGAGATAGTTAGTTTTATTTCTCACTATTGTGACAAAATAAGTAAGTGAGGCTTCACATATACAATTTTTTTTTGGTTACGCATCATACGAGTTGTATGTTTCACATATAATCATATAAGGTTTTGAAATAATGATTATATTATATTTCGTAAGCTATATCATACGTTTTCGTGTCATGATTTATGTTGGAAAATGATATGAATAAGTATCCAAACTAAATATCTAACATAAAATTGGCTAACATGACACGAAAACAACAAACAAGTCATAACAAAACCAAAAGAACGGTGCTTGGAATGGTCTAAAATATTTTATCACTACATATGCGAGATTGTTAGTTGTATCTATCACTGTTGTGGCAAAATAAGTAAGTCAAGTTTCGCATACATAATTTTCACTTGGTTTCGAATCATACATGTTGTATATCTTACAGATAATTATATAATATTTCTTCGTAATAATTATATTAGATTTCACAAACAATAACGTAAGTTTTTGTATTCATAATCTAGGTTGGAAAATGATAAATAAGTATTTGAAGACAATACTTGCTACCACGACACCAAACCAACATATGTGTCCTAACAAAACCACCAGATCCGTGGTTGGAATGACCAAACCTAATTTGTTAGTGCATTAGCAAAATAATTAGTTTTATTTGTCATCGATGTAGCGAAATAAGTTTGATAATTCAACAATAACTTGGTGAACTATGATATAAAATTCATCACAATCCGGGCCATTTTGTTTTTTAGAGTTTCCATAATCTCACATGATGTGACGAACATCATTATAAAATTTCCCATTATACAACAAATTCTAAGACCACGTGTGAAATATGATAATTTTGCAAAACAAGCGTCGTTTAAGTTTTGTCATTTTTATAGTGTCTAGTTTTGCAGTCTACCAATCTAAATTTCACAGGCAGTCTACCAATCTAAATTTTACAAGTAATTTGTTACTAATTCAAAGACGAAGCCTAGTTTTATACTTAAAATACTATAAGATTTAAAAAAACATGCATTGCGAAAAAAGCCATTATGTGCTAAACTATATCAAAATTAACTATAATGTACATCGCAACGTATAAATATTAAACATTGAAAATAACAACATGTTCTTCTACGATATTATCATGGTGAATATGGATACTGTATTTTCATTTTTTGTTTCATTTACAACTTCATTCGATGACCGAAATTGACTTGTATATGGGTATAAAAGTCGTTCCTCATACGAGAATGATAATTTATCTTACAAACTACAAAATGAGGTTATTCAAAAAATAAAATCGATTTTTTTAATGTGTTTGCGAGAGAGAGTTAAGAGATTCAAAATCACAACCTATAAACTAATAAGTTAGAGATAGATTTGTCGAAAATAAGTATAATAACCATTCATTTGAGTTTTTTTTAAAGAAAAGTTGAACAATCTTTTAAAAAAAAGTTAAATATGATAGGTATGTTTAATAATAATATTTATATGGTAACTATGTTTAGTACTACCTCTATTCCCTTTTAAGTTTATTGGGTTCAAGTATGTGCATATATTGCTCTGTTTGTATGCACTCTGTAACACGATGAAATGTAGTTAGCTAGTTGTTTTTATATCCACCACATGCCAGTCATTCCATGTTCACATGGTCTGCCACTGAGCTGCCATTGCATACATGCACAACTTCTATTATCCATGTCTACTACAAACTGCCACTATACCACATTTGACTACACACTATGGCGCTCGAGAAGACTCAACAAAACAGTTACCTGCAGCAAGTCCATTTGCATATTTCTCCCATTCACGTATCATAAACTATTTTTTTATTCTTTTCATCGTTTGATGCCTCATGCCATCTATTAATGTAATGATATCTTTGTCTCGAAGATGGAAGATAACCATGTTGAAAATCTCTGCGTGGTTACTTGTTTGGATGTTGTATTGTGTTTCAACATCATAGTGCGACCTTAAACACTGTCCTCGTGGTTTTTTGCCTAACCAGTGAAATGTATCAAGATTAACCATTTTCATTTGCTTCATCTCAGCATCAAATTGTTGCTTGTACGTTTTAGAAATTCATTCATATTCCAAATTACATGTCGTTTTACAAGTATCAATAAAATGTGTATGCATAATTACCTTTTTCTTTTTTTCCTATTAATTGTGTTAGTATAATGTTATTTATTTTAATAAATAAAGATAATATAATCATTGTATACAGACATGAATTATTTTAAAATTTCGTTTCCTAATTATGGTGTATTTTTTTTAAATGACCGTTAAAAAACAATGACCGTTAAAAAACAAATGATGAAATTTTGTTAAAAACTATTTTCACCTAAAACAATAATTATAAATAATATATTTTTATTTTTTAATATCACTGCAAATAATAAAAACCATACTTTTATAACTATTTCGGTACTATATTATCTTTTTCACTTGTCAACTTCTTTTTTCACTTCAAATTTTTATCAAAATACTCTCTTCAAGAAATCAAATTTTCAAAACCTTATTTTGTTACCAACTCCCCTAATATTTCTCCAATATCTCTCCCAAATCTTATTCATATTCGTTGGGAAATCAAAAGTAGTTCCTGAAACCGATACAAAGTGAATAGTCCAGTCTCATCAAAACCTCTCGCCTATCTAAAACTTCAGTCACTTTGATTCTTCCACTTCCCTCCCTCCCGTTCAAACACAAACACAAAACCCTTCTTGTCTTCCCTCTCTATCTGAAAAAGTACGAACCTTGTTTCGAAAATGGTTACAATTACAAAACCAAATTCACAAATTTCTCGAGATCCCGATGAATGGGATAAAGTCTTCAATACCCTCGTGAAAATGCTACGGACACAACAAAACCAGCTCGAATATTTGGTCGACGAAAGAAAAAACCTCGAAAATCGAATCAGAACGCAGCACGAGCGGTGGATGGCCGATATTCGATTACATGAAGATACAATCTCTCAGGTAAAGTTTTGATTTTTTTTTTCAATTTTTGTTAATAAGGGTTTTTTTTTTTATCAAAGATTGTATTTTGAATTTGATCGATGGTTCATGTAGCTGAAAAGCATGTTAGTGACTGGAAAACTGGAGCAGTCATTAGATGTTGCAAGATTCAATTACGTTGTTGGATCGAAGAATAGAGATGTAGCCCTCTGCGAGATAAAGCTAGGTCAGTGTTTATTACCGAATTTCGGGTTTATAGTGGTGGTTTTGGTTGATTTTTGTGTAAAGTTTCGGTTTTTATGGTAGTATGTTAGGGATTGCAGAATTAGGTAAAGTAGAGGAATGATTAGGGTTGTGAAAACACAGAATGCCAATCTTTACTTAAGCATTTTATACAAGATTAGTTATTAGGTGAATGCCGCGAATCGCAGTATTTAAAAATCGGAACTTGGGCTCAATCTCAGTATATTTTGTTGTTATTTTTCGAGTGCAGCTGCAGCAGAGGACGAACGGAGTGATTTTAAAGCTTGGTTCGAATATCTCACTCGATTTCCGAATGTATGTTTTGTTATTGTTCTTTTGGTGTAAGTGTAGTTTTTGTTTATGTTTTTATGTTTGTTTTGAAAGTTGAATGTCGAGTTGTGATTCAGAAAGATAATAAACAAAAGATAAAGATAATACTTTGCTTATTCGATACGAACAGCCTAGGTTTAAGCTCCATGAGCAAGAGCTAACCGACCCACTCCTATTTCTTTTATTTCACTTTCGGAGTGAGTAATGAATAGGGAGAGACCAACCTGACTGTGTTGAATGGTCATGCGTGTGTATTTCAAATGGCTTATCTGGCAACTGCAATACAAGGTCGTTAATCACTGCCTTAGGTCCGTACGTTTTGACACTCTTCCGATCAGTGCAGTACCATGATCGGTCCGAACGTTTTTCTTTAGGATATTTCAGCGCTGAGCAGCCCTCTTCGAATGTTGCGCTTATTATTATGTTTCTAGTTCTAATAATGTAGTTTCACACCGTATTAGGAATTAGGACAATAGCTTTTTAATTCTACTAGAAATCCGTTTAGTATTTTACGAAGACTTAGTTCTTATATAAGTCTATAGCTCTACTATGACAAAAACATCGGTGTACTTCTGTTTTCGTCATTCTTTTGTGAAATTTGTGTACATTTTTTTACTTTATTAATGTTTTCAGGATGATTCTCTCAAAAATAGCAAAAACACAAGCAAACCGAATGCAGAAACCGAAGTAAGAAGACTGACAATCAAGTACGATAATCTTGCTTTGGAAAAAAAATCTGAAATATCCGTCCTTTCGCGTGAGAACAGTTTTTTAGCCAATCAGTTTAAACAGATGGAGAACGAACTATCTTGTAAACTGAAAAGTAAGGATGCTGAATTGGAAGAAGCGAATAAGCAAAATGCAAGACTTATTTCGCGTACAAAGCAGCTAGAATCGTCTAACCACGAAAAGGAAGAAAGAATTGCGAGGCTGCAAAGTAAAGTGAACGATATGGAAGCTGATTTGGTTAAAAAGAATGAAGAAATTTCTAGACTTGTAAGTGAGGTCGACTCCTTAAGAGAATCTACAAGCGGCTCGGTTCAACCTGTTTTAAGGCATTGCAGATCGGAACCTACAGCTAATGGTTTCATAGGCAAACACAGATTGGGCGATGTACTTGTGATGAAAGAGTTTATGTCTGCTGATATTGCTGAACGACTAAAGGAGACTGAAAAGGTACTCTAGATTAGTGTTTTCGTTAGTTCTTCAAATTACGAGGCTGTGTTTGGTTTCTAGTTCCTTTTTTCATTCACTGAAACCTAAAAGTAGTGTGAAAACACGCCCGGCTGAAAATAAAACTTGTTAGAGAACTAAATTCTCAAAAGCTTCGTATACTGTCGGGGAAATAAAAATCGGATTACTATAAAAACGGCCAAAACTGCTCTTTGGATTGATATTTTCAGATTTTTTAATATTTACTAGATTGCTACTCATTAAAAAAAAACTCTTACTATCCATAGAATTCTATTTATTTACATTTTATACAAAATTACTACTAAAAAAAAACCCTCTAAAATCTTTAAAAAAATCTATATATTTGTATTTTATGTAACTCTATAAGTAGTTTTGGCTATTTTACAAAATTTGAAAACTTCTTTTCTGGTTAAATTCAAAATACACAAAATTTAGGTTTCTAGTGTTGTTTATAAAGGCTAAGAACCCTAGTTCACTTGTTTCAAAACTGTCATTCAATTTATTTTTGTGTCAAAATTATCATTTTTGTTGGTTCTCTTTGCATTTATGGTCACTGGCGATGATAAAAAATGTATATATTAGACGAACAATAATGACCACTGGTGCAACAAAATAACGGTTTAGATAAAAAGTTAGATAAGTGATAGTTTTGAAAACTCCGGTGAGTAACCATGATTTTTAGCCTGTCTTGACTATGAACTATGCAGTGAACACTATTTTCTATAGTAAACTTATACTTTTGTTTTGTATTCATGTTCTAACAAACCAAACATAACCTTAGTTTTTCTGTTTCTTTGGATGGTAGACAACTACAGAAACATACTTATATGTTGGTAAGGAAGTGAATTTATGTAATATTATTTCTGGTTTTTGTTGATCAGGGAACCCAAAGATCGAAACGGAAAAGAGTCGTCGCGGATTTCACAGACTCACAAGTTACTCGTCCGGGTAAGAGAAGGTGATTTTACCCGAAACTGCAAATACTTGAACCGAACCAATCCGAAACTGCAAATACTTGAACCGAAACAATCCGAAACTGCAAATACTTGAACCAATCCGACCCAGTAGTACTATATCTGATATACTTAGATCATGTTTTCTTGTGGTTTTATACTATTAGTAGTATCTGTTTAATAATAGGTCTGATGAGTAGTGTTTTTTTTTAAGGTTTTATAGAGCTAGTCATTGATATCAGCAATGTATATTAACACTAATTGGTTATTCTTTTAGGACAAGTTTTTTTTTTTTCAAAAATAAAATTATGACTGTAAAAGTGATTTTAGAAAAAAAGTTAAGACTATAATTATAATGACGATGCTCATTTGTATATGGTGAAATGTTCGTGCAAATTAATGGTGTTTGTGACATGGTAATTGTGCGAAATTAATGGTTGGTGCGATAAGTGTGGCATAGTATTCACTTTGAGTTTTGGAAATGAGTAGATGTTATAATAAGTTATTTAATTTTAAAATTTTAATTAATTTTACCATAATATTACAAAATATTAAAATAGGTAATATCGCATGTAAAGTAAACCACCGATATAATACAATACTTAATTTTGAAATTTTAATTTTTTTTTTAAAAAAAAAACTTACAAAAAAAGTATTCTAAAATTGTTGGATGTTTATTAAAGTAAAAAAAATATATATTCGGTATCTATTATTAAAATTTACTCTGAGCATTTTTTACACAGCGGGGAAAGATAAAAAAAAAAAGTACATAGGATTGCCCTAAAAGAAATTCTAACAAAAATCTACCTACTAGATTGATTTTTTATTTTATTTTAAAGAGATGATATATCCATCATATTGGTTAAAATATTATTATATTTTATTTATATTATAAATCTAAATATAATAAATTAAGTTTTAAGATATTATTAGATTATATTTTATTTGTAATATAAATATAAATATAAATATAAATATAATAATAATTGAATGTGCTCGTGAAGGATTTAGAGTCAAATACATTGACAATTCGAGTTTATCTCCTACCTCATCGAGCTTTATTTATAATGAAAAAGTATTGAAAAATCAGAACCCGTTAGATCGTGCACGTGTTGGTTTTTGCTAATAGGGTTGAATCACATAAAAAGTGTTAGGACAAGTATATTGTTAACCAACTCTAATTGTTTTGGATATTTTTTTAATTTTTAGTTTTTTATCATTTTGTCCTTTGAACAAGTATATTTTTTTTTAGTTGTTTTTATGTGTACTTAACCTAAACATTAAAAACACAAAATTATTTTCCCAATCTATTTTTTATACACAAAATTTTACAAAATCTCAAAAAATTCAAAACCTCTCAAAACTTAAAAAACCCTCAAACCTTCAAAAACTCCAAAACAATTTTTGAAAAAAACTTATATTCGGATGAATACTGGGGAGAAGAATACTGAAGAGAAGAACCTTAGTGAGGAGCATAGAACATCAAATAACGTAGTTTTCCTAACAATTACATTAAAAAAATCCATTTTTGAAATTCTTCCCGGTTTGGAAAGAACTGAACCCGTGCTCCCCGCCGGTTGAGACCGAATCTTTGGTTTTGTGATTTTCGAATTTGGAAAATTTAGTGAGGACGAGAGAAAACGATACGGAAGAAGATAGAGTTTCGAGCTCTTTGGTTTTGGGGATGGTTAGAGTTGAAGGTTACCACTTAGTAAATGCAAGAAGATATTTTGGGTAAAAAATTGAAAATGGTTAAATTTTAGATGGACTATTTAAAAATGGAAATGGTTATTATTTTAACAATTATCATCTTTAACCGGACTTATATATAAATATCATCTTAAGAACCTAATATAATTAATAAATCAACCGCGGATGAAATCACAATCACGCACATAACACAACATACCATGATCTAGTTATAAGAATTTTGCAGCATAGTTCATGGTACACAACATGAATGAACTAATACAACCCCCACTGATAGGGAAACCACAAAGAGTGGAAGTAAGACTGTTTAGACACCATAACAAGCAGCACCACCACGAGAACCACCATACCCCACGGCAAATCAAACGTTCTATAAACCCATCTCCGTTTTGTCCTCCCAAACGAACCCGGAAAACTTTCAAACTTGTTCACAAACTTAACCGCAAATATCAACAACACTGGCACAAACAAGAACACAACTTTCAAGCTGATCATCGTTCGGCGCATTTGGTTTTTGAAGTTTGCGTAGAAAGAAAGCGATGAAAGGAGGATAATGATCGCGAAAACAGCGAGGAGAGGGAAAGGAGGAAGAGAGAAAGACTGAAGGGCTTGATTTGCCCATCCTTGTTTCCCTCTTGTTTCTCTGAAAAACCAGCCCATTGTTGGTGTTGTTGTGTGTTGTGAGAAGTGGTTTATGGTTGGACGAGATATAAGGGGTTGTTTGGGGTTGTGGTATATATTCTTGGGTTTTGATTCTCTTTATTATCTTTTGAACTTATGCCCACTAAGAATTGATACCATTCCTTTTTTGTTTTCCTTTAAAGAGGGGAGAAGATAGAAAGGAAATATTCTCAGCTCCATTGTTATTATTTTATTTTTTGAGGGAATCTGCCGCTGCTATTCAACGAGTGCGAATGCGCATATGATAAACTTTGTGTTATATCACGGGACTTATAAATTATATACTATATCAATAACATTTTTGTAATTAATGGAGGTCTTACTCTTTCAAAACCGGATCTCATTATAGTCGGGTCGTGATATTATAGAATAGCCTAAACCGAAATAATTAAATTGTAGTAAGGACGACTATGCAAAATTTAAAATTACTAAACATAATATATTAAAACTAAAATCATTAAATAAAAGAAAAATTACCAATAACCGCACGTTAGAAATTAAAGTATAGATAAACACTTCGATTTTATATTATTAATAATTTTAATTATGCCCCAAACCTTCGATAACTAATCATTTTTAACTTTAAAATTTTTATATTTTTTAAATTCATATTCGATTTTATTTTCCGAAACCACATTATTTCAAACCCTTGGACACATTTTCTTTTTCTAACCTTATTTCTTAATCTAATTAAAATTAACAAAATAAAAAATAATTCAAAAAAATATATTTCATGGATTCACTTTTGTTCGTCTTAAAAAAAAATAAAACCAATGATATTTTCAGATTCTTTTTAGAGATATGGTTTAAAAGATATAATATTTAATAAACAAAAAATATGAGAGAGAAAATTGGTTATAGGGTATTTGTTAAACAACAAAGAGAAGTAGCCGCATGAGGCGGTTAGGGTTTTGTGTTTATTAGAAAATGTTCTTTTTTGTATTGAACTGTGTTTTTTATATTAATAAACCCAAGTAAGGCTCTCAATATATAAAGAACTTAGAGGTCTATACAAGGAAACTTAATACACTGAATATTCTAACAATATCCAAACATGACAAACGTTTTTAATACTATGCAGCGTGAACGTGAATGTGTTACATGCTAGCGCACTAAAAACATGTTATTGCGTGAATATTCTAACACTCCCCCTCAAGTTGTGTAGTGGGATCACCAATATCCAACTTGGATAAAACTGATTCGAATGTTCTTGCAGCAACCGCTTTTGTCAGGATGTCTGCCAGTTGGTCTTCGGATCTAACAAACGGAAGTTCGACTGTCCCATCTTCAATCTTTTCTTTTATGAAGTGCCTATCTATTTCAACGTGCTTTATTCTATCGTGCTGTACCGGGTTCTCTGAAATCTTAATCGCAACTTTATTATCGCACATTAACTGAGTTGGACACTTCAGAGGGGATCCGATTTCTTTCAGTATCTTCTTTAACCAAAGTATCTCAGTATCCCACCTTGTATATATGCTGTCAGTTTTGGATAGAGGTGTCGGCTCCCCTGTAATGTGAGAACCTCTCCCCCTTCCCCCAATTGCTTTCTTCATCAGGTTTTCCCATAGGGCATAGTTGTCACCACCGAGTTTAATCCCTAGGGATAAATTTTCGGGGTTAGTTGTTTGTTGTTGTGTTCCGAGACCATTTCTCAGAATGGCAGCAATCTGCATTGTTAATTCATCAGGGATTTGACTGACCACGACTTCATTGCCAGGCATCTTTGTTGAGGATGTTCAGAATTCCTATAATCACACTTGCTCTGATACCATGTTAAACAACAAAAAGAGAAGTAGCTGCAGAAGGCGGCTAGGGTTTTGTGTTTATTAGAAAATGTTCCTTTTTGTATTGAACTGTTTTTTTATATTAATAAACCCAAGTAAGGCTCTCAATATATAGATAACTTAGAGGTCTATACAAGGAAACTTAATACACTGAATATTCTAACAATATCCAAACATGACAAACATTTTTAATACTATGCAGCGTGAATGTGTTACATGCTAGCGCACTAAAAACATGTTATTGCGTGAATATTCTAACAGTATTTGAGACTACCATGTGGTTATCTGTAAATACTCGTCTTTCATTATGTGATTTTCCATATTTTATCAAACCTTTCGTGGTTACTTGTGAATAAGTTTGATATTGGATGGTTATTGGTAGATTAACCTTAAATAAAATTGCTAAAAGTAGTCTTATGTTTTTTATTAAAATATGAGTCACTGCAAATTCAAACAAAAAATACAAGTTTTTTTTATAAAATTTAACTAACACAAATTTAAGATCTGTTTTTCCTACGAACTGATTTTGAAACTCATTCAAACGATCATGCTGGTTTCTTAGGGCTAAGCAACCGGATGAAAAAATTAAATTTTTATGTCTTTAACCCATAAGCTTTGATGATAAAAAAAATTTAAAATTTTTTTTTAATTTAAAACTAAGTTTGTTTTATATAACGTCTATTTGGGACAGAAAATTAGTCCACGAGCATGAAGTTTTTAAGGATTTTAAGTTAGATTAGTATCGGAATTTGTGTTTAAACCCCATATACGAGGATTATATACACCAAATCGAATAAAATCGGATCAAAACGAACGAGCTCGTGTTTTTTCCAAAGGGTGGTAAAATTGAAGAAATTTGCGTGATACACACATTTCTTCATGAAATTCATCATTCCTTATCGAAAAACATAATTATATTTCTTCATGAGATTATTGACTAGGTGTGATATTTGTGTTTCAAAACCATAATAACTCTATTATCAAATTTGTTGGATGATGTTTGTTTGAAGTTTCTAAACCTCGAATCCTTAATTGTACAACTCTTATATAGGTTTCGCAATTGAATATAGTAGAGATTGGACAAGTTTATGGTGATATTTTGTGACGTTATATATTTCTTTAATTAGATGGATATTTCTTAAATTAAGTTGAGTAAAATTTTGCAAGTTAGATTTTCACTATATTTTGAAACATAAGTAAAATAGTTATGGCGGTATATTTTTGTAAATATATAATATACTATGTTTCAAATTTTGAAACTAATAAATTTTAATTTTAATATATAAGAAAATATTTTTAGATTATTGTATTTTTCTACTTCCATGACTATGATATTTGGTTAACATTATGAATGCCCTAAAAATAATATAACCACACGTATAAACAACTAGAATTTTAATCCAAACTTTATCCAAGATTATAGTAACTTTCTCATATCAAACATTATGAGTCGATTATAGAAATAATCAAAGCATAAAACCATAAAAAATTGTTAATTTAGGGTGAACATATCTACATATTTCATTAAAATATGTAAAATTTGTACTTAGAATAAATTATGATAAAAAAAAGATAATATCATTTACGAAGAAAACGTTCTATTTTTATTTTTAAAAGACGACGGAAAATAAAAAAAATAATTCAAAACACTTCAACGACCATGGGAGGAAAACATGTTCTTCAATAAAGAATAAAAACTAAGCGTATAAAACAAGTTCATTATGAGATGAAGATCAAGTATGAAAAATATTGGTCGCAATCAATTATTTTTGTTTCCTATTGGGGCGATTCTTAATCCAATGTATTATTTAATCGGTTTTATGCTTATTTCAATATTACTATTGAGTTGCTATTTTAAAAACACTGTATGCTTGAAATGCGTATATGAATCAAAGTTATATGTTGTATACATATTTTGGAAGCTAGAGGTTAGTTTGACCTTTTTCAGTTGTGGTTGGCTAATGAGCCAAAATATCCTATCTTGAGCATCATGGCTAGAGATATGTTATCCATACTTGTTTACAAAAGTGGCTTCAGAAGAAACTTTCAGTGCTGGAAAGTGTGTGATTGATCCAAAGTGAGTCTCATTAAAAATTGGAACCGTGAAGATGCTAATGTGTGGAGGTGATTAGGTAAATGAGTTCCATGGTATTAAAAATGGACATGGAAGAAGCATTGTAAAAAAAATTATTAAATTTAATTCTTCTCTAGTCATGATATCTAAAAAACTTTAACTAGACATAGCTTTTGAGATATTTTTATATTATTGTCTCAAATTTTTCTCTAGTTATGAGAATGATCTTGAGTACTATAAAGGATTTTGAAAATGACGTGGTATTTAAAAATATGCAAGTAAAATTAGATTTTTTTTAATTTACAATATTTCATGCATAAGTAAATAAATGACATTCTCGAATTGAGGTCCACCCTGATATAAAGTTTACGCATTTTTGTCCTTTTTATTTATATGTTCATGTAATGTTTGGTCTATATTAAATACTTAATTGGGACAAAAGCAAATTTAGAGACAAAAAATCTATTAAACCTCCATGTCTACGTTATAACACAAGAAAAATATCTTTCATGGCCTGAAACTTACGACGAAAAATCGAACACAGCTCCGGAATTTCTAAGTGACATATAAAAAGATGTATAACACACACTAAAAATATTCATATATAGGAAATCTTGAAAATAATGAGCAATGTAAAAAGTCTAACCTCACGATACAAGTTTATGTCTGACAAAAACACATATGAGATATAATGTATATCTCTTGAAACCAAGTCGTGTTTTTATCCTTCCATTTATAGAGAATGCAATAAGAATGTATCAATTGAAATTTGAATTATAATCGTGAACTTATACGGTTAACCCCAAAATCTGGAAATGAAAAACAAATACAATCCAAAATTAGTAGAAAACGTAATATATTAGTTTGAAAAAGAGTTTCTGCCTTGATTAGAAAAAATAAAAATAAAATACCTACATATAGTATCCAGGAAGAAAAATGTTTAATTACACTCACATTAAAATGCTTTGCAGCCGTGTTTCTTTAGTTTCGTCATTATATTAACTAAAGTATTTAATTATTTTTATATCTAGAGGAATATGATACCGTGACACTGGAGTTTGAGTTTAGGAAGACGTCTGAAACTTGAAAGACTAGAAAATTTAATGCTCTCTTTGTGCTCCAGCATTGGTGTAACTATAGCTAGACACGCAATCCAAAATTCACAATAGGTTGTTATTTATTTAATCAACATGTTGATAATTATTTATAAAATAATTAAATATTATTAAATATCTTATTTTCATGTTTTTATCGGTTTTATCGGTCCTGACATATAATCAGACCGAACCAAAACATTTGCTCGTGAACGAATCTTTAAGGTTATCGAGTCGGCCTTAGGTGAGTTTTATCAGACCGGTGGGTTCATCAGATATTGATAGTGGTGATTTTGGTTGTGAACTATTTTGCAGTGTATGTCATAGCTATTTTGATACTAGCATGGATGGTATTAGTGATATTTAGCATATAACTGTTATGGAGAAACAACTGTCAAAATTGTAGATAGGTTATGGTTCAGTTCAATCCTCAAGTGAAGGAGATGATTAAATATGGTTTACAATTTCTCGATAAACCTCTGTATTTGTACTTTTGTAGCAAAATGGGATTATCTTGGACCCTTGTTTTTAGCTATTTTAAAAGCAATTTTTAGCATTCCATTTTGTGAATGTAGTTTGTATAATTTGATGACGTGTATGATGTTTTTATTCAATAAATATTTATGTTTTTACTTTATAAAGAATTACACATTATGTTTAATAGTATAATATCAACTGGATTTTTTCTAAAAAATTTTACAACTTTTGATAATGCTTTTTCATAAAACCCAAAATCGTCCAACTTGGCCCGACCGGACTGAAAAGTTACCTTGCCAAATTTGGTCTGAATTTTCAACCCAAATTTTTTAGTAGTCTTATTCGATCCCAACAAGATTTAAAACCGGATTGGACCGACTCGATAAAAAATCTAGTTCTACTAAAATAATTGGTGAGGAACATGATGTTCAAGTAAATGTTTTAATAAAATATCGAAAGAGTTAGAAGATGCAAGAATTTCAATATTTAAAAAAATCCACGATTAATATTTCACAATATTTTGTAGCATTTGTCCTGCAAATTCATCTTTTTGCATTTTTATTAACCCTTAGTTGCATAAATCTATTTTTTAATTCACCATAACAACAATATTGTGTAATTTATAACTTCACTTATTTATAAGTGTATAATAGTCACCAATAGAATACACAAAAAAAATTGGATATAATCAAAAGCTTAAACGCGAAAAAAAAGTAGTTTTGGAAGAGATCTTTAATAGATAAATAAGAAACTTTAGGACCTAAAATAGTTTTGGAAGACTTCCATAAACAAATTCTATGCATACAAAAATTTTATTGATAAACAAAACATCATAGCTACAGTAGAAGCAGTCTTTATGCAATATAAACTCAATAACACTCTTTTCTCCTATATTGCAGTCAAATCCAATAACGAGATAATATGTAAAGAGTTCATAATACAATAAATGCACATAATTAAAATACATGTTGCCTCATATGTTAAACAAAAAATCACATATTTAGAATGACATGATGTAGATGAAGAATATAAAAATTATAATAATAGAAATATTACTACAAAATGTAAATAAAGATACAAGCTTTATGGTAACACATAAAGTAAATAAAGAGACGTATAATTACGAAAGAAAGGTGAATAATGTATAAATGGTAGTAATTAAGACAGTTTCAACGAAATTCTACGTGATATTTAATAATTTTCTACCTGTGACGAGAATCTACAAATATAGGTGGACAATGTGGCATAAAGTTTGGAATCTTCAAAATGATGTACCGTAAAATAGGTTAAAACTATGTTTTACAGGTTATATTTTTCAGCTATGATATGCATTATATTTTTGCAAATTATATTTTGAAAATATCATTTAGCAATTTAGTTTAAAACTGTGTTTCACGACTGTGATATATATTATGTTTTTTTAGATTAAAATTTCGCAAGTTAGTTCAATTGTGTGATTCAAAAAATCATATAAAATGAACATTGAGTTATAAAATATAAAATATTTTGTAATGTTTTACAAAAAAATTAATATAATTATTATTTTCCCAATAAAGTATTTATTTATTGATGTTAAAAATTGAGTTACATATGTTCTTGTTACAAGGAGTAGCTTAAGTGAAACATGATTTTATGCTCTAAGTATATATATGTATGTCAGCTTCGCCTTGTCTAGTTCCTAGTGCATGTGTATATTAGCGTCATTCTTCAGCTTCTTCTCCTCGTAGGAATTCAACTTCTTCTACTCCTTGCTATATGTCTTTCCTCTTCTTCATCTTCTGTTTTCTATCTTCGCTTTCTTCTTCTCCATCTTCTAACTTTATCTCATGCTTATTTGTGTCTTTGGTTCATCTATATACATGTTTTAGAGTCATCTAAGGCATGATTAAGTTCCTACAACAGAGGATAATCTGTTCTAAGTGCCAAGGATATTTTCTTGTTGCTAACATGTTGAACAATCCTAGAGAGTCTATCTCTATAACTATCATGTCAAGATTTTTCTCTTTGTAACTTAATAGGCCATTTAACAGAGCATGTATTTCAGCAAGTATTGGTGTACATTTACCTAATATATTTCCTTTAGCTAGAATCAGGTTACCTAGTTCATTTCTTATAATGAAACCATAACTAGAGTCTTCATTCCTTAAAGTTGCGCCATCATATTTTAACTTGTATGGATTATGTAAAGGGTGGATCCATTTAACATACATATAAGGTTTGGAGTTCTTAATGTGACTAAAACAACTAAGGTATTTTGCTATATGTAGGTCACATTCCCAGTGTTTTCTGTTAAATAGTGACGCAGAGTCTAAAGACATGATCATGAAAGATATTTGATTTATAATCACTTTGTGTGAAGTGGCAATGTTTTGGTGTTTATGTTTGTTTCTAGCAATCCATATGTTCTAGGTTATTAATGCAGGTAAGATAGTCCGAATATGAGTTGCATTAGTAGTGGATAGTAACCAAAGGTTAATGATATGATTTATTGTCATATGCTTGTATATCTTTATATTAAACTTTTTAGAGAAATGAGACCATATAATCCAGGAAGATTCACAAGTGACAAAAGCATGGTTAAGTGATTCTATTTCTAGCAGTTTATACATTTTGAAGCAAGTACAAATTCTTTTTTCTGCAATATTGTATCTACACTAATTAAATTGATTAATACTCTCCAAAGGGTGAAGGAACACTTCTTTGGAGAAATTATTTGTATGTATTGGGATTCTTAAGTATGTAAGAGGCAATTTTGTTTGTTTGAAGCCTAAAAGGTTGTCCAAAGCTTTTGTTCTAGTTCTGTTCATATGTGTGGAGGCTATAAAAGTTGTTTTTTAATGTTTATTTGTTGGTCAGATAACATTTGATATGTGTCTAAGAATTTAGAAAGTTTCTGCATAATAGTTAATGAACCATTTAGAAAGAGAATTAGGTCATCAGCATATGCTAAACGGTTAATGTTTAAAGAACCTTTCATGTTATATGTCATTAGTTTATGTTGACCAATAATTTGTTTAATCCTCTTATTAAAAATTCTTCTGCTATGATAAATAAGCTTGGGGAAAGGGGGTCTCGCTGCCTTAAACCATTACTTGAGTTAAAGTAGTCATTTGCTTTGCCATTAATTATTATAGAGTATGAAATATTTTTAATACTTTTCTTAACCAGCTCTATTTTTTAGTTGATTGAATCCAAAGGAAAGCATAACCTTATATTAAACCTAAATTCAAGCTTATCAAAATCTTTTTCCATAGTTAAACTAATTATTAAGTTGTTCCCTCTAGATTTTCTGTTAAGGTCTCTAATCATCTCCTGAATTATTAAGATGTTATCCTGAATTGTTCTTTTTTCAATGTAGGCACCTTGTTCATTTGAAATAATAAAAGGTAGTAATTTGACTAATTATGTTAAGAACTTAGCAAAGTCTTATAGGTCTAAATTGTAGCCAAGTTTTAGGTGATAAGACCTTAGGTATAAGGCAGATTAGGGTTGCATATAGGCCTTTAGGAATTTGAGTTTCAGTGAAGTAATTTGTGACAACTTAAAGAATATTATCTTTTATTATTAATCAGCATGATAAGTAGAACCTAGATTTGAATCCATCAACTCCAGAAGCACTATTAAAGTTAAGGTTTTCTATAACATTGTGCAATTCATCCATTGATGGCATTTTTGTTATATATTCATTGTTTTGATTTGTTATGATATTAGGTATAATATCATGAATCATATAAAGGTTATTTTGTTTCTTTGGTTTGTTTAAAAGTGTTTTAAAGTATTCTACAGCAGATAAACCAATTCTATATTCATCTTCAATCCAATTATCATTAATTAAAATGCCATTGATTCTATTTTTAGGTCTTCTTTTTTGACATAGCTATGAAATGTTGCTGAGTTATGTCACCATCTTTTAACCACTTTGAATAGCCTTTTTGGTGCCAATATGCTTCCTTTCTTTCTAGTTAAGTGATATAAGCTTAGTATTAAGGTTAGATAAATTAGTTTGGTTCTCCAGATTCTCTGTTTCTTCTAACTTAATTTCTACATTTTTTATTTCTTCTTCAGTTTTGCTTAGACAACAAAAAATGTTACCAAATATGTCATTGTTCCAGTTTTTTAGATGTTTCTTAAGTCTTTTCAACTTGGACAAAAATGTAAATATTAGATGAATCAGTCAAGATTATGGACCAGTTGTTCTCTACAGTTTCAAGAAAGTCCTCATGTTTCAACCACATATTTTGGAATCTAAATGAAGGTTTATGGTTTGTAGATTTTGGTATGATAGATATTATCAAGGGTGAATGGTCACAACATGTTCTGGCCAGGTGATTCACCCTTGTAATTTGAAATGTTTCTCTCCATTTATCATTATGCAGTGATCTGTCTAATCGTTTCCATTTGTGTTTATTTGTCCATGTGAAGTTTGTGGCAGTGTAACCAGGGTCCTCTAATTTACAGTCTAATATCATATTATTAAAATCATCCATACTTTTGGAACAAATTATAGAGCAGCGAAGTTGTTCACTTGTGTTGGAGATTGTGTTAAAATCTCCAACAACAAGCCATGGTAAATTAGTGTCTGAAATGGTTCTTAAATGGTCCCATAGAGGCACTCTATGGGATCTGGTAAATTTTCATAAACTATGGTAAGCAGAACTACTTTGTTAGTAGCAGGATGACTTACCATAGAGTTAACAAGTTGATCTGAATTGTCTAGTATAGTGATGTTATAGTTATTTTTCCAGAAAATCCAAATTTTATTATTAATATTTGCAAAGTGAAAATCAAAACCTAATTTATTACCTGTGGATTGCAAGTTCTCAACTGATATCATAGGTTCTTGTAGAGCTATGATATCAGTTAAGTATTTTCTAACAATATTTTTAATTCTTTTCATTGTTATCTCGTTTCCTAGTCCTCTAACATTCCAGTTAAGTATGACTCTGTTCATTTTGAAATTTGTTTTGAGGATCTTAATGATCCTTTCAAAATTACTGGTTTTATCAATATTTTGCCTCTTGAAGATCTTCTTGTGAGAGTTTTAGTAGAGCTTTTTTAAAGTTGTTTAAGTTTAGGTGATTGAGGTAAGCTCAAACTAATCCTATTAGTTTCAGATTCAAGTTCTGTTTCTAACAGTTCATCTACTTCTTCAACATTGCGAGTTTTAAATGAGTTATTTAGTTGAATGGTATGCAAGGCTTCTGTTATATCATTTTCAGTAACATCAGGTGGTTCATTAAGTTGATTGAAATTAAAAAAAAATCATTTTGGTCTGCATTGTTTATTATTATTACATCATTGTTCTTTTCAGTGTTGGTACTTAGTTCAGGTGATTTATCTTGTTGTGTTATCAAATTTGTCTCTTTTGTTTTATAAATTTTCCCTTTATTTGTATTTTTGCCAATTGTTTCTTCTATTATATTGTTAGATTCTATAACTTTCTCAGGTGTTATAGTATCTATATCACAGTTCATAATTAATAGTTTTTCAATTTCTGGTTCTTTGTTAATTTCACATGTTTCATTTGTTAATTTTGGAATCCAAACTTATTTTGAGGGAAGTTTCGATTGATTGTTTTTAGTATTGTTTTTAATGGTTCTGTTTTTAATCATGTTCTGCTCAAAATCATCATTTTTGCAGTATTTTTCTTGATGTCCTATATGTCTACATTTTTTAGAGTAAAAAGGTTATTTAAGTACGTAATGTCTTGCTAGTAACCATCTTTTTCCCCAAAGCATACCCAGATTTTTTGGCGAAGAGGTTTAGAAATGTCAACTAGTATTCATGCTTTATTTTTGTTATAACTTGCAATGTTATTTTTTGGTACCCATACTGTTAAGGGCAATCCAATTTCCTTAACAATATGAGTAACAGATTCAGAGATGTATAGTATTTCAGGAAATTTGGACAGGGAGATCCAAAAAGGAGTCACCGGAGACTCCTTCTTGGGGTGAAACTCATGTGTCCATTTAAGTATTCTAAAAGGTAGCTTGCCTATGATTCTAACAGGTTTAACCCAAAATCTTTTAACATCTTCTAGCAAGTCTAATTCAACAAAAAAGTGTCTATAGTCCCATTTATATATGTTGCATGCACTTAAGAATCTAAGTGAAAAAATGCATGCCTTGAACTCACTGAGAGTAGGACTCCCAGATGAGAACTTGGCAATCAAAGTATTTTTAGCTATGGTAGTTAAAGAAAACTTATCTGTTAGCTGGAATTTTATCGAAGTGTAGTCCTCGTGCTCCTCGTGGATGACTTCTTTGTGAAATAATTTCTTCTTTGTTGATCTTCCTCTAACCATGTTTGCATATGTTCTTCTTTTTAGCTCGTCTTCTTTGTTGGGTATAGAGGTTTCGAACATCGCGTTTGAGAACATCTGAGGCGGATCCTTCTCCATTGTTGCAGTCGTCTTGAGTGGTGGAAAGTCACGGTCTTTTTGGTTGGGTTGTTCTTCTGTATGTGCGATTGACTTCATGGTGCAATCGTGTGGATGATACTTGATTTATGTAATCTTCTATGGCGCTTTTTGATCAAGATTGAAGAGATTTCAACCTAGTCGATCAAAATTTCGATCAACAACTTGTTGATTCTGTAGCTAGGGTTTCTTATTTGGGGAAACAGATAGAGGTCAGAGAGATTGTTTTTGCTCGATATGTCCTCGAGAGGAGGAAGCAAACAGAGAGAGAATAAGTGGCTCTGTCAGATGGTGCTACTTGGGCTTTCTTGGGAACCCGGTAACATTCTTAGAGCGTCCATTATTGAATCATTTCTCTTCCTTTCATATCCACAATTGAAATAATTTAATATAATTATGTTTTACAAATAATTATTTTATAATTTAGTATGAGAACCATTTTTGGCGTGTTATTAATTCTGCATAAGGCGAAGCTATTTCTTCCATTACTTTTTTTATTTCCTCCATCATACACATTGTAAAAAACACTCACCACTTGCTTTTACTATTGTACCCTCATTTTATCTTTTAATTTATAATTTTATGTCACTAACCATTCTCAAACATTTATATCAATAAACAAAATATTTAACCCAATTGAATCCAACATATATGTTTTAACTTATAAAATTAAACTCTAAAAACAAAAAAACTCTAAATTTGATAATAAAAAAATTATCCATAGAAGAGGAAGACACCCAAACCAAAGATTTAACACCGAATAACATCACACAATCAACCAACAATGTAATTTAATCTTGTTTTTAAGTTGTATATTCATGTAACTTGAAAATCCATATTAAAGAAAACCATTCTAATCACAAATCCCGATTTCTGCAGGATTTAACGACAAACACCTGATTCCGAGGTGGTAACTCGGAATCAACAACTAATTCCGAGATACCACCTCAAAATCAGATGTTTTGTGCAAAATCAACTGATTCTGAATAAGAAAAAGGTAAATATGTCATTTCATTTATGGAAGAAATAACAACACAGAGTCTTTTCTCAAATATGGAGAAAATAACATATTTGATGGAGAAAATAGCTTCATCCTTCTGCATATATGGCATTGATCTAAGTTTTAGGACTTCCAATTTTATAACTAAGTCATGTATTTTATTTCAAAAACTTGATTTTAAATACAAATATTAAATTTAATAAAAAATTGTTCTTCATCTTTATAAAAATATTGAAGTATATAAGCACATTTTTTGGTTTGTGTTTGTCAATAATTTGATTTTAAAATTTTGAAAAAAACAATAACAATAATTTGGTGTTCTTATTTTTAGAAGTTTAAGTTTTAATGTAAATATGTTCACTAACCTAACAAATAACATAAACAAATATTTTTTATAAAAAAAAAAAATTAATAATTTTATAGACCAAGATACATAAGTTTAAGATTCAAAATTTCATTACTTATTACTTTTTTAGTTCGTAACCAAAGAGAGGGAAAAAAAGATTTTTCGTTCGTCATTTTATATAAATATTTAAAAAGGTTGGCCATAAACTAAGTTTAGTAAATTTGATTTTTGTTGTTATAGTTGATAACTAATTTTAGGACTTGTTTTGGCTGGGCATATATTATTCGTGATTCATATTTCTACCGTGTTTTCCTATCAGAAAATAGATCTGTAACCCTCCATGTGTAGAGGATCCAAACTTCTAAATTTAGATCTCAAATCATATATAAAAAAATGTAAGTGCGCATTGATGAATGAATTATAAAATTGAAGTAACATTCTTAAAATCAAAGGATAAATGTAGGCAATATCAATTTAGGCTTGTTTTGGCTAGGCTAATATTGTTGTTGATTCATATTTTTACTCGTTCAACCATAGATCTGTGATATTGACCTTCAACGTGCAGAGGATCCAAACCTCCGAATTTAGATCTCAAATCATATATAATACCAAGACACATTCATCAAAAATGTAATTTCAAAAAGTCATCCAGATTTAGTATCAACTGGGAAAGTACCAACTACATGGTGAATCAAGAAAGTTGATAAGCAGAGAACATATTGTTTTTTTCAGACAAAACATCTCTTGTACCGCTTAGTACCTGTAGTGAGCAGGCTTGAAAGGACCATCAACAGGGATGCTAACATAATCAGACTGGTCTTTCGTGAGCTTAGTCAACTTAGCTCCTAGCTTTCCAAGGTGAAGAGCAGCAACTTTTTCGTCCAGATGTTTTGGGAGAACATACACCTTCTTTTCGTATTTGCCACTTTTCCTCTCGTTCCAGAGCTCGAGTTGTGCAATCACTTGATTGGTGAATGAGCACGACATCACAAAGCTAGGATGTCCGGTTGCACAACCCAAATTCATGAGACGACCCTCAGCCAACACAATGATGCCGGATTTTGTTTCAGGGAAAACCCACCTATCAGTTTGAGGTTTGATGGTGACACGTGTGACACCCGGGTAAGTCTCGAGTCCGTGCATGTCGATCTCGTTGTCAAAGTGACCGATATTGCAAACGATTGCGTTATTTTTCATTTTGATCATGTGGTTAATCATGATGATATCTTTGTTACCAGTGGTGGTAACAAAAATATCACCTTCGGATACAACATCTTCAAGAGTGAGGACTTGATAACCTTCCATAAGAGCTTGAAGAGCACAAATAGGATCAATCTCGGTAACAATAACACGAGCTCCAGCTTGCTTCATGGCAGATGCACAACCTTTTCCAACATCACCATAACCACACACAACGGCAACCTTTCCAGCGATCATAACATCAGTAGCCCTCATCAAACCATCAGGAAGAGAATGACGGCATCCATACAAATTGTCAAACTGTAATCAACAAGATGAGTACATCAAAATAAAAAAAACAGATCAGCTAAAAAGTGAATATTACAACATCCAGATATCTATATGAAATACATAAGTTTTATTTTCCACATAATTTAATTGGTAACATAACATCTCAAGATTTAAGAGTACATAGAAGAACTAAAAAGAGATCAGGTCAACATAATAACCATACAACAATGCTAAATCATATCCAAAGCTTAAACTGTCATTTGTCATAATAAAAAATGAAATGATCACTGAACATAATCAACTATTACACAAAAAGTAGAAAACAAACTTAATTTTTCTATATAACCAAACTCATAAATATAATTGAAAAACAATCTCATAGACATAGTTGACAGGGAAGATTAGTCCATGATTAACATAGAAACATAGAAACAGTATCTAGTAAACTTGTAAAAAGCAAAATTACTGTATAAAATGAATGGAAACATCACTAGCATATCCAGTAGACATAGATTGATAAATAAGGAAATGAAAAACACAAAAAAAAATTGAGATGACTTGCGAAATTAATGTATGAAGAACACAGAAACATCATCGCGTATCGAATATAACTGAGATCGCAAAACTAGTGCAGGAAGACGATACCAAGACATTAGGTTGACAACAAGATTAGTGCATGAAGAACAAAGAAGCATCAGTCAACTATCACGCCTAGCAGATAAGATTAACATGAAAACAAGCTTATAAATGAAAGTTAGCTTCTAGATATAATCAATCACCCTAAGTTGAAATCAAAACAAGTTCAAGCTTATATCGTTCTTCGATCTAGACTAAACAACGCAGAAGAAAAAATTGAATATAAAGAATCAACAAAAATCAAAGCGAATTATACCTTGCTCTTGGTGACTGAGTCGTTCACGTTGATGGCAGGGAACAAGAGAGTTCCATTTTCCTGCATCTGGTACAGCCTCTTCACACCAGTGGTCGTCTCCTCCGAGACACCAACCAATCTCTCCTTCATCGCGTGGTACTTCTTCGGATTAGTCTTAAGACCATCCCTAATGATAGTCAGCACGATCTGGAACTCAGCGTTATCAGTCGAGCTCGGATCTGGAAATTGACCGGTCTTCTCATAGATCTCCTCAGCTTTCACTCCCTCATGGATCAGCAAAGTCGCGTCACCGCCATCGTCGACGATAAGGTCAGGTCCACCACCAGGACCCCAATCAAGAGCGCGCTCCGTGCACCACCAGTACTCCTGGAGCGTCTCTCCTTTCCAGGCGAAAACGGCAGCGGAATCCCTTGCGATGGCGGCGGCAGCGTGATCTTGAGTGGAGAAGATGTTGCAGGAGCACCATCTTACTTCGGCACCGAGCGCCGTCAAGGTCTCGATGAGGACGGCGGTTTGAATGGTCATGTGTAGAGATCCGGTGATTCTGGCTCCTTTAAGAGGCTGAGATGGACCGAACTCGGTACGGCAGGAAATGAGACCAGGCATTTCAATCTCGGCAAGATCGAGCTCTAGACGGCCGAAATCAGCCTGGGACATGTCCTTGACCTTGTATTCACGGCCAGTGGTGGTTTTGTCGACGATCAAAGCCATTTTTAGCTGATGAGTGAGAGAGAGAGAAACGGAGAAGACGATAGGCGACTGTGGAAAAAACAGTTACTGGGAAAGTGGAGATGGAGAAATGGAAGTGGGAAGTGGCGACTATATAATTAGGTTAGAGGAATGGTAAGATAGTGAGATCAACGGTGGAGATTGGAGTTACCGGATCTGATATCTATATGTGGGACCCACTCGTGCTCTGATTGGTTAACGCTTAACGCAGGGTTTATGATCATGGATGTCAAATAGTACCAATTAAATGGGTTTTTATAGGTTTTATTTTTTGGTAACGGTGGCCATGGATATCGGGATATCGGTTAAAGTAGTTTTTATTTATTTTATATTAAAAAATTGTACAAATAAATGTTTAAGCTTAACTGAATTATTTTAAAAACCGTAAAATGTTTTTAAATAAAAAAATTAATAAAAAAAATTATGTTCGTTAACAAAAATATATGTATGGATAATTGTTAGAATTTTAATATAATTATAACTTGTTTAAGTGTATAATACTACTCCCATCTAAAATCAAAGTTATTAGACTTTTTTTAGTCTTATTGATCGCGGGTATTTGATATTTGTTACCAATATGCTATAAGAAAAATTCGTTTTCAAAACTTGTCAAATATTGGATACATGGTCATTATCCAATTAACGAGTTATTAATATTTGGTATTTAAAAGTATAATTTATTGTTGCAGATACGATTTCGTAGCAATTAACATCTAAAATATTAATAGAATAGGTTTTTTATTTTTTATTTTTATTTTTATTTTATAATTTTTACTTTTTACTTTTACTGATTTATCGTATATTTTTACTTTTCACCGACTTAACCCATTTAATATAAGCGAACTCGATCGGTCCATGAAATTTAACAAAACTCGACCCTGTTATACCCAAATTTAAACGATAATTCTTCTTCTCTATAAACCTAAACTATTATCCGATATTCAATCCATTATCTTCCTTAAACCGATATTCAATCCATTCTCTTCTATAAACCTAAACCAATATTCAATATGTAACCCTCTATCTCCAATAAACTCATCAATATCCTCCTCGCCATTCACGTTTCCTTCAGAGCTATCATCAACACCGTGTAACAACAATTTTTCTCTCTTTCATCTCTTACTTTAGCTACTTAATCGCTCTCTATCTCTTTCTCACTCTTTGTCTATCTCTCTTTGTATCTTCCTTCATATGAAATCTTCTGTCTTTTGACCTCGTCGTTTCGTGGAGCTTCATGGTACCACCATCTCCATTTGTGACCAACCAAAAAAAAAATATAAACCTTATCGTTTATGAGCATACAGTTCATCGTAAAAACATGTGCGCACAATTCCTTTTTCATTCCATGATGTGTGTAATTATCGTGTTGTCCATCATAGGGTTCGTGAAAAAATATGTTTGGTCATCATCAATGAGTATGTGATAAAGATGAACCTTTGTTACATCAAATGTGTGACTAATTGCAGTTTTGTTGCTACTTTTGTGCGATTTTTACATGAATTTGTATATGTTTTTTGACTTATTTCATAAGTCGTGCGACACTAATACACATCGTGTATAACTTTAAAGTAGATAGTTTGCGTATAATTTGGTTAATTTGGTTTTCGTTAAGATTTTATTCATAAACATATTATAGTTTCTTTTAAAGATGGTGAGATGTAAGAGTACGAGTAGAGAGCACTTGTCTGAAGTATTGTAACCAGAAGCATGAGAAATAATTTTACGATGTCATAACATTGATGTTACTCGTTCTCCTCCTCTTACGAGCCGTTTTTAAGTAAGAGGGAACAATGATGGCCCATATATATGAAAAACCCTAGATGAGGTGTTTCTTAACTCTAAGAATCATGTTCTTCGTTTGTACTTAAACTATAAAAGACACGAGGCGTTCAATGTCTTCATCAATGATGTAAGTTCCTTAAAAAAAATTATATTTTACTAAATAATCCATATTTTTATCCATTTTTATGCCATTAAAAGCATCAAACAATAAACATGAAAAATGTATGAGGATAACCTGTATACATGATTGGACACAACTATGAGAATGATTAAGAGATAGTGGGTACTACATAAGATTTTATAATATATAAAGGGATCGAAACCCAATATAAATGCAAGATTTTTTTTATTGAGAAATAAAATAAACGTGCATTTATTACTTTTGATATTCAGAACCATTTATCATCACTAAAATCTCTCAGCGGATTTTGGCGTCGTATGTGGGAAATGAGTGAAATACGTCGTTGTTAGAAGATTTACGATGGTGTTAATTAGGTCATCAATTGAAAAGGAAATCAAGGAAGCCTCACATGGAAAAGATGGATAATGAAACTAGACTGATGTATAAAGAATAGAAAACTCACCGAGCAACAAAGGAATTATAGAAGTTGATCAGATGGGTCATCAGGAAGCCCACGCGTTCCTGGTTTAAAAAGAGGATCAATCTCCTATGAACACTGAGGGAAACACTAGCGGGGCAGCTCATGATGATAAACCTCTTAACCTAGGTAGGTCATACACCCCCTCTAATGTGTAAATTTTGGAAACTCATATAAAGGAGATCAAATGCAAGCAACTGAGAGTTGCCAGCTATAGCAAGAAATGAAAGAGGAAGCCAAACAACACCTCGATGCGATCACCAGCACCCTGTGACGTTTGAATGAAAATATCATATCTAAGGACACGGTCAAGCATGATACTCATAAAGAATCTGACAAGGTCGAGGGAACCTGTAAGGCAAAAGGTCGCACCCATAAAAGTGCATGCATTGGAGAAAGTAAAAGCAATAAGAAAAGGGAAAATATGGTGACAGATTCCAACTGAGATGACTTATCTAGCAACGAGGCACCTCGTGATAGTAAAGAGCTCGAGGTGGTAGAGTACAATCAGGTATGGCCAACTACGGTTGTTTATGTGTTGTAAGAGTTTTTATTTATTAAAGACATCCTGAAAGGCAAGCTCCCCAGAAATTTGATCTGCACAAGATGGATTCGTATTATAGATCAGGGGACTCAGAGCACCATATAGAATAGTTCAAGAATATGATGATTGCCTACAACCCAAATGACATTTTACTTTGCAGAGCTTTCTCCATAAAGTTTAAAAAAACGCCATTGACTGGTTCAATAATCTTATCGTGAGCTTTTACATAAGAAGAAATCGTAATTAGAGATGGATGCAACAATATACTAGACTTCTCTCCAAAAGATTCAGTCAGAAGTTGATATTTTAAATGGAAAGGTTAAAGAACTAACCCAAACTCAGAAAACAATTTTTAAGGCTAAAGAAGAATAAATTGAACAAGTTAAATAAAAATTATTGAAAATGTGCTAGATTCAGCAAAATTTCTCATTGAAAAAAAAAGCAAACAAACCTTGTTACAACTCCTTGAACATTATCCCTGTATGATTTTGCGACTTCACTTGAAGTGGAGTCTTATGGTAAAAAAACCTTAAAATTACTATATGAAAACAAGACTTCAGATGAAACGAATCTACTGACAATGATAATTATCATCAAGACGAAGAATATAATATGAACATTAATGATGAATAAAATCGGTTAAAAAGACATAATATTATTGTTTTTAACTTTCATCGCTCGTTTTATCAAACAAATACTTAAGTTCGTGTATGACATTTGTTGTTGCGTTTATTTACCTATGTTGAAACCTTGGTACTTTTATCGGGTAACATATGGTTGGTAATTTTTATGCCTTAATATTCAGATCATGTAAAGTTTTTAAATTACTTATTCCCTTAAAATTTACATTGTCTCGTTAATGAATTTTTCAATGTTGTTTGATATATATCTTCTTGATCTCGTCATTATAATTTTAGTAGTAAATCTCATCATAAAACTTAAAATATAGATTTTACTTTCCATATAATACAATACATTTTATTTAATAAACATTTAAAGTATTCATTTATCAATTGTATACGTATTCACATACTTATTCACATAGATTAATCTTACGAACCTTTAATTTAATTAAAGTTATTTTATTATTAATTTATTACCTAGTTTTTATGGCTTACTTTTAGTGGTTTATGATTTTTTTATCATTTAGTTGACTTATAGTCACTGCTTTAACTTCTCGTCTTTCATGGCATCAGGTGTATGGTATTTGATTCCAAGAATATTTAACTTGACGTGAAGTCATTCCCCTAAAAATATTATTGCATAGAATTTATAGTATTTATTGCATGGTTTATATATTTTTAAATCATTTTGATTGATTTTAAGTCATCCTCCTATTATTTTAAAGCAGTGTTTTAACTTAAAATCGTATCGTTATTTAATTCCAGGGTCTCATAAAATATTATTAACCCGTCTTGATCTTCTGCTATTTTATACGAAGATCATGTCATTAAATTTAAAACCTCTTTTTATTATTGCATGATCTTTGATCTTTTAAAATATTAGCTTGACTTGAAGTCATATCTCTTAACAATGTTGAGTTCATTTAGAAACTTTTATGTCGATATCGTTTGTTTTTATTTTATATTGACTCGTCTTGACTTACTGTTGAGGTTGTCTGGAAGATTTTTAATGGTAAAATATTTTTTATTAATATATAGCTTTGTATGGTGTCTCGTTAAAACCCCCGCCCCACCAGGTTGGAAACAAAGTACACCAACCTATTTTTACAGAGAATATTTATATAATTTCAGATGTTGTACATTCTATGGAGTTTTAAAGTGTTTACATCCATATAAACTAAACTATAAACCCCACGATGTCACTTTGATACAACTAATATGGACCCTCCAAATTTGGAGATAATGTTCATGAATTTCTATCCATTGTTCCTGGAAATAATTCCCTGAAAATGAGATCATTTGTCTAAAAATTTATAGCTTTAAGATTTGAATCGTACATGTTTCTTATCAAACTTTTGTAATGCTCAACTCGTACTTGTGTATATTCACGGCCGTTCTTCTATCAAATTAATGTTTATCCATTTTTCATTTTTATTTTCTTTCGATGAATAAAATTTAATTCAACGACTTATAATTAATACATCGATTGAAAGAAAAAATTATATTCCATAAACCATAGAAAAACTAAGTTTATTAATAGTTGTTTAAAAGTATACACTTTGTAAAGATTATCATGCTAATTTCCATTAACATTTTCAAGATTTTTTTTAATATAATTTGGAATGGTTCAGTTAGTGACTTCCATCTTTTTATTAACTTGTGGATAATATGTGGTAGAAAAATGTTATTATATACCATATTTTCGACAGAATGTTATAATCATATCATTTTGAAATTGAGATCCATTATCAATCGTAAGTATCATTGGTGTTTCAAAATGACTCAAAATATTGGTTTTTAGGAATTCAAAAACTTCTTGAGACCAAATTATTCCCAAAGCTTTGTTAATATCTATTTAGTAAACTAATCCATAACAATCATAGCAAACTGGCTTCTTCTCGTTGTTGTTGGTAAAGGATATGCCAAGTCAATTCCCCATCTATAAAATGGGAACAAATAATAATTTAATTTAGGTATTCCACTTGGTAAATAAGTTATATTAGCAAATCGTCGACAAAGATCATAGTTTTACACCATAGCTTTTGCATCCACGGCTAAGGCAGTCCAATTATATCATGTTAGAAGAAAACACATGAACATTATTTATATCTACAATTTGCTTCTACAACATCCTCATGTTAATATTTTTAAATGAAGAAACCTTATTCTTTATATAGGCATCGTAGAATTGGTATAAAGATATTTTTTTATAAAATATGTTGTCAAGAATTACATATTTTGTTGCACGTAACACAATGCTCATGCTTGAGCTTTGTCTTGTGGTAATATTTGATCCTTCATAAACAATAAGTACTTTTGACACTAATCCACAGACTCATTAACTTATAGCATATTTGAATTTAAATTCACTTACAAATGTTGGATTATCACAAAAAATAACCAATTTATTACCTTCAAAACATCATAAATTTGTTAATGAATCTGCACTTGCATTTTCTTGATGAGATACTTAATCATGTAATATTTTATCAAATTTATTTTACCATTTGCTTGAAAACCTCTAAACATCCTTTTATATTATCCTTGAACTAGATTAATTATCAACTGAAAATCTAAAATTAATCGTATTGCTCGAGTACCACACATACGAGCTAAATACATTTATGCCAATATTTCTTTCTATACAGCTTCATTATTTGCAGTGATGAATCCAATTTTGATAACTTGTCGTATTCCTCCACATACAAAGTAATTAAAATGATTCAAGCCCCATTACCGATTGAACTAGAAGCTTCATCCGTCTGGATAACCCACTTTTGTTCCTTAGATAAATATTCATTATTATTTTCATATTCATTTTCAATACTAGGTCGTTCTTCTTGAAGTTCATTAATGAAATCCATAATATTTTATCATTATTATTGTACGAGACTCATACTAAAATTTCATACTCACCAAGCTCAGTAGACCAACGCGTCAAATAACCTGAAATATATGTCATTTGTAGTACAGTTCTTAAAGGAAAATAAGTGTTAAGTATGATAATATGGCCTTAGAGGTATGTGCATAATTCTAGTAAAGCCACAAAAAAACCAAGAGATAACTTATTAAGATTGAGATACCATTTTTTGACATTAACAAAACTTTTGCTTACATAATACACTAGTCGTTTCACCACATCCTCTTCACAAACAATTATAAGTATATCAGTAATTGTAAAGTTTGAAACTGACAAGTTTATTGGGCTCGGTATGGGGAAAAACGTGGTCATTTCAATGATAAACATGATATTGGCTCAATGGGAGAGATTGATATCGTATGTAATGACATAATTCGTAATTGTCAATATATTCTTCTTTGGACCGGCCCGAAGAGCATTTGTTTTAAAGAGCCTCCTTTTACGGGTAATGTTATTTGCATTCACGACATAAAGAATGGTCAAACACTAGACGGTAGCATCTAAAACAAATTGAAGTGTTATCGCTTTCTTTATATTTATTTGATAACAAGATGATGGATTTCTAACGTGGCCTTTGATGCATTGTGATTCTAGTAACAAATCTGAATATCGTTGGTTCTTCGATGGCGGTTACCATATACTTGATGGTCAAAATTTTATATGTGTAGGTTTGTTATATGTTATCATCATGTTGGTTGATTGCAACGATAATTGCTAGTATTCTTTTAGTGGCGGGATCTAGTTTGGCGTCCACGATAGGAATGTAAGGCACATGAGTCGTGTGTTTTGACATAATAGAAGTATTAGATTTTATTTGTGATCATGGACAGCGAAAAGGTTTTGGTTAGTGTTTCCAATGATGCGTGGTGATTTTATTTGGTCAAGAGGCTGGAAACCAAAAAATGAAATTAAGGTTTTAAGTTAATAAAAGATATAAAATAGAGAATAAGATGAAAGACAAAGAAATGTGCAAGCACTAATGAAATGTTCGAGTGTGGTCTCGAGCTCCTAGATTAGAGTTCTTATTTATTGTTAGGTTAAAGTTGTAACATTTTCATTTATTAAATAGTCTTTGGTCATGACACTGCCCATTTCTCGGGCCCATCCTCACCTAGCCAAGCCTATATTACACTTCTCATCCCCATAAGGCCGGAAAATAAGCATATGAACCATTCATCATATCAGTAATAATTACCATCACTAGAACCGGTGAGCTTACCTCTATGTACCAAATATGCATAAATACTAGCTCTAACAAAACCATAAAACGTTCGCTCAAAAAACTTCCAACCACGTGCATCAGACAACATCCTTATATATCTAGGAAGTCATACCTTAATATGGAGATTAAATTTTCCACATAAACTCTTAGGGTGGACTCCCCATCATTTAGAGGTTGTCATGAGAACAATAGTTTAGTCGGTAAAGTTTAGATGATGAGGATGTCTCCATCAACCAAATTAACGTTTGATCCCACTAAGTGATATATTCATGGAATGTTTGTTGGTTGGATGGTCCAATATAAACTTTGTAACTGATTTTATCTTTAGCAATAATATATCATTTATTTTTATTCTTGAGACTAACAAGTGTGAGACTAAGCTAAAGTTCATCATCAGGACTATGATCCTATTTTGGCACGTCACGATGAACCATTATTCCCATCCTAATGGAATATTTTGGATTATCTGCACCCTAATATTATATCCATTTCAGTTATCTACTCCACCCAATATATATTTATTGTAAAGCATTCACCCGTTACTTTTTGTTATAACCCATTTATGCTTTTAATGAGTTACACAACTATACCCCTCTTTAGTATGATCTTGCGGCCATTTCGACTCTCAATCAGGATATTCTTTGGTTTTCCTTGGTGCTTTCAATACCATCTGCAAGCCAAAGTAACGTATTGGTTCATCCTACCTATGAAATTTCTTCATCGAATATTTCAGTAGTTATTGTTATAGGTTTGAATTAAGTGACCTCCGTGAAACATGTTACTGATAAGGAAGAATAAAAGACAAGGGCCAAAATGCATAGAAATAAATGTATAAGGGCTGAAATGTATAAATTGTAAAGATATAGCCGAAATAGGAAGGAACCAAAAAGCGGGGACCAAAAGATGTAATTAAACCGCATTAAAGCATGTGGGGTCCGCAATTGTACTATAAAAGGACCACACATGCTTCACGAATCCCGGGATGAATAGTACGAGACTTTATCTCTCTATACTGTGTAGCACTTTCTCTCTCTAGATCTGACACCCAAATATTCCTCTATCACCTAATCCTCTATCAACAAATCTTTGCATAACAAAATTACCCTCGGACCATCTTTTAACTCTTCAGTGGCGCCGTCTGTGGGAAACGAAAATCGTTCCGACGATAATCACTTCCTAGAAATAATTCCTGTTCCGGAGAGAACCATGGAAGGTCGAGGGGACGATATAGTTGATCACTACGAGGAAAACATGGAGGCGGATGACTTTCAGAATGACTTGGAGTCCGAAGGAGAAGGAGGTCGGCGAGTTGAAAACGTTTTCGATGACTCCGCTCTTTTGGCTCAGAGGAATGAACTGTTGTTGGAGATCGAAAGGTTGAAGGCGGAGAAGGAAGCCACGCAGAGAAATGTTCGATCGGAGGTAAAAAGAGAACCCGTCGAACAAAAGGAGGAGCGCGAGGTTGAAATTCGAACCAAGAGGAGAGATGACAAATATCGGAGGCGTGAGCGACGATCTCCGAGGAGGAGAGAGAAATACCGTTCGGACTCGGCTATTTCAAGCGACTACTCGCGGTATAGTACTTCTGAATCATCTCCCCGAAGATACCACAGGAGGAAGAAGCGTGATCAGAGGCGAACTGGTGCCCGAAGGGGAAGAAGTTCTGAGAGGAAATCCTCGCGGGAGAAGAGTCGCCACGACCGAGTTGGTGATCGCTCTCATGAGCAGGAAAAGTGCCTTGGGAAGGATGATATGGGCCCTCGAAATTCAGAATGGCAGCAACAATACACTTTGCCCTCCGAGGAGGGTCTGTACTTTTCAAACAATGATAATTTGAGGTCCAACATTTATCGTACGGGACACAATTGGAGAGCCTCTCCACTGTCCTCGGAGATCTTATTAGGGAACCTCCCGAAGCACTTTGACATTTCGAAGCTTGAGAAGTTCGATGGAACTCAGGATCCGGACAATCACATCGAGCAATTTAAGAACTTTATGATAAACTTCGACGACGATGATAAGCTTCTGTGTAGAGCATTCTCTCAAACTTTCAAGGGAGTGGCATCTAAATGGTACAACAGACTACCGCATGGCTCTATCAAAAACTTTGACATGTTCTGGAGCATCTTTAGGCAACACTTCGTGGGGAGCAAGAAGTTCCGGGCCAACGGAGACACCATAATCTACGGTCGCCAAAAGGTGGGGGAAAGCCTTAAAAATTATACCAATCGTTTTGTCAAAACCAAAACAGATATGGAGTACTGTAAGGACTCGGTGGCGTTTGCAGCATTCAGGATGGGCTTGCTCCCTGGGTTGTTGAAAGATACGGTGGCAGAAAGTCAGGCGATGACCTTCAGAGCATTGCTAGATCAAGTTGAGAAGAGAATCTTGGTGGAAGAAACCCAAGCCTCAGAGAAAGGTTCCGGAGAGCAACTGGACCATAATCAATTTCAAAGGACTGAGCCAAGCTCTCAGGGCCCTCGATCAAACGTTCAAGCTAAAAGCACGGGTCAGTATCCTCCAAGGCAAAAATTAAACCCGCAGTACTATGGCAATCAATCAAACCATAATCAAGGGGGGAGATACATGTCAAACAAATGGACCCGACCCGACTACTATGCGGAGTTGACAGAAAATGTTGCTGCGATCTTTGATAAGGCTAAGTATTCGGTCACGTTCAGGAAGCCTTTTCCCATACAGACACCAAGGGAAAGCAGAAGTGTCAATAAATATTGCAAATATCACGAGGATGTGGGCCATGACACTAAAGATTGCATAGCCTTGAAGAAGGAGGTGCAGGCTCTCATTGAGAATGGAATGTTGTTGGAGTATGTCAAGAAACACTCCCAGAAAAATGCCGTGGTAAAAGCTGTCTCGAAGAATACTGACACAGCCATGGTAATTTCTGAAGGGGTTGCCGATTTTGACATCGAACAAGAGTATTTGGACCCCAAAGTTGGGAGGAACAATGTAAACCTGGTAGAGGAAGAAATTCTGAGGGGGAGGGTGGACAACCTTTGTGCATTTTTCGATTCTTTAGCAATTTTCGGCGGAGACACAATCGCAGGAAATTCTAATAGCTCTCGCAAAATGCACATGGTGAATCTAACCACCCAGATCGAAGCTGGAGTCTTCGCACAAATGCATCGATCGCCTTCTCCTATTATTTGTTTTGATGATGATGATATGCGTAATGTTGCAGGCCCTCATGAGGACGCTGTAGTGATCGCGGCGGGCATCGCTGGGGATCAGGTTCAAAAAATACTCATCGATACAGGAAGCTCTGTGAACATTTTGTTTATGAGCACTTACCGCCGCATTTCCGACCCACCGGTCATCCGAAGATCCGACAGGACAATCGTGGGTTTCACTGGTGCCACATTGGTTGTTGTGGGGGAGTTTCAATGTATGGTAGAGTTGGGTCGTGGACCATTCAGAAAAGAGGTAGAGGTACTCTTCATTGTGGTTCACGCACCAACATCTTATAACGCCATCCTGGGACGCTCTTGGTTATCTAGGATGCACGATGTCATCTCCACGGTGCATCAATGCCTAAAATACGTGATCGGGAACAATATTGGAACAGTCAGAAGTAGCCAAAAGATGGCACGAGAATGCTACCAGATAGCCCTGTCTTCCAAAGGGGTTCGAGGAGGGTCCTCTGACCCAGCATAGCAATTAAAGGGGCCACCCCCCGAGGCCATCCCTTGCGATGATCCGAGGGAGGCCCCCGGATTTCAAGTCCCAGAGGAAGATTCTGCGACACACGAGTTCGCGGCTGGCAAAGTTTAGAAAATAGGAGTCCACCTCTCCCCCGAATTTAAAGGGAAGTTAATTGTTTTTTTGTCTGATAAGCTTGACATGTTCGCTTGGTGTGCAGAGGATGTCACTGGTGTGCCGGCAGAAATTATATGTCACAAGCTCGCGATACGATCAGATGTCCGACCAATAGTCCAAAAAAGAAGGCCCGTCTCCCCGGAAAAAGCCTCAGCGATTTTGTCGGAGGTCGAACGGTTGCTCAGCATAGGTCATATTCGTGAGTCGCATTATCCTATATGGGCGTCGAATCCGGTGTTGGTGAAAAAGAAAAATGGCAAGTGGAGAATGTGTATCGACTTCACGGACTTAAATCGAGCTTGTCCTAAAGATCCTTTTCCTGTCCCTCGCATTGATCAATTAGTGGACTCGACCTCCGGAAATCGGTTGCTATCTTTTATGGACGCTTACTCGGGATACAACCAAATCCGACTGGCTGCTACAGATGAAGAGAGCACTTCTTTCATTACTGGGCGAGGTTTGTATTGTTACAAGGTCATGCCGTTCGGGCTAAAAAATGCGGGGGCAACTTACCAGCGCCTGGTCAATAAAACCTTCGAGGAGCAGATTGGGCGGAATATGGAAGCTTATATCGACGATATGTTGGTTAAGAGTGAACACGACGAAGAACATTTTGCTGACCTTGCGGAGACATTTCACAACTTGAGTAAAGTCAATCTTAAACTCAATCCGGAAAAGTGCATTTTTGGTGTGCGGTCCGGTAAATTCCTTGGTTATATGATCAGCGAAAAAGGCATTGAGGCTGACCCTGAGCAGCTAAGAGCTTTGATCGCTATGACTCCTCCTCGAAACATTAAAGAGGTGCAAATCCTGACAGGACGATTGGCTGCTCTGAATCGATTCATTTCTCGCTCGTCGGATAAGTGTGCCCCGTTCTTTAAAGTATTGCGACATGCGAAGAAATTCTGTTGGACCGAGGAATGTTCGACGACTTTTCGTAAAATTCAGGAGTATTTAACCTCTCCGGAAGTTTTATCTAAACCTTTGGTGGGGGAGACGTTGATCGTCTACGTAACGGTATCCGAGTGTGCTGTTAGTGCCGTTCTCCTTCGAGAAGACAACTCTCTCCTAAAGCCGATTTATTATGTCAGTAAGAGTTTGTTGGACGCCGAGAAGCGGTATCTTACTTTGGAGAAGGTGGCTTTGGCGTTGGTGACAGCGGCGCGGAAGATGAGGCCTTATTTTTAAGCCCATCCCATTGTGGTTCGAACGACATTTCCCCTGAAAAGTCTATTACAAAGACCAGACATCTCTGGCAGGATGACTAAGTGGTCCGTAGAGCTGGGAGACTTTGACATAACTTTTGAGCCTCGAACGGCGATAAAGGAACAGGTTTTAGCAGATTTTTTGGTCGAGTTCCACTCAGACAGGGAAGAGCAGGAGGTGCCTGATATAGTCGCCGAGGAAGAATGGGTGATACGGACGGATGGTGGGTCGAACATCTCCGGCAGCGGAGCAGGTGTCCAGTTAATATCCCCGCAGGGGGTAGCTATGTTCCAAGCCATTCGTTTCGGTTTCAAAGCTACTAATAATGAGGCTGAGTATGAGGCAGCTTTAGCCGGCCTGCGTTTAGCTCAAATCTGCGGGGCTCGGCGGATAAAATTGATCAGTGATTCTCAGCTGGTGATAAATCAGGCTTCGGGGGAGTCTGAGGCAAGGAAGGAAACACTTATACATTATTTGAAGCTAATGAAAGACTTGGCGTCGGGTTTTGAGAGCGTCAAGTTCGAGCATGTCCGACGAGAATTAAATGCCGTTCCGGATTCTCTCGCCTCTGCTTCACGAACAGAGGGTTATCCTTGGGTTCTGGTCCAGACATGCCCGTCGATCTCAATTAGTAAAGAGCACGTAATGAACATCTCAGAGGAAAGCCACGCGATCACACCTGAGTGGAGAACAGTCCTCATTGATTTTTTAGCTCATGACGTTTTGCCCGTCGACAAATATGAGGCCAGAAGAGTTAGATTCAAATCTCATGGTTACATTTTGCTGGGAGGATTGCTGTATAAAAAATCTTTGAGTCGGCCATTGCTAAGGTGCTTGAGTGGGCACGAGTCACAAATTATCCTTTCCGAGTTACATGACGGTGAAGGATCCGCTCACTGTGGATATAAGGCTTTGATACGCAGGGTATTCTTGGCAGGCTATTATTGGCCAACTATCTCGGCTGATGCAAAAGATCTGGTCAAACGCTGTGACACGTGCCAGCGCTATGCTAATGTAATTCACAAACAATGAGTATTGATGGAAAGCATCTCAGAGGCAGTTCCTTTTGATAGGTGGGGCATTGACTTGGTAGGACCTCTACCGATGGCCTCTGGGGGCAGACAGACGATAATTGTGGCCGTCGACTATTTTTCTAAGTGGGTGGAAGCTGAGCCGCTCTCGGGAACAAAGGCCAAAGACGTAATCAAATTTGTTTTATCTAATATTTGTTGTCGTTTTGGTGTACCGTTGCAGATTACCACGGGCAATGGACCACAATTTGATAACAAAGAATTCCAGAGTTTTTGTGTGTCAAGGGGCATACGACAATGTTTTTCGGCACCATTTCACCCTCAGGAAAATGGGCAGGTGGAAGTAACTAATCGCACCATCCTCGACGGTTTGAGAAAGAACTTGGAAGGTAAGGCGGGGAAATGGCCCGACTATTTACAGGAAGTGTTGTGGGCCTATCGAACGACCCCCCGAACAGCCAGTGCTGTATCCCCATTTGCCTTAGTTTACGGGATGGATGTCGTGGTCCCTCCGGAGATCCTCTTCCCTTCACATCGAATAGCAACTTATGATTCAGACACAAATGATCAGCATAGAGCATTGGCTTTAGATTTGGTGGAGGAAAAGAGACAGCGGGTGCAGCTGACTTCCCTTCACTATCAAACCCTTATGAGGAGTCGATATGCGTCCAAAGTCAACCATAGGGACTTTCAGGTGGGAGACAAGGTCCTACACAAAGTTTTCTTGCACACTAAGGATAAGAGTTTGGGGAAGTTGGGACCTAATTGGGAAGGCCCTTATGAGGTCACCGAAAGGATAAAACAAGGCACATATCGGTTGAAAGATAAAGACGGACGATATCTCCGCTTGCCTTGGAATATTGAGCATTTAAAGTTGTACCTCGATTAGCAGAGCTCGGAGATGACATTGTATTTCTTTTTACTTTCTATGTATCCTTTGGGAAATGTTTTGGTGATGACACACTCTTTCCTACCCTGTTAGGCACAAGAAGGTTTTAATGAGGTGTTTCGGTGATCCCCTTAAATACAAAGTTTCTTTGCCTTTAACTATTTTTTGGGTCACAGTAACATGTGCCTCGAATTGTTGTCCCTCGCACTATTTTTCGGGTCACAGTAACATGTGCCTCGAATTGTTGTCCCTCGCACGATTTTTTGAGTCACAGTAACATGTGCCTCGAATTGATGTCACTCGCACGATTTTTTGAGTCACAGTAACATGTGCCTCGAATTGTTGTCCCTCGCACGATTTTTTATTATTATTTCTACTTTATTCATCGGGTCACATTAAGATGTGCTACGATATTTTGGGACCTTCGAACTATTCATCGGGTCACAGTAAAATGTGCCACGATGTTTTGGGACCTTCGAACTATTCTTCGGATCATGGTAACATGTGCCTCGGAGACCCTAAAATTATTCGAAGGCCAAGAAGATTGGCATTCGACGGCCTCATTGCGAGCGTAACTCTTGCTCAATTTATCCAAGTGAAATTTGTTCGAAGGCCAAATAAGATTGGCATTCGACGGCCTCATTGCGAGCGTAACTCTTGCTCAATTTATCCAAGTGAAATTTGTTCGAAGGCCAAATAAGATTGGCATTCGACGGCCTCATTGCGAGCGTAAATCTTGCTCAATTTATCCAAGTGAAATTTGTTCGAAGGCCAAATAAGATTGGCATTCGAGGGCCTCGTTGCAAAAATAACTTTTGTTAAGTCTGAGCAAATAAAATTGTTCGACGGCCAAATAAGTTGGAATTCAAAGGCCTTATTACAAGCATGAAACTTGCTAAATTTATCTAAGTAAATTTATTCGAAGATCAAGTAAGTTGGAATTCGAAGACCTTATTAAAAACATAACCCTTAGTCAATTTATCTAGATAATGTTCATTCGAAGGCCAATCAACTTGATGTTCGATGGCCTTATTGCAGATATAACACTAGTTGTTCGAAGGCCAATAGAATTTGTGAATTTCTCCAAGTACTAGTTGTTCTAAGGGCCAATTAAATCATAATTTGAAGAACCATCTATCCAATTGATAATCAGTATGAACTTGTTCCAGATACAATACATTGAAAACTTAAATATTCAGTGCTCTTACAAAGTTAAAGCAGCACAGCAAGTTCCAATCATTACAAAAAGAGGCCTTTTTTAGGCCATATACAAAAAAAACTACCCACAGCATGTTTACTCAATCGGCATTTTTCGAAGTATCACTCCCCTCACCTTCTGAGTCTTCACTCTCACTTACGACTATTTGGGGAGGGCAAAGTTCTGGGGGGACAAGCTTCCAGAAATGTCTCAGGTTATATTCAGGGTGGTCGGTGTATATTTGGGTCAATAGGCCGGCTCGAGTGACAGCATCCCGAGCCTGTAAGTTCTTCAAACATGTTGCTGCATAAGCATCCACAGCCTTCTCCTTCGCCTCTTCGACTTCTACTGGGAAACCTCTGATCTTTTTCTCTAAGTTATCTCGCTCTCCAACTACTTTTCGAAGGGCCTCAGTACATTTCTCGAATCCATCGCAAGCCTTGCGATGCCCCTTTTTGTATTCGGATATCATCAGCTCCTGGGCATTAGTCTTCTCCTTGTACAAGTCCCTTTCTTCTTGGCAACACCTCTCTAGCATTGTAACATAATTCTCAGAGGCAAAAAGACACTCGTACAAGGCATCAGCTTGGCCCTCGATCACTGCATACTCCTTCTTGGCCTCCTCGAGCTGAGAAGCAACTACTGATGCCTTGAACTTGTATTAATTTTTGCACTTTTCAAGATGGCGCATCTTCTTTCTTCGGTTTACTGAAGTATGTAGCAGTCTCCGAAGACTCGTTGAGAAGTCTTCATCCAAGGGGATTTCGAAGGAGCTCGAAGGAGACCCTAACGCTGAGGAATAAAATTCGGAAAAATTACCACAGGCAACGTCTGGATGAATGAGCAGTGGAGGATTTGTTCGAGGAGCAGGGATAGGAGCCAACCTTGGACTGTCTTCGAGGGATGCTGGGTGAGAAGCCTCAGTAAGAGGAGAGTGCAAGGATTGATAGGAAGCTTCCTTGGGTGACTGGCCACCCCTGTTTTCAGCATCAATTGCATCACTGTGGACTTCTCTTTCAAAATTAGTCTCTTCATTGTTGTCAGGGGTTTCTCCTCCCTCAGATTGTTCTTCGATGGGCTCAAGAAGAATACCCTTCCCCTTCAAGTCTTTTTTCTTGCAATCCTTCTTTGATGGAAAGATGGGAGCAGGGGGAGGAGTGGGATTTGTTGAAGTAGTAACAGTTGTTCGATGGGCTTCATTTGTTCGAGGGGCTTCAGATGTTCGAGGGGCTTCAATGGTTCGAGGGTCATTAGCATTCGACGTCCCTGCATTTTCCGAAGAGTGTGGCTTTTGGTTGTTAGTCGCTACTTTGGGATTTATTGGTTGGTTTGGTGCTACTTCATCTTCTAGAGGTTCATCCAGGTGACTTTGCGAGCGAGAGCGCTTGGGCAAATAGATTGTGACATCATGTTGGCTACATCGCTCTAACACTTCCCGTTCCGAAGGTGGAGTCATCAGTCCCCTCATACTTATACGATCTTGGGGATTAAGCCTCCAGAGTCTACTCCTAGCCAAGTTGTCGTCGACAAAACAACGGCGAAATCGATTGTCCCACTGCTCCTTTGCCCACAAGCGAAGGTTAGTAAAAATAGTGGTAGCTCCCTCGACGTAGTCGGTGTAGGGCTTAGACACCCCAGTCATAGCTGACACAAGAAAAATAAATATCAGCACAACATACAATTTCGGGGGGACATATTACTTTGAAGGCATACGAGTTTTCGAGGAAGCTTGAGAAAAAGCATAAATTTCGAAGGATGAAGTTCGAAGGATCAAAGTTGGTGGAATACTTATATTTCATCGTCCATTTTAGCGACAATTTGTGAGGATTCGAAGGAGTGGCTTCTGATCCAGTCTCCCAACAACCAGAGAAAAAGAGGAACTGTTGCCTCCATTTTTTTTCGGCCTCCAATAGATCCTTCAATATTTTTTGCCCCCGATTGAACGTCAATGAATAGTAGGGAAAGTAAGGATTTCGGGCCAGACCAGCAAGACCAATGATTTGCTCCAGTGAAAATTCTTGGCCTGAGAGCCTTGAGGCCATTATGCAGGCCATTAACGTGAACCACATGTTCGGCCCAACCTGTGAGGGGCAAAGATCTATCTTCGAGAGGTATTCAATAAAAAAGGGGTCTAAGGGATATCTTAGCCCCCAATTCATGATTTCTGTGTAGACCACCACCTCGTGATCCCTCACAGATAAGGGTGTCTCTCCCTCGGAGGGAAATCTGATGTTGACATATCGAGGGATGCCCCATCGAGCCCTAAGCATCGTCTCCTCCTCCCTCGAAAAGTATTTATACTTGATATTGGCAAGGGCCACCATGTGCTTGTTCTCAATACCCCTGATGTTATTGCCGGCAATATTGTCTAACTCTAAGGGAAATGAAATGTCCCCCTTAGACTTTGGAGCAATCCGGCGAGATTGTTCCTCGGATATTGTTGAAGAAGATGTTGCACCGTTTACAGGGCCCGAGGAAGGGATAATGGGCAGTCTCTGTTCGACGGGATTGTTGAGAGGTCTCCTAACTATGGGGTCTAAAGTTTCTTCATGTCTAATGCGCATGTCTTCCTCGGTAATAAACGTCCAGGAGGGGGAGAATTGAGTTCCATGGATAATCATGGATGGCGTGGAGGGCAGACTAGACACATCTGTTCCTTGTCTTCGAGGAGGACTGCTAGAATTGTGATGCAGGTCTTGCCTTCGAGTAGGACTATCAGCATTACGATGAAGTTCTTGGTTTCGAGGAGGACTCCTCGAAGTCCTTTGATGAAGGTCCTGGTTTCGAGGAGGGCTAACTGAGTTTCGCGGGGGGCTCCTCGAAGCCCTTCGAGGACTTGAAGACCTCTGGGGGACGTTTTCAGCAGCAGTTGGGACAGTTGGTTCTCGAATTGTTAGGGGAGCTTCCTTGGCCCGCTTTCGCTCGTGAGAACCTTTTCTATCTCTATGGGATTTCTTCCTCTTCGAACCTGATGAATGCTTGTGGGATCTTTCTTTACCCATTTCTCTAGGAGGGTTTGTTTCGCTGAGCAAGCTTTGACGAGCTACTTCACGGGGGATAATGGCGGTCGAATTGTTCGAAGGAGGCCAGGCACCAAAAAAGGTTGTAGTCGATGGTGGGGGATGAGGCCTTACGTCTTCACCAGCAGCAACCCTCTCTTCGAACCATTTACTGATCAACAACCACTCAGGAATTCGACGGGGTTTGTTCGCCAGCTTTATCTCTCTAGAAATAATTGAACAGAAGTTGCATTAATGAAGGAAAATGTGGGTATTTATAGAAGATTAGTGGGCTTTCTTGACAAATGAAGCCCGGGGAGATTTTTTATGTTGTTTGCCTAGGGGTATGATGGTCCACATAGGGGGATATTGTTCGGCAACCTAGCTATATCAGAAGGTGAAGAGTTTTTATGTCAGAGTTTGTCAGGGGAAGGGGAAGAGTTTTCTGACAACAATGTCAGAAGAATTGGTACCGTTTTTTCCAAAGTATGCTGACACAGGTATTTGTGCAATGACATCATCAATCCTAGCACCCTTTTTCGCCTAAGTATATAATTATCCGACGACCATTTTGCTCAAAATGTTGCAAGGATTGAGGGGGCTACTCGGTATAACAAGAAGTTCGAAGGGGACTCGGTATAACAAGAAGTTCGAAGGGGCCGTTTTAAATATTCGAGGAGGCCTGCGAATCATTCGGAGAGGTTTTGTATCGAAGAGGTTTTGTAGAGCGACCTTTTGCCTAAGTAATTCATGGCCTCGACGATACGAAGGGACTTGTGGAGCAATTTTTCGAAGGACCTATGAAGCTCGAAGAAGAAGTGATTTTGGCCTGCCAGGAAAATTATTCAGTCTTAGCAAAACGATTTTTACTAAGACTGGGGGGCTACTGATAAGGAAGAATAAAAGACAAGGGCCAAAATGCATAGAAATAAATGTATAAGGGCCAAAATGCATAGAAATAAATGTATAAGGGCCAAATGCATAAGAATAAATGTATAAATTGTAAAGATATAGCCGAAATAGGAAGGAACCAAAAAGCGGGGACCAAAAGATGTAATTAAACCGCATTAAAGCATGTGGGGTCCGCAATTGTACTATAAAAGGACCACACATGCTTCACGAATCCCGGGATGAATAGTACGAGACTTTATCTCTCTATACTGTGTAGCACTTTCTCTCTCTAGATCTGACACCCAAATATTCCTCTATCACCTAATCCTCTATCAACAAATCTTTGCATAACAAAATTACCCTCGGACCATCTTTTAACTCTTCAGTTACCAATTATCATTGTCAAACAAATAGCTCGAAAATCCTTTCTCTTTTAAAATTGATTGTGTCTTAGTAAAAAACGATTGCGATGAGCCTTTCCAAATTTATTTTCACAACCACCCTCGCACGTCTGATCATACTAAGGTCACCTTCAACCTCGGTGAACCTCCTCCCCATAACAAGAAACCTATAAAGTATTTTTAACATATGGCAAACCCAATCTAATTTCAACAAAATCCCCTCCACTGGTTAGAACCTTCCTCTTTATACCCATGGTATAACTATTTTATCATTTATATTGGATCAGATACATAATTCCCTCTGCAACCTAAATTATCGCGCGTTCAGTGATATAACTACTTGGGTGTTAAAATCCAAAAAAGATCTCTTCCCCGCTCAATTAACTTAGCTCTCAACCCCTTAAATTCCATATGTGTTTATAAGAAGATCAAAGATTCAACAACCTTAATCTTCTTAAATTGGGTTGATTAATCATTTTATACCAAAAACCTAGAGACTTAGCTCAATCTTGGAGACCATAATATAAATTTCGTTCATAATAGTTGAAAACCCTTTTTTATTCAAAATAAAATTATCTTTATCATTAATGCCCAATATGAGCTCAAAACCCCGCCTTCCATTATTTTTAATACTTTCATGAATTACTTATTCATCCCTATATGATATACTATCTTTAAGGGCTACTCACCGTTCTTCTAAATTTCCTCTCTCGTCACCACCAAGATCAACATTTGAGTAAAAACCAACTTGACTCACCCGATTAAAAATGGTAATATTAAGACCGCCCTATTGAGTATTAATATTAATAAAGCCCCTAGACGAGTGACTATAATACCATGTTTTTAAAAACCTTTTGGAACATCTTTCGGTAAGACTCTTGTAATAATTTCCTATTTTTTAATATGACTCTTTTGATCATTAATAGAATAAAACCAATATCTCCCTTATACCTGAATTCAACACTCTCTCCTCTGTTACAGACTTCATACTCATTGCTTGTTGCAGTGCTACTTATAAAGTTATTTACAAGATTTAGCCAATATAGTCAATGACTCGTTCCCTTACCTATTAACATATTTCTCTCTTAAGAGTTTCTCATAGACTACCAAACTAACATCATAGGTTCAATGGTTGCTATTAAAACTGAACTTATGAAGGCTTTCGAAAATGTCGGTCAATATCTCATCCTTGACGTTTTTGTTATCATGGGATTCCATACTAAGATAATATCTTGAATGACTAAATGATTTTCTCTCCTACTTATAGTGTAAATACCAACGGGGGACTCCATGGTCTTGCGAGAAAAAAAGTCTCCGGCTGGGAAAACCTATTTTTTCTTTTCTTTTTGTCCTAGTTACACAAGTCCTCTCCAAAATCCTAAAGAGAATTAACGACATATAACTAATTTATGTTGAGAAAATCATTAGCTCAAGCTTGTTAATTTTTACTTTGCAGACGATCTAATGATTTCTTATCATGACGAATTTTTCTCTCTTAAAATAATTAAAGAATATATTGATGAATTCCCTTACGTTTTGGGCCTCAATGTTATCCCCTGAAAGAGCCATATATTCCTCTTCACGATAAGACCCCCCCTCCCTTAAAATGTGCGGACCAACATCATTGGCTACTAGGAAGATACCTTTCATGTTAAGTACTTTGGTGTGCCTTTCATCACAAGCCAACTTTCATTGAGTGATTATTGCCCCTCTTTCCCAAAATCATTTCTAAAATTAGTTCATGTACCTCCAAACACTTCTCATACGTTGTGATATTCTAGCTTATTTAGTCGGTCCACTTTGTGGGGCAAAGATTCTCAAATATATGGGCCAAACTTTCCATCAATTCATTTGGTTGGGTCACATAATGAAGCTTTATGGGTCTACGATCATCTAGAAAAAAGTTATATTATCCACCCTAGATAGAAACCTTGGGACTATAGACCTAAAGGTCAGGAATTAAGCGGCCGTCCTCATGCAGTTATGGAACATTGTAAGTGGAAGTAACTTTTTCATTTCGGTGTGATTAGATAAAATTTGAAAAAAAAATTAAAAACATTGATTTTTGGAACATAAACCTTGGTTCCTACCCCTCATACACTTGGAAGAAAATCCATTGTCTAATGCCTCTCACAATGAAATTGTATAAGGTACGATAGGTAACGGGGAATCTACATAATTCCGACATAAAGTGTGGCTACTATTCACCTCTCTTGTATCCCATTAAGGGTAAAGTAATATCCAATATTCAAGGCTTAAAATCTCAAAGTCTAAGACATCATCATGCACGTGTGTTGGTGTTTGTCTACCAAATTAGGTTGGATAACACAATAACCCACCATAATCTCATGTGCATTCAAGATCACATCCCATATAAGAATAACATGTGACACTTATCACACCACATGTATGTCTACTCACTATTTCGAGTGGACTTCCTTAGTATGACACATATATAACATTTCACATCGCTCTTTCATTCTCAAGCTTGCCATCCGTGACAAGGTATCTACTTGGGATAAACTTATAAATAAGGTACCAACTTCCCCCACTCCTGACTACATCTTTTGTAACCCTAGTGCATAATGCATCTATCGTATCCTCTATGACTTTGTTATTAGACGTTTTATTTAAGATATGCCAGTATTAAATTTATGTTCATCTCGAATGACCAAGATTGACCGAGTTGGCTTCAGGCAGTGACAGACGTAGATAGGCCCCCTGAGGTGTTGGCCCCCGCTTACCATAAAATATAGATTAATTTATATAGTTGTGTATTTTAAAGTAATATTTAATTTAAAAATCCAAAATAATGATTATATTAATGAAAATTTTAATTTAAAAACATAAAATAATTGTTATTTTTAAGGAAAATTCTAAATCAAAATCTTCGATAATTACTATTTTTAAGGAAAGTTTTAAATTAAAATCTTGGATAATAGCGGTTTTTTAGAAAATTTTAAGTTAAAATATTTATAAATTGGACACATTTACATCGCAACTTAGCCATAGTTAAAACTTCATTGATTTTTTTTTTCCAATAAATTGTTTGGATTTTATTTAGTTTAATATTTCTATCCTCTATTGTTCTATATTACTAATTTGATTCAAAAGTTAATGGATTAGTCTTTATCAAATAAAGACTTTAATTAAATAAATTAAAAAAGATAGAGAAAAAAAACATGAAAGAAAGATGAAGATTTTAATCGGATAGAATAAGAAGAATTTAATTAATTAAATTTAACAAGATTAAGAAAATGAAGAACAAGACATTAAATAAATAAATAACTTGTATAACCCAAATTCAAAGTTACACATATAAAAAACTTACATATTAGTAAGTACATTTACTTAATTTTTTTAGTTAGCAAATTTGTATTTACTTCAATCATATCTTTTAAAATAAATTTTAAATAACAATTTTCATTTATTCCTTTAAATTTTTTAAAATATTTTTTAATTAGAAATATATTATGATTTACATTTATAAAATAATTAATCTACATTTATAAAATAATTAATTTAATTTTGAATATATTTACGCACATGTTTGTTAAACAATATATATTGATTATTTTTATATATTTAAAAAAATATCTTTTACATAATACTATTTTTAAAAATATCTTTTATATAATAAATTTGATTTTGTTATATTTTATTTTTAAAATATTTTTAAAAATAATATATTAATAAATATTAAGATTTATTGTGAAATATTTTTTTATATGTAATAAATAATATATTTAGATATATTAAAAATATCTTAAAGTAATATTTAAAAAAAATGATAATGAAACCATTTTACGATCAAAAAATCGTATAGAATGAGTTTTGTGAATTTTTTGTTTAGCCCCCTTAGTTTGATTCCTGGAACCGCCACTTGTGAACTGTACACCCTCCCACCTTTATCACATCTAATGCCTCCTTTAGTATGTTAATTTACTATATTTGATGGAAAATAAACATTATAACTTTATATTCTCTCATCTTCTTCACCACCTTTGTATTATGATGACAATGGGTCGGGATGCATAATGGTAAAACTAAACCTTTAATTCATCATGTTTTTATTTTTTTAATCTAAACCCATTGAGCAATAATATTTTTATCTCCCGATCCCAAACCCATCAAATTGCTATACCAATTGACTATTTATTTAATCATGATTTTTCTTACTAATAATTAAATTACTACTCCTACGTGGATAAAATATATAATTAGTATCTAATTAGTTTTATTAAAACAACTTAGTAAAAACTATAAATAAAAAAAAAAATTATAAAAGTATATATTTCTGTGCAATAAAAGTATAAATTCACACTAAATTAATATTTTAAACAAATTTCATAAATAAAATATATAAATTCAATCTAATAAAAAAAACATCTGCAAAATTTAAAGTATGTAGTATTGTTTTCTTCCTAAAATATCTCTTAGGGGAACAAAATAAAAGTAAAGTAATAAACCAAACGCATAAAACAATATTTAACGAGGATGTATATACAATTTTCAATGTTTATAGCTAACATTGCTTATTTCTCAAAAAATCTATAACTATTTTTTTTTCTTTCTTTTTTCATCGGTAGCTAACAATGTGTCTTGACACTTTGCGTAAAAATATTATATTAATTTATTAATTAAAAAATCTAATTAATATAGAATCTCCAATTAATAAAAATACGATCAAATCGAAATCTCGCTAATATAAAAGATCAAATAAATAACATCTAATTAATATATACCTAATTAATATATAATATCTAATTAATATAGAAATCTAACTATTATATCAATCTAATTAATATAAAATTTCGAAATCTAATTAATATAGAAATCTAATTATTGTAAAAAAAATCTACTCAATATAAAAAATTATTTAATAAAAAAAAAATTAATCAATATAAAAATCTAATTAATATATTAGACTAATTTAAAGAGAAAATTATGTTACAAATTATTTATATCATACACAATAATAATGAAACTTTACTTCTATAATATGCTTAGAATACCAAACAATAATAATTATTAAATTTTATCCAACATTAATAAAATTATTATTGTACTTAGGTCAAATTCTGTGAAAAATTATATAGATAAATAATTATATTAGTACATCAAATAATTATATTAGTACATCACTGGATATTGTCTAATAATCTTTGTCTAATAATCTTTGGAATACATAACAAAACTATCTACATATGTTTTCTCAGTTGAATTGGTTGAGCGAGTCTCCTTTGTAACCTAACATTACGAGTTCGAGTCTCCTTTGTAACCTGACATTATGAGTTCGAGTCTATTTACATACGCTTTCTCGACTGACCCTAAATGTATTATTTTTAATAATCTTATAATTAAAAAATAATTTTAGTAAAAATATATCCAATCATTTATGATATCGAATGCATATTGCCTCTAACATTTTTGGACGAATAATGATATCGAAGACCATCTCGTGGATCCAAACTTTAAATTTTGTACCATACAAAAGGGTATGGCTAAATTATGACCCAAATTTTGTTAACCATTCTCAAATGGTAGAGAATCTTTTCTAATAAATAGTCAAAGATGGATATGCCATTTGACCAAGAATCTTTGAATTGTGGGTATAGTTAACACAAAATAGAAAAGGGTTAGGCTAAATTAGGGCCCAAAAAATGTTAAGCATTCCCAAAATTTAGAGAATCTTTTTAATTCAATAGTCAAAGACTATTTTGCCCTTTGACCAAGAATCTTTATTTTTGTCTTGTAGTGGAATGTGGGTATAGTTAGCCAATTCTTGAAGAACACAAAATTTCTCCTCCAAACAACCCTCTAACACTCTAGCTTTAACAAAAATTTCAAAAACTCCAAAAAATTCAAAAACTCAAGTGAGGTTCAAAAACTCCAAAAAATTCAAAAACTCTTCAAATTTCAAAAACTTCAAAAACTCACAAATAAACACTTGAAGCTCCAAAAAATCATCAATTTTTTTTATAAATTCCGAATAATCGAAGGATGGACTCTCAATGTGAGAAGCTTGATGAGGAGCATGGGACTCCAAATACGGTAGTTTTCTAACCAATTTTTTTGTCAAAGTTTCTATTTTGGTAGACCTTCCACATTTAGAAAGTTGGAACACGAACTCCCCCGCCGGTTTTGACCCTCTCACCCGCTGGGGCTCAAGAACCCTCATATGTAGAAGATGAAGGTTCCCCGCCGGGTGAGGCCGTGTCCAACCGCCGGGGGAAGCCATGTCCACCCGCCGGGTGAGACAGCCGACCCCGGCGGGGTTGTGCCTTTGCATACCGGCGGGGAAAATCGTTATGTTTTGGACTTAATCCTTTTTTAAAGCGAAGGTGTATCCCCGCCGGATTAGTACACTTCAACCGGCGGGGTTGGCCACTTCCACCGCCGGGGTTGACCAACTCTACCGGCGGGGTCCCGGGCTATCTCCAAACTCCAATGGAGTTGGATGTATAACCTCACCCCCGGCGGGTGGGGAATTGTCAACCGGCGGTTGACTACATCCCCGCCGGGGTGGAAATTTTCAACCGCCGGTTGACAATGTCCCCGGCGGGTCAGACCATTAAAAACCGGCGGTTGGGGTTTGGTTTGTCCGTTGGGTTGGGGTTTTGTTTTATCCATGGTCGTATTTGATGCTTCTTTTTTAACATGCATAGGGTGATGAGTCAAAGGATTATTTGACTGGTTCGTGCATGGCGAAGGGGGAGGAGGAGGAAATACCGGTGCCTTGCTCCATCGATTATAGCGAGGTGTTCAACACCAAATCACAGTACTACTCTCGGACAGACCTTATTGAATGGGTTAAGGAAACCGCATCGGATAACGGGTTTGTGATTATTTTACGGCGATGCGATAGACACGATCGTAAAACTCCTAGAGTAGAGTTTGTGTGCGAAAGATCCGGTGTTTACACAAAACTGGTAGACCCCAAAGATCTAAAGAGGAAGTCTACCGGAACGAAAAAATGCGGATGCCCGTTCTCCCTTAAAGGAAAGAAGATGGGTGATGATTTGTGGGGAATAGAGGTTGTGTGCGGCGTTCACAATCACAGTACTACATCCTACAAAGAAGGTCATTCCTACGTCGGACGCTTTCAAAAAAAAGAGATGGAATTTGTGGTCAGTTCGAATAAAATGGGATCCCGTCCTCGTGATATTCTTGGTGGAGTCAAGAAATTGAACCCTAAGAATTCTTCTACAATCCGTACCGTGTACAACGCAATACTAAAACACCGGAAGCTCGAGAAAGGCGGTCGGTCGCAATTCCAATACTTGTTGGGTGAACTAAAGCGACTAAACTACTACGAATTCCATAGAAAGTCCGAAGACGGAAGCGATATCATAGGCGAGCTTTTTTTTGCGCACGTGGTTAGTTTGGATTTGTTACGGACATTTCCGAACGTCATCATAATGGATAACACGTACAAGGTGATCAAATACGGGATGCCGTTGTACGAGGTCGTGGGTGCGACTTGTACGGGGAAAACATTCTACATTGGATTTGCTTTTATGTTGAGTGAAAAAAACGAGGCCTACAAGTGGGTGTTAGGATGCTTACATTCGTTGATGGTAACTCACTCCATCGAATTACCATCCATTGTTTTGACGGATAGAGACTTGGCGCTTGTGAATGCGGTGGAGGAAGTGTTCCCCAATGCGACGCACATGTTGTGTCGATGGCACATCAATATGAACGTCCTTGGAAAAACAAAAACGATCATAAAGGAGAAGGTAGTGTCCGATGCCTTTTTGAAAGTGTGGAACGGAATGATGTTGGCGGAAACGGAGTTAGCGTTCGAAAACTACCGGTCCGAATTGCACCGCGATTTCAAAGACTATCCGAAAGCGATTGAGTATACCGAAAGTTGGGTAGGGCCGTACGGTGAGAAGTTTGTCACGTGGAGAACTAACAAGTGGATGCATTTTGGTAACCAAACCACAAACCGCGTGGAAAGCGCTCATTCGAGCCTCAAGCGTTTCATCGGTTCGAGCAAAGGTAACTTTGAATCTTTTTGGTTGAAGTTGCATACTTTGATTGAATTGCAACACGAGGACATCAAGGCTTCCTTCGAAAAGAGCCGGTTGTTGGCCCTACATAAATTCACAAACATTGTGTACGGTCAACTAAAAAACAACATCTCCCACCATGCAATGGAAATTTTGGCCAAGGAAGTCGAATGTGCCCGGAACATGACAATCGCACCGGATATGCCTTGCGGTTGTGCCATACGAACTACGCACGGCATGCCTTGCGCCCACGAAATCTACGAGTTTGTTGCGAAAGGGATAGAGGTGCCGCTTCAGTTGTTTCATGAACATTGGAAGAGGTTAGACATCCTAGTTCGTACCAACCTCTCAACGAATGAGCAACTTAAAGCAAAGCTTGACAAACTAGTATCCGATGTCATGGCGTCCAATGACGAAGCACGGATAGAGCACATTTACAAACAATGGTTTGCCGTCGTCCATCCCGAAACAACTAACATTTTGGAGCCGTTGGTTAAGCAAAAAGCGCGCGGTCGTCCACCTAACAAACGTAAGTTATCTATTGTCGCCGATGATACATCCACTAAACGCGACAAAAGTTGGCACGAACATGTGCTTAAGGAAGAAAATGATAGTACGCCATCCTTGCTTGGAGACTTCAAACTTCCAACCGAAACCTCGAGGAAGGGAAAAAAGAAGGAGCCTAAGCGTGGTTCGGGGACCACCCCCGCTCGTACGAAAGGTAGCGCTATTCGAACGCAAGGAAGTGGTACAATGCTTAGTAGTGGAACGGTGGGTTGTAGGTCAAGCTCTACGATGCCGGTGAAGGCAAGTTTTGTCGACCCCAAAGGATACATGAACCAATTCCCGAGCTTTTTTACGCCTTTCGTAGAGTCCATTACCGATGTTAAATCCGATGGGCATTGCGGGTATCGCTCGATAGCGTACGCCTTGAACGGGCAACAAGATGGGTGGAGGTTGATAAGGGATGCCCTTTACAACGAGCTTATGGATTACACATCGGTCTATGTAAAGATTTTTACTAGCATGGAGGATTTGATTGACGTTGCGGAGCGTGTGAAATGTTCTAGCGATGTGGGAACTAAGGACCATTGGATGTCCATGCCCGAGATAGGAGTGGCAATCGCATCTGCGTTTAACTGCATACTCCATTTTGTTGGGGTATTTCGAAATATGGATGTCGGCTTCACTTTTCTTCCCCTAAGAGGTGCACCTCCTCCGATGCCAAACCGGTTGGAAATCGGATTGGGCTGGGTCAACACCAACCATTTCGTGAACGTAAGTATTCATACAAGGGGTACGTTAATGGTAATTTTAATTTCAAGAAATTTATTTTATCGTGTTTTCGTTTTGTAGCTTGGGATTAAGGCGGAGGCCCCATGTGCTAGGATACATCCTTGTTGCTTAAAGTTGCGTTCCCCAGAAGCTGAAGGTTGGGCATTGCCGATTGCATCTCGATGCAAGAAATACGAAGAGCTTAAAAATAATTACCCCGAAGTAACTAATTTATCCTCTTTTGCTTGATGACTAGACAATTGTAACGATTGTAAACCCTGGATGGTTTTTATGCTTTTATGGTTTTTATGTTTGGATGCTTTTTATGTTGAAAACAATAAGACGTTTCCATTCTTAATATGATGATTGCATTACAACATTGAAAACATTGCATTAAAACATTACACTTTAATTTAAAGCATTGCATAATTAGAAATACATAAGCACATAACGAAAACCAAATGATAGATAAGCTAACTCCGGGTTAGCATTGCACGTTCGGTTTTACGGGGTCGGATAGTTCATCCCGAATCCATCAGAGTCACTACTTTCCTCGGGAGATGAGTACGTTCGAACGGCGCTGGCTATTGCATCGGGTATTTCGTTCTCGACCCGCTCTGTCGCTTCCGACACCATCTCCTGCGTTATTGTAGTCTGCAATCCCATGTCGAATACCCTTCGGACTTTGGTTCGGTCTTCCCAAGGAAGTGACTCGATATTGAAAGTCACTGTTTTAAGATACGCTAACCTATCGGCGACTTCTTCGCGGGCACGTGGCCGGGGCATCAAACATCCTGCACACGTTGCCTCCCTACCGTGGTTGAAGAACATTCTGCACAATACTGCATCGACGAAACCAGGAAACTCCTCTTGCATCGTAGCTTTGACGAAGTCGAATGCGGATAGTAGGCTTGCATCTTCGTACACATTCCAGCCGGAATCATCCATTGTTTAACTTAAGTGTTTAGTTTCATAGTCGGTTTACAGTATTTATAGAGTTCCTGCATGTGGCTGAATCAAAAAAATAGTGAGCGGGAAATGGTGTTGTTTTCCCCGCTTTTTCTTTGCTTATTGGCGGGAGTAGATGTGGCAAAGTATTTGGCGGGAAATAAAATGTGGCGGCAAATTTTATTTGGCGGGAGTTTGTTTTGGCGGGAGTAGATGTTTAATGAACGAATATCCTTGCAAGAATGTATGGTCAGCGGCAATACGGTGCTATGCAAAATACATTAACATTGAACAACAAGTAGAAACCCAAACATAACAACTTAACATTACATAAACAACTTAACATTACATAAACAACCTAACATAACATAAACAACTTAACACATATAATAAAAACATAACAAGTTACAACAACATTACGCAACGTAGCCATTAGTAGTCGTAACGCAAGCTGTTTAAAACATCGTCGCCATCCTCCCTTGCCAAAACCATATCCTCCACATATGCTACCATATCCCTAGTGATATAGTCGGAGACGGTCATGTCCCAAACCTTTACCGCCTCCTCTTTAATTCTTCGCGGCATGAACAACAACTTCGTGAGGGGCTGCACAAAGAGGTAACGTGCCTTGATTTCGTCACGGCTGCGTACAACGACACCTCCAGTTTCTAAATAGCCGTAGTTGTAATACATATGACACAAAACCCTTTCAAAAAATGCATCACTCCTATCTTCACCCAACTCGGCCCGAGAATCCTTTACTGCTAGAAGCATGTGGTAGTCTTCATTAGCGGTAAACTCCATTTGTTTCTAAGTGTTTGATGGATGTCATGTTGCTCCTTAACACTTGTATATTTATAATGGAAGTATATCGTTGGCGGGAGTTTCATTTGGCGGGAGAGTCATATGGCGCGAAATATTTTTTGGCGGGGGCAATAATTGTATTAGGTCCCCGCCGGTCCATGACTAGTCACCAGCCGGTTCACCAAAGTATTTAATCTTATACTTTTTTTTAAAAAAAATTTGTTTCCCCCGCCGGGGTGGAATTGTCACCCCGCCGGGTGAAAACGTCCCCGCCGGGGAATAAATGTCCCCGCCGGTGCTTATTTTTCACACCGGCGGGCGACAAGCCCATCCTTAATATTCGTTGAGGATGGGTTTGTCTCCCCATCCCCGCCGGGTGATGAATATTCACCCGCCGGGCGAATATTTCCCCGGCGGGTGGATAATTATCAGCCGGCGGGGGAGCGACCATGAAATCAAAAAAATCCCACTCGCTCCCAACCGGCGGGGTCAAGGCATCCACCCGCCGGTTGACTAATCCCCCCGCCGGTTGAACAATTGTCATCCGTCGGGGAACTAGTCAACCGGCGGGTGAAAACTCTTAAGCCGGCGGGGAATGCTCCATTTAAAAAAAAAATGGGACCAAGTACAATGTTATACAATGTTTTTTTTAAAAAACTTATGACGGTTGAAAATATACCATCTTTTGTTTGTTTAAGGGTACGAAGTGAATGAATATATTGATTGAATTAGGTAACTTAAAGTAGACGGCAATAACGAACTGTAATTAAACAAACACAATGTTAACATAACTTGAAACTAAAATACAACAACAAAGTTTTTAAATAAACAAACCCAAATGTCTACAAGTTTGAAACTTAAACCAAAAAGATTGAAAACTAGAACAACAAGCATAATAAAAATCCAACCATAATAATAAGAAGCCACGGTGCGGTAAGCTCTATAACCTTCCTCCCGAAAGCCAGTACCTCGTCATTCGAGTCGTCTAACGGCCGAATACGATTAATCGTATTCACCACATCGACCGCCGACGTCTCCGTAAGAACCCTAGGTGTGATGTTAAACCACCCATACTTCTTCACGTACGCCTTGTACTGGGGGGACGAGGTGTGACTACTCCCTTCCAAAGGCCTCGAATACCTATCGATCACGTATAGGTGCTCCCTCCACTGCGTCCAATGCCTAACCTGAACCATATACCGAAGATGGTCTCCTCTACCAAGACCGGTTCTAGCAACTAGGGGGGCGAGCGGCTTTTCTTGGATCCAACCAAACTGTCGCATCACACGGTCGGGGTGATATGCCTCGCTCACCATCATTAGGCGAATAGGGTTTCGGTACAACCCTATTGCCTGCTCCGGCCATACCTCACGGAGATCCTCGTAAGGTCGGAAAATAACCTACAAATAAAATTATTTCAACGTCCAACATTTTATATAAAGTAGATTTATTTAGATAAACGTAAAAAAGAGAACTTACATCCTTTTCTCCTTGCGCCGCAAGGATCTCACGGTAGTACGGCTTCCCCCGAGCTAATGATACCGGGATCTTTTTCGGCAACCAAGCAAGCATCTTCGGATCTGTCGGGCTATAACCGCTGTTCACTGGCGCGCGGAAGACAGGGAAGTGGTCATAGACCCAACACTCGAACAAGGCCGAGAAGCCGACCAAGGTCTTCAAGGAGTGCTTCGAGATGCCTCCCAAACTCTTGTACAGCCACACCAACGCACAAGTCCCCCATGCGTAATCACCAACCAACTCTAAATCCTCGAGGGCTAGAAGGAAATCGCACTGGATGTTCTTCTGGCTCGTGTTGGTGAAGATCGTACACCCGAGGAAGAACAGGATATATGCCCGAGTTGCTGCCTTCTTCATCTCCGGAGTGCAGGCGGTGTTCGAATCTAAGTACGCTTCCCCCGAGAATGTGGTCCTAAGCCATCGGAGTCCGAATCCGCTCCCGTCATGAGCCTCCATTTCCTACTGCACATCAGCAGCCGAAACTCCCAACAGCTCCCCATACCGTGCATACGTCGCCTCTATCGGATCAGGCCGGAAGAGGTCAATGATTCTCCCCTCGGCCGGGAGGCCCGTAATGACATACACGTCGTCCAGTGTGATCGTCATCTCCCCAAAGGAGAACTGGAACGTGTTCGTCTCCTGGTGCCACCTCTCACCGAAGACCTCCGCCAACTGTACGTAGTTGTTGAACCTCGGTAAATGCCGCATCAAGGGCCAAAATGGGGTCTCCTCCACGTATGCCCTAACCCCCACTTGTTTGTTAAGGTCCCACTGACCAAGCAAACCATACTTCGACTGCACGGTAATGCCCGAGCGCGCTTGTAAAAAAATTCAAAAATAACTACAATGTTAAAAAATGAATTCAAGTAAACAAAAAAATAATAAATTAATATACTTACATCGTTTTTGAAGGCGTAATACGCCTCGTGCTGCGCATACTCGGGGAAGAGAAGCACACTATTTTGGGATAGGAAAAGATTTTTCCATCCCTCGGCATCGGTTGGAGGCCCTTCGGGACGGACCTCTATTCTAGGTGGTGGCAACGGGACCTCCGCTTCCTCCTGCTCCGTATCCTCCTCCTCGTCCACTAGGGCACGTCGGCGGATGGGGAGCACCTCTCGTGGAGGAGAAGATCGTCGACGGGGGGCATCCCTGGTGGCATCGAATTTCCGATGCCGCAAAGATCGCTCGGTCGGATCCTCCCGCTCCTCGCGCACCTCGCGGTGGGGGCGAACACGCTCTGTCCGATCCCCATGTTCCGGCCTAGCGGCGACCACCGCCCGTCGGCTACTGCCTTCACCTTTTTTTGCCGCCTTCGCCGCATTCTCTTTCGTTAGGCGAGGTGCTTCGTGTTGGCTGCAAAACATTAGAGAAAGAAGTAAGAAGTTAGAAAAATTTATAAAAAATTCCATAAAATAAATGCAGGAACAGGTCTCCCCCGCCGGGTGACAATTATTCACCCGGCGGGTGAAAATTAAAATAATTACTAGTTCAATTGTCACCCGCCGGGTGACAATTATTCACCCGGCGGGTGAAAATTAAACTATTAATTTTTTTAATTTTCACCCGCCGGGTGAACCCCGCCGGGTGAATGCCCTTTAAACCGGCGGGGGAACACGAAAACCTGCAAAAAAACCGCCATTGAAGGCAACCCAAAATCTCGAAAACTAACTAAATCAGCCACAAACAGCCTAATCTAGCATACCCTAGCATTACTAGACAACTACAAACAACATATATCACCAAATCAGCCACAAACAAACCTAACCTAGCATCAAAATAAAAAAACCTAACCTAAACCAAATATAGAAAAAAGTACATTTAAGAGTAAAAACTTACTCTTTTCCTTTGCCCATTGCAGTTCTTGAGTTGTTGTTGATGTGTAGAGATGTTCGGATTTGATTTTGGGGCTGATTGTAGAAGTTTGGAGTTTTGAGAGGTTTTAGGGTTTTGGGGTTGATTTTGGGTTGGGGCTGTTTTAGAAGTGGGAATGGTTAGTGTTTAGGGTTTTGAGTTAGTAAAAAAACGAAGGGTTTTTTGGGTATTAGTTTGGGGCTACTTATATTTTTGATGGGTATGCTTAAAATTGGGGCTGGTTAGCCAATTGGGCCCCAATTTAGCCTAACCCAATAGAAAAATACAAAATTACTTCTCCTACGACCCTCCTATACTCAACAAAATCAAAAACTAAAAAAAAACGCAAAAATTTCAAAAATCACAAGAAAACTTCAAACCTCCAAAAATCACAAGAAAACTTCAAACCTCCAAAAATCACAAGAAAACTCCAAACCTCCGAAACCCAACAATTTTTTTTGTAAAAACCAAATCATTGAAGGATGAATTCAAAAGGAGAGACTACTTTTCACGAAACCTACAAAAAAAATACATTCCCCGCCGGTGGGACTACTTTTCACCCTTTCCCCGCCGGTTGGACTACTTTTCACCCGGCGGGGTAAAAACGAAACCTGGAAAAAAAATATTCCCCGCCGGTGGGACTAATTTTCACCCGGCGGGGTAACCACGAACCAGAAATTTTCCACCATTGAAGGACCTCGAACCGATTCCTAAATCTACATCTGAAACACCGAATCAGCCACAACAAAACATTCCTAACATCACTATACTGCTATATACACCAATATAAACATGTATTTCACTATAAAGTAGCACAAATCTACAAAAAAAATCAACGAAAACAAGATTTAGAGATGTTAACTCTTCCTTTTCTCATTCTTGTTCTTGACTGAGTGTGAATCTAGTAAAGTTGTTATGGAAGAGTGTGAATCTAGTAAAGTTGTTATGGAACGAGAAGAGGAGTTGAAGTTGGAGCTAATTTGAGTTTGGTGTTTTGGAGGTTTGAAGAAGAAGAGAAGAAAGATAGGGCTGTTGTGTTTTGGTTTTGGGGATGGTTAGTTATTAGGGTTATGGCTTAGTGAAAATTGAGAGGGTATTTTGGGTAAAATAATGGGGCTACTTAAAATTTGTGTGGGAACGATTAAAATTGGGGCTGCTTATCGAAAAGGGCCCTAATTTAGCCATACCCATACAAAAACCATAAAATTTAAGTTCAATTTTATATCTTTATTATATTTTAATATATTTTGCCCCTGTACTTTGAAATCAATTTATACAAATCTTTACATTAGAAAAAACGATATATTGACAAAACATAATCTTACAATTTTTTTAAAAAAATGAATGGAAAAAAAAGACTAGAAAATCGATTTAATCTGCAATTTTAAAAAAGTTTTAAATGTTATCTTTTTAATTGCGGTCTTGAATTGCGACGATTAAACCGGATATAAAAAACACTATAGTAAATATATATTAGAAGTTTATATTTTTTTTCCGGAGAGAATCGGCAGCCGCTACTCATAGTGTAATGAGTGCGCACAAGGTAAACCCTCAGCCTGACGCAATAGTCTGCAAACCAACGCTAGAAGGTAAACCACACAAGGTGACAGATTCAGCCGAGAAAGCGTATGCAAAGGGACTCAAACATAACCTTTGGTCACAAACTTATAACTTTTGATACAAACATACCTTACTCAACCAACTCGGCTACTTCATATAATAAATATGAGGCATTTTATTGGATGTTTACCTCTCTCTTTTCTTTAATATTAATAATTTTATTCGTCTTTTTAATATTTGGTTTGTAGTTTGATTAAATGTATGGGTTTATCATAAAGTTATTTAAATTTTATTATTGAATGTCAACATTTGCTTTTAGTTATGGATTATTATTTCGTCTTTGGTTTCGCTTAAATTTTGGTTTACACATTGCGAATCGGTTGTTTATGTTTTTTTTCTTCCAACTAATGCATTAACAGATACCATACACCTCTTTTTTACTATAAATTTAATAAATTATATTAAATGTGTGTTACCAGATAAAGACTCAACCCACGAACTTATTAAAGAAGTAATTTTTTAGGTAATTAACTTTATAAATAGATATTTGAAAACAACAAAATTGAATATAAATACAAATATATTTTTTTCCTCTCTACGTATTAACTCATAAATTAGGGGTGTTTGTGACCGAAGGTCATGAGTTCGAGTCCCTCTACATACGTTTTCTTGGCTGAGCCTATCACCTTGTGTGGTTTACCTTCTGGCGTTGGTTTACAGGTTATTGCGTCAGACTGAGGGTTTACCCTGTGCGCACTCATCACACTCTGAGTAGCGGCTGCGGGTTCCCTCCAGAAATATATATATATATATATACCACTATATACACTGAGTTATTCAGTTGCCTAAATCAACAAATTTTACGTTATTACGATCACAAATTCGAGTTCAAATAAAGTTTCGGCCAGTTCCAATCAACATCTACATTAAAAAAAATTATATTTGTGATTATCTCTTTTAAAAAAAATTGAGTGTGAATTTTTGTTTTTCATACAACTAGGATTACAAAGTGACCTTATTTTAATTTATTGGTTATTAGTTAGTACTATAGTCATCATATTCTTCATTTATATATGTTTTCAGTGTTATATTAGTTGTTTGTTTTACAAAAGATAATTACTTATATCTCTCATCTATCAACATATATTGCTTACTTGTCGCTAAAGCGAGATATGAGACACGTATTACTCAATTCTCAGTAGTTTTGAAATACTTATTGCAAATCAAAGTCCCGAAATATATTTCTTTGTCTTCGCGTCAATTTTAGACTTCGTATTAAATTTGTACAGTCCCGTATCTATAAAAAATGTCACACATCTACTTTGTACAATCCAGCATATACAAAAATTATGTCCCTCATCTAGTTTGTACAATACCATATCTATAAAAAAAATGTGTCCGCCATCTACTTTCTACAATCCCGTATCTATAAAAAATATGTCACTCATTTACTTTGTATGTTGTCCCGCATCATAACATAGTTTCGCATTACTTTTGTAACTAGTCCCGCATTAACTTTGTAAACTAGTCATCATGGTTTTGCATCATTTACATTGTTGTGCATCTATCATCATTTGAATAAATTCATATCAAATATATGGGTGTGCATCTATCATGATATATGGTTTCGCATCCATCATCATTAAGTGATTTCACATAATTTGCACGGTCTCACATGCATTACCTTGTCCCTCATTTATCAAACACATATGGTATATGGTTTCGCATCCATCATCATTAAGTCTAATTTTGTAATTTTTACAAGAACATGTCTGTTTGCACTAATAAAACAGATGAAAGTAACAAACATAAAATATAAGCATCTGGAAGAAGCAAAACAACAACTTTACATTCCCTTATAAAAGGAACATACGAGCTTATAAAAGAAAACACTCATCTAGAAGCTGGGGTTTTATTGTAAAAATAATAAAAACTTATGATGATGAGAAAAAACCTTTAAATTAGGTACAAATTTTGTACCACTTATAACCAATGATGTCAAGACTATATTTGGATTAAAGCATGGAAATTTAGACATGTCATTACGTAGCAAAAATTTCAGACCAAGATATTCAAAAACAATATAAGAAGAAGAAGAAGAAGAATCAAGGATTATCAAGATATACTTTTCTAATGACACCACATGCAACGTAAAAAAACCGAGAAAAACCAGTCACAAATAAAATGACAAAGGTATGGAATTCTTCGTTATTATATATTTTTACTATTATAAATAACGTTCAGTGTTTATCATACATTACTTGTTCATAATCTATCATGCGTTCACATGTCATGCATGTATCATGCCTTCATATGTCCCTCATCGATCATGTTTTCACCTATCCTACATCTATTATTCTTTCACTTGTCTGTCATCTATCATGCCTTCACATGTCCCACGCCTATCATGCATTTAGTTGTCTCGCGTCTATTGTGCATTCATTTGTTCTTCATCCACCATACCTTTACTTGTCCTAAATTTATTATTGCTTCAAATTTCTTACGTTTATTATGTTTTTACATGTTATGCCTCTATCATATATTTATATTAACTAAAGTTTTCACATGTTTATAAGATGCTATAAATAAAGCAATAAAAACACATAGAGAGCAAGCAATAAAAGATGTTTTAATACTTTTCATAATGTTAACATGTTCAACATTACATCCAAAAATTTACTAACTTCTACAATGGTATATTTCATAGAAGCCATGGACAACATAAATAATTATGATTGGGCCGAAACAATGGGGGAAAAGCTGATGAATTCAGTAAACCTTTGTAATGAAAATAAACCTGATAAAGTTTTTGGTTGTGTTGCTCTATTACTGGTTAGTTTTTGGTTGTGTTGCTCTATTAATGGTTAGTATTTTTACTCTATTATTAAAATTGTAGCCATTCATAATAAAACATACAACTATTTGTCAATAAGATGTAATTGAAGGCATGATACCAAGATACTACAAATGAATGGGTCTTGAGGGTAAAACAAAATTGAATTTGATTGAAGATCTAAATGATATTATAGATAAAAAAGTATAGTTACACATGTAAAACTATCTAACATTTTTTTCTTCAGGTTTTACATTTGTCATTTAATTCATTGTCATGCATCTAACATTAATTTAGTGTCATACGTCTATCATTTAATGCATTATCACGCGTCTATTATTTAATTCATTATTATGCGTTTATATTTTAATAAATTCTTTAGATATATGTCATTTACCTAAATATTTTAAAATTTTATAGGTTGTGGAATGAGAATTGAAACTAACAAATGAAGAAATAAAGCAATTTGGTGGAGAACTTCAACAAGATGAAGAAATTGGTGAAAAGGAAGATTAAAAAGAATCATATGTTAATGCTAAGAAAAAATAAAGAGAATGTTGTTGTGGAGAAAGAAAAAAATGATAATATTTATGTGGAAGAAAAAAGGATGTAACTGTTGAAGATATTCCTGGTGAAGATATTAATATTAACGACGATGATAGAGGTACAAATTGGGATATGCAACAAAATTGGGATACAAATGATGACTCTATTGATGTAGAAAAAACTGTAAATGAATTCATTATTCAAGAATGTTCAAGTAAAAATCATACATGAACTATCGAAAAAAAAATAGTAAATAAGGTTACACAATAAATAAAAACTTCATAATATGCAACAAAAGTTGGTCATGTAGAAAAACAAAAGTTGGTTATGTAGAAAAATGGCTTAAATCAGGAAATAGTCCTTCGACTATCACGTTTTCTTTTATCTAGTCCCTCGATTAAAAAATTACAGGTAAGGGTCCCTCGACTATCCCATTTTCTTTCATTTAGTCCTTTGACTATAAAATCACCGGTGAGGGTCCCTGGACTTTGCAAAAATCTATAAATTTAGGCCCTGATTTGGGGTTTTTTCTTAGATCCAGGGACTAAATTTATAAATGTTTCAAAGTCCACGGACCCTCACCAGTGATTTTAAAGTCGAAGGATTAAATGAAAGAAAATGGGATAGTCGAGGGACCCTCACCAGTGATTTTTTAGTCGAGGGACTAAATGACAGAAAACGTGATAGTCGAGGGACTAGACAGCGATTTAAGCCTAGAAAAATAGAAGTTGGTAATGAGAGAATGTGTTGTTACTTTAAAAAAACAAAATTCAATATCTCAGCTTCTTGGGAACTTAAAGAGACCTGAAAATCAGTATAGAAAAAGCCTTCAAACAAATTGGCTGACAGAAACTACCGTTTGATAGTAGAAAATAGAAGACTTAAGAGATTCTAACAAGAGGTAAAAAAACTCCCATTTATCTTATTCTAATTGTCTCTCATCTATCATTGTCCTGTATCTATTATAGTTTATATGGTTTAGTATATATCATAGTTTACAAGGCTTAACATCATTTATATAGTTTACATTATTTTGCATCATTCACATGGTTTCACATCATTTACATGGTTGCATATCTATAATCATTCTAATGGTTTCGCATCATTTTGACGGTTTCAAAATTATCATCATTTTGACGATTTCACATCATTAACTATCTATGTATCTATTTTGTAGAGGATTAACATGCAATACCCAACACCAGCTGAGCGTGTCTCTAGCCAAAGCATAAACTTATCAATAGTGAATCGAATACAGAAAAATGAAATTGATCGTAATAATTTTAATCTTTAGATTATAGAACTAACAAATAAACTCACTGATAAAAACCAGGTCATTTTAGAATTGCAAAAATAAATAAATGAAAGTACAGAAAAGAATAATCAATATACAGAGATAGAGACAGAGATGGAGCTATATAAGATACTTTAACTTCAGAGGATGAACTTCAAAAGGCACCTAAAAAAATCTTGAAAACATATGAAAAGAAAAAAGTGAACACATGATAAAGTGCAAGAATCACCAAATAAAAAAGTATGTATTATGAACCATATTACTAATGCTAATACAAGCAAAGAGGTGATTATAAGACATAAATATTAATAAACCGATGTATAACGACGTGCTTCTAATATAACTGAGGCTCCCACCCACAAGGATTCTAATATTGTTGTTATGGAAGAACATGATGTTTATCCTAAAGTTATTATGTAAAAACAAAACCCAACACAGCCCTAATATTTGTACAGAAAACCAAGACACTCCACCTAATATTGTTGTGAAAGAACATGATCCCAATGTTATTATTGTTGTAGAAGAGAAAGAGTTTATCTTAGTGATTTTGTGCAAAAAAATGACCCACTTTCACCCTAGAAGAGCCCTAATATTTGTGTGGAAAACTAAGACACTCTATCTAATGTTGTTGTGGAGATATGATCCTGATGTTATTGTTTTTGTAGAAGAACATAATCTTAATGTTACTGTTGAAAACTAGGACACTTCATCGATTTTGGAAAACAAAGAGGTTTCTCATATTATTGATGTGGTCCATGATGTTCCTACTATTGATGCTAATGTTATTGGATAAAACAAGGAGGTTTCTCCTACAATAGAAATGAGCCATGATGTTGATGATGATATTGTTGCTGTGGATAAAAGGGGATCAAGATTATTCGATATTGGCAAAACTCTTTAGAAAACCTATGTATATGGACATGTATTTATTTGTGTATTATCTTGGTTTTTTGCTCAAATATTGTAATATTATTATGTAATGTACGATATCTCATTTATAGTCTCTCGTTAAGTAGTCTCTCATGATATAGTATGGAATAAATTTGTGATGTTTGGTTTTGCATTATAGTGTGTTGCATGATTAGGCCTCACATGATTCATATAGTGTTCCACATTATACTATCCTTTGTTTTTTTTACTTTGGTTTCAAAAAATCATCATTATTTAGTCTTGAAATACTTATATACATTCTTTTTTTGTAAAAGATCTTGCCACTGAACACCAAAAACTGGAAAATTATACAGTAAGTCATTTGGATCTTGTTGTTGAGAAGAAGATTATGCGGATATAAACATATTTATAAAAAAAACAAGTAACTGAATAATCTTTGTTATTTTCTCTAATCTTTTCTCTCATCTTTATTTTTTTTATCTCATCTCCCATGCTTTTATCCCGGATGATATGGTCTCTCATCATTCATATTTTATCACACATGTAACTATCTCTCATTCATATGGTTTCGTATGATATGGTATCTCATCATTCATAATTGGCATGGTTTTACATAATATATTTGTTATTGGTTTTGTATTGTTGGCATTGTCCTTCAACATTCATAGTTAGCATGATTTTGCACAATATATATGTTCCTAGTTTTGCATGATATGATCTCTCATCACTCATAATTGGTATGGCTTCGCATTATATGGTCTTTCATCATTTATTGTTAGTCTGGTTTCATCAACTAATGTGAGTTTTTTTCATTTGTAGAAAGAATTAGAAGAAGAGCCATCATTTTACTTAGAATTGGATCCTACTTAATTTCAAACCCCTGAATAAATTGACTGGATAATTACCAGAACAAAGTGGCCATATCAAAACGAAGTAATATCATACTTGAAATAAACCAATATTGAAAATTAGAACTGATTCAAAAAGGAGAGAAGCACGAAGAATCAACAATATAGTCAATTCCATAAATACCAACTTCTAATGTTTTTGTTAGTAATATGATGAAGATATTAGGTGAAGAAGAGATCGACTATAAGGTAAAAGCTAATTTAATATTTATTTTGTATGTCTTGCTTCACATTACACAAATTAGCTAACTATTAGTTCCACTTTTGACAATATATAGGTAATCGACAGTTATATATACTTGTACCTTAAACAAAATGATTTTAAAATACAATATGGCTACTTATAAATTTGAAGGAGCAGTTATTCCAGTAAAATCCATATATTTTAGTGTAATGGTAAGAATCATATAGTTTTACAACACACGTGTGAATTAATAAACAAAAAGTGTTTATTTCAATGTGGCACTTGATAAACAATAATATGTATGTAACACCTTATGTTGACGATAAGCTACGATGCCACACAAAAGGTTACATCTTCGTTCCATATCTAACATAAGGACCACAAGGTATAATTGCCTATCAGACATTATTGGTAATAAATATCAAAAGTAGAGCAACAATAATCTAAATCCATTGGCAACACATTAAGATCCAACAAAAAAACTGCACACAGATTTGTAAATGTCTCTCATCTAATGTATTTTGTCCCATATATATATATATATATGTCTCTCATCTAATTTATATTTCCCACATGCTATCATCTGTATATTTGATTAAACTTACTTGAAAATTGAATACCTTCACAACATGAATATTTTACCAAGAACAAAAAAAAAAGTTAGTATGTCCAACAAAAATTCCTCAACAAAAAAAAGAGAACACTTGATTGTGGTGTAATGGTTTACGATTATGTTAAATATTATATTCAACTGGGCAGACTTGGAAAAGATAAATCTCACGACATTACATCAACAAGGAGATCATAGATGTTTTACCTATTATTTTAATTATAAAAACACTAACATATTTTGGAACCGTTTCTGATGTAAAAAATAATAAGAGATGTACGTTTGTTGTAATATTTGTTAACCACCAATATATTTGGTTAAAACATTAAATTATTTTATACGATTCTTGCGTCTATCACTATTTATCTATATATAGTCCAGCATCTATCACAACCTACCATGCATATGTCATATATCTATAATCAATGTGATTATGTCTCGTCCCACATCTATCATGCAATTAGTTTGTCTTGTCCCTCAATTTTTCTTATGTCTCGTCCTGCATCTATCATAGAGTTTGTTTATTTTTTGATTGATATTTAGAAAAGTTTTTATTTTTTTCATTAATTTTAATTTACAATTCTCCTAACTATTTTTGTCATATAAAAATTTAAGCTAGTTAGTAATATTTGATTTGTTATTTAATTGTTTGATTTGATAAAAGTAGATATATTCATGATTAATGCGCAATAACTACAACGTTCATAAAAAAATTAATTGATGTGCATGGTTGTTAACTTTTTGTCTCTAAATTCAGTTTATAATTTAGGATTCATACAACAAAAAACATTTATTTGAAAATGAATCCTATAATCGAGTATTCTTTGGATAATGAATCAATTTCTGATGATTTATCCCCACTTAATTTATCACAAAAAAAGGAAAACTGGAAACTAACAACAACCGAAGAATACTCTTCATCTTCTGATGATGATGGCATTTCTTTTTTCGCTCTTGAAAACTATTTTCCAGAATGCTTGAACTTTTGAGGGATGAAGATGACCCAAATAAAGACAATATTGATGCTCATGGAAAATATAGATGATACATAGTCTATTTGAAGAAGAGATGGAGAAAGAGAAGTCAAAATAAAAATACACTGAAAAGGAGGAGGTAGAGTATGAGCAAGAAAACTCTGAAGAAAAATGAATTAAAAGTATGTTGTTTATTTTTTCTTGTTCTTATGTTTCTGTTTTTTTTATTTTATTATGTTTATTTTGTTTTTAGTTTGTGTTTCGATAAGTTTAATGTATTTATATTTTTTAATTATGAAGTTAATGAAAGTTTAATGTTTCAACAATATAAAATGAATCTATCAGTTTCCACGAAAGTAACATCCATCATCAAACATTACCTATACCGCATCTATCAAACATATGACTGGATTCACATCTATCACCACCAATATATTTGGTTATGAACTGGATTCACATCTATCACAACCAATGAATTTGGTTATGAACTTGATTCGCATCTATCAGAGAATTATATTACACGTGTCTCACATCTATCACAAATCTATGTGTAAGGTGTCATGCACTATCATGCATCATAACTTTCCGCATGTATCATTATCCCATGATTTTTGTTCATGATATATGTCAAATAGTCAACAGGATAATTTCAATATAACCCTTACCATTATGCACGTATTTTGATTACGATAAATGTCAATGGTCGAGAGGATAGTTGTAACATACAGTCAATAGACGAAGAAAACACATAAAGACCCTTTAAAAACCCTTTGCCATATATATAAGGCTTATTTTTACCATCTAACTTCAATTGATGTATTGTTATTTACTCTCTTTAAAGACCCTTTGCCATATATATAACCCTTTGCGATGATGAACCCACTTACATGGTCTTTCTATATGAACTGGAACTACTTGATATAGATAAAGAGCCAATTTTTTTTGAAATTTGTAGCAGGACTGGTCATGACTTACTGATTATTCCCAGGTTCAGTGTGAAATTACACAAACTGAGTCTGAAACTAGTCGGGCCCCAATTTACAAAGGCAAAACACGATATTCTCATAAACCTCAAACATCGATTCCATCCACGGACCTATAAGAAGCCACACAACAAGCAGTTATATGGAACCAAAAAATATGAAAATGTTGAAGAAGTCACCTCATCTAGAATAAGCCAAATTACAAAATGTCAGAGTGTAACAAATCAGAGTCATAAGCCAAGTTCTTACATCAACTTCTATTGTTGTTTAGTTTTTCTTGTTTCTATGTTTTTGTTTTTATTTATTTTGGGTTATATTATTTCTAGTTTGTTTTTCTTGAAATTTAATATTTTTTTATTATGAAGTTCACGAAGTTTATTGTTTAAAATCTAGTTTATATAATTATGGTCACGCATATAGTAGTTTCCTTAAAACATATGTATCATTTGTTACCAAAAACATTACGTATAATCTATCATCATATACATGGTTTCACATCATTTACAAAGTTGCGCATCTATCATCATTTTAATGGTTTCACATAATTTATATGGTTATGCATCTATCATCATTTAAAAGTTTCAAATCAGTGGTTTGGCCTCACATGAATTTCCTTGTCCCCCGTCTACCAAACCCATAATCTGGTTTTGCATTTCACCAACCATTACTCAGTCCCACAACTATCAAACCAATGAATAATTTTCGCATCTATCATCAAGCATGTATTCAGTGATGATTGGTTTTTTATCTATCACCACCCCATGTATTATATACAGGTTCCACATCTATCATCAACATGAAACAATCATGCTGCCACACACCATAAGAACAATAAGACACACTAAAATCAATAACCATAACATGATCACAGAACACTTCTTCTGAAAGAGGAGTATAGAAATGAACTATCAATAGACAACCTTTTTCCATATTGGCTTTTAACTCAGTTGGAATAGAAGTTATAGAACAATACCTATTACCTTTGATAAAAACATAAACATATTTGTCCAAAGGTAAATCCTCAAAAAAACTAACAACTTTGTGAGCTAATTATTTAAGAAATTTGCACATATATTGAATGTACAAATTATAAGTCGCAACCTAAGCATATTTTTCAAATATGCAAACCATATTTTCCTTTAATGGTGTCGATGTACCACTTAAATAATATTTTAAACTATTTATAAGATGATAAATACAATATGCATGATAGCAATCTGGAAACAAATCAGATACATCACTAACATTACTTAAATAACGATCGCTAATGAATATGATTTGATGATCTAATAAATAAGCTTTCAACATCTCGAGAAACCACCACCATTTTTAGTATCTTCAGCCCCAACAATACCAAATGCAATAGGAAAATACCTGCAAACAAATATGGAAAATAATTATAAATAAGTGTTATATATGTGTGTGTGTATATATATTGATTATACTTTGTTTTGCATGTATCATATTTGTGTTGCACATCTATAACTGGTTATATTAGGTTGTGCATCTATCATATTATTTATACTCGATTTCGCATCTATCATAATGATCATATGGTTGCACATCTTATATATGTATATACCAGGTTTTTCATATATCATATTGATTATTTAAGGTTTTACATCTATCATACTGATTATCTCTGGTTGCGCATCTATCATGATACATGGTTTTGGCATCTGTCATATATGGTTTCATATCTATCACATTTGGTTATACATGGTTTTGCATTGTTAGATCTAACATAAGAAAACAAAATATTTTGCAATACAAAACAAAAACTCACCATTGTTACTATGTTTAGTTATGGTAGAAAGAAATACCCATTTATATGATCCCATTAAAACAGTTTCATCGATAAATAAAATTAGACGACAAGAATCAAAACCACAGAGACAATAACCAAATGCTATAAAACAACATTTTTAGACATTGGTTTCCAAAGTATATTACAGTACGTAGTCACTATTACTATCAATAATATTCAGTGTTTTGAAATAACTCTTAAGTAGTTATACAAAGTAGTTTTATCTACATATGCATCCATCTTATCTTTCTCTAAAGCAATCCATGAAGGACGATAACAGATATATAAACCATGGTCATTTTTTAAAGATAATTTACATTTGTGGTTGTAACATCAATATTTATGATAAACCAGTCACATATCTCATTAGCAATCAAATCCGATGATAAATTCTTTATACTTTCTTTGCATAAAACCAGTCCCACAGGTATGCGGTTAAACATATTTCATAACAAAAAAACTAGTAAACTTATCTTTTTTAGCATAAAGTCTCAAATGATAATCATCTAAATCTTTTTTTCGTACAATAAATAATTAATTTTCCTTACTATTATGTAGATATTTTAAAGTAAAAACTTCTTCTAAAGCCAACTTACTAATAGTTAATCTTAAACCTATTGCACCGTCTTAAAAAACCTGCCTAACACCATTAATTTCATCAACTCAACCAACAATATCAAGTTGTTTGTTATTGTGACCAATAAATCATTCTAGAACTTTGAGCAGTTTCTCTACAAATAAAATCTTGATTTGAAGCTTTAGATAAACTTTGAGCGGTTTCTCTAACATTATCGCAAACAACAACATCACTTTCAATATCAATAGTAACAATTGAAACCCCTAAAGTATCAACAATGTATACTAAAGGAACTAAATCATCATCATAACCTAAGATAATATTTTTTAACTTACCACAACAATATCTTAATCTGAATTTTAGCCCAAAATAACGCATCATATTTACTTATAATTTTTTTAATAATATCGTTAAAATCATCAAACAGACCAAGATCACTTATTACAAGTTTACCATTTAGTTTAAAAATATATATCCAACTTCTAGACATCACATACCTATATTTGATAATTCGAAAATAAAAATAGTAAAAATAGTGAACATCTCGTATTTATCATTAGAAAAATAACAAAGGTCTCACATATATCATTAGAGAAATAACAACTGTCTTGCATCTATCGTTAGATGATTTAACAGCCGTCCCACATTTATAAAAGAAACTCTCATATATGATAACACAGTCCCGTTCTATCATATAAACTATCAAAGTCTCACAGATGCGAGACGAGAGACACGAGACTCATAACATATGTTTGAAACTTCATCTTCTTCATTCTTACATAGAACTTATCTAAAACCTTACTTGTTAACTACATTTTATAGAAAGTGCTACGAAAACTAAAAACAAATAATACCTAACTTAATAAAAAATATTTCAACTATAATCGAGTAAAAATAGATAATTGAGTAAAGACTTAAAAACTAAAAAATATAGAACTTGCAAAATCGACTTTCAAATAAGAAATCAATTTCAAATTAACAACGAAATCAAATAAAAAACAATAACCAAATCAAAATATAGAAAGAAAATAATTTTGAAACAATAAAAAAATTGAGAATAACATAAGAATTTGAATCATCATAGTACTTGCATTAACGTAAAGAGATCATTCATTAACATAAAGGATTTTTTATATTTAATTAAGAATATTTTGGATATTATAAACAGTTTGGCTAAACCATTCTAGCCAAATATCTAAATAATTCCAAGAAAAAACTTTTTTTTTTGTTTTTTAGTCTTTTAGTTTATTACCCTTTTGGAAAAAACAAAGAAATATTGACTTGTTTTAAATTTGAGTGAAGTTAGATCTTAGAGTCTTCAAACACAAAAAAAACTTTCTATTTATATACTAAATTCAAGTATTTTAACAAAATCTTAAAAAGTTGTTGAAAAAAAAAACTTTAGAAGTTAATAAAAAAAACCTACTACCTCAAACCTAAACAAAAGAAGCAAACAAATGGAACCCTTAAAGCTTATTGATTTATTGATGAAGTTGAAACTAAAAATGAGATCTATTATTTTTATTAGAGTTAGAACTAGATTTTAGTTGAAACTATCAATGGAGTTTCCCGATTTGAAAACTTTCTCTGTGTTAGACACTAGCGCTTTGGCTATTTGGCATGCCCGTGTAGGTATAACACATTGGCAGTAAATATGGTAGGGTAGCTTTGATGCATGCTTTGAAGTCTTCGGTGGTGTAACTTTGATGTACTATCGGTGCACCATCACCCTGCTGTCGGTCTATATGAGAGGCGCTAACAATTGGGTGTGTTATCGTTGGCGGTGGTACGTATGGACATTGGTGGTGACTTTATTCTAGGTTCAAAATATTATATAGGTCTCAAAGTTGCTACCAGTGTGATCTCCACCACTAGCTCAAACGACACTAACATTACGTAATTTCTTTGTTGTCGGTGTTGGTGTACGCTGCCAGTATGCCAATTTTACATTGTCAGCAGTAAAACCCACCAGTATTGTTGCTTAAGTACACTGGCGGTTTCATAATTATACACCAATGGTGTAGTATTGCGCTGGTGGTTTATGAATCTCACACCGCCAGTGCGAAATTTGGTGTTACCCAATATTCTGTTTTAGTTTAACGGTTTTCATTTCAAATAATTTGTGATTGATGTAAGAGGTCAAGAAATCCGAATTTTCTTGAGTGGATTTTAGTGTTATGGATATTGATTCAGTAGGAGAGGATTCCGATGTTAATCACACAGGCGGAATATCGTGGGCTCTACATGCCGATTATAGTGATGTGTTTATGACTAAAACCAACTATACGCAACAGAGTTTGATCGATTGTGTTAACCAAACTGTAAAAGGCAACGGGCTAGTAGTTGTAGTATGACATTACGATGATGCGAAAAATAGGAAAATTCTAGGCTATTATTTGAATGTGAGAGATCTGACATGTATATGAAATTGGTATAACCAAATGGTCTACAGAGAAAGTCTATCAGAACCAAGAAATGCAAATGCCATTGTAATCTTAAAGGATAAATGGTAAAAGATGACGAATGGTCATTTACGGTCGTGTGCGGGGTTCACGAACACAAAATATAATGAAGCTTATTCTTATTTGGGATTCGTGTCGGAGAAAGAGTTAGAATTTGTAATTAGTTTTACCAACATGAGATCAACTCATCGAGTAATTTTGGGCTCAATAAAAAATATGAACCCTAACAATATGTCTTGTTTACGCAACGTATACATTGTTCAAATGACATAGAAGAGTTGCAGTTGAGAGTGGTACAATAAGCAAACTTTTCTTCGCATGCCCGGTTAGTTTAAATTTGCTACAAAAATTTCCAAATATGCTAATAATGGATTACACCTACAAGACAACCAAGTACGCGATGCCGTTGTATAAATTTGTTGGAGCCTCTTGTACGGGTAAGACTTTCTACATCAGATTTGTGTTTATGTCCATTGTGAAACTTGACAACTATAAGTATGTACTATAATGCTTGCATCATTGATGGTAACTCACTCATCGAACAACCGTCTATTATTTTCATGGATAGAGACTCAAAGTTGGTTAAGGCGGTTGATCTAGTGTTCCTCAAATCAACCCACTTGTTATGTCGATGACATATTAACATGAACGTCCTAAATAAAATAAATTAAAATCATCAACCATAAAAAAATGTCTGATGCATTTTTGAAGGTGTGGCAAAATATGATGATGTTGGACACTGAACTCTCATATCTATGGGCCAAAATATTCCTCGACTTCAGAGATTATCCGAAAGAAATCGAATACACCGAGAGTTGGTTAGAGCCTTACGATGATAAGTTTATCACTTGGAAAACTAACAAGTTCTTGCATTTCGGTAACCAAACCACCAACCGCATCAAAAGCGCTCATTTCATGCTTAAGCAGACCCTTGGTACGAGAAAATTTAATTTCAAGTCGTTTTTAGTTAAAGATTCATACTTTTCTAGGTTTGCAACATGGATTAAATAGAGGATCGTTCAAAAAGTGTTGAGTTTTAGCCATACATAAATTTTTGCACAAAATGTACAAAGACATAAGAGGTAACGTCTCTCATGTAGCTTTATAATTGTTTCATATGGAGGTAGAATGTTTCTAAAATATGGTAGCTAATGACAGTTCAAATTGCTCATGTACTATACAAACTACGTACAATATACCTTGTTCGCACGACATCTTCAATTTTGTAAGTAAAAGCATAAGAGTACCTTTGCATTATTTCCATAATCATTGGAAGATGTCAGATATATTTATTTTTAATAATGTAACACCAAAATAGGTATTGAAATAAAAAATAGATAAACTAGTTAATATTGTCATGTAGAACAAAGATGATGCACACATAGAACATGTGTATAAAAAATGGTTTGATGTAGTGTATCCGGAAATATCATTCATTTTTTAGCCCAAAGATAAACTAAAAGCATGTGGTATTCCATTTATGAAACAAAAACATCTATTTGTGCATCAAATTAGTTCTATAAGGGAGAAAAATCACGATATGAACATGTTTTAGATGGGGAGAAAGCGAGTGAACTATTATTATGCCAAAATTTCAATACTTCATTGGTCATTATGCGAGGGAACATAAATCCTCAAATCAAAGTATTAAAAAGGAGGAGAGTTCTTACACAATTAATAGGTCATATTGCTCCTCCCGACAGATCATTCAAAGTTGAATTGGAATTTGGAACTCGTACGGTGCATTCACTATCAAGCGGAACTGTTAGCTGTAGCTCAAGCGGTATGATGCCTTCTAAGGTAAAATATGATTATCATATAGATGGTTAATTAAAACAAATCCATATATCTTATAAAACTTTCATAATTGCCATCAACGATGTTAAAGTAAACGGGCATTACAGATATTGATCGATTGCTTTTGGCTTGTACGGGCAAGAAGATTAATACAAGTTTATTAAGAAGGCCCTCTCACACAAACTTATCAATTATCCGACCGATTACATGAGTATATATGGTAGTATGGAGGAGTTATCTAGGACCGTGTAATGTGTAAAGTGCGACGATGGTATCGGTACTTATGAGTATTAAATAACGAAGACCGAGATGAGAATCGCAATTAAATTGAATTTTAACTGCATCTTTCACTTTGTAGCGCAATCGGGTAAGAATAATGTTAGTTTCACTTATTTTCCTTTATGTGGAGCACCCCTTACAATGTCAGAGAGGAAGAAAATCGGGTTGGGTTGGGTGAATGACAACCATTTTATCTAGTAAGTATCAGCTTATCTAGTAAGTATCAGCTAAAACATTTGGTTGTCGTTACTATAGTTTTATATATTTATATTGTAAATTTTTTTCTTATGCAGTTTACCATTGCGGCTAACGGTCCGTGTAACAAGATACATCCTTATTGTATAAAACTGGGGAAAAAAGATGAAAAAGTTAGGGTTTGGTAATTACCGATTATTCTTCATTACAAGCAATATATTAAAATTCAAAAACATTATTTTGAAGTAATTGATCTGTCCGTTTTCGTTTAATTTATGTGTAATATTATCATCAAACTATTTCTCATTATAATATATGCAGGCTTTGAACAATAACTCGTCCCTGGACTATCGCACTTGGTGACAGATAGTCCCTGGACTTTCAAAAGTCCGTTCGTAGTCCCTCGACTATCCATTTTGGATAAAGTTAATACCCTTGCATGTGTTGACTATCAATTTTTTTTGACAAATAGTCCTTCAACTATTCATTTTCAATAAATTTAGTCCTTTGACTTTCTATTTTTGATAAAGTTAGTCCCCTTAATAAACATGTGCATGGGACTAACTTTATCCAAACTGGATAGTCCAGGGACTACCAACGGACTTTTGAAAGTCCAGGGACTATATGTCACCAAATTGGATAGTCCATGGACTAGGAACGGACTTTTGAAAGTCCAGGGACTATCTGCCACCAAAGTCGATAGTCCAGGGACGAGTTACTGTTCAAAGCCAATATATGCACTATCTATTTTTCTATTTTGCTTATTTACATTTTTATATTAATTACATTTTACATGACACACCACCCTTGTGAACCGTAAAAAGAACAATCTAAATCTCAAGTTTACACTCCAGCGGCAACACACAATTTGTATGCGATAGGTGCACACACCTATGCTGTTGGTGCAGATTTTTCATATCGGGAACGAATAATTACACAGATTATGGTAAATACATCACGCCCGCATTATGAACCATAAAATAAAATGACAATTTTAATAAATAGATCACGCCCGCATTATGAACCATAAAATAAAATGACAATTTTAAAACTAAAATTTTACAATCTACCGATACAACATAATTTATACGCGGTTGGTGCATACACCTACATTATTGGTGCATAATTTTCAAACCAGCAACAAATAATTACATCGGCGGTGCTACATAGATCACGCCAATAATGTGAACACCATAAAACAACTTCCATTTTGTAATTTTTTTAGTAGTAACACCACCAATGCGAGATTTTAACACGACCAACATTGATTCTGTGCGGCCGTTGTGTGCATTTACACCACCAACGACTTATTACCCAGACAGTTCTTTGTTTTTACACTGCCAGTGCTTATATTTTACACCAACGGTTTGGTAGTCCACCACATGTGCATACATGTATACACCGACAATACGAAACTTCAAAATATCAAAATAAACGCATATTAACCAACTTAACCCAACATTTAAACCAACATGTATTCCTATCACCCGACAAAAATTAAACAATAAGGTGAGTTTAAACTTGTCGTTACATATTATAAGTTTGAATTGGAGCCATAAAATTAAACATATAACATACTAAGTTGAGAATTAAATTTTTTTATTACATATTACAAGCTTGGAGGTAGAAAATTAAACATAAATAACACTATAGTGAGATTAAAGTCTCCATGTAAACCATTAAATCTCCATCGTCGCATACTACATAAAGCTAATGACACATAGTGTTATCCTTAGGATCAAACTTCACCAACGTGTAGTAATGTCTAGACATCATCATAAGCTTGTTATATTCGGTAAAGCATGTAAGTCATCTACATGAATAATTTATAGATTCTCCAACATGAATAATTCATATATTCGTGCATGTAGTCATTCGTATGGCCTACTGTATAACAATTTTCTCCTTGTAAAATCAATAATTGCATTCTTCTAGGATCCAACTCTTTTGATAATGACATATACTTGAAACCTCTGGTGGCTAATTCGAAGACCAAAATATTGCTATCCAGCCAATAAATAACTTTGTTATAATATAACCTTATAGAATTTGGCGCTTATCAATATAGGTTATGATTTTAATCAGCTCTACTGATGTAGCGAAGAATGCAGACAAACTGGTTTTCAGGTAGGTATTGGAATTGGGTCAAACAGGTACTCAAATCGAATATTTCGACGAGCCCGTCAGATTTCAAAACTGTGACTTGTCACAAATTTTGATATCTAAAATCAACATTCAAAACCCTCAAAAAATAGTTTTTATATTTAGGTGTTATTTTTATCTATTTGTTTTTATTTTAGACATTTATGTAATTTTATTTATTTGGAATTATGGTTTTGGGTAGTGCTATATAAAGCATCATATATCTTACTTTGCCGTTAGACTTTGATTAATTAAATTTTATGAATTATTTCTCTAAGTCTCCTTATTTCTCTAACCTAGGGTTAGGGTTTTACTGTTGTTTCTTTCTTCTAATCTGCTGCCCCACTATCAGAGCCTAGAAATTCCTGCTACGCAGATACATGAATCATGTTACGGGTACCTGTTGATTTGAAGGCTAGAATAGAGAACGAAATCTTCTAGTCTACCTGCACAATTGAAGACTGAAGCGCTTTGATACGCGTATATACTGTATAGACTGATAGAGTGCACTGAGGTAATAGTTTTTAAACGCTGTCAAATTGCATTTTCTGTTAGTAATTATAAAGATACAACATGGTGTGACGTAGTTCCTATGGACGTTTGCCATCTAGTTTTAGGATGTTCATGGAGATTTATGAGGAATTCTACTTATGATGGTAGAATGAATCAATTCAGTTTTGTGAAAGATGGTTGCAAGTTTATATTGGTGACATCTAGAGTAGTGTCTCTAAAACCACCACTAATTAAGAAGTTTCATGCTCATACTGCACCAGCTACTAATTTTATTATTTTGATACGCACTTGAACTTACATAGAGGTTTCACCAGTAGCCTAGACAGTATATCTTCGATGATGGCTTATGGTATTGTCTTCATTAGGGTTTGTCAAGGTAAAAGGCTTGTAGAAAGTGAAAAACTCATTAACTAAAAAAATCACAAATATAAATAAGAATATCTAGTTATAAAAACAAGAATCGAAGAAAGTTCATATCTATACATGATACCGGTGTAATGCGTCTACACTAACGGCGTATATGCATTATACCCCCACCGTTATAACATTTTTTTTGTATAAACTTATCGTTTTCAAATGATGATATTTTTATAAGAAATTGGATAAACTTATAATGTTGTTTTGGGTAAACTAAATCTGGAACTACTTAAAGTTTTTAGATAAACAGTTTAGCCAAATACTATTATAAAGCTAATGAGACATAGTGTTATCCTTAAGATCAAAATTCACCAACGTCCAGTAACATCTAGACATCATTATAAGCTTGTTACATTCATTAAAGCATATAAGCCATCTACATGGATCTTACACATATAGTGAAAACAAATTAGTCCAACATTCATTCAGACCATATTCATAGATTCTCCAACATTAATAATTCATATATTCATGCATGTAGCTATTCTTATGGCATACTGTATAACAAAGTCGTCCTTGTAAAATCAATAATTGCATTCTTCTATGATCCAACTCTTCTGATAATAGCATATGCTTGAAATCTCCGGTGGCTAATTCGAAAACCAAAATATTGGTATCCAACCAATAAATAACTTTGTAACAATATAACCTTATTCAATTGGGAGCTTATCAATATAGGTTACGATTTTAAAGATATATTGACTTATGCAAGTAGAGGAACAATCAGCTCTACGATATTTGGATTCAGAAAAAACACACACGGTGGAGTCATACAAACCAAAACTAAGATTTTTTTACATATCTGCATTCTGGGTAATTCTTTACAAACACCAGTACATGAGTTCCACAAGCACACACTAACTTCATCGGACGTGTATCTAGAAACGCAAACTAAACCGTTGTATGATGACAATAAATTAAAATACTCATTGGTTGAAGATTTTAATGTTCTGAGCGTCGATCCATGGCCAAAAGAAGATATATCATAATAAAAAAAACTCCATTATACCACTTTGATTCCAAATTAGTTTATCACACAAAGATCTTTTGTTTTAAATATAGTTTAGAAACCCTTGAACTTGTTATTGAACACCATGGTTTTGATACACACTTGAATCTGCATAGAGGTATCACTAGTAGCCTTGACAGTATATATTCGATGATGGCTTGTGGTATTGTCGTCAAGGTAAAAGGCTTGAAGATAGTGAATAACTCAGTAACTAAAAAATGACAAATATAAAATAAGAATATCAAGTTAATAAAACCAAGACTGGAAGAAAGTTCATACCTGTCCACGGTGTCGGTGTAATGCGTCTACACTGACGACGTATATGAATTATACCCCCACTGTTATATGCTGGCAGCGATATTTTGCACTGCTAGTGTTCTCTATGCTAGAAACTACTATCTAAAACACTAGTCACTGCCAATGTAGAGAACCTTAGCAGAGCTGCTATTATTGTCAACGTTAACAACAACTAGTGTTATAGCTACTCGTCGTCAGCGTGGAAAACACTAGCAGCGTCGAAGAACAAGAGTGAACTCAGACTCTTGTTCTTCACAAAAAAAATGTAAATTGACCAAATCAACAACTAGTGCAATGCTAAAACATTAATATTTCATACTAAACTCAATTATTACACTAAAACTAACTAATTCCAAAACCTAAATAAATATCTACAAACAATCAACAATATCTCAAAATAGAAATTAAACATTTCAAGACAATAAAACTTACTCTTTCTCATTTTCTCATTTTAATTTGGAAAGACTTATAACATTTTTTTTGGATAAACTTACCGTTTTCAAGTGATGATATTTTTATAAGAAATTGGATAAACTTATAATGTTGTTTTAGGTAAACTAAATCTGGAACTACTTAAAGTTTTTAGATAAACAGTTTAGCCAAATACTATTATAAAGCTGATGAGACATAATGTTATCCTTAGGATCAAACTTCACCAACGTCCAGTAACGTCTAGACATCAACATAAGCTTGTTACATTCGTTAAAGCATATAAGCCATCTACATGGATCTTACACATATAGTGAAAACAAATTAGTCCAACATTCATTCAGACCATATTCATAGATTCTCCAACATGAATAATTTCATATATTCCCGCATGTAGCTATTCTTATGGCATACTGTATAACAAAGTCGTCCTTGTAAAATCAATAATTGCATTCTTCTAGGATCCAACTCTTCTGATAATAGCATATGCTTGAAACTTCCACTGGCTAATTCGAAAACCAAAATATTGGTATCCAGCCAATAAATAACTTTGTAATAATATAACCTTATAGAATTGAGAGCTTATAATGATTTTAAAGATATCTTGACTTATGCGAGTAGATGAACAATCAGCTCTACGATATTTGGATTCAGAAAAAAAAACACAAATTTGTAATCGTCGGTGGAGTCATACAAACCAAAACTAAGATTCTTTTACATATCTGCATTCTGGGTAATTTTTTACAAACACCAGTACATGAGTTCCACAAGCACACACTAACTTCATCGGACGTGTATCTAGAAACACAAACTAAACCGTTGTATGATGACAATAATTTGAAATACTCATTGGTTGGAGATTTTAATGTTCCGAGCGTCGATCCATTTCCAAAAGAAGATATATCATAATAATAAAAACTCCATTGTACCACTTTGATTCCAAATTAGTTTATCACACAAAGATCTTTGTTTTAAATATAGTTTAGAAACCCTTGAACTTGTTATTGACCACCATGGTTTTGATACACACTTGAATCTGCACGGAGGTTTCACTAGTAGCCTTGACAGTATATATTCAATGATGGCTTATGGTATTTTCGCCAAAGTAAAAGGCTTGAAGATAGTGAATAACTCAGTAACTAACAAATGACAAATATAAAATAACGTAGAGAAACTTAACAGAGCTGCTAGTATTGTCAACGTTAACAACTAGTGCAATTCTAAAACACAAATCAACCATTAAATCACTAATATTTCATACTAAATTTAATTATTACACCAAAACTAACTCATTTCAATACATAAATAAAAATCTACAAACAATCAACAATATCTTAAAATAGAAATTAAATATTTCAAAACAATAAAACTTACTCTTACTCATTTGTCATTGATTAGTTATGATATAGATTTGTTGTTAGGAGATGGAATGCTGGATTTTGCTGAAAGATGAATTTTTATATTTTTGGGCGTTCTTGAGGGTAAGAGATAGAATATAAAAATAATGTGAAGATGTAAGAGGGGTATGTGGTTTTTAATTTGGCTATACTTAAAACATTTGGGTAAACTTACGGTTTTCAAACGAAGATATTTTTGGAATAAATTGGATAAATTTATAATGTATGCGTGGTAAACTAAATTTGGAACTACTTGAATTAGGTACAAGGTTTGACCAAATATTATTATAAAAATTAGTTCGGATATTAAATAGTAAATAAAAAAATTAAATAATTTTTTTTAAATATATAAAAACAAAATTTTTATGTGATAATAATTTAATATTTGTATCTTACTAACTACTTGTTAAAAGCTAGAATATCAAAATAATATAATCAAAACACTACAATTGTCCAGCAAATTAGAATATTAGTTTACAATCATTTCGTTGATTTCAGCGAGCGATCACTTGCGACTTAGTGCTTGTTTGTGTTGTTTTCATCTCTTAATTTGAAGGAGATTTCACTATATAATAATAATAATAATAATAATAATAATAATAATAATAATAATAATAATAATAATAATAATAATAATTTATTTATTATATCTAGTTTAAAAATAGAAATACGAGCTCAAAATAAAATCATCTTGAAAATATTATTTTTATAAACAAAATTCATAGTATATTATCTTAAATATTTCAAAAAGCAAAAAATAAACAAGTAAATTTTATAAATTATATAAGATTATGATCTTCTTATTTTCTAATTTACATTTGACATGTTGGACAAAATAATAATTATATTATCTATAATTCTACAATTGAAATTATATGACTTATGTAACAAAATATGTAACAAAAGGAAAGGCAAAAACACTACTGTACCGCCTTTACTTTTATAAGTTTTCAGTTTTACACTTCAAGTGTTTATATGCAAATCCTAAATAATTTTGGATGATCTCTAAAAATATATTGAACTTATGAGTGGAAATTTATAGTTTTCTTAAAAGTTTAATGTATCATTAATGAAAAAAACGTTCATACACAATATTTTATTGTGATTATATGTAAGTAGATTGAATAAATATATTTATATACAATAAAATTTAGATAGTTTTTTAAAACTTACACTATTTTTATGTGTTTTAGTTTGAATCCATAGTCGTTTCAAAGTGATCCTACAACCAAATTGAGAAAAATAAAAACCATCATATATATATAAAATATAAAATGAAATAAATAAAAATTATTGTTTTGATAATTTAGGTGACTTTCTTAGTCAACTAGTTTGATTAACTTTTAATTATATTTTTTTAAAAATTAATGATAAATTTTTTTATACTTTTATGATTCTTAATTATAGTTTCTAAAAATGTTTTAAAGTGTTTTGAAAATAGAATACTTTATAAATATTTAAATAATTTTAAAAATTATTAAAAGAAAATGTTTAATTTAATGTATTATTTGGTTTAGATCCGTTAAAACCGGTATTTTTTTAAATATAATTTTTGGAGGGAATCCGCAACCGTTATTCAACGGGTGCACATCCGATAAACCTTTGGTATGACGTAATAGCATGCAAATCAACGCAAGTTAAACAAGATGACAGAGTTCCGTCAAAACAACATTTGCATATGTATTTTTTGAGATATTGATAGGTCTAAGTTTTGTTTGTGTTCGAAATATGGATCCCATGCCTAGTATAATATTGTCCGTTTTAGGTATGACAACCCCAAATAACTTTGTTTTTTTTCATAAAAATGTTTATTTATAAGGATTAAAACTATTTTTTAGCTAGTTTATTTTTTTATTTTTCAGCTTAGATATAAAAATAGATAATACATATGTATGTATATATATAAATTGGACAAATTAAATATATATTGTGTATATCATGTTCGAAAGCTCTAAGTAACTTTGTTTTTTTGGTTAACAAATAAGATTTTATAACTGCGAATTTCTTAATAAAAAATTGGCTAAAAATTATGGTTAATAGTCGGATTTAGTAATTTGTCTCAAAACATTGATATTTTTGTATAAGATCGTAATTTTTTTTAGAGAAAAGTACCAGTAAATATTCATTCAACTATCTAATCATCTATTAGTATCCGTTTTTTGGATAGTGTCACTTGGTACCTCGAAGTGAAATTTGGACAAAAATACCAACGACTTGGTAATATTCACCAGTACTAACATGTGAGTTCTTTGCAAAAATAAACTAAGAGTTGTTTGCAAAACTAACATGAGGGTTGTTTGAAAAACTAACCCGAGAGTTGCAAACAACTCTTTCGATTTCTAAGAGTTATTATCGGATTTAGTAACTTGTCTCAAAACATTAATATTTTTGTATAAGATCGTAATTTTTTTTAGAGAAAAGTACCAGTAAATATCCATTCAACTATCTAATCATCTATTAGTATCCGTTTTTTGGATAGTGTCACTTGGTACCTCGAAGTGAAATTTGGACAAAAATACCAATGACTTGGTAATATTCACCAGTACTAACATGTGAGTTGTTTACAAAAATAAACTAAGAGTTGTTTGAAAAATGAACCTGAGAGTTGTTTGAAAAACTAACATGAGAGTTGTTTGAAAAACTAACCCGAGAGTTGCAAACAACTCTTTCGAATTCTAAGAGTTGTTATCGTGAATTTTATTTCTTTAAAAAATCATAAAATATCATCAATGGATCTAATTTTGTTCATTTAAAAAAAACAAAAACGATGGTACTTTCATTTATACCGGTTTGAAAGATATAGTCTTTAAAAAAAAAGTAAAAAAAGAATATAAAAAAGAATATTTTTGATTACGTGGTTGTTGAAAAACGGTGAGGGTAATTAAGGTATTAAAATAATGTTAGATATTAAATAGTTTTAGGTGGTTGAGATGCAAAGTTCGGGTATAATAATAGAATAGTTGAGTTGGTAACTTAAGTTGAGTTGGTAACTTATGTTCACTTCTTTTTTTACCTATTTCCACTGATTAAAATTATTTTTAGTTATTTTTTTACAATTTAAATATTAAAAAAAGTCATATTATATATATATATATATTCCTTTGGTTCGTTGGATAAAAATATCGTTTTTTTTAAACATATTATAAAAAATAATAATAGCAAATAGAAAAACGGTATTACGATCTAACAGCCGGAAAATCGCCTATTTTTTTCCTTTCCTTTTTAACGATAAAAAAAAAAAAAAATTAAATCTATATAAAAGGAAACCATAAGAAAAGTAATGAAAGTGAAAAGACGATACTGTACATAACTTAATTTTTCAAACGTATACCATAAACCCTACGAAGACATTATCGACACGTGTCATCTCCACCATATTCTTTTCCTCTGGATTTTATTTTCCTATTTTTATCTATAAGAGCAGCTCTCTCATAATAAACTCATCTTCAACCTCTCTCTCTCTTACTCTCCCCTCTCCTTCTCTCTCTAGATTTCTGAAAAACCAATCAATCCTTAAAAAACTCCGATAACAAAAGAAAGAATGAAGAAGCAGAAGACTAGCGATACTGATACTGATACGAATACCAATACTAATAGTTCTAGCTCTACAAGTCATGGTGGATTCTCCGATTTCACCGAGAAAGAATTATTAGTCGCTGAAATTCTCAAGGACTTTCCGGTAACCGGTGCTAAGTACTTACCGGTACCCGTTGCTGAGGACTTACCGGTACCCGTTGCTGAGGACTTACCGGTACCCGTTGCTGAGGATTCTGGTTTAATATTTCCGATTCCCGTCTGCTGGACAAAACACGGGATAAGATCTGCAGTGTATCGCCGTAATTTCCTTAGAAGGATGATTGAACAGGAAAGGGAACAGGAAAGGGAACGGGAAAGGGAACCGGAACCGGAGGCTCTTGTTGATTTACCGCTGATTCCGCCGCCGCCTCCGCCACAACCACTCGATGTGAAAATTCCTGATGTCGTCGATAAAGAAACCGAACCCGCCGTCGTCATCGTCAACGCCACCGCCGTCATCGATCCGACAGTTGCTGTTGAGGCGGAGGCGCCTAGTCCGAATACTCCGCTTACTTACTGCGAATCTGATACTAAACAAGCTAGTGGTAGTGGTAGTCGGAGGAGAAAAACTCCTGTTACGAAGGTATGTAGATTAGAAATTAGATTACTCTCTAATGTCGATTTTGGAAAAAAAAAATCTGGGTTTTGTTTGTTTATAAGTTTTGAGATTTGGGTTCGATTCTGTTTTGTGAATCGATCTTTGGTTTTTGTTATTTTGTGGCCACTGGCCATGGCTATGGCCACTCTGTTTCGATGTGGTGAGTGTGTTTGTTATTTCCATCTTGAAACAGACGAAAGATGAATGGCAGCAGATAGTAAATGATTTGACTAAGCAAAACGAAGCCCTGAAATTGGTAAGTCACTCATTTATTTATTTATTTGGTTATATGTAATTAATTTGTTATTTTTCTTGATTTTCTAAAACTTTTTTTTCCACATCTACGTTGAACATTATCTTCTTTAAATTTGATTTTTTTTTAATTTAAATTTAATTTTTATTTATTTTTCTCTGGAAAATAGGAAGTTAAAAATGTGACTCACTTTTGTCGGAAGGAAGGGGACCTTAATTCTGTGCTGAAACGAAAAAGACTAGAGGTATTTATTATTTATAGTTATTGATTATAATCATCTAATTATATATATATATTTTGGTAAGGGTAACTTTTGATAGAAATGTATATTAAGAAAATTTAGGAATTTAATATTGGGGTATTAATATTTGGTTTCTGACTTGAGGATCTGTCGGAACCGGAAGCACAAAATGGAAAATAAATCACGATCATACGTATTGTTCAGTATGGTATGGTATTAGATATGTCCGAACTGTTTTTCATATATAGAGTACTCTTAGACAGTGTGGTATGATATTGGTATTAGATATGTCCGAACTGTTTTTCAGATATAGAATACTCTTAGACAGTGTGGTATGATATTGGTATTAGATATGTCCGAACTGTTTTTCAGATATAGAGTACTGCTAGTCAGTGTGGTATGGTATTGGTATTAGATATGTTCGAACTGTTTTTCATATAGAGTCCTGTTAGTCGGTGTGGTATGGTATTAGATATGTCCCACCTGTCTTTCAGATATAGAGTATTATTTCGTGTGGTATGGTATTAGATATGCCCGAACTATTTTAAATCCGTGTCAAATATATATATATATATATATATATTTTATAAATAGATCGAACTTATTTTAAAAGAAAAATTAAATTACCTTAGAAAAAAAACAAACCAATTGCCGCCCTCAATTTCAAAATCCGTTCTTTCTTTTCAAACTTTATTTGTCATATTATCAAATTCATTAAAAAAAAATTGTATTTAAAATTTAAATTTGAACCAGTGAATAAATAAAATCATATCAATATTAATAAAACCTATTTTATGCCGGACTTATCCATAAATTGTATACATTTTTGTTTGGTATAACCCCGTATATTATATATATATATATGATTAGTATAATTTAAATTTATTATTTTATTTTCAGTCAATCAATCGTAAGAACAACAACACTTCTAGTATCCACCACTGCTATCACCATCAACAAACTCCGGTTCCATTTACTCATCAACGACCGTTGATTTTACATCAAACGGCTGCTCTTCTTCTTCCAACACCCTCTAAGCCAGAGGAAGAAACGACGTCGTCGAAGAGAACCTCATTTGCTATCCCTGATCTGAACATGGATCCGGTGGTTGAAGAAGAAGGTTTAGTTAATATGGCAGGAGGGTTTCTTACACTAGTACAACACCCAATAATGCCGCAAACGACGCCGTTTGACATGGAGGATGAGAGAAGGTTTAATAAAGCAAGGGCTGCTCAAGCAAGACTGAAGAGAAAACAAATCTGCAAATCCAAGAACAGCTCTTCTAGTAATAATAATAGTAATATTGCTTTTAGTCCCCAGACTAGTAGATTTATGTGATTCTATACCTGGACTATTATATTCTTTTTGTTGTTGTTTTTATTCTTCCTTTCAATTGGGAGAGATTATTGAGGTGAAATGTACATTCGGATTTCTATGAAATATTACACTATCAAATATTACACTATCAAATATTACAGAGGCAATTTTTACTTTTACCGAGTATGTTGAAATATTACAGAGGCAATTTTTACTTTTACCGAGTATGTTGAAATATTACCTAGGCAATTTTTACTTTAACTGACTATGTTGTTACGAAAATTCATGCCAAATCTATACGCGTTTTATTATTATTAATAGGGGTGGCAAACGGTCTGAACCGCGAACCATCGGAACCGTTTAAATCAGAACCACGGTTTGCGGTCCCGGCGGGTTGCGGTCCTGCCGGTTTGGTCCTTATGCGGTCCTGCTGGTTTGCAGTCCTGCCGGTTCACAGTACAAATGTGGCCAGTTTCGCAGTTAAACCGCCAGTTCAAACCATGTGGCCAGTTTCGCAGTTAAACCGCCAGTTCAAACTACCAGACAAACCATTTAAGAACCGTTTACATCAGACAAACCATTTAAGAATCGCTTATCAGAATATTTTATAATTTTATTTAAAATTAATTTGTAAGTGTTAATTGAATCTAATTTCAATAATTGAGATATGTACCGTATACACGAGTTAATTGTGCTATTTCATGTATTTTAATTTAAATATGTTATCATTAATTGTGCTATTTCATGTATTTTAATTTAAATATGTTATTATTTTAATCGAAATTTTATAATCAAGCAATTACATTCAAAAAAATAATAATTTTAATTTGATTTTGATATGTTTGATTATATTTATGTATTTAAGATATTTTATTTAATATTAGGTAAATATTAAATAAAATATATACATCTACTTGTATTTTGATTACAACTTTCAATACTTGTAAAAATATAAAAATAAAAATTTGATGGTCTTAAACAAGATATCGTAAACAATATAATTGTAAAATGATTTGTATATTGTTTGAACATAGTAGATATTTAAGATGTTATATTTAATATTATGTGCATATTAAATAATATATACCTATTAGACATATAATTGTATTCTAATTTCAAATTATTAGGTGATTCTTTAGATTCTTTCAAGCTTGAAGTGTTTATGGTTAAATGAATTATATAGTTTATTGTATTTTCGAACTATTCAATATTAGAAGTATATTAGAAGTTTATATGCATAAACATAAATTACTTGTAAGTTGTAAAGAACAAAATAAAAATTGAAAGCGAAAGTGATTTAAATAACATTTAATAAAAAATAGAAGCAAAACAAACAATTCATTAAAAATAAAAACCAAACAAGTAACATAGTTGTTCAATCAAATAAAAAAGAAAAACATTACAACGATAATGACAATCAAATGCAAAAAACTAAGGAGCTTCATCGTTGTTGTTGTTGTTAGGTGATGGACCTTGCAAATGCATGGTCTCCATCATCTGTCGCATATACTCCGACTGTTCGGCTTGAGAGTTTGCAAATCGCTCATTCCATTGATCTTGTCCATGATGCCACTGCTCGTATTGACCATGCCACTGCTCATATTGACCATGCCACTGCTGGAGGTGACCAAGTTGATCATTCACCCCTACTTGCCACTGCTGTATCTGGCTAAGCTGGTCATTTACCCCCCCCCCCCTGCCAATTTTGAAATTCATTTTGCCATTTTGTAAAATCATCATGCCATTCCTTTTGTTGAGTATGTGCAAATTGCATATAATCCATATGCTGCTCATGCGAAACATCAGCAAATTCGCGATCGGTTCGTCTCTCTTGTGGCGGTACTCCAGAAGAACCACCAATAGCATTTGGATCGAAAGGCGCTTGAGCCTGAACTCGATACTGAGTAGGTGGATTTGGCGGTTTTGTAAGACCGTTCGCAGTCCATATCTGATTCAAGTCGGGTCTATGGTGGTTCCATGCCTCCAATTTCGACATCAACTCTCCATACCAAGAGTATATTTCCTGCAAACGTTAAGAGTTTCTACCTATAGCACTAGTCGGCCTCACCTTCATCGGAGTGTACATACTCACATCAACTCCTTTCGAAACAAGCAAGTAACTCACTATCATCCCATAAGGTAGTTTATCCGTACCACACCTCGTAGCCATATTTCGAATCATCAAGCTAGGTAAACTAATTATTCCCTGATTTCGGATGATAAAAGCAGTAACAAATGTTTGAATATATGAAAGCTGCGAATCATTGTTACTAGGGGGAAGAAATATACTATTAACCAATTTCAAAGCTAATTTCCCATTAGCATCCAAATTACCCCGCATGGCTCGAAATTTACCGCTAATTTTCGGAGCTTCCGCACCAAGACAAGTAAGAAGCTCTACTGCTTCTTCGTAAGACATAGGCCAATCAGCACCCCAGATCGAAGGGCGATAACTAATGGAAGGTAATTTATTACCGGTATACATATCATGGGTTGGAACGAAAAAACGTTCTTGGAAATCAGTTTCAAAAAAACTATAGGGTTTACCATCAACCAAACAATTCATTCATAAACCTCTTGGATCATTTTCAATTAATTTTGCGGTGGCATAAAACTTGCGTACTAGTTCTAGATACCAATCACATTTGAATCTAGCTAGTGTCATCCAACCTAGGCCATTATTAGGTTTAATAAGTTTGAATTTTTTTGCATACCCTCTATTTGGATCAGTTCCTCATAGTCCAAATACATACCCGACCAAATTTTGGTTACACCTCGTCCTCCTGCCTGATTACGGATGCGAAGCTCCCCTTCGCCGCGCTCTCCGTTACCTCCATCTCTTCAAACATCAAATCTTCCATCTCTTTCACTCGTCTCGAGGTTGATTCACTACATCCACCTTGACGGACATGCTTTGATCTTTTCGAAGACATTTAGCGAAACCTGAAATTTAAAATAGTGTTTGAAAAATATAAAAATAATTTAGAGAAGTGTAGTGGAGAGGAGGGGATATATTTCTAGTTGTGTGAAAAATAGAGTAGGAGATAGGTAGTATTTATAGGAAATTTGTTTTTTTTTTCAAATTAGTCGTTAGATGACGTCATGGATGACGTCATCGTGCGGACCATCCGGCAGGCGTCCGGATGGTCCGAATTCTCTGTTCGGGTGTCCGGACATTTCATCCGGATGCCCCGGACCGTGTGTCCGGACCATCCGGACATTGATCCGGATGGTCCGGACATTTATTTATTTTTTTTCGTTTTTTTTTGTCTCCCCTATAAATAGAGGAGACCCCAACTCAATACTCACACCTCTCAAACAACTCTCTACTTCTCTCTAAATCTATCTACTTGTTCGAAAAATTCTAGAAAACTATAATTACTTATTTTACATATTATACTCCTCCGTTCGAAATTGTTTGATTTTTGTTTTTCCGCAAATTGTTTCTTAGTTGTTATTAGTCTAAATTTAGTTGTTCTATCTTGTTATTAGTCTAAATTTAGATTTTATTATTAGTATTTTATTGCATATTTAAAAAAAAAACTATTATTAGTTTTAAAATGAATTCAAAACGTAGAAATACTAGGGTAAACCCACCATCTAATGTGGATCTCAATACCATAGAGGAATTTTCTACAGACTTCCCTCACGTTGACACACTCTCCTCCCACGAAAGTGGTGGTGGAAGTACTAGTGGTGGGTCAAGATCTCGTAAGAAATCATCTTGGATTTGGAAACACTATACTCTATCAGAAGATGGTTATTCTTGTATTTGTAACGAGTGCAAAAAATGTTATCTTCACGTAAGTGGAAATAGAAATATGGGCACTAGCACTATGGTAAAACATTTATTGAAACATGAAGTATATGATCCTACAAAACCTAACCCAACTAATGTTTGCATGAACCCTCAAACAGGTCTTCCTTTTGAGTTTAACCACGATACGTATAGGGAAGAAACAATGATTTATGCAGTCGATAGTTTACAACCATTTAGTTTTGAGGATTCTTGGAGATACGAAAATTGGATGCAAGCTGGGGTAAACCCACAGGCAAAATGCATTCACGTAGATCTTTAAAATCGCTAGCCTTTAAATATTATTTAAAAAGAAAAAAAGCATTATTCAAACTATGTTGACTTTGCCATGGAATGTTTCGATTACTAGTGACATAGCTACTTTTACTGATTTTGATATGGTATGTGTTACCCTTCATTGGATTGATGCTGAATGGGTCCTCCAAAGGAGAATTATATGGTTTGAATCAATTGGGAAGCATAACGCACAAATAATTAGGGAGAGTATGATTGAATGCATGAATGTTTATGGCATTAAAAACAAGCTTATGTCTATTTCGTTGGATAATGCATCTTCCAATGCATCTGCTATAAAATTGCTTATAGAAGATTGCAATCCCCCTTTTCCAAAATTGTTTCACACCAAATGTTTATGCCACGTACTTCAATTAATTACGAAAGAAGGAATACGTAAGGTTTTCGGTGATTATATTGACAAGAAATATAAGCAAAAACGAAATCTTCTTTCTTGTATCAAGTATGATAGAGATAACGATCCCAAACAAAATATCAAGTCTGAATAAAATAAACGCAAACAACACAGAACACTTTTTACGTGGAAAACCTTCCTAGTGTAGGAAGTAAAAACCACGGGACTGATTTCGGAGTCCAACCAAATATTCACTATCAGAAGATGGGTTACAAAACTATTCTCTAGATAAAACTAGAGCATACGCCACAAGAAGTATGACAACTTCATACACAACCCCAATACACAAGATAATGAACCAAAATCAGAAAACTCACTGAAATATCCCCAAAACGCAGTTAGAAGAAGATGATAAAAAAACACACTTAGATGACTCCAAATCAAAAACCCTCTGGAAAGATTGTAGAGGACAAGTAGACGAGACTTCTCACCAAAATTGAAGCCGATCAGACAACCGGAGACAGTCCGATTGAAAGCACAAAGTTCCGCATCGAATCACCTTTTTCTCTCAACAACTGCACTATAGAATATGATGCTCATCTCCGAAAGACACTGTATAAATATATATTTATACATAAACCAAAATCCTATGTGTTATCCAAATTGGGCTTAGCCCATATGATAATTGGACTCCCACATAGGAAGAGCCCAACAAATCTCCCCCTCACGACTATGTGGGAGGATTCGCCATCCCGGCGATCAATCTACAATGTTCAAGCTTTCCCCTTGGCAAAGCCTTTGTCATCATGTCAGACCCATTATCATCTGTATGAACTTTATCAACCTCCATTATTTTAGCATCGAGAATATCTCGAATCCAATGATATCTCACATCAATATGTTTCGACTTTGAGTGAAATGACGAATTCTTCACGAGATGAATAGCACTCTGATTATCACATAACAGTACATACCTGTGTTGCTCAAATCCAAGTTCTTTCAAGAACTTCTTCATCCATAGTAGCTCTTTACTCGCTTCTGTCACTGCAATGAATTCAGCTTCTGTCGTTGAAAGGGCAACACACTTTTGTAGTCTTGATTTCCATGAAACAGCGCCACCACAAAAGTTAATCAAATATCCAGAAGTAGACTTGCGAGTATCAACATCTCCAGCCAAGTCTGAATCAGAATAAGCCAACAACTCAAGTTTATTCATCCCAAAACTGAGCTTCAAATTAGAGGTTCCTCGCAGATACCTCATAATCCATTTCACGGCTTCCCAATGCTCTCTACCTGGGTTTGACAAAAATCTGCTCACAACACAAACACTATGAGCTAAGTCAGGACGAGTACATACCATGGCATACATGAGACTTCCAACTGCAGATGCATATGGAATATTAGCCATGTCTCTCTTTTCTTCATTAGTTGAAGGACATTGTTTCTTGCTTAACTTGAAGTGACCGGAAAGTGGTGTGCTAACCACTTTAGCATTGTCCATATTAAACTTCTGAAGAATTTTCTCAATGTATTTTTCTTGTGATAAGAAAAACTTCTTCAAGTCTCTGTCTCTAGTAATTCGAATGCCGAGAATCTGCTTTGCTGGACCTAAATCTTTCATTGCGAAAGACTTACTTAACTGTTTCTTCAAAGAATCAATCCGCGAAGTATTCTTCCCAACAATAAGCATATCATCCATGTAAAGTAAAAGAACGATAAAATCGGCATCAGAAAATTTCTTCACAGATTCACAATTATCAGAAGAAGTCTTCTTGTAATCCTGCTCCCCCATAACTGACATGAACTTCTTATACCACTGTCTCGGAGCTTGCTTCAAACCATATAGACTCTTTTCCAATCTGCATACATAATCTTCTTTTCCTTCAACCACAAAACCTTCAGGCTGTTTCATAAAAATCTCTTCTTCCAAGTCACCATGCAAGAATGCTGTTTTTACATCCATTTGCTCAATTTCCAAGTTTAGACTCGCTGTAATGCCTAGAACCACACGAATAGAAGACATTTTTACAACTGGAGAAAATATTTCATCAAAATCAATACCTTTTTTCTGACCAAAGCCTTTAACTACCAATCTTGCTTTGTACCGAGGTTGCAGAGAACTATCATCTTGCTTCAACCTATACACCCACTTGTTACTCAAGGCTTTTCTCCCTTCAGGTATCTTTACTAACTCAAATGTATGATTCTCATGAAGTGATTGCATCTCTTCATTCATCGCTTCAATCCATTGATTTTTACATACACCACTAATAACCTCATCATAACACTCAGGCTCACCTGCGTCGGTTAACAAAATATATTGATCAGAAGGATATCTAGTAGAGGGTTGTCTATCTCTAGTAGATCTCCGTGTTGGAACTTCAAATTGTTCAACATCTTCTTCATTCACTTGTTCATCCACGAAATCATTATCATGATCACCAGTATAAAAAATATGTGAACCTCTGGAAGCAGGTGAGTCACTATCCGAATTTTCTTCAACTTCTGTAGGAGTATGTGCAAGCGGAATATGCCCCAAATCTACCAAGTCATTCTGAGACATAGGCACTGAATTTTGACTCTTATCAATATCATGAACTATCTGATCTTCCATAAACACGGCATCTCTTCTCCTAATAAGTTTCTTATTAATTGGATCATGAAATCTGTAGTCGAACTCATCAAGACCATAACCAATGAATACACACTGTCTTGTCTTCGAATTGAGTTTAGATCTCTCATATTTAGGAATATGCACATAAGCTTTGCACCCAAAGACACGCAAATGATCATAAGAAACATCTTTACCTGTCCAAACTCTATTTGGAATATCTCCATCTAAAGGTACAGAAGGACTAAGATTCAAGACATGTACCACTGTATTCAAAGCTTCACCCCAAAAGTATTTAGGGAGTTGTGATTGTGAAAGAAGACATCTTACCCTTTCAATTAATGTTCGGTTTAGTCTCTCCACTACGCCATTCAACTGAGGGGTCTTGGGAGGTGTCTTTTGATGCCGAATACCTTGCTGTCTACAATAATCATCAAAAGGACCAATGTATTCTCCCTCATTATCACTTCTAACACACTTCAATTGTTTCCCAGTCTGTCTCTCAACTGAATCTTGAAACTGCTTAAAGACATCTAACACTTGATCTTTTGTTTTCAAAGTGTAAGCCCAAACTTTCCTGGAATGATCATCAACAAAGGTAACAAAGTACAAACAACCACTAAGTGTTCTCGTTTTGAAAGGACCACAAACATCAGTATGTACCAAGTCAAGCAAACTTGGTTTTCTTGAAGGAGCCGAGCTCTTGAAAGATACTCTATTCTGCTTTCCAGCCAAACAATGTACGCATTTCTTTAAATGAGCTTTGTGTATCCCACGAATGTACTGTTTCTTCCTCAGAATATCTAATCCTTTTTCGCTAATGTGACTGAGTCTTTTATGCCATAAATCAAGCATTGCTTCATCATTAACAACATTGATTTTCTCAGCAGACACCCTTGCAGACATGATGTAGAGTGCTGAATAGTTTTGTCCTCTTGCCACAACCAACGAGCCCTTAGTAAGTTTCCACTGCCCATTCGCAAAAATACTGCAATAACCTTCATCATCTAGCTTCCCTGTAGATATCAAATTCAATCGAAGATCGGGTATATGTTTAACACCCTTCAAAATCAATCTTGCACCCATGCTTGTTTCTAGATAAACATCACCAATACCAACCACTTTAGACAAATCATTATTTCCCATCTTTGCAGAACCAAAGTCACCAGAGGTGTAAGATGAGAAAAATTCTCTACGAGAAGTGGCATGAATTGTAGCACCACTGTCAACTACCCAACCTATTTTCATCAGACACAGAATTCACAACAGCATCATCAATAACAACGAAGTAGCTATCTGAAACTGCAGCAACATGTTTCTCGTCACCACTTTCATCATAATTTTTCTCCTTGTTCTTTTCTTCTTTACCATTATTAGATTTCCCAAAATTATTCTTCTTTCTCAACTTAGGACAAAAATTCTTAGTGTGCCCGATCTCATGACAGTAGTAGCACTCCCAATCTGCAAATTTATTAGACTTGTTCCGACTCTTGCTTCTACTTTTACCTCTAGTTTTCCAACCGCGATTTTCATTTCTACCACGTTTCTCAACGACTAGAGTTTCTGAATGTGAAGAGAAGCCAACTGTTTTTCTTCTCATATCTTCATTCAACATACTACTTTTAGCTAATGGCATTGAGATATTTCCTTCAGGAGCTGAATTAGAAAGAGACATTCTGAAAGTATCCCATGAGTCTGGCAACGAACCAAGCAACCATAACGCCAAAACCTCGTCATCAAATTTGATACCCATAGCAGCCAACTGATTAATCAATCCTTGAAAGGTATTCAAGTGATCTATAAGAGGTGATCCATCTTGATACCTCAAATACATCAACTGTTTGAACAAAAGTAACTTACTATTTCCTGTCTTCCGAGCATATAACTCCTCAAGTTTACTCCACAATTTACTTGCATCTGTTTCGTCTACAACATGATTCAGCACATTATCATCAACCCATTGCCGAATAAAGCCACAAACCTATCGATGAATAATTATCCATTCTGCATCAGACTTATCTTTAGGTTTTTCATCACCGAACACTGGTAAATGAAAACTTTTAACATAAAGAAGATCTTCCATCTTCGATTTCCATATATGATAATTTGAACCATTCATCGTCACCATTCTTCTTGTATTCACCTCCATATTTGATACAAGACAAGTACACAACCTCTCGCTCTGATACCACTTTGACAAGAAATATAAGCAAAAACGAAATCTTCTTTCTTGTATCAAGTATGATAGAGATAACGATCCCAAACAAAATATCAAGTCTGAATAAAATAAACGCAAACAACACAGAACACTTTTTACGTGGAAAACCTTCCTAGTGTAGGAAGTAAAAACCACGGGACTGATTTCGGAGTCCAACCAAATATTCACTATCAGAAGATGGGTTACAAAAATATTCTCTAGATAAAACTAGAGCATACGCCACAAGAAGTATGACAACTTCATACACAACCCCAATACACAAGATAATGAACCAAAATCAGAATACTCACTGAAATATCCCCAAAACGCAGTTAGAAGAAGATGATAAAAAAACACACTTAGATGACTCCAAATAAAAAACCCTCTGGAAAGATTGTAGAGGACAAGCAGACGAGACTTCTCACCAAAATTGTAGCCGATCAGACAACCGGAGACAGTCCGATTGAAAGCACAAAGTTCCGCCTCGAATCACCTTGCTCTCTCAACAACTGCACTATAGAATATGATGCTCATCTCCGAAAGACACTGTATAAATATATATTTATACATAAACCAAAATCCTATGTGTTATCCAAATTGGGCTTAGCCCATATGATAATTGGACTCCCACATAAGAAGAGCCCAACATATATTGCCCCTATAAAAAATGGGGTCCTATTTTGCTCGACATCCGCTGCTAAAAAAAGAGCTTTTAAAACACTTGTTACTTCAAATGGGAAAAAATATAAGAAACTTATATTAGATGTCGAAACTAGATGGAATTCTACTTACACAATGCTTGCACGTGCGCATGTTTTTAAAGAAGAGATTATGACGCTTTATAATGCATCTTATCGTGAAACACCAATTGAAACCGAACATTGGACATATTGTGCACACATGTTAAGATTTTTAAGACTTTTTAAAGAAAACATTCTAACATTTTCTTCACAAAATCAACCTAATGCTCATTTGGCCCTTTTCACGATTACTAATCTTGCCATGCATATGAATGAATTTAGATCAAATTATGTATGCGTAGACATGGTGCCCGGAATGGAATATAAGTTCACAAAGTATTTTCATCCAATCCCTGATAGTTATTCATTTGCTTGCCTTTTAGATCCTTTTTCACGAAAAGAAAAATTTGAATTGCTAGTTAGATGCTTTTATCAATCTGTACGGTTTTCTATAACTAAAACACCGAAGGAACCAGTTGACCCTGAAGGGTATATTAGCGGTATATATGAATGTTTGTATAATATCTATGATAAGTATGTTGCAAGATATAGATCAAATACATCTACAAATGCAAGGAGTAGTAACAATAGGGGTAGAGGGAGATCTTCAACTAACTATGTTCAATTGGCAATGTTACGAATCAATGTTACAGAAATCCCTCAATCTGATAATGAGTTGTCTAGATATTTGAGCAGTAGGTTTGATTTTACAAATTATCAAAACCAAAGTATTGAAGATATCATAAGATGGTGGGGGTACCAAAACTAAGAGTTTCCTATTCTTTACAGGATTGTTAAAGAGATTTATGCTATACCTATGTCTACAGTTGCAAGTGAGTGTGCTTTCAGCCAAACGAGGTTGCAATACACGACTAAAAGAACAAGATTGACGGGCAAAGCACTTGGAGTGCTTGTGGAAGTTAAGGATTGGACAGCGGCGGATAAAAGGATGCAAGACAGAGATTTTAGAGACGAAGTGAACATAGACGACATCTTCGAAGATTATCCGGATGATTACGAAGATACACTTGAACAAGAAATTGCGGAAGAAAACGAAGCTGAAGGTGGATCAAGTGAGGACGAAGACGAAGATTTTACTTACGAAGAAGACGAAGCTGGAGATGAATGATGTTTGTAATAGTTTTTTGCTATTTTGTATTGTAATTTGAAAACATTTGTACAACTCCTGGCCCGCAAGAGTATAAACTGTGAACGGCTAAATTATCCAAAAATGAATTTACCTTTTATTATAATAACAACAACTGTATTATGAAATACTTATAACTTCATAAGATCTAATTTTGGTTTAAAAAATAATAACAAACACTTGTAAAATTTAGAACCAAATCACAATAGTAATCAAAATGTAATATTAAAATTATAACCATAGAATTTGTAATATTTTAACATGATAAGATATAATTTTGGTTTGTAATATTAAAATCAACACTACTAATATTAGATCTAAAAACATATTAATAATATTCAAAATGTGATAATAACATAAGTAATATTTAAAATTTTGGACTATATAATAATTACAACACTTAAAATATTAATAACCAAAACAAATTAATATTAACCAAAATGTAATAATAATTCTATAATAATATACAATATCTCAATATTTTTTAAAAATAACATTTTGGTTATAAAATAAATAAAACATTTATAATATTTACCAATAAACTGCGGTTTTTTACAAATAAACCGTGGTTTCGCAGCCTGGCGGGTTGCAGTCCTGCCAGTTTGCGGTCCTGCCAGTTTGCTCTTTATGCGGTCGTGGCGGTCCTAATGGTTTGCGGTCCTGCCGGTTTGCGGTCCTGTCAGTTTGCAGTGGACCAGTTTCGCAGTTAAACCGCTAGTTCATAAACAGATTGTCAGCTTTGAACCGCGGTTCCACCTCTAATTATTATTATCTTTTATATTTGAACAAATTTAAGTTCTAATAGTTTTATATATTGAAATATACTATATCTTATCATCGGTATGACCCACACATAAAATTGTATAAATTTGGTTTTTAATTAAAGCTTTTGATATCTTAAACGTTTTCAAGCAATTAATATTATTTTCAATTATTTATTGTTAATTATTATATATATATATATATATACTCTTATAAAGAATATTTTTCCTTTTTAGGGTTAATTGTTTTGTTATAATATTTGATCAATAGATGTATATATTTATTTTTATATAAATTTAAAAGAAAAGTACGGGTAAATACTCTTTCGATTATTTAATTATCCACTAGTATCCGTTTTTTTATAATGTCACTTGGTACCTCGAATTGAAGTTTAGACAAAAATATCCCGACCATATATATTCATTGGTATCTTCACTAGTATTAACCTGAGAGTTGTTTGAAAAACATCACGAGAGTTGCTTGAAAAACTAACCTGAGAGTTAAGAGTTGTTTGCAATATTTCCTGAACAACTCTCTGTTTGCAACTCTCTCGATTTGTGAAATTTTATTTTTTAAAAAAATCAAAAAACATAAATGGATCTAGTTTTGTTCATTGTAAAAAAACAGTACCTTCATTTATTTTTTTCGAGCTCCGGTTTGAAAGATATTGATCTTTTAAAAATAAAATAAAAATACAAAATAAGAAAGAGAAATTTTGGTTACGTGGTTATTGATACAGGGTGAGGGTAGTTAGGATATTAAAATAATATTAGGTACTAGATGGTAATTAGGTAGTTGAAATGGATATTAAAAGATAATAAATAAAACCTTGAGTACTAGATACAATAAAATAGTTGAATAAGTACCTTAGATGTAATTTTTCTAAATTTAATTACTAATTTGATTAAATAAAAAATGAAATACTTTTTAGTTTTTACATAATTATAAATAATTTTAAAAATTATAAAAAAGAAAAGAAAATAAATAATATTTTATATATATGGTTATTTATTTATAACGATGAAAATAAAATAGTAATCTAAATTTGATCCACCTTTGAAAACTTAATTACATATAAAAACTAAATTCTACGGACTATCTCTTTTTAATACCAATTATTTTTAATAATTCTAAAATACCTTTGATTTTCTCTTTCTCCATCATTATTCTCTTCCATCTCCAATTCTCTCACCATTACAACCATCTCACTTTCCTTTTGTTAATCTTCCTTTATTAGTTAATTCACCTATTATCGTCCGATTTTTTTCATACCGATACAATCGATATTTATATTAGACTTTTTTAATACGGCCAATTAACAGTATTAAAAAACTTAACTTTTTTAGCAGTTTTAATTTTTTTCCCGAAATCTATCCTATAGACCACTTGTTTGATTCATCTTGTAAATATAAACATAACGGGAGTTTTGGTTTTATTTTTAGAATTATAAATAAAAAATAAAAACTTTAACTCTTTTTATATATATATATATATATATATATATATATTAAAAATTAGAGATAAAAAAAACTTTAACTTTTTAGATTCATCCTATAGACCACATTTTTTTGGATTTTTTTAGTTCGGAAAAAAAATCCAAAAATACATTGGTTTTGTTTTTTTGAGACGAGGGGAAACTAGTATCTTCATGATATGTTTTGTACTGTAAAAAAAGTATTTTACACGAATTTCTTATTATATGGTTTCACATCTATCATAGTTGGTCTGGTTTTGCATCTACCAGTACAAACTTGAAAAAGTTTCGCATCTAGCAAAGAAACAATTCTGCATTTTTTTTAGTAACATGCTCTTTTTTGTTTACACTCTAAAATTAAAAATTTAAATGTTTGTATCTTTTAAACCGTAACTCGGAAAACAAGTCAGAAAATACTATTGGTTTTGCTTATTTAAGATGAACAAAACTAGTACAATTCATGATTTTTTTATATTTTTTTAAAGTTATATTTTATATTGTTTCTGATTATATGGTTTCGTATCTATCATAGTTGTCATGGTTTATCATCTATCATAGTTGGTTTGATTTCGCATTCATCATAGTTTGCATGATTTATCATCCATCAGAGTTGGTTTGATTTCACATCTATCGTACTAGCCTACTTTCGCATATACTAGTAGAAACTTAAAAAGGTTGACATCTAGCCAAAAGAAATCACATCTTCTTCGTAACCGCCGTTTTTGTTCATTTACACTCTAAACTAAAATTTTAAAAGTTCTCGAAAAATATGAAAATACCGCCGGTTTTGTTTTTCTAAGACGAACAAAACTAGTACCACTAATGATACCTTTTTTTTTCTTTTCAAAAATTATAATTTACACTGGTTTCTCATTATACGGTTTCACACTAGCATCTATTAGTACAAAAAATACAAACGTTTCATATATATCAGTACAAAGAATACACACGTTTCACATCTATCTGTACATTGAATATACACGTGTGGCATATATCATTACACAAGGTTCACATCTATCTGTATAAGAATGACACATATTTCACATCTATGAGTACTTAAAATAAATTAGGTTTCACATATTCCAAAACTTCATCTTTTCGTTTAAGTTCTAAACCCTTTCTCAAACCAAATTATCCAAAAACACAAAAATACACTAAAAACGATCAACACCTTACTGCAATACAACATTTCAACTACAAAATCAACGTAATACCAAATGAATACTAAAAATCACGAGAAAAAAAAATAGAAATCGAGTTACCTATTTCGAAATAAGAAATACGGTAAAAAATCGAGTTACCTAAATAGAAAATAGACTTACATAAGCAAAAATACAAAATCAAATGTCGAAATCAAATAAAACATAATCAAAATTATACGAAAACAAAATAAAAACAAAGAATCGAGAGGAAGTTTAATCGTCACCTGTTATTATTTGTAAAACTCGAGAGAGAAAGAAACACCGGAAAGAAAGTTGAAGTAAAAAATAGAAAACATTTTATATAATTAATGGTATTTAAGATATTATTGAGTCGTAAATATAAATACTTGAATGAGAATACCTGAAAAATTTAGTAGTAGGTGGATAATACTTTTGTTTTTGGTCTTAAATGGTACTAAACCGATAAAAAACCCATATAAAAGACAAACAAAAGAAATTGGATTATACAACGGCTCTTTAGAGAGAGAAGCTATCCTCTCCCTCTAAAATTTCAAATCTCTCCAACCCGTCACTGTAAACTCCTTTCTTCCCAAAAGCTCCACTGTTTTTAACCTCTTACTTTTTGAACCTCCTCAAGCAGCTATCTGCCAGGCCTTTGTTTTCTTTGCGGAATGGTGTGTCCTATCAATCTGGCACACGAAGATCGAGCCTGTGTTTCTCTTCCGGCAGAGCATGTATGCCAGTGACGATTGATGAGTCCGGAATTTGTTGTCACTCTTTATAAGAACCGGATAGGGGCAATTTGGACGACATCCACCCACTGAACCGTCCAGACTGAACTAATGTACTAAAAACTTAATCACCTCATGACTAAGATAATTATCTACTTGCTTAAAACTAATGGGTCTTTGAACTCGACCCAAATCTATAAGTCAACCTGAAAGCCCATGTGGCCCACAATTAAGGGTATAAATACCCAACCACTTTCATTTAATGAGGGTAATAAAAATTAAATACAACCAGGCAGCTCAATTATCCCTCTACACCCTATCCAAACATTAAATACCTTTAAAATATCACAAAACTCTGGACAAAATTACCCTCAAACAAAAATAAACCTCACCAAATTGGCGACCACAGTGGGAGGACGATGGTGCCTGAATCTAGCATTCAAAACCATCAGGAAAAGCCAGTTCGGATGAATCCGGACGTGCAGGAAGTACCACCAGCTTTGGCCGAAGTGGCGGGAGAAAATGATGAATATACCATTGAGGAGCGAGATAGGTTAAAAGTTGAAATAAAAGCTCTGAGGGCTGCCAAGAGGGTAGAGATGGGCACAAAAGAGAAGTCTAAGGTGTCAGTTCATCATACTGACAATCCAAGGGAGCATGAGCCCTCAAAAACCCATATGAGCACGAAAAAGACTCATGCTAGCTCAAAAAAGTCTCACCAGTCTAAACCGGTGGAGAGCTCTGATTCAGACTCAGAATCTTCCAGCAGCTCCTCAAGCGAAGATGGAGTCGAGGAATCCCTGTCATCCAGCAGTGATGAAGGCCGTTCGAAAAAGAAACAAAAGTTAGTAAAAAAATACTCAAGAAAAAGGGATAGGCATGGAAAGTTAAAGAGGTATATAGGCAAAGGATTGTCTCATAGTCGGAGACACGTAGATTGGATGGTGATGGATCCTTTTGCCTTCCATGATGAACCAAGTATCTTTGCAACTCCTAATGAGGATACCGTTTTCAGTCGTGGCCAGAATTGGAGACAATCTCCACTGTCCTCCAAGATCATGTCCGGAAACCTCCCTAAAAGGTTTGACAGTACAAAAATGGAAAAATACGATGGCAGTAAAGACCCGGATAACCACTTGGAACAGTTCAAAAATTTCATGATGAATTTTGATGACGATGACAAGTTGCTTTGTAGAGAATTCTCCCAGTCGTTTACGGGGAGTGCTCTGAAGTGGTACAACAGTTTGCCACAAGGCTGCATCATAAATTTCGATACCTTTTGGGTGGCTTTTCGAAGACAGTTTGTTGGAAGTAAGGAGGTAAAAGGCAATGAAGACACAATTATCCATTGTGCCCAAGAACCGAACAAATCTCTAAAAGAATACATAAGTCGCTTTGTAAACACCAAAAATGGATTAGCTGATTGCTTCGAACAACTAGCAATAACTTCTTTGAGGCAGGGCTTAAACCCTGGAAACTTGGTTGATTCAGTAACCAGAAAAAAGGCCATGACATAGGGAGGTCTGCTGAATAAGGTTGGAAAGCAGATTAATGTAGACGAAAAAAAGAAAACTAGGGTGCACAGGCAGGTGAGGTCTGCTCCGGCTGCACCAAATCCAAACTAAAATCAGTCCGGAAACAAGCCTATGGAGGTCGGACAGAGTCATAACAGAGCCAAAGCTCAGTCTCAGCCAGCTGCACCAGCCCAGAGTAAAAAATCTAGAAATAAACGAGGACCTTGGGTTCAACCGGAGTGGTTTGCTGAGTTGAAAGAAAACGTAGCCACCATTTATGAAAAAACAAAAGACGAAGTACACTATAGAAGGCCGGCTGCGTTACAATCTCCTAGGGAGAGCCGTAACAATTGTTTCTGTCAGTATCATAATGATACTAGACATACCACTGAGGATTGTATTTCTTTGAAGCAAGAAGTCCAGAATTTGATTGAGAGAGGAAAGTTGGGAGCATATGTTAAAAGAAGAGGTGGAAATAGGCATGATAACGCTAATCGGCATGGTCCAAACAATGCAGGCACATCGGCTCCGGAAGAGGGCTATGGTGATAATCGAGAGGTTCGATGTAGAGTCAGAATACTTGGACCCTGATCCGACCCGGAATAGAGTGGGTGTTATTGTGGAACGTTGCAAGACGGGGTCCGGGCTTATTAACTTTTTTGAATCACTCACAATTTTTGGAGGAGACACCATGACAGCACCAACTGCTTCTTCGAGTAAGAGGCACGTTCATACTTTAGCTACCAAACTAGAAGGAGGCATGACTTCTTATCAATCGCAGATTCCATTTCCTTTCATTGATTTCGATGAGGATGACTTAAGGGATATAGCTGGTCCTCATGAAGATGCTGTTGTCATAGGAGCATCCATCGGGGGCAATGACATAAGGCGAATTTTGGTGGATACCGAAAGTTCTGCCAATATTCTCTTTTTAACTTCCTACAAAAAGATAAAAAATCCAGCAGTGATTCAACGTTCGAACATGTTGATTTTGTGGGTTTCACAGGAAGCTCAGCCGACGTGATCGGAGAATTCGAGGAGGAGGTCATATTGGGCAAAGGCCCTTTTTAAAAGATGGTTAGAATTCTGTTCGTCGTGGTAGATTGTCCCACTTGTTATAACGCTATTCTAGGGAGGTCTTGGCTCTCTAAGATGCATGTCGTGGCCTCAACAGTCCACCAATGTTTTAAAATATGCTGTGCAAGGACAAGTGGGGGTTGTTCGGAGCAGCCAAAAGGTAGCAAGAGAGTGTTATGCAACAACACTGGCTCCTCGGACGTTAAGGGAAGTTCGGATCAACGAGGAATATGAGTTTGAGGGGATTTCTGGGGGAGAGGGTGAAATTGATAACCCCAGAGAGACCCCTGGAGTTTTAATACCGATTGAAGAGGTTGAAATACATTCTTTGGCTGAAGGAAAAAATTTCAAGATAGGGTCCAAGATGACATCGAAATTAAATGATAAAATGTTAAAGTTCCTGAAAGACCATCAACATGTTTTTGCTTGGTGCAATGCTGATGTTACTGGAGTACCAACAGATATTATATCACACCAACTGTCCATCCGAAGGGACATAACACCTGCGATACAAAAGAGAAGAGCTTTTTCTAAGGAAAAGGTTGATGTCATAGTTCAAGAGGTCGACAGGCTTACTAAAATGGGGCACATAAAGGAGTCTCAGTACCCTTTATGGACAGCCAATCCGGTATTGGTGAAAAATAAAAATGGCAAGTGGCATATGTGTATCGATTTTACAGATCTCAACAGAGCTTGCCCAAAGGATTTATACCCAGTCCCCCGGATTGATCAGTTGGTGGATTCCACATCTGGAAACAAGCTGCTATCTTTTATGGATGCCTTCTCCGGGTATAATCAGATTCAAGTGGATCCAAAGGATCAGGAGCATACTACGTTTGTTACTGATAAGGGCCTTCATTGTTATAAGGTGATGCCATTTGGGTTAAAAAATGCTGGGGTTACTTATCAGAGGTTAGTAAACAAGGCTTTTGCTGGTCAAATTGGAAGAAACATGGAAGTTTACATCGACGACATGATGGTGAAAAGTGTGGACGAAGAACTACACTTGGTAGATCTCCAAGAGACTTTTTCTAACTTAGTGAAAGTAAATTTGAAATTAAACCCGGAAAAGTGTGTATTTGGAGTACAGTCCGGAAAATTCTTGGGGTATGTAATAAGTGAGCAAGAGATACAGCCTGACCCGAACCAACTTAATGCTCTACTGCAAATGGAGACTCCTCGGAATGTTAAAGAAGTACAACGATTGACTGGGAGGTTGGCTGCATTAAATCGATTCATTTCAAGATCCTCCGATAGTTGTGCCCCGTTTTTTAAAACTTTGAAAGGTGCAAAGGATTTTGATTGTTCCTCACAGTGTGATGAGGCCTTCGATGAAATCAAAAATCATTTGTCCTCCCCCAAGACTTTGTTTAAACCCGTTGACGAAGAGACTCTTTTCATATACTTGACAGTCTCTAGTTGTGCCATAAGTGCAGTATTGGTAAGGGAGGTAGATAATTATCCCCGCCCGGTGTATTACATTAGCAAGAGTTTGATTGATGCAGAAAAACGCTATTTGAAGCTTGAGAAATTAGCACTAGCCGTGGTAATTGCTGCGAGGAAGATGACACCTTATTTTCAGGCTCATCCCATTATTGTCCGGACGTCTTTTCCCTTAAAAAACGTTCTCCAAAAGGCCGACATTTCAAGTAGAATGACTAAGTGGTCAGTGGAATTGGGAGACTTCAAAATTGATTTTGCCCCTCAGACAGCAATCAAAGCCCAAGCGGTGGCATATTTCTTAGTTGAATTTCACTCAGATTGGAATACAAAGCAAACAACTGATATGAAAGACAAAAAAGTTTGGGTCGTCCGGACTGATGGTGGATCAAGTACCATGGGATGTGGTGCTGGGGTATGTTTGACCTCTTCGTACGGTGATATAATGTACCAAGCTATATGTTTTGCTTTCAGGGATTCTAATAATGAGTCCGAATATGAAGCTGCTATAGCTGGTTTGATATTAGCTCTTATTTGTGGAGCCAAAAGGGTCAAGTTGATGACCGATTCTCAGGTTCTTATCCATTATGCACAAGGTCAATCCGAATCCAAAAAGGAGCAGCTGGTTAAATACTTGCTTCTTCTTAAAGAAGTAGCACTTGATTTCAAGAGCATCATTTAGGAGCACATACCCCGAACAGAAAATATATTGGCAGAATCCTTGGCAACCATAGCCTATACTGAGTCCTACCCTTGGATTCATGTGCTAGAGTGCGCATCTATTCAAGTCATTCCGGAAAAGGAAGAAGAAAGTTTCAATATACAGATAAAACAGCCTCAAGATTGGAGATTTCCTCTTCTTCGATATCTCTCAGATGGCATCCTGCCTCCGGAAAAATAAATAGCAAGAAAAGTAAAGTAAAAGGCTCGTGGTTTTGTCATCATAAGAGATATTCTTTATAAGAAGTCTTATAGTAAACCCCTCTTACGATGTTTGGGGGTCGACGAGTCTCAAATAGTGCTCTCCGAGTTACATGATGGTAAGGGATCAGCTCACTGTGGATTCAGAGCTCTAACAAGAAGAGTTTTGTTAGCTGGGTACTATTAGCCCTCCATAATGCAAGATGCTAGGGATTTGGTAAGAAAGTGTGACCCATGCCATAGGTATAACAATGAAATTCATATCCCATCCATACCTTTAGAGTCAATTTCTGAGCCAATACCTTTTGCTCGATCGGGGTTGGATTTAGTGGGACCTCTACCCATGTCATCCGGGGGGCGCAGAACTATAATCGTTGCTATTGATTACTTTTCGAAGTGGATCGAAGCAGCTCCGTTGGCAGGTACAACATCAAAGGCTGTTATAAAATTCATTTTATCCAATATCTGTTGCAGATTTGGAATTCCACAAAAGATAACAACAGACAATGGACCACAGTTCGACAACAAGGAAATGGTCAACAGGACAATACTGTCCGGTCGAAGTGGCCAACAGGACAATACTGTCCGGTCTGAAGAAGAATTTAGAAGGGGCTGCTGGAAAATGACATAGTTTTTTGGGCTTACCGGACCACTCCAGGGGCTGCAACACAAGAGTCTCCCTTTGCCTTAGTATATGGGATGGATGCCATAGCTCCCATACAAGCTACTCTCCCTTCATTTCGAGTTCGTAATTTTTCCGAACACGCTAACGAGGTGGCAATCAAAGGCCATCTTGACTTAATAGAAGAAAGAAGAGTTAAGGCTCACCTTAGAGCTGCACACTATCAAGGTTTGATGAGAAGCAGGTTTGCTTCTAAAGTAAAGAGAAGGGATTTTCAGCCAGGGGATAAGGTATTGAGAAATGTTTTCCTACATACTAAAGAGAAGCAGTTCGGTAAGTTGGCTCCAACTTGGGAAGGACCCTATGTGGTCATTGAAAAGCTTAAGCCTGGGACATATCGGCTCCAAGACAAAGATGGAAGGATTTTGAATCACCCCTGGAATATTGAACACCTCCGGTTGTACTTAGAATAGAAACTATGTAAATATTTACTTGCTTAACAGTTTATGTAAATATTTAAGGGCATACTATTTCCTACCCTAGTGGCGCAGGGAGGTTTTAATGAGGTGTCCGGGCTTTTTTATAAAACTTGATGCCTTCTTAAAAGATTCGGAGTGTTTTAATTAAAAGCTTTATCTGAAATGTTTTGTCAATAGCAGACCGGATTAAATTGGTGGAGTGGTGACTGCTTAAACATTGGTCATCGGAGAATTTAAACACTCTCACTTTACTTTAGAATACTTGTGAAATAACTAAGGGCTGTTTAAACATTAGCCACCAAAAGTAAAACCATGAAACGATGCAAGAGTTATACAAAATAAAACTACTCATTAAAACATACGAAATGCCTTGGCCATCCAAGGAGTTTAAATTGTCAAAACAAGAAAGGTTCATCCGGACAAGGACCAAACACGGTTACAAAAAATGCCTTGGCCATCCAAGGACTTTGGTTCAATCACAATAGAATTAAAAAGATAATTGATACTTTAAGACTGAGCCTTTGAAGATGGCTCAGCCTCACTTGGTTTTTTCTTCTTTGGGTCATCATCCGGACTCTCCCCGGTTTCTTCTTCTTCATCACTGGTGTCCTCACTGGAGTAGTTGTACTTATCACCAACAGACATGGTATGGTGAGGAATGTCTTCGTACTCCACGAATCACCATAAATCTCCCAAGGTCTTCTTCAGAAATTTTTCATGAAATAATGGAACCATATCTGACCTAACCTTAGCATACCTTGCCTCTTGAGAATCTATCACCTCATTGGTATACACATCCATCCTAGCCTGGATTGTTTTCTCCTGATCCCTCAACAAGTCAGCCTTTTCTTGATCAGCTTTGGACACCTTATTCTCAAGAGAGATCTTGTCATTAGTTAAGGCCTGAATGGTGCTATCTTTGGCCTGCACCTCCTTTTTTGATGACAGGAGGTCTCTTTCCAGGACGGATTACTTTAGTTGGAGTTCTTTGACAACTCCTTCCGAAGCGGCTAACCTATTGGCCAACTCCTCCTGACGTTTCTTCAACTCCTCATTCTCTTTCCTCAATACCTCAGTATTTTGGTTAGCACTAAGAAGTTCGCTAGACAGTTTCTCTTTGTCGGAATTGAGGGCGTTGATGATGGCTGATTGATTGCGTACTTGCTTTTCCAAGATAAGCACTGGCTGGACATTGCTCAGAATAGAGTGAGCAATGACATCCCTTTCGCTCGAGACAGAAAAAGACTTACCGTTGAATGTGACGGTGTTCGAAGAACTTGAAGGGTGGTAGGGCCTAGCAAAATCATCTCTGGGGAGGTTTTCAAAATAAAGACCAATTCCCTCAAGCCCAGTAATGTCGACACCATCAATAGTAATATCCCCTCCTCCAAACTCTTCGGTGTGAAAGTCACCATGGATCTCTTCTGCTCTCGTAGGATCAGTAGGGTCAACGTGAGGTATTGGCTCCGGATCCCGGAGAGAAACCTCATCTCCATTGGAAGTTTTCTTTCTCTTGGCATCCCGGCCTCCACCTTCTGCTCCTCGTTTTTTTGTCATTTTTGAGGACCTTTTGAGGCTTTGAAGACCCGGAAGCTTCCTTGGTGCTCTCGTGTTCCACCACCTGTAATAAGGCATCATCGATTTTCCCTTGACCTTGTCCCTCGAGATTTGTTGGAATAGCTTCTTCCACCTTAGTAGGATTGGCCTCTGCCACACCTTGCCCGGCCTTGGCCTTTTTTTCCTTCATCTTGCTTGGGGCTTTAGCTCTGCCCGGCAAGACCAATTATCCATCTTTTCCCTCTGTCTTCCGGAGGATCACTCCTGGAGGGGGTGGAGTAGTTAATTCCTCCCAAGACAGATCCCTCCGGTCCGTTGTATTCCACAAATAGGATCTGGCTAAGTTGCCTCTGGTAAAGCAGTTGTGGAAGCGGTTTGCCCATTTTTCAGCTGTCCAAGCATTCAGCTTGGCACAAGTAGTTTTCCCAGCCTCTAGGTAATCGTTGAAATCCTTGAGCAGCACTACCAAAAAGCAAAAGGAAAAAGAGTTAAAGAATTTCTTTAAGTAAAAGTAGAAGTATCTGGTGAGATTATTACCATCACTTCGCCATCTGCTGGTGAGCATGTTTGGGTTGACACCAGCTTTAATTTTCTTCCTATTCTCCCAAGCACCGCTGACGAACATAAATTGAGTCTTTTAGCCTTTATCCGACTCAAGCAAGTCATCGACCACCTTGTAGTTGTCACCCATGTTGAAGTGATAGAAAGGGATGAAATGATTTCTGCAGAGTCTTGCCACGGCAGCAAATTGCTCTATCGGAAGAGGAATTCCGGAGAGCCTTGAAGCCATGATACATACCATAAGGGTGAACCATGCATTGGGGCTTAGCTGGCTTGGGCACAACTTAATTAGATGGAAATATATGACTATTTCTGGGTCCAAGGGAAACCTTAGTCCCCATTTGAACAACTCAGTATAGAAGACAATCTCGTTGAGCTTACAATCCATGGGCGTCTCCGGATCGATTGGGATCCTTACTTTGACATTCTCTGGAATACCCCACTTTGTCCTTATCCGGCCAAGTTCAGCTGTGTGAATGAAAGTGTACTTGATGTTCTGCATAGCCAGCAAATATCTAACATTTACCTTGTGAAAACAAGGCCCCACATTTCCCACAAGGCACTTCGGCAGGTCCGGGTGCTTTAAGCATACTTTTTCTTTACCTTTGCTCTTCCTAGTCATGGAAGTTTTGCTTGTTTTCCCGGAGACGTCATTTTCGAAAGGGGCTTCTTCGATGCTATCCTCCATTACATCCTCCATTACCATGAAGGGGTTGCCAGCTATCTTAGGAAGAGAGGGGCTCGTGATTGGCTCAGTAGGCCCTCCGGATGGTTGAGCATCCTTTCCCACTTGGGGTCTAGAGTCCGGTTGGGGCTCGGACTAAGAGGTCTCTTTTCGAAGACTAGAGCTAGTTGCCTCCGGACCGGACAGCTTGTCCTTGGAAGTTTTCATGGGTGCTTCTGACCCTGTGGTTTTACTTTTTTCCCCGGATTTCGAAGGCGTAGATTTTTGTTTAGGCTGTGTGCCAACAGCCTGCCCTTTTACCAGACGACCCCTTCGTCTATCTACCAGCTTCTCCGGGGAGATATCAACATCTGATCCCATAGCAATAAATGGGGAAGGTTTCTTAAAGCTTGTGACTGCCTGCCCTGGTTCAACAACGGGCTCTGACTCCTGGACCGATGAGCCCGAAACGATTGGTGAAAGGTTGGACTGGAACAACCTCCTAGGTTTAGCACTCTTAGTTGAAGAAGAACCCCGATCAGGCTCTGAGCTTGGTGTTTCTGGTTTATTAACAGGGGATGCAATCTTTGGAGTTTGAGAGATTAGAGATAATGAAGATAATGAAATAGTGAAAAGTGAACTGATTTATACTAATCATGTAGATGATGTTTCGATACCTAGGAGGATTCGAAAGGGTAGATGCAATGATTAAAGGCGGCGCTGATGTCGTTCGTATTAAATGAAAAGGTTGCTTTTTGAAGCAAGTGGGAGCGTCATTCTAGGAGAAAAACGGCCGGTGTGGCAAATCAGAGAAGGACACGTGTCCTACGATCTCTGGTGAAACTGCTCAGCTTCTAAGGGTTTCAGTCTGTCCGGATAAAGTCGTTACACATTTTCGAGATGTCCGGACAAAGTTATAATTACACTTGAGCTATTTTTTAGGTCTTGCCAAAGACCTTCGAACACAACCTAAAAAAGGGGCTACTGATGAGTCCGGAATTTATTGTCACTCTTTATGAGAACCGGACATGGGAAATTCGGATAACATCCACCCAATGAACCGTCCGGACTGAACTAATGTACTAAAAACTTAATCACCTCATGACTAAGCTAATTATCTACTTGCTTAAAACTAATGGGTCTTTGAACTCGCCCCGAATCCATAAGTCAACCCGAAAGCCCATGTGGCCCACAATTAAGGGTATAAATACCCAACCACTTTCATTTAATGAGGGTAATGAAAATTAAATACAACCAGGCAGCTCAATTCTCCCTCCACACCCTATCCAAACATTAATACCTTTAAAATATCACAAAACTCTGGAAAAAATTACCCTCAAACAAAAATAAACCTCACCAACGATGTCATTTGGTCGACGTTTTCGGCACCATCTTTGTCTGTATATTGGACTCGGTTGCCGTTCACATCAATACAATGGTTTCCGGCTGAGGGAGGAGCGACGCCGGAAAGGTGTTGCTTGGCGAACATCGAGATCCGGATTGCGATGAAGCAGATGGGCTGGATGATTTTGCGCTTCGGATCCTGCACTGTCAAGCCAAGTAAGGCTGTGAGCCACCATTGTATAGATAAATGGCTAAAGAATGCGCAGGAGTTTAGTAATGATTCAACTGCAAGCTATATAGATCAAGACAGTGTCTTTCTGAAAAACAAATGCTTGTTAGGATCCCGTGTAGATACCAATTCTGCCCAGACTTCTAGCTCTTCACATATTAGCTTGCCGATTTCGACCTACCACCCGTCTTTGGTGAATCAGAGTGGTGCCGGAAGCCTTGGCTGCATCATAGGAGTCGTTAAACTCCTTGCAGTGGTCGTCATACTACCACAGCCGGATACAGCCTCCTCCGACCATCACTACCCTCTCTCGGTAGGATACCTTGCAGCCCGCCTCCATTTCCTGGGTCGATGCATCAAGCCGGGAGCTGATGAGCGCCATTTTTCTTGGAAGAGTGGTAAGAGAAAGTCATTTTGTATGGCTGAGGAAAGTGCAGTATTGGATAAGATAAGTCTTATGCAATTTTGCACTAAGGTCCCCCTATTTTCAGTATTTATTATAAAGGTCCCTCCACTTTTACTATTTATTATAACTTTTAATTCTTCTTTATTAATTGAATTGGCAATTCTTTTAATTTGTTTGGATGTTTTTTTAATTTTTAAGAAAATATTTTCGCGACCATTAATCTCTAAAGACTTCGTTAGTAATAATGTGATGTCACCTAACCTAGAACTCTTGAAGGACCACCCACTGTTTCAGTTAGTATGTATGGGGTTTAACCCCTTAATGTTCAATTTCTCATCTTTTTCCTTCGAAGTTTTATCTTTAATATGAAATTATCTTGTTGGAATGTGCGTGGTCTTAATGATCCTGTCCGTCAAAAAGACGTTAGGGACTTTGTTTTCTCTAACGGTATCAATATTATCAGCCTCCTTGAAACCAAGGTTAGTATAAATAACGTTAGTTTTATTATGAATACCATGCTCCCCTGGTGGAAATACCTCACCAATCATGTTTGCCACCATTACGGCCGTATTTGGATTGCTTGGAATCCAAGCGTTTTTAACATTATCCCTATCCATTACTCTTCCCAGCTTATTCATTGCAATATAATCTGGACCTCCGCGAATGCTAGCTTTTTCGCAACCGTAATCTATGGATTCAATAATCCCTCTGAGCGATCCCCACTTTGGAAGGATTTATCCTCCATATCAGAAACCCTCTCTTCCACTCCTTGGATTGTCATCAGGGATTTCAATGTTATCCGTAACCCCCATGAGAGAACCAATAATGATACCCGTTGGAACAACTCTATAAATGATTTTAACGACTGCTGCCGTGACTGTAATTTGGATGACCTTCGCACCTCGGGTTTCCAATTTTCGTGGTTCTACCACCAAATTGATAACCATATCTCCTCCCGCATTGACAGGGCCCTCGTCAATGACCATTGGGATGACGTCTTCCTAAACTCTTTTTCCCACCTTGACCCTCCTCGCACTTCTGACCACACTCCGATCATCCTCTATCTCACCTCTCCCCGCATTCCTAAGCCCAAGACTTTCAAGTACTTTAACATGTGGAAGCTCCATCCGAGCTTTCTAGATATTGTCACCTTCAGCTGGTCTTCCCCCGACCATGAAAATCTGCTTAACTCTATTGTTATCAAGCTCGCGCGCCTTGCCCCCACCCTTGACAACCTTAACAAGAGAGAGTTCAGTGAGATCAGCCTGAGAGTGGAGAAAGCCCAATCCACTCTCGTCCAGGCCCAACTTTCCTTAGCGAATAACCCGACGGATCCCTCGCTTTTAAGGTTTGAGAGAGATGCTGCAAATAATTATATCTTCTTCAGCCGTGCTGAGGAATCTTTCCTCAAGAAAAAATCGAGAGAGACCTGGCTTAAACTCGGTGACAAAAACACCAAGTTCTTCCATCACAACATAAAATCCCGAATAGTCCGTAACAAAATTCTCTCTGTCACTACCAGTGATGGTCGGACCAGCTCAAACCCCAGAATTATATCGACTACCTATCTCTCCCACTTTATGAGCCACTTAGGCTCTCCTAGCCCTGATGGCTACCCGAGGCTCCATAGGGTCAGATCCCTTATTAATAAAGTCGCCCCCCCTGACAAGATCTCCATGGTTAAACCCATCATGGATGACGAGATCAAAGCTTCCCCTCTTTGACATCAACAGTGACAAAGCCCCTGGGCCGGATGGTTTTAGTCCAGGGTTCTTCAAAACCTACTGGACTATCGTTGGCCCTGATATCTGCACGGTCGTTAAGCACTTCTTTCATCAGGGCCTATTGGACCCAGATTGAAACAAAACCCTCATTGCCCTTATCCCTAAAGTCGATAACCCTTCTTCACCCTCGGATTACAGACCAATCTCTTGCTGCAATGTCATCTATAAGATTATCTTGAAGATCCTTGCGAACAGAATCAAACCCTCCCTTACATACCTCATTGACCCTTCCCAATCGGCTTTTGTCCCAGGCCGCTCTATTTTGGATAACATCCTCCTTACCCAAGACCTCATGCACGGATACCTGACTAACAGGAAATGCCCTAGATATGCCCTTAAGATAGACCTTATGAAAGCCTTTGATAACGTCCATTGTGTGCTCGTTCTTGATGCTCTCCTTGCGATGGATTTTCCCATCCAGATGATTGGGTGGATCATTCACTGTATAACCACCCCCTCTTTTGCCGTTTGTATTAATGAAAGCCTTACTAGCTTCTTCTAGGGGAGGAGAGGTCTCCGACAATGAGACCCCCTCTCCCCTTATATTTTTGTCATTATCATGCAGGTTCTCTCCCGTATCCTCTAGGAAAAAAGCTTAGACCCCCGCTTCGGGTTCCATTGGAAATGCCACTCGTTCAAGATCATCAACCTTTGCTTTGCCGATGACCTTATGATTTTTTTTCGTGCTAACACCAGCTCGGTCAATCTCATCCATGAGGGCTTATTGGAGTTTGCCTCTCTTTCCGGTCTCCGCCTCAATCCTGCTAAAAGCCAGATTTTCCTCTCGAGAACTTCTCCGGATATGAAGCACGACATCCTCAACATCCTTGGCTTCCGCGATGGGACCCACCCTGTTCGCTACTTGGGGGTCCCTCTCATTTCTTCAAGACTCACGTACAACGACTGTCGCCCCCTATTCTCTAGGATCACTAATCACATCAAGTCTTGGACTTCTAAGCATCTCTCATACGCTGGACGCCTTCAACTGATCAAGTCTGTCCTCTTTTCTTGCCAAGTCTATCGGTCCTCTATTTCATTCTCCCAGTCCGTGTTCTTAAGGAGCATTCCCAGCTCCTCCGTAGATTCCTCTGGTCGGGCTCTGAAATGAAGATCTCGGGTGCCAAAGTAGCTTAGGACATACTCACCTTGCCCAAAGAGGAGGGCGACCTTGGGATCCTAAACCTAAAAATTTGGAATCAAGCAGCCGCCCTAAAGTTTTTTTGATCCATATTAACTAGGAACCACAGTTCAATATGGACCTGGTGAACTATTGATGAGAAGATTAAAAACAAAAATTTTTGGACTATCCCCATCCCTTCATCCGCCAGCTGGGGTTGGCGTAAAATCCTCAAGCTCAGATCCCGCGCTTCAGATATTTATAAGGTCAGGGTGGGCAACGACGCTAATACCTCCATCTGGCATGACCCATGGTTATTCTCATCATCCCTAATCCGATGCTTCGGCAATGGAATTGCCTCTCTCACCCGCCTGCGTAATGTCTCCCTTTTCTCTGACCTTATCCGCGACGGCTCCTGGTGCTGGCCTCACCATGCCAGGGCCCGGAACCGCCACATGTGCTCTCATCTCTCGAAAATCACAAACTCCCTGTCCAATTTCCCTCCCCCGAACAGCTCAGAGGACGTCTTCTTATGGATTCCCAACAATTCCAAGCCCCATTTCACCATCAGTAGCACTTACTCCGCTATTCGTCCTTCAAGTACCAAGGTCCATTGGGCCTCGCTTATCTGGAACAAGTAATCCATCCCAAGGCACTCTTTTATCTCTTGGTTGGCCATCCAAAATAAACTCACTACGCGTGACAAACTCATCAGCTGAGGCCTGGACACCCCTCCTGACTGTGTCCTTTTCTCCTCGTGCCCGGAAACCCTTGAGCACATTATCATCATTTGCTCTTTTTACACAACCATTTGGGACAACATTTGCAGGCGGCTTCTTATCCCTTCAACCCCCGTGGACTGGACTTCTTGGATTGAGGAGGCCTGCGGCTGGTCGAACTCCTCTAGCAACTGCTCCTATATTTGGCGCGTCGCTTTCAGCGCCATCATCCATCATATCTGGCAGGAGAGGAATACCCGGATTTTCAATAATACTTTCACTCTTAGCTCGAGTATCGGCCATCGTATCCTCTCAGAACTCTGATACCGTTTTCATGGAACTAAGATTACTTTCCCGCTGTAATGTTTCTTATTGCCATTTGGCCTGACTACTTCTTTGTATGTTGGCAAAGTGCCGCTTGAACGTATTGTAAATTTTTTCATTTAATGCAATTTATAGCTTTTTATACCAAAAAAAAACCCATATAAAATACATTTAACAAAAATTAAAAATAAATTTTATTTTATTTATTAAAGGTCCAAATCAGTATTAATAATTTTTAATTAGTTACTATTTAGATGATTATATTATATTATATATAATTTATTAAAAGTCCAAATTAATATTAATAAAAATATTTTCATTAAATTCTTTATTATTATTAATTTGGTGATTAATAATTTTTATAATATTTATTTTTAAAAATAAAAAAAGATGCAATCGCACACATGGTTTTGGAGTTTATTTTAACATTTTCTTCTTTAATCTTTTAAACCTCTAGAATTATTATTTTTAATTAATCACGTGTTTAATTTGATTTAATTTAGTACATATTCATTTGATTGTTTGATAGGTTTAGGCATTAACCAAGAGATAATGTTTATCTCCTATCTATATTTATACCATTGTGTTGAATGTGTAGTGCGCTACTACCATGATTTAATGAAATTTAAACTAGGTTTCTAGATATTATGACCGAATTGTATAATGTAGTGGCCTAGAGCTACAATTAGTCATACAAAAAGTTAGTTGTTTGAGATGGAGAGATGATAACAACACAATATAAAGAGACCTTATTTTTAAGAAGAATATAGATAATATCAGATTTATTGTGATATATGATGAAATAGTTAAAGTATTCTATTTTAATTGTTTATTTATATATTTATAAGTATTGATAGTATGTGTAACGCCTATAATTACCTATGAGTTCAATTGTTTATTTTTAAATTTATGACTCAATTCAATAGGTAAAACTCTATTTCAGAATTGTATCAATACCACTAGGTTGAATGAGTAGTGTGCTACAACCATGACCTAGTGAAGTCTGAACTAGGTTTGATAAGGGGGATTCACCGAGTAAGCATCTGAACGAGCAGGAAAGGCAAGTGACGAGCTTGGATTAAGACAATAGAGAAAGAAGAAGAACAAGAATCAAACGAGCGAACAAATGAGGATGAGCCAACGATAATCTAAGGGATGAGTTGACCGACCAGACCAAGGATACAATAACCAAACAGAGGGTGAGCTCGTGCATAACTGATCGGTCTCAAGCTAAGTAGAGAACGAGCTCAGAGATAGTTGACCGACCTCGAATAATGACAAAGAGAAGCCAAGCGACCAAAAACGATTGAGCGAGCTCAGACACATGCAGTTCGGCACAAGTCTTATCGCGCTCAAAAGCCAAGCCAGCTCGGATTGGCACACATGTCTAGTCAAAACAAACAATTGAAGAATAAGGCGTTTCCTCATTCATCATTTAATAGAGCTATAAACTTTGGGTCAAACCGTTTAGGTAGTTTGTCCGAAATTATAGGAGAAGTGATGTTAGTGAGTTAGTGGGGGTATTAAGTATAATTAAATACGAATGTAACTACCCACTAACGATGAGAACTATAAGTAGGGAGATTCTTTTGATAAATGATATGATTTTTTACATTGTCTCTTTTCTGACTAAAACGTATATTTCAACTTTGGTAACAACTTGTTATTCCCATAACAAGGTATAACAAGGTTGGTATGGACTAAATATACAAGTAGACATACAAGAAGGTTAGTTGGTGGTGATCGAAAGATAAAAGCAACACTTTAAAAGAATAAATTGAATTTAAGATATATATTTAAAGTAAATTATTTTAGGATGAATTCCTACGAGGTACACCAAATATTCCAAAATTCTTCTTACATACACCGAACTTTCATAATTCCAACATGTGTATAGAAATGTTGGAATTTCAAAAGAACCCATGCAATTAAAAAACACGTTTAATCGCCTCATTTATTTCAAAAACAAAATCATGTTTAACTCACCACTAGTCCTCTTATCGTGTTGGTCCGATCTAGGGTTAGACTGGATCGAGACTGACTAGGTAAATTACCGGGATGGTCTAGCCTAAACCAATAAGGAAGAGAGCTTGACACTGTCGACCGAGACCAGCCCGTTAAGAGTTGGTTTGGTATTGTCCCGTCCGATCGGGCCCGATCTAGTCCGGTCCATTTTGACTATTTTTTTCTACACTTTGAATATTATCTGTTTCATTAGTTTAAGTAACACCTCTATAAAATCTATCATATTCACATAACAAAAAACATTTGCTTACATGCATTAGTTAAAATAGAAACTCAATAATAATAATATAAAATGCGAATTAAACTGAATTTGGTTGTAATTGAATTGGAGACATGAATAAAATGCGAATTAAAAATGAAGAGATGAATTATAATTTACAAACTACAGTTACCATCAAATTCAAAACACGCATATATATAAATTAAAAAATATGCATTTATAATTTCCATAAATTTAATCGAATTATGTAGAAAATCAAATTAGAAAACTGCCAATTTAAATTGGTTGAAAGATAAGGATGAAGATCGATTAATATTGATAGATGACGAAGAGAATATAAACGATGAAGAATGCTTTTTTTTGCGGTGCAAATTGTTTATCGCAGACAAATTTTAATTTTAGTTTAGGGTTAGATTAGAAAAATAAGAAGAACAAAATACTTATATATCTCTATTACTGGTCTGGTTTCCAGATGGACCGGTCCATACTGTTAAGAGAGTTGGTCCATCATTTGAGCTCTCAAATAGCTCTCTAAGCTACCCGGACCGGTGTCAGACGAGGTTATCGAACTGGTCTTTGGCGGGTTAACGGGTTGAGAAGCCAATAACAGGTATATTCACAACCACCACCACCACTACAAACACCTCCGCCACCACGACCACCACAATCACAACCACAACCACCACCATCACTATCACCACCACCACCATCACAACCATCACAACCACGACCGCCACAACCACCACCATCACGACCACCAAGACCACGACCACGACCAACACCACCACCACGAAAACTACAAACACCATGACCACCACCATTATAATGATCACCATAATGACCACCACGACTATCACGACCATCACGACGATGATGACCACCATCACCGTCGCCACGAAAAACATATCACCACCACCAGTAATATCGGTGATAAGATTGTTACTATATTAAGAAAATTAGTAATAAAACTTTTATTCTTAGATATTTTGGTTAACAAAAATCAATCATATTATTCAATTTTTATTATGAAATCTCTTTTAGTTGTTTAGATTAACAAAAAGATATTGTTATTCATATAAAAGTACAAAAAATAATCATACTACTTCTATTAGAAGTCTCTGTATATAAGTGAGAACAACCGATCTCCACACTAGTATGGTATTGCCTGCTTTGGGTCTGAAGACCCGCACAACTTTACTTTTTAGTCCACTTCCAAAAGGCCTCATACTAGTTAAGATATGTTGTTTCTTATATACCACTGATCATTCCCATGTTTAACCAATGTGAGGTGTGGGACTTTGGTCGCCATCTTAACAAAAATATGTATTGTTTCAATTGATATTAACCAATCATACTTAAATATTAAACTTAGGTATTTTGATTGATAAAAATCATTCATGTTATTCATTTTTATATAAAAATTTCTTTCAATTGTTTAAATTAACGAAAACAAATATTGGTATTCATTTGAAAATATAAAATTTAATCATGTTACTCTTGTTAGGAATATCGTTAATAAGATTGTTACTTTATTATAACAAAATTAGTAAGACTGTTATTTTTAGGTATTTCTATTGATAGAAATCAATCATGCTAATTATTTTTTATATAAGAATCTCTTCTAATTGTTTAAATTAATCAAAATAAATATTGTTATTCATTTAAATATATAAAGATTAATCATGTTACTTTTGTTAAGAATATAATTAATAATATTGTTACTTTATTATAACAAAATTAATAAGACTCTCATTCTTAGGTATTTCGATTAACAAAAATCAATCATATTTTTTTTTATAAAAGAATGTCTTTCAGTTGTTTGTATAAAAAAAATCTTGTTATCCATTTCAAAATACAAAAATTAATCATGTTAGTCTCTATTAGAAATATCGGTAATAAGACTATTACTCTATTAAGAATAACAGTTAAGACTACTATTTCTATGTATAGTCTCCAATCTCAAATCTCCAATCTCCAATCTCCAATCTCCAAATCTCCAAATCTCCAATCTCCAATCTCCAATCTCCAATCTCCAATCTCCAATCTCCAATCTCCAATCTCCAATCTCCAATCTCCAATCTCCAATCTCCAATCTCCAATCTCCAATCTCCAATCTCCAATCTCCAATCTCCAACCTCCAAGCTCCAACTTCCAACTTCCAACTTCCAACTTCCAAACTCCAAACTCCAACTTCCAACTTCCAACTTCCAAACTCCAACTTCCAACTTCCAACTTCCAAACTCCAAACTCCAAACTCCAAACTCCAAACTCCAAACTCCAAACTCCAAACTCCAAACTCCAAACTCCAAACTCCAAACTCCAAACTCCAAACTCCAAACTCCAAACTCCAAACTCCAAACTCCAAACTCCAAACTCCAAACTCCAAACTCCAAACTCCAAACTCCAAACTTCAAACTCCAAACTCCAAAATCCAAACGAAGCCAAAATAAATATCGGTAATAAGACTATTACTCTATTAAGAATAACATGTAAGACTACTATTTCTATGTATTTTGTGTAGAAAAAGATAAACAAAAAAAGACGACTAGAAAAACAAAGACTAGTAGGGTTTTATTATTTAGAAAATGTATCAATTACATAGAGTATAAAGCTCTTATTTATTGACAAACTATATGGACTAATGGGCCTAGGTCTTATATCTCCAACACCCTCTCTCAAACTCGCAATGCTTATTCTTGCATTGTGAGCTTGTTACACAAAATAAATAAACAAAATTGCACCAAAAACCAAACACGAAACTTCAAAACCATAATCGAAGCCAAACTCAAAACAAAACGCCAAAATCAATCTCCAATCTCCAATCTCCAATCTCCAATCTCCAATCTCCAATCTCCAATCTCCAATCTCCAATCTCCAATCTCCAATCTCCAATCTCCAATCTCCAATCTCCAATCTCCAATCTCCAATCTCCAATCTCCAATCTCCAAGCTCCAAGCTCCAACTTCCAACTTCCAACTTCCAAACTCCAAACTCCAACTTCCAACTTCCAACTTCCAAACTCTAAACTCTAAACTCCAAACTCCAAACTCCAAACTCCAAACTCCAAACTCCAAACTCCAAACTCCAAACTCCAAACTCCAAACTCCAAACTCCAAACTCCAAACTCCAAACTCCAAACTCCAAACTTCAAACTCCAAACTCCAAAATCGAAACGAAGCCAAAATAAATATCGGTAATAAGACTATTACTCTATTAAGAATAACATGTAAGACTACTATTTCTATGTATTTTGTGTAGAAAAAGATAAACAAAAAAAGACGACTAGAAAAACAAAGACTAGTAGGGTTTTATTATTTAGAAAATGTATCAATTACATAGAGTATAAAACTCTTATTTATTGACAAACTATATGGACTAATGGGCCTAGGTCTTATATCTCCAACACCCTCTCTCAAACTCGCAATGCTTATTCTTGCATTGTGAGCTTGTTACACAAAATAAATAAACAAAATTGCACCAAAAACCAAACACGAAACTTCAAAACCATAATCGAAGCCAAACTCAAAACAAAACGCCAAAATCAATCTCCAATCTCCAATCTCCAATCTCCAATCTCCAATCTCCAATCTCCAATCTCCAATCTCCAATCTCCAATCTCCAATCTCCAATCTCCAATCTCCAATCTCCAATCTCCAATCTCCAATCTCCAATCTCCAATCTCCAATCTCCAATCTCCAATCTCCAATCTCCAATCTCCAATCTCCAATCTCCAATCTCCAATCTCCAATCTCCAATCTCCAATCTCCAATCTCCAATCTCCAATCTCCAATCTCCAAACTCCAAACTCCAAACTCCAAACTCCAAACTCCAAACTCCAAACTCCAAACTCCAAACTCCAAACTCCAAACTCCAAACTCCAAACTCCAAACTCCAAACTCCAAACTCCAAACTCCAAACTCCAAACTCCAAACTCCAAAATCCAAAATCCAAACGAATCCAAACGAATCCAAACGAATCCAAACAAATCCAAACAAGTCCAAGCAAATCAAAACAATTCCAAACTAAATATATACCAAATCCAAATCGAAACGAATAACGAAATCTAAACACCAAGCAAATCAAAAAAATTCCAAACTAAATATATACCAAATCCAAATTGAAACGAATAACGAAATCTAAACACCAAACAAATCAAAACGAATCCAAACAAAGCCAAACAAATCAGAATCCAAAATTAAATCTAATATTGAATTCAAATACCAAATCCAAATTCAAATCTAAGTTACAATAAAAAACAAAACCAAAGTCAAAATCAAAATCTAATCCATGGTTTTACCTACAAAAATATTGCACTGTTTTAGTAACAATCTCTCCTAAACCGTGGCACCAAATCATAATCTAACCGTTCATATTGAATAATTAGGTGTCCCAAACATGCTTTCCAAAATTTAGCAAAACCCGACGCCGTTTACTTCTCGATTGGGTCTGTTGATTGTGGATGCACCCACCGGATTCGAAAACCAAATGTTTTCACTATTTCTTTCTTCTGGCGGACAACTAAAACAACTGTCTGGTGACATAATAGAAGACATGAAAACTTTAATATTTAAAGTTACAAATCCAAACAAAGCCAAACCGAATTCAAACAAAGCATAACGAATCCAAACAAAGCCAAACAAATCCAAACGAGTCCAACCAAAGCCAAAAAAATCCAAAAAAATCAAAACGAATCCGAACGACATACACCGATTTAAGCAAACTTATATATAATCCAAATGTCAAACAAAATCAAAACACCAAACAAAATCAAAACGATAAACATCGATCTAAGCATCAGACAAAGTCCAAACGTCAAACAAAATCTAAAAAAAAAAAAAATCAAACGAAATCTCAACGTCAAATAACCAAACAAAATCCACATGAAATCTAAATGTCAAATTCAAATACCAAATCCAAATCCGAAACTGAATTCATTACTAAATCCAAATTCCATTCAAAATCAAAATGGAATTTGTGATTTCACCAACAAAAACCTGCACTGTTCCAGTAGTGATTTCTCCCGAACCGTAGCACCGAATCATAATCCAACAAGTCAAATTGAAGGATTAGATGTCTCAAACCTATTGTCCAAAATTCATAAAAAAAATATATTCCGTTTACCATTCGATCGGGTCTGTTGATTGTGGCTTCACACACCAGATCCAAAAACCTAAAATTTTCAATTTTTTCTTTTTGCAGACAACTAATAGAACTGTGGCTCTAATACCGTATGGAAAAAGATAAACAAAGAAAGACGACTAGAGTTTTATTATTTAGAAAGTGCATCAATTACATAGAATATAAATCTCTTATTTATAGACAAACTATATGGGCTAATGGGCCTAGGCCTTATATTCTTAACATTTCGATTACAAAAATCAATTATGTTATTATTTTTTTATAAAATGATTTATTTCGATTGTTTATATTAACAAAAATAAATTTTGTTACTATACGAGGAATAACAATAATAAAACTATTACTCTTATAAAAAATAATATTAATAAAACTGTTACTCTTAAGTTGTTTTTAAATGAGTCGACGTCTATAATTTTTCTTATTATGTCTTATCTCATATGTTTTTATATTTGGTCTCACGTGTTTTTTTATGCATAGTCTCGCATGTTCATTTATGTATGGTCTCACATTTTTTATACCCGGATATTTGGTTATGTCGGGTATCGCATACTCGTAAAAAAAAATTCTAATTTATTTTTAGAATATCATTAATCGATCTACTTTTATTCGTCTTAAATTTTTTTTATGGTACTTGCATACTTTTATAGAAAAAAACATGTGCATATGAGATATTATATAGAGAATTAAATATTGAACTATAATTAATTATAATGGCCATTAGGTCAGCAATACTGAAAGTAGATGTACTAGACACTATAAATTTTAGTTTTGAATACTTTTGATGATATTTTTCTTATTTTAATTGTCTAACTTTCATAGTAATTTATTTGTACATATTTAGATTTGATTTATTCTTTGATATATGGTCATATTTTTAAACAAATTAAATGAATTTGATAGCGTAAAAATCTAAATTTATAGAAATATATTAAATAATATGTTTTGGATACGGTATCCGAATCTCAATACTTATTACGCTTGTGATTTATTTTGTTTTTGGCGTTCTTATTAGATATTATATTCAGATTTTATACTTAATATTTATTATTTTATTATTTTTTTACCTTTTTTTTATTTTTGCTTTTCTTTCTATTGGGGGATTATTGATCTGAAATGTACATTGGGATTTCTATGAAATATTACAGAGGCATTTTTTACTTTTGCCGAGTATGCTGTTATGAATATTCGTGCCAAATCTATAGGCGTTTTATTATTCTCTTTTATATTTGAATTTTTTTAAGATCTAAATAATTTTCTATATTAAAATATAGAATATCTAATCATATGTATGACCCACACATAAAATTGTATAAATTTGGTTTTTAATTAAACCTTTTGATATCTTAAACGTTTTCAGCGATTAATATTATCTTTAATTAGTTGAGTAGGTACCTTTGGTACAATTTCTTTTTTTTGAGAAAAGTACCGGTAAATATCTTCTCAACTATGTTATTATGCGGCGGTACCCGTTTTTTGGATAGTGTAACTTGGTATCTCGAACTGAAATTTGGACAAAAATACCCCCGACCAAATATAGGCGCGCTGAAAAAAAAAACCGGGTACAATTCTCAAGATGTGAATTGCTTGCAAATTCTCAGGATGCGAATTGCTTGCAATTTCTGAACGAATCTCATGATAAGATGCGAATTGCTTGCAGTTTCTGAACGATTCTCATGATAAGATGCGAATTGCTTGCAATTTCTGAACGATTCTCATGATAAGATGCGAATTGCTTGCAAAATTCTGAACGATTCTCATGATAAGATGCGAATTGCTTGCAACTCTCAAGATTTCTGAACGATAAAAAAAAAAACCTGGTACAATTCTCAAGATGCGAATTGCTTGCAAATTCTCAGGATGCGAATTGCTTGCAAATTCTGAACGATTCTCAGGATAAGATGCGAATTGCTTGCAAATTCTGAACGATTCTCATGATAAGATGCGAATTGCTTGTAATTTCTAAACGATTCGCCTAATAAGATGCGAATTGCTTGCAAATTTCTGAACGATTCTCATGATAAGATGCGAATTGCTTGCAACTCTCAGGATTTCTGAACGATAAAAAAAAACTGGTATGAAAAAAAAAACTGGTACAATTCTCAAGATGCGAATTGCTTGCAATTTCTGAACGATTCTTGCAACTGGTGAAATTTTATTTTTTTAAAAAATCAAAAAATATCATCAATGGATCTAGTTTTGTTCATTTTTAAAAAACAAAAGTGATGGTACTTTCATTTATTTTTTTCGAGCTCCGGTTCGAAAGATACGGATATTTTAAAAATAAAATTAAAGAAAAAGTAGGAAAGAGAAATTTTTGTTACGTGTTCATGAATGGTGAGGGTAGTCAGGGTATTAAAATAAATTTAGGTACTATGCGACAATTAGGTAGTTGAGTTGGGTATTAAGTGACAATTGATCAAACCTTGAGTATTAGATGACAATAAAATAGTTGAGTAGGTACCTTTGGTACAATTTCCCTTTTTTTATATAAATAAAATATATACTTTTTTATAAATAGCATATATATTTTTATAAACCAGGCATAAAAAAGAATATTTTCTTTCAAAAAAAAAGAATATTTTCTTTTTTACGGTGATTTAAAAAAAAATATTTGATCAAATAGATATTTATATTTATTTTTATATTAATTCAATTACTAATTTGATTTAATTAATCAAACATTTTTATAGATAATTCATAAATTTATAGCAAAGAAGAAGGAAAAGAAATGGTATATATATATATTGTAAGACAAAATACCCTTAGAATTTCAGTTTATCAAGTGACATCGTTGTTCAAACACAATAACTTTATATCCACAAACACAAGCAAAAATAACAGACTTAGAACAAAGATTAATAGTATTGTAGGCACTACGTGGTAAAAGTATACTTTAACTGGTAAAATTATACTTTAACTAGTGACACGTAGGTAAAAAAATACGATTTAACTATTTTTGGCTAACTAATTTGATTATGCTCTAATCGTGTATGTTAAAAGACTATAATTAGTGAATAAAATAACAAACAGAGAAAAGTAACCGCTAAAATATAAAGGATCTATCTGCTAACTCGCTCTGGGAATTTAACAAGTCATCTAAAAATCAGAGAATTTAACAAGTCATCTAAAAATCAAAAGTTAACGTTGTAGTTTAACGCTTCGACTGTGCATGCTCTAAGGCAATATATAGCTAGCTAGGATATAGAAAAGTATCAAAACTCATAACACAATTAAACAACACAATAGACCTAAAATTTAAAAAATTATAAGACCTAAAAATCTGGGAAAACAAATTATAATACAGCGTATCCATTACAAAACAGCAAGTAAATGTTTATTTTAGACAAAATAGAACTACTAACCCGTTTCTTAGTATCTTCATACAAACAGACAGACAACTACTATTACTAGAGAGCAAAGTGAATCAACTGCAAGCCTTGAAATCATAAAAGACTCACCCTCAGAAACTGGTGGAAATGAGAAAGATTTGAATAACGATCCTGAAATGATTGAAGCGTTGCATACTCTGGAAACTAGATCTTTGTTTGAAGTTAGAAGAGAACCTGCCGAGCCTATTCCTGAGATCACTTCTCCATCCAGATACACAACAGGTAGCCTTCCATGTTCTCCTACACATGATTATAAAGATAGTGATTATAAAGATAGTGAATTCACGAAATCTCAAGGAAAGAAAATAAAGAAAACAAAGAATTGGAACAACAAAGTCCCTACATCATCCAAACTCTTACAACTCAAACAGGCTGTTAAATCTAGACAAAATAAATGACTATTAAGATTATCAACTGGAATTCCAGGGGGCTGGGGAACAAACAAACTATGAGGAGACTAAGGTCATTAAAGAGGTCTGAAAATATTGCTCTTATAGCTATTCAAGAGCCCTTGATTAACTCAATAAGGATTGGAACTGTGGCAAAAAAGCTGGATTACAGTCAATGCTTTTGGAATATAAACAACAAGATATGGCTTTTGTGGAGCTGTTTTCAAGGTCAATGTTTTATTCAATGAAGATCATATAATTCATGCTAATGTCAACCACACTACTTTGAATAAAATTTTCAGATTGTCTGTGGTCTACGTTAAATGCAACAGAAGTTTAAGATTGGATCTATGGGAATCTCTTAGAAAGGTAAAGGACAATGCTACTGAATGAATAGTGTTTGGAGATTTCAACATCATTCTTAACTCTGATGAACAACTTTCTTGTACCAGAAGGTCCAGAAATTTCTTGAGAAGCATATATGACTTCAGTAGTGTTATTCTGGATTGCAACCTAATTGATGTGGGCTACTCAGGATCTAAATATACCTGAACTAATGGCAGGAAGTGGAAGAGACTGGATAGGGTGCTTTACAATAAACCTTGGATCAGATACTTTGACAATACAAAGGTGGTTCACTTAGCAAAAACATGTTTTGATCATTGAGCCATATGCATTACAATTTCATCTAATCTGGTCACATTCAAACCTTCTTTTAAGTTCTTAAACATGTGGGCACAACACCCTGGTTTCTTAGAAACAGTTGAGAAAAGCTGGTCTGGTTTCATGCTTGGAGATTCTATACAAAGGTTCAGGCACAAGTTAAAAATGCTTAAGGGGGATTTGAAAACTTGGAACAACAGTGATTTTGGAAATGTGTTTGATGCAATTAAGCAAGTTGAATAGGAAATATATTTCAGGGAAATCAAGTATCAATCTACAAGGGTTATTTCTGATGAGATAATATTAGACAAGGCAAAAGAAAATCACTTAAATCTGCTGGCAAGAGAGGAGAGCTTCTGGGAGCAGAAAACTCATACTCTATGGCTGAAAGATAGTGATAAAAACACTACATTCTTCCACAACCTTGTTAAAAAGAGAGCTAAAAGGAATAAAATTCACAGAATATGAGATGTAGATCAGTGGTTGGAAGATCAAAATACAATAGCCAACTCTGCAATTTCTTATTTCCAAACTCTCCAAACTGAATCTTTTAATATTATTGAATGCTCTTATGTTTTTTAGTTTATTCCTAAACTTATATCTCATTATGATAATACAATGTTAACAACTATTCTCTATGATGATGAAATTTATAAGGTTGTCAACAGTCTAAATCCTAACAAAGCAGCATGACCTAATGGATTCAATGGGAAATTTTTACAGAGAGTGTTGGGTTATAATTTCAGTTGATCTCTGTGCTGCTATAAAATAGATATTTAAAGGTGTTAGAATCCCTTATGGAATTCATTCTTCAATGATTTGCTTAATTCCTAAAGTCAGCTCACCAAAAACTTGGAAGGATTTTTGGCCAATCAGCCTGACCACAATGGTAAATAGGATATATTCTAAAATCATCAACAACAGTATGGCCCTTATACTTCCTAATCCGATTTCTGAAAAGCAGGAAGCTTTTGTTAAAGACATGAGCATCCACGAGAACATTCTCATTTCAAAAGAACTATGCCATGATCTCAATCTCGAAACAGGGAGAGGTAATCTGATTTTGAAAATTGACATGGAGAAGGACTTTGATAAGATGTCTCACAAGTTTATCCAAATTATTCTTAAAGTTTTTGGTTTCAACTCTCAATTCATTGAGTTGATGAACAACAATATTAATAACAATCATTTTTATTTGATTATTAATGGTATTACTAAAGGTTTCTTCAAGTCTAATTAGAGATTGAGACAAGGGGATCCCTTATCCCCCAGTCTATTCATACTAGCTGAGGAGTTCTTGATAAGGGGTTTTAAGATGATCAATGAAGCTAGCAGTTCTATCAGGTACAAACAAGAGGAAATCATGTCATACCTTGCTTGGCCTTCGCTGATGACCTCACCATCTTTTGCAATGGATCAGCTGATTCTATCTCCAAAGTGTCAGAGTTTCTTTCACACTACCAGAGCATCTCGGGTCAGCTTATAAACAAAGGAAAATCAAAGTTAATAGTTGCTGCAAATATGAGAACTCACAAGATTAACATAGCTGAAAGGATACTGGGAATAAAGCATAGTTCTATGCCTTTCAAGTACTTGAGAGTAATGATGCGTAACAAAAACAGATTAAGTCATTTTGATGGCATAGTTTCCAAGATCAGAGAAAAAATAATTGATTGGGATGGTAGCGCGTTATCCTTTGGTGGAAGACTTGTACTAATCCAGTCAGTGTTATCTACTCTATCTCTTTATCACATTCAGAATACATTACTTCCTAAATCTGTAATGAGGAGGATTGAAAATCTCTATAATAAAATTCTTTGGGGCAACAAGATTGAATCTAAAATAATCAATTAGTCTTCGTGGAGCAGGATATGTACACCTTATAATGAAGGGGGAATCAATGTCAAGAAGCTGGAAACACTGCAGGATACATACTCATAAAGATATGGTTTATACTTAGAACTAGAAAAACTCTATGGGAAAAGCTAATGATTTCTACCTACTGCAAATGACACCATCCGGTTCCTACTCCTATTCCTAAAAGGAAATCAAAAGTCTGGTCTAGAATATCTAGAATCAGAGACAAAGTTAATAAATACATCTTCTGGATACGAGGGTGTGGGAAGATTGAATTTTGGCTAGACAAGCGGTGTACTGAAAAACCTCTTATCTATTTCAACGAAACTGACAACAGAAGCTGGTATGAGAGTACTAAGTTAAACCAATTCTGGGTCAATGGCAAGTAGGATATTAACAAGTTAAGCACTACTGTCACTAGTCCTGTCGTATCAAACATCCTTAAGCTTAAGCTCAACAACAATGCTGACAGAATCAAGTGGGTTATATCTCCTGATGAAACCTTCAATTCAAAACTGACATGGATTACAATAAAAAAACAAGAAAACAAATCAAACCTTTACAGAAAGCACTGGAATCCGGTTACTCCCAAGAAATGTTCTTCTTTCTTTGGAGAGCTTTAATAAATTGGTTCCCTTATGAGGTTAATATTCAGAGAAAAAACTTCCATCTAGCTTCAAAGTGCTAGTTCTGCTACAATAAAGAGAGCTCTAAATATGTTATGGTTCATTGCAAACAGGCATGAACTGTGTGGAATCACTTCAGTGCCATTTTCGGAATAAACGTTACCACAAATATGACCCTTCACCATCTCATTCGCACTTGGTACTGTTCGTCCAAGAAGGTTTGTAGCATAAGAACAATTCTTCCAGCAATCATCGCTTGGGCAATCTGGAAAGCAAGGAATCACAAGAAGCACCAAGATATGAATACTTCACCGAGATCCATGATTGACCAAGTAATCCCCATTATAACTGGTCTGACCAACGCTAACCTTCTCAAGAGACGCCACTGGGTAAGGATATCAGATTTTCAACTCAATTGGGATGCAATGTTCACCACACCAAGATGATAGTTCCCATCTCTCTCAAATGGACTACACCAAAACTCAATCGATACAAATTGAATACTAACCGGGCATCTTTGTTATCTGAAGAAGCTAGCAGAGGTGGTGTGATGAGAAACCATGATGGAACCATTCTTCACGGGTTTGGTATAATTTATCGAAAGAACTCATCAATTATTGCTAAAGCTAGAGATTTCGTGGATGGTTTAGCTATTTATAAAGCCTTAAACATAACAAATCTTGACATTGAAGTTGATTCAAGCATACTGGTTGATCTAATCAAAAGAGGAAGATCGATATAGTTCTTGGATCCTCTTGTATGCTACTGCAGAAAGCTTATCACCACTTCTATAACGATAAATCATGTCTTTCGAGAACAAAACAATGCTGCAGATTGGGTTGCAAAGAACACTCTGCAGCGGAGGAAGAACTTGGACTTCAATCATTCATCAGATCCAAATCAGTTGCGAGCTATATTTTTCCTTGAAAGTATCAGGCTTGGGTATATTGGAAACATTGACTAAGCTGGATTGCTGGTTGGAGACTTATCGTGGAGATGAAACAGAGAAAAATTTCGGTGAAACTTGGTAAGGTTTGAAAGAGATTGGTTTTTGTCAATGATTTACTCAGGGTTCTTGAGCACCAGAGGAGATGGTCGACGTTGAAGTCATCGATCCAGTGTCTGTTTTACAAATCAAAGGCTCCTTGAAGATGAATTTAATGGCGGGAGTGGAAAAATTTTAATTTTTTTGTTTCCCTCCTATATTTTTTACTTCCAAACTTGTAATAGTCCTTATACTTTGACATTATTTTTAATAAATGCCAAGTTTTATAATTTTTAAAAGAAATCAGGATAAAAACGGATAGAGATATATCAATATTAACAAAAGAAATCGACTTGGTTATCGGTATATTTTTTTGAAACTATGAGTATAAATAGTTTATCAAACTTTAAACAATGAATTGATAAATAAATTTGCTATTGAATGACTATTTCTAGATTACTGTAAAAAACAATTACATGACAAATTACAAATTTGTACGAATACAATTAATGGTGGAAGATTATGATCATGACTCATCAGGTTTCTAAAAAGTCTCAAGTGTTGTAACCTAAATTATTTTTGTTATAAAAAGTCAGTGCAAAACGAGAATTTAAAAGACTTTGATGAACTTTTTAAGAGTAAAAAAATCCATAAATTTTTTTGTAATTCTCAAAAGTATGTTTACTATAATAATGAATGAGTAAAGATAATCCAAAAAATTCTTTTTTTGTCATATAAAATAAGTTTTTTTGTCTTTAAATGTGCACGACAGCCGGAGTTCATATCTTAACTAAACTATGATTACTCTTCATGTCAACAAAACACATGGTAGCAAAGGAGGCTTAAAGTTGGACCGTTCTTTGTTTTATGTACATGTCGAAAGCAAATACCCATACAACTTCAGTTTACCAAAAGACAATGTTGTTCAAAACACCTGTAAAAGGCTACAATAAACTTCACACACCTCAAGTAAATTTATATCCACAAACACAAATAAAAAGAATAGACTTAGAATAAAGATTAGTCTCACATTGACTCTTGTAGGCACTACCCGATAACACTAATATGATGGTTGGGCCACTTTTAGTGGTGTGGCCAGGACCAGAACACTATGATGTTCCGGACTTCGTGGCTATTTAGTGTCTTAAACTTCATATTTATTAAACTATCTAAAAGACATAGTGACAATCATGGAAGAATTTGTTTTTTATCCGGATAAAAAAAATTTGCAAAATAATTTATTGAATTGTGAAGTTGTGTTTAAAATGACCATATATATGAAACTACTTCCATAGATATGATCAAATGCTGTTTCAAGTTCCATAAAAAAACAATGGCATTATGAAAGCCAATTCACACCAAAGTATCGATCAATATTGTATACAAACACCAAAGAAAGCAACTCTTGATCAAATAAACTACGAGAAACACTGATAAATCGATCACAAAACAAATGAATTAGTTAGAAACAATAGATTCAACAAGATAAACAACATGCTAGACATGCGAGAGTAGAAATCCATATCATCAAGCCTCTAAACCGTAACTGGTTGAGTTCTTGGAAATAAGAGATGAAAACGTACCCAGATAGAGTCAGTACTGCCGTATCAATTGGGTGAAATCAAAGTTTCCAAATAAACAATCCCGTTCCCACAAGGAGGACAATTTATCAAATTAGTAGTAACCTTCTCTTCAAAATCGTAGATATACGATGTCTCCGTAATACAAAAACCATCAACAACAACTATAGCAGTAAACTTGCAATATTTTGTAATATATAGCTGACCAGGAAATGCACAGGGTAAGACATTACGCGAAACTCTATATAATTTTGTCCAAGATTCCTCAGCACCGTAATCTTTATTCTCCCACACCTCTAAAAAGGATTCTTGACCAGGTCGACCAGAAACAAAGTACAAAAAAAGAGAATTTCGAAAGGCAGTTAGATCCATTAGATATGAAAAGGGATGCTTTAAAAACTCTGGGAGTCTAACAATCTCCGTAAATTTTTCTTCTTCCATACTAAATGATAAAACTCTTCTAGCCCTTTGATCACATTCTTTTACTACCCAATGTAAACTTTTGTTGAAAAAAACTCCAGTATCATCCATTTCATAATGGATCTCTGGAAATTGAATCACTTTCCATTTGTTGGACTTCAAATTCAAGACTTGAACTTCATTAAGCAATATATAGTTACCATAACCCTTACGCTTCTTCGTAGCACCTACTACTACCTTGTAATCGGAAATGGATGAGTCAAATCCAAATCCGCAATAATAGGAATCATCATTTCTAAAATGGTTGATAAATCGAGAATGATAGGTGTCACCGCCTCTAGATGGAGGAGGTGGTAGTAACTTGTACTCCCCGGTCGATGGATTTCATATAATATAATTTTTATAGTCGAACCGCAAACATACTAGACCATCAGATGATCCCACGATTTTAATCTTATCAACATCATAGTTGGAATTGGAGGGTTGAATTCGAATTGGATAGTGGAGCATGACTAGTTGACCTTCGAAGTCTATTCTTAAGGCACCTCCATTGGATGACATAAGAATCTTGTAGTTAACGTTCCCTCTGCCTTCTTTAGCTAGTTGAAGTTGAGTTTTGCGAAACTCAGGAGCTGAAAAGAGTGAACACCATGTTTTGCATACCGATTTGAAACGCATCAAAGACGCAACAGGCAGTCTTGAGAGTATATCAAATATTACATCATCAGGAAGATTAGGCTTCATCTTTCTTCTCACCATTTTCAACAACTACTCGTTCCAAAAAAGAAAGGAAAAAAAACACAACGATTCAAGGAGTTTGAGTTGAAGCCGTGAAAAGAAATATATATATATATATAGCGGAGGCATTTTTATATATATTTATGATAATAAATATTTATTGGGTTCAATTTTGTGAAAAGAAAAATAAAATACTGTAGAGCAAGAAAATTCAGACAAATAAACAGCGTAAGAACAGAGACAATTAGACAAACATACCTCCGCGGCCGTTTAGTTTACCAATGAAGACAAACAACGCCGACCGGAAGAGGAAGAGACCGACGCAGCAAAACGAACACAAAGCTTATGAATTCTGTTTTATTCTTTTTACTTATGGATTGTGAGCTTATGATAATAAACATTTTAAAGAGCAAGTTAAGTTGGATAATTCCTATTTTTAGGATATTTTTAAACAAAATTTTGGATAAGATTTTTAAACTAGAAGTATTGGATAAAATTTTAATTAAATTTTTGGATAAGATTAGAAGCTAAAAAAATTGGATAAATTTTAAACTAAATTTTTTTTGGATACTGCTTACTTTTAAAAAATATTTTAAGTTAAAGTCTCTATAAGTTAGTGCTATTAGTGAACCTAAGTTATATTTATCACTCGTTGATTAGTGCTATTATTGAACCTAAGTTATATTTATCACGGTTGAGAGATCAAGATTAGAGGTGAGTAAAAACGGAAAAAAATCGAATCGACTGATTCGGTTTTAAAAAATTAAGTTCGGGTTTAAAAAATTAAGTTCGGTTTCGTTTTCGATTTTTCAAATCGAATTAGATTCGGTCGGTTTTCGATTTTTACGATTTTGGAACCGAATCGAACCGAACCCCACCGAACTCAGTGATGGTGCATCTAACATGCGCATAGTGAATTTTGGTTTGAAAACACTTATAATCAATGAAATCTAATGCAAATAATTTTTAATTAATGTTATTAATTATTAGAAAATATGTTATTTGTTTTTTTAAAATTTATTTATTAGATTTGATCGATTGAAAAAATATTTCCTTTTTTTGGTGTAAGAAAACTTAAATTAATTAAAAAGGTTCATACATAATCCTGGGGTATACCCCGAGGTGATACATCGGAACAATGAAAGTTAATAAGAAGACAAGAAATGACTAAATTCAGTCAGTGTCCCTTTACCCATCACAGGGGAAAAGGCACCAGTAGTAAACATCACATGATAAATAAACTGATGAAGGGATGAAGGGTGGTGACTCAGATACATATGCAGACTCCAGGTGCCACAGTCAGCGATTATGCTCCAGCCCAGAATGGAGATCACCATCAGTCTGAAACCATGCTCCAGCCCTTACATAGAATACCTGTAACACAAGCAAAAATAAGTTAATATAATAGATGTAATTTCACTTACATTGTCCAGCCAATCTTGGATCCAAAGAATCTATATCGGAGATCCGATAAGATATGGAAGGTTAACGAGGAGGCCGTGGTCGGAGGGGATCCAAATATTCTTGAATTCCGCTCAATCCAAACATGGTAAATGACCGCATTAAAACATGTACGCCAAATACAATGACTATTAGAATTTGACCATCTTGACGCCTCAGAGATCCAATAATTGCCAGCATAAGGGGGGAAGAGGAAAGCCTAGTTTTTTACTAGTAAAAGCCCAAATATTCTGAGTGAAACTACATTCAAAGAGGATGTGAGCTGTAGATTCAGAGTCAGAATTGCAGAGAGAACACTCCGTAGGGGTATTTAAGCCCCAACTAAGAATCTTGTCTCTGGTGGCAAGTTTGCCTTTGATTGCCAACCTAGAAATAAAAGAATGGCGCGGGATATTGTATTTATTCCAAACTAACCCCGCCCATCCCACTTCAGGGATAGGCATGCGAATAGCGTTGTACGTGTCCTTTATAGTGAATATGTTGCATCCTTCTTTCGCAATCCAGTATGGAATGTCTCTTGAGAGGGAGTTTGGTTGGGGAAGAGCAAGGATGAGTTGGCGGATTTCTTCAAGATGAATTCGACTTCGAGCACGCGCCGATCTCAGGTTTACGGGCCAGTTCCATTCACCATGATTTATCATGTCGGAGACCGAGAGATTGTTTCCCAATCGGGAGTCACTGATGACATCAGAGCCATAATGGTTCGCAAGATAGGTGGGGAGGAGCCATGGATCATGCCAGAAGGAAGTGTATTTTCCATTTCCGATAGCCACCCTGTACAAGTTACGAGCCAAAGGGCGAAGACGAAGAATTTTCCTCCAAATCCAAGAAGAGGAAGAATTAATAGTAACATTCCAGAAAGTGTTTCTTTTAAGCTTTTCAGATTTAATCCAATCACACCAGATTGATTGATTATCATTACCGACAATGGTCCAAAGGTGTTTAAGGACGGCCGCCTGATTCCAGGTTTTTAAATCTAGAATCCCAAGGCCGCCCTCTTTATAAGGAGTGGAAACAGCAGACCAAACAACTTTTGCTCCATGAATTTTGGTGTAAGTGCCAGACCAAAGGAAACGACAGAGATATTGATTTAACTCTTTGATAATTCTAGTAGGGAGGATAAAGACCGAGGACCAATATACATGTCCCGCAAAAAGGACAGATGTAATTAATTGTAATCTACCTGCATACAGGGGGTGCTTTGCAGTCCAAGAGTCAATACGAGAGGTAATTTTGTGCAGAAGGGGGCGGCAGTTTGAGTGGGTGAGTCTACCAGTGATGAGAGGAACTCCCAAATATTTAACTGGCAGAGAGCCTTCAGGAAAGCTCAAGATAAACAAAAGGGTCGTTCGAAGGTGAGAGTCAATTCCAGATAAAAATATTTTACTTTTTAACGGATTGACTTTAAGACCAGAGAGGGAATAGAATTCATCCAGGGAAATCTTGATGAGATTGAGAGAGTGAGAGTCCCCATGGCAAAAAATCATTAAATCGTCGGCAAAGCAAAGATTAATGATTTTATGTTTGTGACATTTCCAATGAAAACGAAAGTTCGCATCTTGGCTCTTCTCTTTGATAATCCAAGTGATCATCTTCTCAGGGAAGTGCATCGCGACTAAGATGTCGAGGATGAGATGCCAACGAACATTATCAAAGGCTTTCATAATATCAATTTTAAGGGCAATTCTTCTGCCCCTGTCATTTTTATTATAACCTTTGAGGAGTTCTTGGGATAAGAGGATATTATCAGCTATATTCCTACCAGTAACAAAAGCCGATTGAGAGGAGTCAACTAGATAAGGAAAAGCGATTTTGATTCTATTGGCCAGGATTTTGGCTATGATTTTATAGCCAACATTGCATAAAGCAATAGGCCTAAATTCTACAGGCACAGAAGGAGAATCCTTTTTTGGGATAAGAGCGATAAAGGTAGAATTCCAAGTTTCATCTAAGGAACCAGAACGAAAGAACTCTTGAACACTTTTACAAATGTCAGGGCCAACTATATTCCAATTTGACTTAAAAAATCTAGAATTAAAGCCATCTCGGCCAGGGGATTTATCACTATCAATGCTGTGAAGAGCAGATTTTATTTCAGCACTGGAGATCTCACGAGTCATAGACTCTTGATCAGCATTAGAGACTGTAGAGGAGATCAGAGAAGAGACTTTATCCAACCCAGGATAAGTGACTGGATGTTTAGAGCCCAGAGAATTTTTAAAAAAATTCACAAAAGTTTTAGAGACACCCGACGGAGAGGAGACAGTGTCCCCAAACTCGTTGGTAATCGCAATAATTTTATTGCAGAAAAGCCGGGCTTTAATACTTTTGTGGAAGAATTTAGAATTTCTGTCTCCTAACCTAATCCAGTTTTCTCTTGATTTTTGTTTTAGAAAGGATTCTTCCGCTCTACTGAGAAATATAAAGGATTCAGACAATTCACTTTCTTTAGAAACTAAACTCGGGTTGAGGGGGTCAGAGGCTAGTTTCGACTGAGCCTCGAACAGAGATTTTTGGGCATTAGAGACTCTGGTTGATATGTCACTATACTCCTTACGATTAAGGAGCATAAGTTCAGACTGCAGTCGAATGAGCTTATCATTGACCATTCTCATCCCACTGGAAGCAATTGGACGATTCCAACAGTTAAGGACAATGTCCTTAAATCGGGGATGAGATTGCCACATATTGAAATAACGAAAGGGTTTTTTCTTCTTAGGGCGAGGGAGTCCCAGATTGAGGGTTACAGTAGTGTGGTCAGACATGCGGAGATATCCATAATGGACATAGGACATAGGGAAGAGGTCGTCCCAGTCAGGAATAATTAGGACACGGTCTAATTTGGATAAAATGGGGTGAGAAGGTTGTTTATGTATCCAAGTGAACGGGAATCCAGTAGATCGGAGATCACTTAGGTCACAGTGGTAGCAACAGTTATTAAAGTCATTAATAGCTGTGGACCAGACGTCTGAGGAACCCAGACGCTCATTCGGGTGACGAATCGCATTATAATCACCAAGGGCAACCCAAGGGGTTTGGCTTTCCAAATTGGAAATATTAACTAGGTCAGTCCAGAGAGGGATGCGGTCCCGAGCTTCGTTAAAAGCATAGATAGCCGTGAGCTTGAAGGAAGCTCGGTAATTGTGACATCTAGCCATACAGTGAATGAATTGGGGGGATTGGGAGATCCTGGTTATCGTGATTACACTAGGATTCCAGGTTATCCAAATTCTACCTAAGGGGTGGGATGAGTGATTGGTAATAACTTGCCGGAAGGGGACCATATTTCTAATGATGTGGTCGACTTTATGAATTTGGACTTTAGTTTCGACCAAAATTATCAAGGAAATATGATTACTAATAATAAAATCAGTTACGTCTTTTTGCCTAACAGGGTCATTTAGACCACGCACATTCCAAGAAGCAATATTCATTAAAAGAGTACTTACAGTGGATCAGTCGATGGTCTTTTCGGAGGACATTACCATTTTACCCTTGTCCTTTGCTTCATCCGTACAAGCCCTTTGGGGGGGGGGGGGGGTCCACCTCTTCGCCATGCTACACCATTTGCTCCTCGCTAATAAATGGGAGCCGAGATCCCGACTCCTGCTCAGGTCCAAGCTCAGATGGGTCTTCCTCCGAGGATGTGGTCACAGTAGGAAGGGGGGAGAGCTTGGTAGGACCATTTTTACACTGACGTGTAGGGTGCCCAAAGACTTTACAATTATCACACTGAGGTGGGAGGCCCTGATATTCAAAAGAGACCGATATGGATTTGCCTCTAATCTTAAAAGTTAGATCATATCGGATAGGGGGGCCCGCCTTGATCAGAATACATATGCGCGCAAACCAGAGTTTTTCCTTTCGTTCTGTCTGGTGATCAACATATAAAGGAGTTCCAATTACTGAGCCAATGTAGCTGAAACCCTCCGCAGTCCAAAGCTCAAGTGGAAGCTTAAAAACCTTGACCCAAATTGGAATTTCAGTGTGGGGGTCTTTGATTAAGGCGGTTAAAGGTTCCCAAATTTTAAGAATCATAAGGTTTCCACCAAAATGCCAAGGGGATTCCTCAAGGACTCTTTTGGACATCGCCTCAGAGCCAAATTTGAATAGAAAATATCCCTCGGGGAGAGGTTTGAATTCCAGAAGACCAAATTTTTTCCATAAAGTTTCCACATTGGCTTTTAGGAAAGCAAGATTAGAAGGTTGGTTTAGGAAGTATCCCGAGATGCAAGCTTTCCAAGACTCCGGAGAACCAAGAGCCGATTCGTTCATGATGAAATCATTTCCCACTTTTTCCATGTGTCTAATTCCAATTTCCAAAAGGGATCGGTTATCGCTGTGACCTTCTACAATACTTGCATAAGATGGAAGAGAGGTAAAAATAGGAATTGAGTTCGAACCGGAGATACCTCTAGATACAACATTTGTGGATGAGAGGGAAGACATTTTAGCATGGGCCATTTTGTATTTTCTTCCCTTTGGACCTTTGCCCGCGTTGCCGAAATTTCGTATTAAAGAGTGTTGGACCAAAGAGGTACCTACACCCAAAATACCTTTGTTTTTACTTGGACCAGGCCTATTAATAGTCAGAATTTGTGTTGTCCCAATAGATTTGGAAGATCGGCCCACCGAAGAATAGGCGCCAGTCCTTGACTCATCCAGACTTGGGCCTGGTTGACCCGGTTGACCCAATTTCCTATCACCATTAGATTTGTCCTGATCAGAATAAAGAGAGGGGAAGATCAAATCGAACCCCTCAGCCCTCTCTTCAAACCCTAAAGCATCTTTCCCAGGCAGAGAACCAGAGGAGAAGCTGGTCTCGATGAGGCGAAGCGACGAATCAGGGGGGATGACCTTTGAGGTGCGATTTAAAGGTCGAGAAGAAGGGACTTCAGAATTTGCTTCAAATCTCTCTGATGCAGGGCTTCTGTTACCTGAGGAAGGCGAAGCATAGGCCAGAACCGGCTGGTTTCTCAGGTTTGATGGAGAGAGATTACGGCTGAGGATATTACCAGAGAGAGATCGGGGATTTATCGGTGAGGCTAGCATAGAAGAGGTCAGACCCATGGCCTCTGAAAGAGAAGCACTGCCAGGAAGAAGACGGTGCGGGAGCTCTCCAATAGCAGCCACTAGGTTGTCGTAGAACTCCGATGAAGGGGGGTTGTTGATAAGAAGGAGGAGGCTGTTCATTCGAGGAGGGGACAATCCAGCAGAGGCGATGGAGAACTTGATTTGGGGAATCAGTTTTGGTAAGGTCTCAGGAGGTAAGTAGCTGTGAATCTCATCTTCACTGTGGTTGGCTGACTGGAAAAAGAGTTGACCTTGGCCAGACTTCATGTGGTGTCTGGCCAAAGCAAGAGCGTTTTTAACGAATGTTTCTTCTGATGCAGGGATTTGGTGAGGAGCAGATTGAGGTTAGAGAATGGAGGGGACAGATGGTGCTGGGTGAGGAGATTCAGCTGGGCAGGGGAAGATGGCTAGGGAGGAGGAGAAGGCTTGAGTGCGGATGGGGGAGCAGGTGCCAGGAAGGATCAAGGGTTTGGAGGGATTCATGGTGCCAGGTAAGATTTTCAGATTAAAACCAGGGTTATTTTTTGCTTGTGTGATGTTTAGGAGGCTGAGTTGTGTGGAGTGGTTAGAGAGTGAGGAGAGATGAGTTATATAAACAGAGGGAGGGGAGGGTTGGTGGCTAAGGGGCATTGAGATGGTACAAAGTAGGCTGATAAAGATAGAACTAGGTGAGGCTGATGGGGTTTTAGGTTGAGCATAGGGTTTAAAATCAGAAGACCAGTAGAGCTTGATTAGGCAATGATTTCGAACACGGTGGGGGCTGGGGAGGAAAGGAGGTATGGGACATTCCCAAAGAAGGAGAGAGGGTTAGTATCCATTGTAAAGAGAAAGAAGACGAAGATAGAGAAGCTTACCATCAAACAAATGGATTAGAATCCATTGTTGAGGCTTCTCAAAGCTCAGGTGGAAATTCAGTGAGGAAACAATGTTACCGTTGTGTTTTAGAGAGAGGGGAGAGGAAATGTTTTTCCCTTTTGTCTCTCTCTCCAATAAAAAAAATAAAAAAATAAAAAAAATATTTCTTTTGACGTTTTCAAATTCATTCTATTAACCCAGTCAATCAGAAATTTTGGTAATGTAAATCAGTTAAAATTAGTATAAAATTAACACGAGAAAAAGAAATATACGAGAGGATATTTTAATTAATTTCGAAATAATAAAAGTTTATATTTAATTTGTAAATTGTTGGCGTTTTGATTATTTATTAGAATATATTATATTTAATTAATCCGGTTAATCTGACTAAATTAATTGTTAAGCATATTTATTTATTTGATTTTTTATTAAGTTTATTAAATTATTTTAATTAATATTTTTTTCTCCAAATATTTATCAGTATACCGATTTATTTCTATGCATACAAAAGTACATTACATAATATCATTGTATTTCTCTATTTTCATAAATGGCAGGCAACCACACAAAAATATAACGAACTTGCTAAGGATTTCGTTAGAGTTCATATCGGATTGGCTCTTTATTGTTATTCCGATAGTCTATATTTTAGTTCGGATTGTCTCTTTATTGTTAGTCCGATAGTCTATATTTTAGTTCGGATATTTGACGTTCGGTCTTCTATCCTTCATCTATTGATTGTATTTTTTGGGATAGGTCTTCGGTATTTGTAAAAATTTTCAATTTATTAAATGATTTAAAAAAAAAATTAGTATAGTAAATAACATCATGACTAGGCTGTCAACGGTTCTCCAGAACCGATAAGGACCGGACCAAATTTTAACGGTTCGGTGCACGGTTCTATTATAAAAACCGAAAACCGATAAAGAACTGAAACAAAAAACCGGTTAGAAACCGAACCGATAAAACCGATAAACCGATAAGGAATCGAACCGATAAAACTGATAAACTGATAGAACCGATACATAATCGAATCGATAAAACCGATAAATCGGTAGAACCGATTCGGAATAAAACCAACCTAACCATGACAATTCATGAAACTTATGTTTAAATTCCTTAATACATCGTGACGCTGTTAGAAATCCATTCAATTCGGAATAGAACCGCATAAAAATCGAAACATCTATTTTTTCACCAGTAATAATAGAAATATTGGTTTTAGTCTCCGGATTAGTAGATTTATGTGATTAATTTTTTATATAAATAAAATATATACATTTTTATGAATAGCACATATAGTTTTATATACCAGCCATAAAAAAAAGAATATTTTCATCTTTGGGGTGATTTTTTTTGTTTATCATATTTATTTTTATATTAATTACTGATTTGATTAAATAATAAATCAACATTTTCATTGATAATTCAGAAATTTATAGCAAATAAAAAGAAAAAAAGATAGTATATATATTGTGGGAGACAAAATACTCATAGAACTTCAGTTTATCAAGAGACAGTGCTGTTCAAAACATATGTAAATGGCTACGATAAACTTCACACACTTCAAACAACTTTATATCCACAAAACAAGCAAAAAGAACAGATTTAGAACAAAGATTAATAGTCTTGTAGGCACTACCTGATGAGTTCGGATTATCCAGTCACAGCTCACTGTGTTATCCGGATAAGGGAAATTCGGACATAAACGTACCACTAAACTATCCGGACATGACAAAAATAAAAAACACATAAACACCTTTTGACTAAGCTATGTGCTAGTCAGCTTAACAGGTTAACGAGTCCTTAAACTTGACCCGTTTTCATAACTTGACCTGTAAACCCATGGATCCTTAATTAAGGGTATAAATACCTCAACTACTTTCATTAATGAGGGTAGTGAACATTTAATACAACCATGCTGCTCAAATCTCTCACTACTTTATACCAAACACTTAATACTCAAAATACTTTGTAAAATACTTCACAAAATCACCCTCAACCCAAAATAAACCAAACCAAATTGGCGACCACACTGGGAGAAGACGGTGTCTGAATATTGCATTCAAAACCAGTAGAAAAGACTTGTTCGGATGGATCTGAATGAGCAAGCAATTCCACCACCTGTGGTGGAGGTAGTTGGGGAAAAAATTGAATACATCACCGACGAGCGAGACAATTTGAGAGCAGAAATAGAGGCGTTGAGGGCCGTTAAAAAAACAGAAATAGGTTTAAAGGAGAAGTCAAGGGCATCAGCCATCCATCATACTGACAATCCTATGGAGAGAGATCCATCAGCAAAGACTCATTTAAGTACACAAAAGACCCATGTCAGTTCTAAGAAGACTCATCGGTCTAAGCTGGTGGAAAGTTCAAATTTTGAGTCCTCTAACAGCTCTTCGAACGAGGCTGAGCTTGAAGAGTCTTTGTCATCAAGCAATGATGAAGAGAGGTCTAGGAAGAAACATAAGCTAGTTAAAAAAGATTCAAGAAATAGAGATAGGCATGCGACACTTAAAAGGCATTTGGGCAAAGGGTCATCTCACAGCTACAGCCACAGGCATGTTTATCAGTTGCTGATCGATCCGTTTACTTTTCAAACCGAACCAGGTATTTTTGCAACACCTAATGAAGACACAGTCTTCAGTCGTAATAGAAATTGGAGGAAGTCACCTTTGTCTGCCAAGATACTATCTGGAAACCTTCCCAAAATGTTTGGCAGTTCTAAAATGGAGAAGTATGATGGGAGTAAGGATCCAGACAACCATTTGGAGAAGTTCAAGAACTTCATGATGAATTTTGATGATGATGACAAATTTCTGTGTAGAGCATTCTCCCAATATTTTACGAGAAATGATCTTAAGGGGTACAACAGTTTGCCCCAGGGTTGTATCAAAAACTTTGATACATTCTGGGTTACCTTCCGAAGGCAGTTTGTGGGAAGTAAAGAGGTGAAGGGCAATGAAGATACTATTATCCATTATGCCCAAGTGCCAAATGAGTCCTTAAAAGACTACATAAGTCGGTTCGTAAATACCAAGAATGGGTTAGCACACTGCTTCGAACAGGTGGCAACTGCTTCCTTAAGACAAGGGTTGAACCGTGGAAATTTGGCTGATTCGGTGACCAGGAAGAAGGCCATGACTTGGGGTGGCTTGTTAAACCAGGTGGGAAAGCAGATCAACATAGACGAAACCAAGAAAACCAGGGTGCACCGTTAGGTGAGGTCCGCCCCAACAGCTCAAAACCAAAACCAGTCCGGATACAAGGCTAAAGAGACCGGACAAGGGTCCAACAGGGCCAAACAAACTCAATCCAACCCAAATCCAGCTTAGAGCCAGCAGTCAAGGAGTAAACGAGGTCCTTGGGTTCAACTGGAGTGGTTTGCAGAACTAAAAGAGAATGTGGCTACCATTTATGACAAGACCAAATATGAGGTCCATTTCCGGAAGCCAGTAGCACTACAATCTCCTAGAGAAAGTTGTAATACTTGTTTTTGCCAGTATCATCCTGATATAGGCCATAACACCCAAGACCTCATTGCTTTGAAGCAAGAAGTGCAGAATATCATTGAAAGAGGAAATCTGAGAGCTTATGTCAAAAGAAGAAGTGGAAATACGCCTGACAATGCTTCTCGAACGGGCCCTACAAACAATGCTAGTACATCTGCTCCGGAGGGGGCGAAGGATTCTTGAAAGGTTTGACGTTGAATCAAAGTACTTGGAGCCTGATCCAACTCGGAATAAAGTGGGGGTCATAACAGAACAAGTCAAGACAATGTCCGAACTCATTAGTTTTTTTGAGTCACTTACCATATTCGGAGGGGATACTGACAACGCCCACTCCTTCATCGAGAAAGAGGCATGTTCATAGTCTGGCTACTCAGTTGGAATGGTGCATGTCTTCTAATCAATGCCAAACCCCTTTCCCGTTTATAGTTTTTGATGATGATGATTTAAGAAATTTTGCTGGGCCTCATGAGGATGTTGTGGTGATAGGAGCATCTATTGGGGGAAATAATATCCGACGAATTCTGATAGACACAGGCAATTCGGAAAATATCCTCTTCTTGAGCTCCTACAAGAAGATGAAAAATCATGTCGTTATTTAACGATCAAACAGAACCATTGTGGGCTTTATAGGAAGCTCTGCGGATGTAATCCGGGAGTTTGAGGAAGAGGTGTTGTTGGGCAAAGGGCCTTTCAAGAAGCTGGTCATGGTATTGTTTGTTGTGGTAGATTTCCCCACATGCTACAATGAAATTTTTGGAAGATTTTGGCTCTCTAGAATGCACGTTGTGGCCTCAACAGTCCCCTAGTGTTTGAAGTGTGCGGTTCAAGGATAAACAGGTGTTGTCCGGAGTAGTCAAAAGATAGCAAGAGAGTGCTATGCAACTACAGTTGCTCCTAAAACTTTGGGAGTAGTCTGGGTTAATGAAGAATTACAATTATTGAGGTCTTCTGAGGGGGAGGGTGAGATTGATGACCCCAGAGAAGCCCCTGGTGTTTTAATACCGGTTGAAGAGATTGAAACCCACTCTTTGGCATATGGTAGAAGTGTTAAGATTGGCTCCAAGATGGCGCCAGAATTAAAAAAGAAATTGTTGTCTTTTTTAGCAAACAATCAACATGTCTTTGCTTGGTGCAATGCAGATGTGACCGGAGTACCTGTAAGTGTTATCTCACATAAGTTTTCCATCCGGAGTGATGTTGCACCTGTTGTGCAGAAAATGAGATCTTTCTCTAAGGAGAAAACTTATGTAATAGTCCAAGAAGTCGATCAAATTACCAAGATATGACACATAAAGGAGTCACAGTATCCTTTATAGACTGCCAACCTGGTGTTAGTCAAGAATAAGAATGAGAAATGGCGAATGTGTATCGATTTTACTGACCTCAATAGAGCTTGCCCAAAAGATATTTATCCAGTCCCCCAGATAAATCAGTTGGTGGACTCAACGTCTGAAACAAACTATTGTCCTTCATGGATGCTTTTTCTGGGTACAACCAGATACAGGTGGATCTGAAGGACCAGGATCATACTACCTTTATAACATACAAGGGTCTCTATTGCTACAAAGTGATGCATTTGGGGTTAAAAATTGTTGGGGCTATTTATCAGAGGTTGGTGAACAAAACATTTGCTAATCATATTGACAGGAATATGGAGGTGTACATCGATGACATAATGGTTAAAATCTTAGAGGAGGATTTGCACATAATTGACCTTCAGGAAACTTTTGCTAAATTTGACAAAGGTGAATTTAAAGCTGAATCCACAAAAATGTGTCTTTGGGGTGCAGTCCAGAATTGTTTTGGGTTATGTGATAAGTGAGAATGGTATACAGCCCGATCTGGATCAACTTAACGCCCTGTTAGAAATGGATCCCCCTCGAAATGTTAAATAAGTCCAAAGGTTGACTGAAATATTAGCTGCCTTAAATCATTTTATTTCAAGGTCTTCAAACAAGTGTGTTCCGATTTTCCAGACCTTGAAGAGTGTTAAAGACTTCAATTGGTCTCCACAATGAAGCCAAGATTTTAATGAAATAAAGAAACATGTGTCTTCACCAAAAATCCCTTTCAAGCCTGTACAATGAGAAACACTTTATGTCTACTTGTCTGTGTCAGAATATGCAATAAGTGCAGTATTGGTAAGAGAGGTGGACAATTACCCTCGTCCGGTGTACTACATGAGCAAAAGCTTGATAGATGCTCAGAAGAGGTATTTGAAGCTTGAAAAGTTGGCGCTAGCTTTGGTGATTATAGCTAGAAAAATGAGGCCGTATTTTCAGTCTCATTCTATTATCATCCGAACATCGTTTCCATTAAATAATGTTCTCCAGAAATCAGACATATCAAGCCGGATGACCAAGTGGTCGGTAGAGTTGGGCGATTGTGATATTAATTTTGCCCCACGAACTGCTATAAAATCTGAGTCAGTTGTTGATTTCCTGGTAGAATTCCATTCAGACAGGAGCTTTAAATACACTTCAGAAGGAAAAACTAAGAAAGAGTGGGTAGTTTGAACGGATGGTGGATCAAGCACAATAGGTTGTGGAACTGGAATTTGCCTAACCTCTCCGTACGATGATAAAATGTACCAGGCTATATGCTTTGGATTCAGGGTCTCTAAGAATGAGTGTGAATATAAAGCGGCTATAGCTGGTCTCAAATTAGCTTTTCTATGTAGAGCTAAAAAGGTTAGGTTGATGAGTGATCCCAGCTTCTTATTCATCATGTTCAATGTCAATTTGAGGCCAAGAAGGAACAACTGATCAAATACTTACTGGTCCTTAAAGAGGTGGCAGCCAACTTCAAGGTGTTTGTTATGAGCATATTTCTAGGTCAGAAAATACACTGGTAGATTCCTTAGCAACCATAACATACTCTGAGTCCTACCCTTGGATTCATATACAAGAATGCCCATCCATACAATTAAATCAGAACAAGGAAGATGAGGAAAGCTTGAATATACAAGTAGTTTTCAACCTACAGGTTGGATATTTCACATTCTTTAATATATCTCTGATGAGGTTTTGCCTCCAGATAAAGCTATGGAAACGAAAATTAGATACAAAGCTCATGGTTTTTTTATCATAAGGGAGGTTCTCTATAAAAAATCCTCCAGCAGATCTCTCATACGTTGTTTGGGGGTTGAAGAATCCCAAATCGTTTTATCCGAACTACACGATGGAAAAGGGTCAGCCCATTGTGGCTATAGAGCACTAACCCTGAGGGTATTGTTGTATGGCTACTATTGGTCATCCATAATGGCAGATGCTAAAGAAATGGTGAAGAAGTGTGATCCATGTCAAAGGTATATCAATGAAATTCATGTGCCAACAGTGCCTATGGAGTCTATTTCTGAACCAATACTTTTTGCTCGTTAGAGATTGGATTTAGTTGGACCTCTACGAATGGCATCCGGAGGGTACATGACTATTATTGTTATTGTTTATTACTTCTCAAAATGGATAGAGGCTGCTCCTTTGGCAGGAATCACATCGAAAGCTGTAATAAAATTCATCTTATCTAATATATGTTGCAGATTTGGGATTCCTCGGAAGATTACCAAAGATAACGGGCCCCAGTTTGATAACAAATATATGGAGAGTTTTTGTGCCTCTAGAGACATTCAACACTGCTTCTCTTCTCCCTTCCATCTACAAGCGAACAGACAGATTAAAGTTGCCAACATGACTATTCTGTCCGGATTAAAAAAGAACCTAGAAGGGGTTGCAGGGAAGTGGCCAAGCTATCTACAAGATGTGTTGTGGGCTTACCGAACTACTCCTCGGGTTGCTACACAAGAATATCCTTTTGCTTTGGTGTATGGGATGGATGTAACTACCCCCATTGGAGCTACACTACCATCATAAAAGGTCAATAACTATTTCGAACAAGCTAATGAGTTAGGAATTAGTTAGACTGAATAGAAGAAAGAATAGTTAAAGCTCACTTGAGAATAGCCCACTACCAAGGCTTGATGAGGAGCAGGTTTGCTTCCAAGGTCAAGAGAAGAGATTTTCAACCAGGAGATAAAGTTTTGAGAAAATGTTTCTTACACACCAAGGAGAAACAGTTTGGTAAACTGGCTCCGAACTGGGAAGGCCCCTATAAGATCTCCGAAAAGCTTAAGCCTGAGACATATAGGCTTCAGGACAAAGAAGGAAGGGTTTTGAAGCACCCATGGAATATTGGACATCTCAGGTTATATTTAGAATAAACTTCATGTAAATATTTACTTGTTAGATTTCCATGTAAATATTAGGGGGTATACTCTTTCCTACCCTGGTGGCGCGGGGAGGTTTTAATGAGGTGTCTGGTTTTTTCATCCAATAAAATGTGATGCCTTCTTAAAATATCTGGTTGGTTTTACTACAATTCAATTCAAATATAAGTCACTAGTTCAACACTTTGGATCTTTGGTTGATCAGATAAATTTGGTTGAATGATGACCATTAAACACATGTCATCGGAGATATTAAACACTCTCACTATAATGCTTTTGAAATAATTGGAGCAATTTAAAGATTAGCCATTAAAATTAAAGGGAAAGAAGGTGTTAAAAAAAGAAATATTTGATAAATAAACCTCTTCGGACTTTAACCGAATAGGAAGAACAAGATATGCCTTGGCCATCCAAGGACTTTAAGTATTTCAAAAGACTTATCAAGACTGAAACTAGATAACATTACAAAATTTTCCTTGGCCATCCAAGGTCTTTAATCGTTCACAAAAATAAGAAAACAAAAAGATGTTTAAACCTCAGGGTTTGTTCCCTTTGAATTTTCCTTCGTCACCTCCTTTCTTGGGACTTTTGAGTTCGGGACTCGAACTCTCACAAGTTCCTTCTTCTTCATCAGTGGTGGAATCTATTCCACTGGTATAATTGTATTTGTCACCAGCAACCATAGTGTGAAATTGGATATCATCATACTCTACAAATTCCATAAGGGGCCAAGGGTCCTCTTCGGAAAAGTTTCATGGAAGAGTAGCACCATGTCAGACTTAACCTCGGCATATCTTGTCTCTAGGGAGTCTATCACCTTGTTAGTATATTTATCAATACCTTCTTGGATAGCTTGCTCCTGCTGCTTTTCCAAGTCCTCTTTCTCTTTGGCCAACTTTGACACAGTACCTTCTAAGTAAGTCTTCTCATCGGATAGGGTCTGAATGACACTATCTTTGGTCTTCAGGTCCTTCTTTAATGTTGTGAGATCTTTTTCCAAGCCGAAGTACTTAGTTTGGAGCTCACTACTGGTAGTTTCCAAAGTGGCCAGCTTGGTTGATATAACTTCTTCTCTTTCTTCACTTCTCATATCTCCTTCTTCAGTTATTCGATGCTTTTATTGGCATTAAGAAGTTTGGTTGCCATAGAAGTTGATGAGAGTGCTATGGTTTTTCACTCTTTGTCGGTGGTGAGGGAGTTGATGAGGGTGCTCTGGTTTTTCACTTGTCTCTCCAGGTCAAGCACTGGCTGGATGTGACCAAGAAGGGAATAGGCCACAACATCTTGTTCTCCGGAGACCGAGAAAGACTTACTATAATAGGTCACCATGTTAGCAGAGCTCGAAGGGCAGAAGAGACCTGCAAAGTCATCCTTCTCAGAATCGTTGAAGTAAAGATCAATGTCTTGAAGGGCACTAATATCCACTCCATCAATCCCTCCTTTAGTACCCTCTCCGGGCTGCAGACCTGTTAGAATTTTCTCTTGTAGAGTGGGATCAACAGGGGCTGGTGGGGGTAGAAGCTCTGAAGGGCGAAGAATTATTTCTTCCCCTAAGGTGACCTTCTTCTTTTTGGCAGCCTTTTCGTCACTGCTTGCTCTTCTTTTCCGGTCCTTTTTGGGAGGCCTGGGTGGGTTTTGTGAATCTCATGCCTCCCTAACAGTTTCAGCCTCTACTACTTTGAGCAAGGCAGCGTCGATTCCCCCTTGGTTCTCCGAACCAGTCCCCTCTGTGGCAGCTTGGACCAGCTCTGCTGCAGCTTTCTTTTTCTTCCCTTTCATCTTGCTGGAAGCTTTGGCCCTGGAAGGTAAGGCCAATTTACCATCTTTGGCCTCCGTTCACTTGGGAATCACACCAGGAGGAGGCATAATAGTTAGCTCTTCCCATGTGAGGTCCCTCTGACCTGTGATGTTCCACAGGTGGGACCTCACAAGATTGCTTGAGGTGAAGCAATTGTGGAAGACATTCCCCCAACGATCCGCAACCCATGCATTGAGTTTGGCATAGGTTGTTTACCCCTCCTCCAGGTATCCGGTGAACTCCTTCGGCGGCACTGAAAAATAAAGTGACAAATAAATTAGGAGAGGAATATTTATGAGTTAAAAAGAAGAACATGAAAAACAAAGATAAAAAACTTACTAGTTTTCTTCCATATGCTAGTTAACATACTGGGATTAGTGTTGGCCTTGATCTTTCTACCATTCTCCCATGACCCACTGATAAATAAGAACTTTGTCCTCCAGTTCTTCTCCGACTCTAGTAAGTCGTCTACCACCTTGAAATCGTTCCCTATATTATGATGGTAGAATGGAATGTGGTGATTCTTGCACAGACTTTCCATATCGACAAATTTCTCCATTGGGAGAGGGATTTTGGACAACCTTGATGCCATTATGCAAGCAAGGAGAGAATACCAGGCGTTGTTTGGGCTTAGCTGGCTTGGGCATACCTTGACTTTGCTTGTGCCCTTCTTATCGGAGGCGGCATCCCCCGTTTGACCTGGCACTTCAGTTTCAAAGGGAGCCTCCTCGATACTGTCCTCCATTACTTCTTTAATCAGTGTAGACGGTTTATCATTTTCCTGGGATGGAAGGGGATCAACTTCTGGCACTAAAGGTTGTTCAGATAGATGAGCACCTGTTGTTACTAAAGTCATGGTGTCCGGTTGAGATTGGGATCCAGAGGGCTTATCTTTTGAGGCTGCTTTAGATGCCTCCGATGCAGAGGGATTTGGCAGTGAAGTAGTCGTTTGGGATTTGGTCAGATGAGTTGTCCGACGAGATTTTGATTTCTTTGGGGACTTCTTAATGTTAGAACCCATGGCTACGAAGGGGGAAGGTTTTCTGATTCTCAAAACTACATTTTCTTTAGCAACAGAAGGTTGTGACTCTTGAACAGAAGAGCCTGAGGGAAGAGGAGAAATGATTAGTTTGAATAACCGTCTAGGCTTGGTATTTCTGGAAGAGGATGATCCTTGGTCAGCTTCTTTTATCGGTTCACCAGACTTCTCACTTGGGGAAACTGAGAGACGAGCAACAATGCGATTCTCCCTTTCAAATTTTACGCCTTTTCTAGCAAAGATATTTGACAAGGCCTAAAAAAAGGGTACTGATGAGTTCAGATTATCCAGTTACAACTCACTGTGTTATCCGGACAAGGGAAATTCAGACATAAACGTACTACTGAACTATCCGGACAGGACAAAAGTAAAAAACACCAAACGCCTTTTGACTAAGCTTTGTGCTAATCAGCTTAACAAGTTAATGGATCCTTAAACTTGACCCGGTTTCATAACTTGACCCGTAAGCCCATGGGTCCTTAATTAAGGGTATAAATACCCCAACTACTTTCATTAATGAGGGTAATGAATATTTAATACAACCAGGCTGCTCAAATCTCTCACTACTTTACACCAAACACTTAATACTCAAAATACTTTGCAAAACACTTTACAAAATTACTCTCAACCCCAAATAAACCAAACCACTACCTGGTAACACTAATATGATGGTTGAGCCACTCTTCCGTAAATTTTGAATGTTAGATACTAAGTAATTCACTTTTAATAGTGAGTATGTACAGTCGTACGTGTTAAAACTATACTTTAATTAGTAACAAGTAGGAAAAAAAATATGATTTAACTATTTTTGGCTAACTAATTTGATTATGTTCTAATCGTGTATGTTAAAAGCCTATAATTAATGATAAAATAAAAAACAAAGAAAATAGAGGAGAAACATAACCGCATAAAGAATCTATCTGCTAACTCACTCTGGAAATTTAACAACTCATCTAAAAATCAAGTTAACGTATAATTTAACGCTTCGACTGTGCATGCTCTAATGGAATATATAGCTAGCTAGGATATTGAAAAGTATCAAAACTTATAACACAATCAAACAACACTATAGACCTAAAATTCAAAAAATTATAAGACCTAAAAATCTGGAAAAACAAATTATAATATAGCGTATTCATTACAAAACAACAAGTAAATATTTGTTCTGGACAAAATAGAACTACTAACCCATTTCTTAACATCTTGGTACTTAGGCATCACTTTAATTGGGTGAAATCAAAGTTTCCAGATAAACAATCCCCTTCCCACAAGGAGGGCAATTTATCAAATTACTAGTAACCTTCTCTTTAAAATCATAGATAGCCGATGTCTCTTTATTAAAAAAACCATCAACAACAACCATAACAGTAAACTTGCAATTCTTTGTAATATATAGCCGACCAAGAAATGAAGAGGGTAAGACATTACACGAAACTCTATATAATTTTGCCCAAGATTCCTCAGCACCATAATCTTTATTCTCCCACACCTCTAAATTGGATTCTCGACCAACAGATTCCAAATCAGAAACCACGTACAGAAAAAGAGAATTCTGAAAGGCAGTCACATTCATTAGATATGAAAAGGGATGCTTTAAGAACCCTGGCAGTCTAACAATCTCCATAAATTTTTCTTCTTCCATATTAAATGATAAAACTTTAACCATTTGATCATATTCTTTTATTACCCAATGCAAACTTTTGTTAAAAAAAACTCCAGTATCATCCATTTCATAATGGATCTCTGGAAATTGAATCAATTTCCATTTGTTGGACTTGAGATTTAAGACTTGAACTTCATTAAATAATATATAGTTACCATAACCCTTACGCTTCTTCGTAGCACCTATTATTACCTTGTAATCGAAAATAGATGAGTCAAATCCAAATCCACAATAATAGGAATCACCGGAATAATAGGAATCACCGGAATAATAGTAATCACTATTTCTAAAACTTTTTCTAAATCGAGAATAATAGGTGTCACCGCCTCTAGATGAAGGAGGTGGTAGTAACTTGTATTCTCCGGTCGATGGATTCCATATAATATAATTTTTATAGTCGAACCGCAAACATACTAGACCATCAGATGATCCCACGATTTTAATCTTATCAACATCATAGTTGGAATTGGAGGGTTTGATTCGAATTGGATAGTGAAGCATGACAGGTTGACCTTCGAAGTCTATTGTTAAGGCACCTCGATTGGATGGCATAAGAACCTTGTAGTTAACGTTCCCTCTGCCTTCTTTAGCTAGTTGAAGGTGAGTTTTGCGAAACTTAGAACCTGACAAGAGTGAACACCATGTTTTGCATACCCATTTGAAACGCATCAAAGACGCAACCGGAAGTCTTGAGATTATATCAAATATTACATCATCAGGGAGATTAGGCTTCATCTTTCTTCTCACCGTTTTCAGCTTCATCTTTCTTCTCATAATTTTCAACATAATTGCTATTTTTAGGATATATTTAAACAAAATTTTGGATAAGACTTTTAAGTTAAAAGTTTAGGATAAAATTTAAAATAAAAATATCGGTTATTTAATTTTTTTAGGATAATAAATATTAAAAAAAGTGAAGTTGCGTTATTTTTTAAGAGATTTTTAAACTAAAAATCTTAAGCTAAAAGTTTTGGATAAAATTTTAAACTATTTTTTTTGGATAAGATGTTAAGCTAACAAATTTAGATAAAATTTTAAACTAAAAATCTTGGATAATGCCATAATATATTATTTATTACATATAAAAATAATATCTAACAATAAATCTTAATATTTCTTAATATATTATTTTAAGATATATTTAAATAATAAAATATAACAAAATAAAATTTATTATATAAAATAAATTTTTAAAAATAGGTGAAATAAAATCAAATTTGTTAGGTTTTTTTTAATATATGGAAATAAAATCAAATTTTTATATAAAAATATATTGAAATAAAATCAAATTTATATCAAACATAATTTATAATATAAATAAATTATTTTAATGAAAAAAGTTAAAACAAAATATTTCAATATATATTGTTTAACAATGTAAGCATATTAAAAAAATAAAATTAATTATTCTATAAATGGAAATAATAATATAATGCTTTTTAATATATATATAAGAATAAAATAAAATTGTTATTTAATTTTTTTTATATATGTATAACTTTGAATTTGGGTTATCAATGTTATTTATTAATGAGAAATTGTACCAAAGTACCTACTCAACTATTTTATTGTCATCTAGTACCCAAGGTTTGATCAATTGTCACTTAATACCCAACTCAACTACCTAATTGTCACATAGTACCTAACTTTATTTTAATACGGTAACTACCCTCGTCATTCATGAAAATGTAACCAAAATTTCTCTTTCCTTCTCTTTCCTACTTTTCCTTTAATTTTATTTTTAAAAGATTCGAGCTCGAAAAAAATAAATGAAAGTACCATCACTTTTGTTTTTTTAAAATGAACAAAACTAGATCCATTGATGATATTTTTTGATTTTTTTAAAAAATAAAATTTCACCAGTTGCAAGAATCGTTCAGAAATTGCAAGCGATTCGCATCTTGAGAATTGTACCAGTTTTTTTTTTCATACCAGTTTTTTTTAATCGTTCAGAAATCCTGAGAGTTGCAAGCAATTCGCATCTTATCATGAGAATCGTTCAGATATTGCATGCAATTCGCATCTTATCATGAGAATCGTTCAGAAATTGCAAGCAATTCGCATCCTGAGAATTGTACCAGTTTTTTTTTTTAATCGTTCAGAAATCCTGAGAGTTGCAAGCGATTCGCATCTTATCATGAGAATCGTTCAGAAATTTGCAAGCAATTCACATCTTATCATGAGAATCGTTCAGAAATTGCAAACAATTCGCATCTTGAGAATTGAACAATTTTTTTTTTACCAGCGCGCCTATATTTGGTCGGGGGTATTTTTGTCCAAATTTCAGCTCGAGATACCAAGTGACACTATCCAAAAAGCGGGTACCGCCGGGTAATAACATAGTTGAGAAGGTATTTACCGATACTTTTCTCTTTATTAATTTAACATCGTGTTCTTCCTTTTCTTCCTATGCTTTAATTTATTTAATTAAAATCTTTACATTTTTTAATTTACTAGTAAAATCTCCGCCTTCTTTAATCCATCTTTTTTTTAATCTATCTTATTAAAATCTTCATCTTCTTACATGTTTTTCATTTTTTTTTAATTGATTTAATTACAATATCTCTTTATAACATTTTCTTCTTCTTTTTAATGGATTTAATTACAATATCTCTTTATAAACAATTATCCATTAATTTTTAAATCAAATCAGTAATGTAGAACAATAAAGGAAGACAAAAATAAAGAATTCAATTTTGGGAGAAAATATTAAACCAAATAAAATCAAAACAAATTATTGCACATCGAATAAAAAAAATATGAACACTTATAGAATCAACCGAGTTCTATACATGGCTCAAATCTTAAAAAGATTGAGATGTAGATGTAGACTATATCTTCCGATTTATAAATATTTTAACTTAATTTTTTTCTTAAAAATAACCATTATTTTATGTTTTTAAATTAATTTTTAATTAAAAACAATCATTTTTAAATTTTTGAAATTAAATTCTTCTTGAAAATACATATTCCCAAAATAAATTATATAAATTAACTTATATTTTCTGTTGCTTTTTATTTTTATTTTTTTGCTTTTCTTTCAATTGCAGGATTATTGGTCTAAAATGTACACCGGGATTTTTATGAAATACTACAAAGGCAATTTTTAGTTTTACCGAGTATGTTGTTACAAAAATTCGTGCCAGACGTTTTATCATAGGCGTTTTATTATTCTCTTTTATATTTGAAAAAAAATTAAGATCTAATAATTATCTATATTACAATATTCTATATCTTATCATCTGCATGGCCCACACATAAAATTGTATCAATTTGGTTTTAATTAAACCTTTTGATATCTTTTAACGTTTTCAGCAATTAATATTATCTTCAATTATTTGTCGTTAATTTTTTTATTTATATAAATGCCATATATACTTTTTTTGTTGTTGTATAACATATATACTCTTATAAACCCACACATAAACAGAATTTTTCCCTTTTTACGGTGAATTTTTCTATTGTGTAATATTTGATCCATAGATATTTATATTTATTTTTATATTTATTTAATAAGTAGTTTAATTAAACGTTTTTTACATTTTTATAGATAAGAAATTTATTATAAAAAAAAGAAAAGAAATATATATATAATTAAAAACTAAAAATAATAAATAATAAAAAAAGTGAGAATTATTATTTAAAGTCCAACAACATCATATCTATCTAATACACTTATATATAAAAATTTGGCAAAAATTTGCCCACATTTTCTTTCTTTTACTTTTTTTAAATTTAAAATATTAAAAGTTAGTTTTATTTTCTTATGAGAAAGAAAACTAGTACCGTCTTAACTTTTTAAAAAATTATAATTTGCATGGGTTTCTTATTATATGTTTCGGACCTCAATAACGCGCACCTCCACACGCATTCCAATTTTTTTATTTAACAAAAATATATTTTTATGTAAAAAAGCATGTTTAGTATAATGATGAATGAGTAAAGATAACCCAAATTTTTTTTCATGTTAGAAAAAAATAAGTTGTTTTATCTTATAACTAGAAAATTCTTTTTTTGTGAGAAAAAAATAAGTTGTTTTGTCTTTAAATAGGCACAGCAGCTGGAGTTCATATCTTAACTAAACTATGATTAGTCGTCATGTCAACAAAACAATTGGTAAATAACGCTTAAAGTGGGATTGTTCTTTGGTTTATGTACATGTCGAAAAAAACAAAATACCCAGAGAATTTCAGTTTATCAAGAGACGATGTTGTTCAAAACATCTGTAAATGGCTATAATAAACTTCACACACCCTAAGTAACTTTATATCCACAAACAAAAGCAAAAATAAGAGAGTTAGAACAAATATTAATCTCACTTGAGTCTTGTAGGCACTACCTAGTAACACTAATATGATGGTTGGGCCACTATTTCGTAATTTTATAGTTAGATACATAATACTAGATTATTAAATAGTCTAAGGCAATATATAGTTAACTAGGATACAGAAAAGTATCAAAGCTCGTACCACAATCAAACAACACTATAGACCTAAAAATCTATAAAACAAATTATAATATAGTGTATCAATTACAAAACAGCACTACTAACCCGTTTCTTAGCATCTTGGTATTTAGGCATCACTTTAATGGGGTGAAATCAAAGTTTCCAAATAAACAATCCCCTTCCCCCATAACGATGGAAATTTATCACATTACTAGTAACCTTCTCTTCAAAATCATAGATAGCCGATGTCTCATTATTAAAAAAACCATCAACAACAACCATAGCAGTAAACTTGCAATTATTTGTAATATATAGCCGACCAAGAAATACAAAAGGTAAGACATTACGCGAAACTCTATATAATTTTGCCCAAGATTCCTCAGCACCATAATATTTATTCTCCCACACCTCTAAATTGGATTCTCGACCAACATATTCCAAATCAGAAACCACGTACAGAAAAAGAGAATTCTGAAAGGCAGTCACATTCATTAGATATGAAAAGGGATGCTTTAAGAACTCTGGCAGCCTAACAATCTCCATAAATTTTTCTTCTTCCATATTAAATGATAAAACTTTAACCATTTGATCATATTCTTTTATTACCCAATGCAAACTTTTGTTAAAAAAAACTCCAGTATCATCCATTTCATAATGGATCTCTGGAAATTGAATCACTTTCCATTTGTTGGACTTCAAATTCAAGACTTGAACTTCATTAAATAATATATAGTTACCATAACCCTTACGCTTCTTCATAGCACCTATTACTACATTGTAATCAGAAATGGATGAGTCAAATCCAAATCCATAATAATATGAATCATTTTTTGTAAAACCATTTCTAAATCCAAATCGAGAATAATAGGTGTCACTGCCTCTAGATGAAGGATGTGTAGTAAATTGTACTCCCCGGTCGATGAGTTCCATATAATATACTTTTTATAGTCGAACCAGAAACATACTAGACCATCAGACGATCCCACGATTTTAATCTTATAAGTATCATAGTTGGAATTGGAGGGTTGGATTCGAATTGGATAGTGGAGCATTACAGGTGGACCTTTGAAGTCTATTGTTAAGGCACCTCGATTGGATGGTGTTATGGAAGTAGGAATTTAAGGACTAAAATGTGAATAATGTAAATTTAATGGAACAATTGTAACTATGTAATATTATTAAGGACTAAGGGTAATTTAACCTCTTTTGTAACTGATTTCAGTTTAAGGCTAAGTCTTGGCCCCTTTATATATAGGGCAAGGCTAACCTAATAAAGGGGTTGAACACATTTTCTATTTTACTCATTTGCACTTAGACTTTCTTTCTCTAAACTCTCTCTCTCTCTCTCTCTCTCTCTCTCTCTCTCTCTCTCTCTCTCTCTCTCTTTCTAGAATTCACATATAACATTTTCCTAAGATAACTTTCTTAATATCTGAACTCATCAAATTGGCAACTCCGTTGGGGACAGAATTAAGAATCAGTGACTTGTCTGTTCGAATTTAATACAATCTTCTTCTTTTTTATTTGAATCTCATATAATGAATCCCAAAAATATTCCATCACTTCGATCGGTGATAGAAACTATAAAGGATGACTTGTAAAGAAACGAAAATAGGCTGGATGGATCAACTCTGATCCAAACTCATTCAGACATTAAGATGCGTATGAATCAATTTTTAGATAAAATAAATGTGTTAAATGAAAAATATGAGCAACGAGAACAAGAAATTCACTCGGCGAAGCTCAAATCCTAGGTGAGACAAGAGAATGAAAAGACTGATATGGGAGATCAATCCGATCGGTCCTGTGCCGATCGGCGAGCTAAAAGTGAACATAAAAAAACGCGCCTCATATCCCCTAAAGAGCGTTATTGCTCTCACAAAGGGAAAAAAGACAAGCAAAAGTATATAAACTCTAGCGATGAAGAGGTATAAAGCTTTGCTTCAGGATTTAAAAGATACATGGGTTCTTCGAAAGGTGAATTAGATGGAGAGCAGTCGAGGAAGCATAAAAAGGAAAATAAATCTAAAAGGGACAATGTTCCTCATTCTACGTGGTGTGAGGGGAACACTTTGAATCAGTTTGCTGAGACTCATCGAAATCTATATGCGGTAATGGGAATAAATGATCAGTTTGTGCAAGATGTCGACTGAAGAAACTCTACGTTGACAAGTGAAATTTGTTCTATAACGCTTCCGAAGCGTTTTGACATTACCAAAGTGGAAAGGTTCGATAGGATGCAAGATCCCGATGACCACATCGAACAATTTAAGAACTACATAATAAACTTTGAAGATGACGACCGGCTGGTGTCGTGCATTTTCGCAGACTTTCAAGGGAACGACTTTAAATTCGTACAATCGGATTCTGAGGGGGTCTATTTTAAATTTTAGGGATTTTTACATTGCTTTTCGAAAGTATTTTGTGGGGAGTAAAGAAATGATAACGAATGAAGATACCATTATCCAGTGCAATCAGGAACCTGGAGAGAAGTTGAAGGATTATACGAAGAGGTTCGTTTTGACTAAAGAAAGTTTGGAAAATTGTGAAGAGAATGTGGCGATAGCAGCTTTTCGCCAAGGACTATTTCCATGGGATCTGGCCAATGAAACTACAAAGAGAAGAGATTAAACTTTTGGAGCCTTGATGACTCAAGTTGAGGATTAGATTAAGGTTGATGAGTCAACTAGAGTCTGAGGAGGACCGGTTAGCACTCCAAATAATTCGAGTCAGGTGGCCAATAACCAAGGGCAACCCTCAAATGGAAATGGTAATCAACGGACACGACAGAAGAATAACAAGTTGCCACCTTGAACTGGTGGAAATTTAAATCACGCTCTATCTTCTAACTATAACAGACCAAGGCCAAATCAATGGGTTATGCCAGAATATTATGCTCATTTGACAGAGAATATAGCTGTGATTTGGTATAAGAACAAAGCTTCTAAATTTTAGGAAGCCAACTCTAATAAGTAGGCTAAGGGAGGAAAGGAACAATAAATACTATAGATATCATGAGGATATAGAGCATGATTCCAATGATTACATTGCTTCAAAAAAAGAAGTTCAGACTTTGATAAAAAATGGGAAGCTCTTGACTTATGTAAAGTCGCAGGGAGTGGTTCGAAGAATAACGTAGCGTCAACTTCGAAGGCTGCACCAGCTGAGAATTTTATGATTTTAGATTCAAATGTTGAAGCATTTGATGCTTCTTCAGAATATGTGGAGAAGGATCCGAATAAGTTTCTTTTGATGGCAGTTGAAGAGCCAATAGAAAAGGGGCATGTGCAAGATTTATGAAAATTCTTTGATTCATTAGCTATTTCGGAGGCGATTCGATGACTGGCAACAGTAGGGCCACATGAAGATGTTGTGGTCATTGGAGTAGAGGTGGCTGGCGTCGAAATTCGACGTCTGCTTATTGACACTGGCAGTTCTGCTAATGTTCTTTTTAAGTTAACCTATGATAGAATTACAAATCCACCTTGAATTTCTCAATCAGATCGGAAAATTATAGGATTTACGGGTGTAACAGCTCGTGTTGTTGAGGGATTCGAAGGAGAAATACGTTTGTAAAAATGATTGTTCATGAAGAAGGTCCAGGTTCTTTTTGTGGTGGTGGACTGCCCCACGAGTTACAATGCTATTTTTGGAAGGTCATGGTTAGAATGTATAGGGTTGTATCAACAGTTCACCGTTGCTTCAAGTATCTAGTTGGAGATCGGATTGGGGTCGTCTAAGGCGACCATAATGTAGCCAGAGAATGTTATGACACTACACTGCAGATCTTAGGATCCAATAATGGATATTTAATGCATGAATAGTAGTCAGAAGGGGTTACCTCAGATTTAGAAGAAAAGGTTGACGATCTGAGGGAAACCCCAGGGTCTTTAACGGTATGTGAAGAAATTAAGGAGTTTACTTTTTCCAAAGGAAGAGTGCTTCGGATTGGAACCTTCTTGACCCCACTCTTACGCCAACAACTGCTATATTTTTATCTGTTAATTTGAATGTTTTCGCTTGGAAGACAAAGGATGTAACAGGGGTACCAATTGAGGTGATTCGTCACAGCTTGGCTATTGATCCAAAGGTGAAGCGAGTAATTCAGAAAAAAGTCCATTTTCTTCGGAGAAAGCGGAAGCAATTGTTTCTGAGGTGGACCGGTTATCCAAGTTCAAACACATAAGGGAGTCACAATATCATTTGTGGACGACAAATCCGGTATTGGTCTAAAAGAAGAATGCAAAATGGAGAATGTGTGTGGATTTTACAGACTTGAATCGATCTTGTCCTAAAGATCCATTTCATGTTCCTCGAATAGATCAGTTGATTGATTCTACCTTTGGAAATAAAATACTAACTTTCATGGACGCTTTTGCAGGATACAATCAAATTCAAATGGATCCAAAAGATCAAGAATGTACAACTTTCATAACTTGTAGAAGCTTGCACTGTTATAGGGTTATGCCCTTTGGATTGAAAAATACTGGGGCCACTTATCAAATATTGATGAATAAAGTTTTTGCCACTCAAATCAGAAAAAATATAGAGGTATATATAGACGATATGGTGGTAAAAAATTTAAGGGATGATGTGCATCTTGATGATTTAGATGAAGCATTTTTCAATTTAAGGGCAATCAGGTTAAAGCTGAATCCTGAAAAATGTACCTTCGGAGTTCGGTCAAGGAAGTTTTTGGGTTTTTTCATCAGTGAGAAAAGAATAGAAGCTAACTCAGAACAATTGAAAGCTTTGATAATAATGATTTCACCTCGGCATATTAAAGAAATGCAAATTCTGACAGGAAGGTTAGTACCACTTAACCGATTTATTTCTAGATTTTCTCACAAATGCTTTTCTTTCTTTCAAGTTTTATGATGACCAATCAGATTTGAATAGACATCAGAAAGTGAGGCAGCATTCACAAATATAAAAAAATTATTATCATCACCAGAAATATTGTCAAAACCTCGAAATGGGGAGAAGCTTTTTTTGTACATTGCGGTATCAGATTTTGCACTAAAAGTTTAGTGGCAGCACAAAAGAGCTAGGAAAATGCGCCCCTATTTTCAAGCTCACACAATTGAAGTCTGAACTTCATTTCTTTTGAAAAATATTTTACAACGACCTGAAATTTCGAGGATATATTCTTAATTTTTTGACTCAAGGAACATTACCAGATGATACGAGATTGGCTAAAAAAATTGAGAGGCAAATCCTGTAGATATATAGTGTTAGATGGAATATTATATAAAAATGCATTAAGCATGCCATTATTATGATGTCTAGGAAAACACGAATCACAGGAAGTGTTATCAGAATTGTATGATGGTGAAGGGTTACCTCATTTCGGGTTCAAAGCTCTCTCATGAAGAGTTTTACTTGCGGGATTCTATTAGCGTACAATCATGAATGATGCTAAGAATTTAGTTCGAAATTGCGATACTTGTCAAAGATTTGCTAATGCTATTCATAGGTCAGCGGTGGCACTTATGTCTATAACCGAGACTGTACCATTTGATAAATGAGGGATTGATCTAGTGGGACCTTTGTTGATAGCTTCTGGAGGAAGACAAATGATAATTGTAGCAGGGGATTATTTTACAAAATGGGTCGAGGCAGAACCATCATCAGTAACCAAGGCAAAAGAAGTGATCCAGTTTATTGTGAACAATATTTGTTGTCGTTTCGGAGTTCATCGGAAGATTATGACAGATAATGGCCCTCAATTTAATAACAAAAAGATGACATCATTTTGCACGTCGAAATGAATTCAGCAATGTTTTTCGACGCCTTTTCATCCTCGAGCTAATGGACAAGTCGAGGTAACAAACAAAACAATTTTATATGGCCTGAAGAAGAATTTGACGGGGACAGCAGGAAAATGGCCAAATTATTTGCAAGAGGTGTTTTGGGCTTATCGGACAACTCCTAGGGAGGCTACAAAAGAGAATCCTTTTTGCTTTAGCATATGGAATGGATGCAGTCAACCCCATAGAATCTACGATGTCATCTTTTAGGGTGAATCAATATTATGAAAGATCCAATGATGAAGTTAAAAGGGAGAATTTAGATTTGATTGAGGAGAAAAGAGTTCGAGCTCATTTGAATGTAATCCATTACCAAGCTCTTTTAAGGAATAAATATGATTCGAAGGTGAAGCGAAGAGAATTTAAAGAAGGTGATAAGGTGTTGAGAAAAGTATTCCCGCACACAAAAGAGAAAATCCTTGGAAAAATGGCTCCGAACTTGGAAGGGCCTTATATGGTTGTTGAGAGGATAAATCCAGGGTCTTATCGTCTTTGTGATTTTAAAGGGAGGATGCTTCAGCACCCATGGAATATACAACATTTGAAGCTTTATTGGGAATAAATCTGTCTTTGTATTTTGGATTTTTAACTATTAAATGATGCACTCTTTCATGCCGTGTTGGCTCATGAAGGTTTTAACGAGGCACTATGTACATATTCAATATTATCAATGAAATTCATTTTTGGCCAATGGTTGTTTACAGGTTTTTATTAAAAACTATCTTAACAACTTATCAAAGACTGATCATCTTTGAGGTTGGTTAAGAGTAGAATGTTCCGAAGTGTTCATCACACTTTTCGAAGAAACAACCATTTTTGAGGTACTAATGTTCAATGAACACATTATAGTTCTTCCGAAGTGCAACACTTAATAATGCACTGATCTTTTTCAAAGTGTAACGCTTAATAATGCACTGAATGTTTCGAAGTGCAATGTTCACCAGATATACTACGATTCGTTTCGAAGTGCAACCATTTTTTTAAATTACATTAAGGTATTTGAAGTGGTATACTTACAATTTGTTGTTATATATTGGGTGAATTTCGAAGAGCATTATCATATTTAAGGAGTTATATTTTTTTTAAAGTTTTAATTTTAATTTTAGGATTGTTAGCATCGAACAATTTATGAAGATGATAAAAATGAAAAATAAGCAAAACATTTGTCAATTAGTTTAATTCTTCGAAGTACAGTAAGAAAATTTCTAATTTGACAAATACAAAAAGGGTATGTTTAAAGAGCAATAAAATTATTCAGACGACTCATCCTCCTCGGATGATCCTCCTCTGATGATGATGAGTCGGGGATAGGTTTGAAGGCTTCACTTGGACGATTTTCGATGGGAATGTAGTTCCAGAAACTTGAGAGGTTAATTCTTGGATAAGTTTCATGAATTTCTCGAAAAAGAGTGATGGATGTTTCTTCTTTGCCATTGTTAAAGGCAGCCAACATATCTTTCGAAAATTCAGCTTCTGCAGCAGCAACAACAGCTTCTTTTTCCCTCTCAAAATCCTTCTTCAATTTGGTTATGTCATCAGTCAGTTTTTTATTTTTTACTTCGCTGGAAGTAAGAGAGGTTTGGAGACTTTCGGATTTGGACTTTTCAGCAGCTAGCTCATTAGTATGATCAGTTTTGAGCTTATCCATTTCATTTTGATGAGAAGCAATCAACTTTTCTTTTTCAGCAAAATGTGTTGTTCGCGGATGATTTTTCATGAAAAGAGCGCCTCGAATAAGCTCAGACCTTGCTAATTCATACGTATAGAATTTTTCGACCGCCTTACGTTGAAAATTTTCCCTTAGCTGCTTTCATCTTCATCAAGTCCTTTGTAGCGGACCATTTCTTTGGCAAATTGCTTCAAATGATCTTGAAAAGCAAGTGCTTTTGCTGGAGCATCAAGATCGGTAAATGGTTGAAGTGCAGTAAAGATTACAGGATTAGGTAGAGGAGGAATTTATGTTGAAGTAAGACAAGGAATCATATCTTAAGTTGTAGTTGGTACAAAAGGACAGATAAATTTTGGAGACGCTTTGACGGTTGTTGGTCTCCTGAAGTGATGCATACGAGTTTGAAGGTCTTGGAGAACATGATCGTCTTCTCCAACAAGATCCTGTGACTCATTAAAATTAATGAAGCTGTCAGGTTTGAAATGTTCAGCGTTGTGGTTCCTATCATCAGCATTGTCTTTGATGATTATCAAAGCGTTATTATTGGCTGCTTGCTCTTCGAAAGAAGGGTTTTGTTGATTTTCTACAGTTGTGATTTCTTCTTCATCGGCCAATATATACTTAGTAATTTTGACTTGTTTCTTTTTCTTTGGATGAGAACTGGAGGAAGCTTTCTTTTTCTTCAAAGATGGTTTTTGATCGTTTCCTTCTTCGATGGGTGAAAAGGTCTGCTCTCCTACTTTTTGTTTTTGAGGTTTAGGCTTTGACGGAGTTGAAGGGCTAGGACCAGATGTGCTAGCTGTCTTTTTACCTTTCTTTTCCTTTCTTTTTTTTATTTTTTGGCAGATGACTTTCCGACCTGTTGCGGATAAGGAGGAATACTTTGCAGTCAGGATGAACTAACCTTTTGCAGGAAAAATGAGGATTGGGTTCTTCCATCAAATTTCGAGGAGGCAAGGCTCCCTCTGTGATCGGAAACAAATGGCTGTTAAGGAATTTGATCGGTTGGAATTCGGTGTGGAAAATGTTATACCACTCTTTCTCGGCCCAGGCGACAAGTGTTTTGAAAATATCCTTAGCTATTGATCGACGTGTAGCATATCGCCTCGAAACGTTTAGAATAATCATGCAAGTAGATAATTAATGAGGAAAATAATAGATGAAATTTATTTTATAGTGTATAATTTTCGAAGTACTTACGGTTGCTTCTCCAGATGAGATTTAGCTTTGATGGGTTGGCATCAGATATCTCTTGCCATTCTACCATGCTCATAAGATGAAGATAAACTTTTTCTTCCATAATTTATCAGCTTCCAAGAGATCATCGATGATTTTTAGGTCATCTACTAGAGTGAGGTAATAGAAAGGGAGCTTCAGACCTTTCGAGAATTGAGTCAATGAGGTGAAATCCTTGATGATGTAACATGGGTACCAATTGAGGTGATTCGTCACAACTTGGCTATTGATCCGAAGGTGAAGCGAGTAATTCAGACAAAGTCCATTTTCTTCGGAGAAAGCGGAAGCAATTGTTTGTGAGGTGGACCGGTTATCCAAGTTCAAACACATACGGGAGTCATAGTATCATTTGTGGACGACAAATCCGGTAGTGGCTAAAAAGAAGAATGAGAAATGGAGAATGTGTGTGGATTTTAACGACTTGAATCGATCTTGTCCTAAAAATCCATTTCCTTTTCCTCGAATAGATCAGTTGATTGATTCTACCTTTGGAAATAAAATACTAACTTTCATGAACTCTTTTGCAGGATACAATCAAATTCAAATGGATCCAAAAGTTCAAGAATATACAACTTTCATAACTTATAAAGGCTTGCACTGTTATAGGGTTATACTCTTTTGATTGAAAAAAGCTGGAGTCGCTTATCAAATATTGATGAATAAAGCTTTTGCCACTCAGATCGGAAGAAATATAGAGGTATATATAGACGATATGGTGGTAAAAAATTTAAGGGATGATGCTCATCTAGATGATTTAGATAAAGCATTTTTGAATTTAAGGGCAATCAGGTTAAAGCTAAATCCTGAAAAATGTACCTTCGAAGTTTGGTCAGGGAAGTTTTTGGGTTTTATCATCAGTGAAAAAAGAATAAAAGCTGACTCAGAACAGTTGAAAGCTTTGATAATAATGAATTCACCTCGGTCTATTAAAGAAGTGCAAATTCTAACAGGAAGGTTAGCAGCACTTAACCGATTTATTTCTAGATTTTCTCACAAATGCTTTCCTTTCTTTCAAGTTTTATAATGACCAATCAGATTTGAATGGACATCGGAAAGTGAGGCAGCATTCACAAATATAAAAACAATTATTATCATCACCAGAAATATTGTTAAAACCCCAAAATGGGGAGAAGTTTTTTTTGTACATTGTGGTATCAGATTTTTTACTAAGCGCGGTGTTAATCAGTGAAGATACAGATATTCTGAGGCTGATGTACTACATCAGTAAAAGTTTAGTGGCAGCAAAAAAGAGGTATTTGAAGTTGGAAAACTGGCATTAGCATTGGTGATTGCTGCTAGGAAAATGCGCCCCTATTTTCAAGCTCAAACAATTGAAGTCTGAACTTCATTTCTTTTGAAAAATGTTTGACAACGACCTGAAATTTCGAGGAGAATGACCAAATGGTAAGTGGAGTTGGGGGATTATGATATTTTGTTCACACCTCGAACGATAATAAAAGCGCAAGCATTGGCAGATTTGTTTTGTTGAATTCCATTCGAGCAAATCGGATGTAAAAGAAAGTAAAGAAGACACACCAGCAAATTCGAGGTGGGTTGTTCAAACAAGTAGAAGATCAAGTGTTTCGGGGTGCAGTGTTGGGGTTCAGCTAATAGCGCCAACTGGGAAGACGATGATTCAATATATTAAATTTTGTTTTCATGTTTCGAATAATGAGGCTGAATACGAAGCTGCTTTGGCAGATTTAAGATTGGCAAAAATTTGTGGAGCAACTTCAGTACGCTTGGAAACGGATTCTCCGTTGTTAGCAAATCAGGTATCTGGATTTTCCGAGCCAAGAAATGATCGTTTAATTTTATATCTTCGGGAACTTCGGATTTAATGCTTATGTTTGATAATGTTGTTGTTGAATATATTGGTCAAGGGAGTAATATGGTGCCTGATTCTTTAGAAAATATTGCTTATAGGGAGGAATATCCTTGGATTTTGCTACAAGAAAATCCTTCAATTGTTACCCAAGGAACATTACCAGATGATACGAGATTGGCTAAAAAATTGAGAGGCAAATCCTTCAGATATATAGTGTTAGATGGAATATTGTATAAAATGCATTAAGCATGCCATTATTATGATGTCTAGGCAGACAAGAATCACAGGAAGTGTTATCAGAATTGCATGATGGTGAAGGGTCACCTCATTGCAGGTTTAAAGCTTTATCATGACGAGTTTTACTTGCAGGATTCTATTGGCCTACAATCATGAATGATGCTAAGAATTTAGTTTGAAATTGTGATACTTGTCAAATATTTATTAATGATATCTATAGGCCAGCGGTGCCACTTATGTCTATAACCGAGACTGTACCATTTGATAGATGGGGGATTGATCTAGTGGGCCCTTTGTCGATGGCTTCTGGAGGAAGACAAATGATAATTGTAACAGGGGATTATTTTACAAAATGGGACGAGGCAGAATCATTATCAGTAACCAAGGTAAAAGATGTGATCCAGTTTATTGTGAACAATATTTGTTGTCGTTTTGGATTTCATCGGAAGATTATGACATATAATGTCAATTTAATAACAAAGAGATGACTTCATTTTGCACATTGAAATGAATTCAACAATTTGTTTCGACGCCTTTTCATCCTCAAGCTAATAGACAAGTCAAGGTAACAAACATAACAATTTTAGATGGGTTGAAGAAGAATTTGACGGGGACAGCAGGAAAATAGCCAAATTATTTGCAAGAGGTGTTTTGGGCTTATCGGACAACTCCTAGGGAGGCTACAAAAGAGACTCCTTTTTGCTTTAGCATATGGAATGGATGCAGTCAACCCCATAGAATCTACGATGTCATCTTTTAGGGTGAATCAATATTCTGAAAGATCCAATGATGAAGTTAAAAGGGAGAATTTAGATTTGATTGAGGAGAAAAGAGTTTGAGCTCATTTGAATGTAATCCATTACCAAACTCTTATAAGGAATAGATATGATTTATAGGTGAAGAGAAGAGAATTTAAAGAAGGTGATAAGGTGTTGAGAAAAGTATTCCCGCACACAAAAGAGAAAATCCTTGAAACAATGGCTCCGAACTTGGAAGGGCCTTATATGGTTGTTGAGGGGATAAAGTCAGGGTCTTATTGTCCTTGTGATTTTGAAGGGAGGATGCTTCAGCACCCATGGAATATACAACATTTGAAGCTTTATTGAGAATAAATTTTTCTTTGTATTTTGGATTTTTTACTATTGAATGACGCACTCTTTCCTACCATGTTGGCCCATGAAGGTTTTAACGGGGGGCTATGTATATATTCAATATTATCAATGAAATTCATTTTTGGCCAATGGTTGTTTACAAGTGTTTATTAAAAATATCTTAACAACTTATCAAAGACTGATCATCTTTGAGGTTGGTTAAGAGTAGAATGTTCCAAAGTGTTATTCACACTTTTCGAAGAAACAACCATTTTCGAGGTACTAATGTTCAATGAACACATTAGTGCAACACTTAATAATGCACTGATTGTTTTCAAAGTGTAACGGTTAATAATGCACTGGATATTTTCAAAGTGTAACGTTCACCAGATATACTACGATTCGTTTCGAAGTGCAACCTTTTTTTTAATTACATTAAGGTATTTGAAGTGGTATACTTATAATTTGTAGTTATATATTGGGTGAATTTTAAAGAGTATTATCATATTTAAGGAGTTATATTTTTTAAAAAAAGTTATCATTTTTATTATAGGATTGTTAACATCGAACAATTTATGAAGATGATAAAAATGAAAAATAAGCAAAACATTTGTCAATTAGATTAATTCTTTGAAGTACAGTAAGCAAATTTCTAATTTGACAAATATAAAAAGGGTATGTTTAAAGAGAAATAAAATTATTCAGACGACTCATACTCCTCGGATGATTTCTCCTCTGATGATGATGAGTCGGGGATAGGTTCGAAGGCTTCACTTGGACGATTTTCGATGGGAATGTCATTCCAGAAACTTGAGAAGTTAATCCTTGGATAAGTTGCATGAAGTTCTCAAAGAAGAGTGATGGATGTTTCTTCTTTTCCATTGTTAATGGCAGCCAACATATCTTTCAAAAATTCAGCTTCTGCAGCAGCAACAACAACTTCTTTTTCCTTCTCAAAATCCTTTTTCAATTTGGTTATGTCATCAGTCAGTTTTTTATTTTTTACCTCGCTGGAAGTAAGAGAGGTTTGGAGACCTTCAGATTTGGACTTTTCAGCAGCTAGCTCATTAATATGATCAGTTTTGAGCTTATTCATTTCATTTTGATGAGAAGCAATCAACTTTTATTTTTCACCAAAATGTGTTGTTCGCGGATTATTTTTCATAAAGAGAGCACCTCGAATAAGATTAGACCTTGCTAATTCATACATATAGAATTGTTCGACCACCTTACGTTGAAAATTTTCCCTTAGTTGTTTTTCATCTTCATCAAGTCCTTTGTAGCGGACCATTTCTTTGCCCAACTGCTTCAAATGATCTTGAGAAGCTTCGACTTGAGAAGCAAGTGCTTTTGCTGGAGAATTAAGATCGGTAAATGGTTGAAGTGCACCAAAGATTGCAGGATTAGGTGGAGGAGGAATTTTTGTTAAAGTAGGACAAAGAATCATATCTAAAGTTGTAGTTGATACAGAAAGACATAATTTCTGGAGACGCTTCGACGTATGTTGGTCTCCTGAAGTGATGCATACGAGTTTGAAGGTCTTGGAGAACATGATCGTCTTCTCCAACAAGCTTTTGTGACTCGTTAAAATTAATGAAGTTGTCATGGTCGAAATGTTCTGCGTTTTGGTTTCCATCATGAGCATTGTCTTTGATGATTATCAAAGCGTTATTATTGGCTGCTTGTTCTTCGAAAGAAGGGTTTTGTTGATTTTCTACAGTTGTGATTTCTTCTTCATCGGCCAATATATACTCAGTAATTTTGGCTTGTTTGCTTTGGATGAGAACTGAAGGAAGCTTTCTTTTTCTTCAAAGATGGTTCTTGATCTTTTCCTTCTTCGATGGGTGAAAAGGTATGCTCTCCTGCTTTTCGTTTTCGAGGTTTAGGCTTTGACGGAGTTGAAGGGCTAGCACCAGATGTGCTAGCTGCCTTTTTACCTTTCTTTTCCTTTTTAGCCTTTTCTTTTTTTTCTTTTTTGGCAAATGACTTTCCGACCTGTTGCGGATAGGGAGGAATACTTTGCAGTCAGGATGAACTAACCTTTTGCAGGAAAAATGAGGATTGGGTTCTTCCATCAAATTTCGAGGAGGCAAGGCTCCCTCTGTGATCGGAAACAGATGGTTGTTGAGGAAGTTGATCGGTTGGAATTTGGTGTGGAAAACGTTATACCACTCTTTCTCGGCCCAGGCGACAAGTGTTTTGAAAATATCCTTAGCTGTTGATCGACGTATAGCATATCGCCTCAAAAGTTTTGGAATAATCATGCAAGTAGATAATTAATGAGGAAAATAATAGATGAAATTTATTTTATAGTGTATAATTTTTGAAGTACTTACGGTTGCTTCTCCAGATAAGATTTAGCTTTGATAGGTTGGCATCAGATATCTCTTGCCATTCTACCATGCTCCTGAGATAAAGATAAACATTTTCTTCCAGAATTTATCAGCTTCCAAGAGATCATCGAGGATTTTTAGGTCATCTACTAGAGTGAGGTAATAGAAAGGGAGCTTCAGACCTTCGATAATTGAGTCAAAGAGATGAAATCCTTGATGCTGATCGGAATTTTGGATAATCGAGATGCCATTATCACTGACATAAGAGTGAACCATTGATTCAGTGTCACTTGAGTAGGGCATAGGTTGAGAAGTTTGAAGTATTCCACGATTATATGATCTAGTGGGAACCGAAAACCCCAATTGATGATTTCGGGGTAGACCACCAATTCATCACTTTTGCTGTCTAAGGGAGTTTCCCCTTTCTTAGACAGTCAAACTGTGATTTTCCCTCCCATTCTCCACTGCTTTTTTAAGTTTGAAGCTTGGCTCTCTTGGTGATATATATATATATGAAACCTTTTTCAGTTGAATAATGTAATCAGCATCGAGATCTCTTAAATTTCTGCTAATAGCAACCCTTTCTTCCTCAGAATCAAATCCTGGTTCTTTCTTTTTTCGAGGCTTATGGGTATTCTTATCCATGGTAGTTTATGAATTCCCTTCATCGGATTCAGTTTCGTTATCGTTCTGGTAGCCTCGAAATCAGCTTCATTGGCTCATGATATTTCATCTCTAGTTTGGGAAGGATTTTGTTGAGACAATGGATTTTCAGCTTCTGGTGAAGGATTATTTGTTTGGAGAACCTCCTCGATTATCTCTCTTCGAGGAGAAGCCTCAGTAGCTGGATTCGAAGAGGGAGGAGTTGGAATGATTTCTGAATCGTCTCCCATGGCTATACAAGTTTTTATTTTTTCTGATTGATAAAGAATGAGCCGAAAATGGAGTATTTGAATTTTTTTTTGAGGAAGATTCGTTCGATTCTTCACTAATCAAAGGAGAGACTTTAATTTGAAAAGAAGAGGCTCAGGGTGTTTTAGGCGCTAGAACTCTGGAAGAAGGATGCTCTTCGGTTATAGGAGAATGAGAGAAAGCAGGTATTTTGGTTGGATCGAAATTACCGTAGTAAGTGGTTTTGGTGGTTGTTCCAACAGGAGCATTGTTAATTAGTCTGCCCGCCTTATATTCCTCCGCTCTTTGGGTGATGCAAAAATAGTCGTATGATCTAAAGACTAAATTGTTGTCAGGTTTTGGAGAATTTGGTTTGTTGGGTATGTTAGCCTTGGATCTTTTGGTTTTTGGGTTTTTTCTCATAAACTGGATGAAGCTTTACCGAAGAAGATAGGTTTTGATTGGAAAGTTTGAGTTTTTTGATAAAGATATTAAAGAACACGTTGAAGGTAGCCAAGGGTTTGAATTTTCTCTCAAGTGATTTGTATTGAGAATGAAAAATGAGGCTACTGAAGAATTTATAGAAAGACAGGAAGACGTGTGAAGTGGAAATGACTCAATGATGATAGGGCAGAATACAAAACGGTGAAAAAGTTAGGTGTTCGACATCTGTCAGACTAGTTAACTAGCTATGGGTCTAGTAGTTAGATAATCATAATGGATCTGAACGGTAATGTGAAACGGTTACATTTGTGTACACTCTTGATGCAATTCGAAGCTTGGAATTCGATGATTATGATTTGAAGCTACTTCTATAATTATTCGAGGAGAAAGAAAAGAAAATTATTGTGTTTTGGAATGATTAAATGGTTGTTTCTGACTTCGAATCTGCATCTGTTTTGACTTCGAATTTGTATCTTCTATTGATTTTTGCACTTCAAGTTTTATATGGAGTATTTTACTCACCAAGTTCGATTTTTTTTATCACAACAACTGATGTGGCATATGGAAGAATTCGAAGACATTTTAGTTCTCATTCATTTACTGACATGAGAACTATGGGGCTACTCATATGGAAGTAGGAATTTAAGGACTAAAATGTGAATAATGTAAATTTAAGAGAACAATTGTAACTATGTATATTATTAAGAACTAAGGGTAAATTACCCTCTTTTGTTACCGATTTCAGTTTAAGGCTAAGTCTTGGCTCCTAAAGGGCAAGGCTAACCTAATAAAAGGGTTGAACACATTTTCTATTTTACTCATTTGCACTTAGACTTTCTCTCTCTAAAAACACACTCTCTCTCTCTCTCTCTTTTTCTCTCTCTAGATTCACATATACCATTTTCCTAAGACAGCTTTCTTAATATCTGAACTCACCAAATGGCATGAGAACCTTGTAGCAGTTAACGTTCCCTCTACCTTCTTTAGCTAGTTGAAGATGAGTTTTGCGAAACTCAGGATCTGAAAAGAGTGAACACAATGTTTTGCATACCCATTTGAAACACATCATAGATTGTAACATGTAGTCTTGAGATTATATCAAATATTACATCATAAGGAAATTAGGCTTCATCATTCTTCTCACCATTTTCAACAACTACTCGTTCCAACAAAAAAGAAATAAAGAAAAAAAGCACAGCTGGTCAAGGAGTTTGAGTTGAAGGCTTGAAGGGATATGTATATAGCGGAGACATATAAATTATATATATATATATATATATAGATAATTACAATTTATATTTTTAAACAAAATTTTGGATAAGACTTTTAAGCTAGCAGTTTTGGATAAAATTTTAAATGAAAATATCGGTTATTTAAGTTTTTTTAGGATAATAAATATATAAAAAAGGTGAAGTTGCGTTATTTTTTAAGAGATTTTTAAACTAAAAATCTTGGATAAAATTTTTAAGCTAAAAGTTTTGGATAAAATTTTAAGCTCGAAATCTCAGATAATGCCTACTTAAATATTTTAAGTTAAAATCTCTAAGATGTACAACTACTTTAAGGTATTTATAATATATTATTTATTATATATAAAAATAATATTTAACAATACATCTTAATATTTTTTAATATGTTATCTTAAAAGATATTTAAATAATAAAATATAACAAAATCAAATTTATTATATAAAATTAATTTTAAAAATAGGTGAAATAAAATAAAATTTGTTAGGTAAAAATATTTTTTTAAAAAATATATGGAAATAAAATTATATTTCTTATATAAAAAATATGTGGAAATAAAATCAAATTTGTATCAAACATAATTTATAATATATATAAATTATTTTAATGAAAAAAGTTTTAAAATATTTTAATATATATTGTTTAACAATGTAAGCATATTAAAAATAAAATTAATTATTTTAGAAATGCAAATCATAATATACTGCTAATTAAAAATATATAAAAATATATAAAATAAAAAATGAAATTGTTATCTAAAATATACTTCAAAAATATTTTAAAAGATATCATTGAAGTAAATACAAATTTACTAACTAAAAAAATAAGTAATGTAGTCACTAATATTTGAGTTATCAATAATATGTAAGTTTTTTATATATGTTCTTTTTTTTCTTCATATGATTTAATTTATTTAATTAAAATCTCCATATTCTTTCATGCTCTTCATTTCTCCTTTTTTTAAATTGATTTAATTAAAATATGCCCGTGTAAAGAATTATCCATTAATTTTTAAATCAAATCAGTAATGTAGAACAAGAAGAAGACAGAAATAAAGAATTTAATTTTGGGAGAAAATATTAGACCAAATAAAATCAAAACAAATTAGATGGTTCAAATCTTAAAGAGATGGAGATGTAGATGTAGACTATATCTTCCAATTTATAAATATTTTAACTTCAAATTTTCCTTGAAAACCACTATTATCCAAGAATTTAATTTAGAATTTTCCTTAAAAATAGCTATTATTTCATATTTTTATTTTTTTTAAATAATAATTTTTTAAAAATTTTAAATTTTCTTTAAAAATACATATTCCTAAAATAAACTATATAAATTAATCTATATTTTGTTGTTGTTTACATAAAAAGAAGAATTTTGTTTATAATATTTGATCGATATATATTTATATTTATTTTTATATTAATTTAATTACTTGTTTAACTAAATAATAAATCAAATAATTTTTCGTTTTTTACATTTTTTATTGATAAGAAATTTATTGTAAAAAAAAGAGGAAAATAAATAATATATATAATTAAAAACTAATAATTATAAATAATAAAAAAGTGAGAATTACTATTTAAGGTCCAACAAAATCAACATATCTATCTAATACACTTATTTTTAAAATTTTAAATTTTAAAAATTGGTTTTTTGACGAAGAAAATTAGTACAATTCAAGACCAGAAACGGAGGATGGATGAGGTTCGTGTAATCTCTAATCTAGCCTTCAAGAATTCTTGCCAAAATAAAACGATCATCAGAATGAAACAAAATACAAGAATGGTGAGAAATCGTTTGCTGATATATTGAAGTCAAACAACAACAAAATTCTCCACAAGAATATCTCTGTTACACACAATCTTAATCATACGGTAATTTGTTTTGAAAAAGTTGACATGGATAGATTACAGAAGATATCCGAACACACAATTATAGGGAAGTTTTGCATATGGCAAACCAAAGTATGAGATTATCAAAGGTTTTCTGGGCAGTTTCAATTTCACCAGTCATTTCAACGTTGCTATTTGTGATTATCGACATGTGTTTATAAAATTTGACAGTTTTGAAGACCTGGAAAAAAAATTGGTCTCGCAATGTTTGGAAAGTCGGAGAGAAAACAATGCGATTGCTCATGTGGAGTCCCTTATTTGATCCTAATAAAGAGAGTCCATTGACGCCGGTTTGGATTACGATAACAAATCTACCGGATTTTATGTATAATGAGGCAACAATCCTTGAAATAGTAAAGTTATTTGGAGTTCTTTTGAAAACCTGGATTCCTCCAATAAATAGAGCTAGATTTAATCGTGTTAAACTTTGGGTGGAGATAGATATATCGAAGACATTAGTGAATGAGATCAAAATCAAGTTTGGTGACGATGAGGAATATAATCTGTAAATTATCGATGGGTTACATCCAAGCTATTGTAATGTTTGCAAGCATATTGGTCACAATGTAACTGAATGGAAGAAAATGAATTTTAGCTCCCAAACTAATCAGCAATCAAAGCATGGAAACAAAGAATTCATTCATCAACCTATTGAAGCTTCTACTGAAAACAAAGTTTCAACAACTCCCCATCTCAAATCTGTGATTATTGATACATAAAATGTAATGGAAATTATTGACCAGAATTACAATCAAATCCATACAAACAGACATAAAAACTACCATTACTAGAGAGCAAATTGAATCAACTGCAAGCTTTGAAATCATAAAAGACTCATCCTCAGGAATTGGTGGAAATGAGACAGATTTGAACAACGATCCTGAAATGAATGAAGCGTTGCATACTCTGGAAACTAAATCTTTGTTTGAAGTTGGAAGAGAACCTGCTGAGCCTATTCATTAGATCACTTCTCCATCTAGAGACACAACAGGCAGCCTTTCATGCTCTCCAACACATGATTATAAATATATTGATTATAAAGACAGTGAATTCACAAAATCTCAAGGATAGGAAATAAAGAAAACAAAGTCCATAAATCATCCAAACTTTTACAACTCAAAAGGCTGTTAAATCTAGACAAAATAAATGACTATTAAGATTGTCAATTGGAATGTCAGGGGGTGGTGAACAAACAAACTATGAGGATACTAAGGTCTTTAAAGAGGTCTGAAATTCCTGCTCTTATGGCTATTTAAGAACCCTTGATTAACTCAATAAGGATTGAAACTCTGGCAAAAAAGCTGGGTTACAGTCAATATTTTTGGAATGTAAATAACAAGATTTGGCTTATGTGGAGAGATGGTTTTAAGTTCAATGTTTTATTCAATGAAGATCATATAATTCATTTCTAATTTCAACCACACTGTTTTGAATAAAACTTTCAGATTGTTTGTGGTCTACACTAAATGCAACAGAAGTTTAATAATGGATCTATGAGACTCTCTTAAAAGGTTAACGGCAATACTAGTGAATGGATAGTGTTTGGAGATTTCAACACCACTCTTAACTCTGATGAACAACTTTCTTGTACCAGAAGGTCCAGAACTCGCTTGAGAAGCATGGATGACGTCAGTAATGTTATTCTGGATTGCAACCTAATTGATGAGGGCTACTCAGGATCTAAATATACCTCGACTAATGGCAGGAAGCGGAAGAGACTGGATAGGGTGCTCAACAATAACCCTTGGATCAGATACTTTAAAAATACAAAGGTGATTCACTTAGCAAAGACATGTTCTGATCGTTCAGCCATCTGCATTACAGTTTCTTCTAATCTTGGCATATTCAAACCTTCCTTTAAATTCTTAAACATGTAGGTACAATACTTTGGTTTCTTAGACACAATTGAGAAAAACTGGTCTGGCTTCATGCCTGGAGATTCTATACAAAGGTCCTGGCACAAGTTAAAAAGGCTTAAGGGGATTTGAAAACTTGGAACAATTGAGATTTTGGAAATGTGTTTGATGCAATTAAGCAAGTCAAAGAGGAAATCTATTTTAGGGAAATCAAGTATCAATCTACAAGGGTTATTTCTGACAAGATTATGCTAGACAAGGAAAATGAAAATCACTTAAATCTACTGGCAAGAGAGGAGAGCTTCTGGGAGAAGAAAACTCATACTCTGTGGCTGAAAGATAGTAATAAAGACACTACATTCTTCCACAACCTGGTTAAAAAGAGAGCTAAAAGGAATACAATTCACAGAATATAGGATAGAGATCAGTGGTTGAAGGATCAAGATGCAATAACCAACTCTAAAATTTCTTATTTCCAAACTCTCCTAACTGAATCTTCTAATATTACCGAATGCTCTAATGTTTTTGAGTTTATTCCTAAACTGGTATCTGATTATGATAACACAATGTTAACAACTATTCTCTATGATGATGAAATTTACAAGGTTGTCAGCAGTCTAAATCCTAACAAAGCAGCAGGACCTGATGGATTCAATGAGAAATTTTACAGAGAGTGATGGGCTATAATTTTTGTTGATCTGTGTGCTGCTATGAAAGAGATATTTAAAGGTGCTAGAATCCTTTCTGGAATTTATGCTTCACTGATTTTCCTAATTCCTAAAGTCAGCTCACAAAAAACTTGGAAGGATTTTTGGCTAATCATCTTGACCACAATGCTGAATAGGATATATTCTAAAATTATCAACAACAGAATGGCCCTTATACTTTCTAATCTGATTTCTAAAGAACAAGAAGCTTTTGTCAAAGACAGAAGCATCCATGAGAACATTCTCATTGCAAAAGAACTATGCTATGATCTCAATCTCAAAACAAGGAGAGGTAATCTGATTTTAAAAATTGACACGGAGAAGGCCTTTGATAGACTGTCTCACAAGTTTATCCAAACAATTCTTAAAGATTTTGGTTTCAACTCTCAATTCATTGAGTTGATGAACAACAATATTAATAACAATCATTTCTCTTTGATTATTAATGGTATTACTAAAGGTTTCTTCAAGTCTAATAAGGGATTGAGACAAGGGGATCCTTTATCCTCTAGTCTATTCATACTGGCTGAGGAATTCTTAATAAGGGGTCTAAAAATGATCAATGAAGCTAGAAGTTATATCAGGTACAAAACAAGAGGGAATCATGTCATACCTTGCTTGGACTTTGTTGATGACTCGCCATCTTTTGCAATGGATCAACTGATTTTATCCCCAAAATGTCAGAGTTTCTTTCACACTACCAGAGCATCTCGGGTCAGCTTATAAACAAAGGAAAATCAAAGTTAATAGTTGCTGAAAACATGAGAACTCACAGGATTAACATGGCTGAAAGGATAATGGGAATAAAGCATAGTTCTATGCCTTTCAAGTACTTGGGAGTAATGATGAGTAACAAAAACAGATTAAGTCACTTTGATGGTTTCTAAGATCAAATAAATAATAATTGATTGGGATGGTAGCGCTTTATCCTTTGGTGGAAGACTTGTACTAATCCAGTCAGTGTTATCTACTCTCCCTCTTTATCACATTCAGAATCCATTACTTCCTAAATATGTAATGAGGAGGATTGAAAATATTTATAATAAAGTTCTTTGGGGCAACAAGATTGAATCTAAAGCAATCAAGTGGTCTTCGTGGAACAAGATATGTAAACCTTATGCTGAGGGGGAAGCTGGAAATACTACAATATACATACTCATACAAGCTATGGTTTATACTTAGAACTAACAAAACGTTTTGGGCAAAGCTAATGATTTCTACCTACTGAAAATGACACCATCATGTTGCTGCTCCTATTCCTAAAAGGAAATCAAAAGTCTGGTCTAGAATCTCTGGAATTAGAGACAAAGATGATAAATACATCTTTTGGATACCATGGTGTGAGAAGATTAACTTTTGGCTAGACATGTGGTGTACTGAAAAACCTCTTATCTATTTCAACGCAACTCACAACATAAGCTGGTATGAGAGTACTAAGTTAAACCAATTATGGGTCAATGGCAAGTAGGATATTGACAAGTTAAGCACTACTGTCACTAGTCCTATCGTATCAAACATCCTTAAGCTTAAGCTCAACAAAAATCCTTAAAAAATCAAGTGGGCTATATTCATGGTGGAACCTTCAATTCAAAACTGACATGGAATACAATAAGAAAACAAGGAAACGAATCAAACCTTTACAGAAAGAGCTGGAATCCGGTTACTACCAAAAAATGTTCTTTTTTTCTATGGAGAGTTTTAATGAATTGGTTCCCTTCTGAGGTTAATCTTCGGAGAAAAAATTTCATCTAGCTTCAAAGTGCTAGTTCTTTTACAATGAAGAGAGCTCTAAACACGTTATGATGCATTGCAAACAGGCATGGACTGTGTGGAATCACTTCAGTGCCATTTTGGGAATAAACGTTACCAGGAATATGGCCCTTCACCATCTCATTCGCACTTGGTATTGTTCTTCCAAGAAGATTTGCAGCATAAGAACAATTCTTTCAACAATCATCTCTTGGGAAATCTGGAAAGCAAAGAATCACAAGAAGCACTAAGACATGAATACTTCACTGAGCTCCCTGAGTGACCAAATAATCCGCATTATAACTTGTCTGACCAACGCTAATCTTCTCAAGAGAAGCCACTCAGGTAAGGATATTAGATTTTCAACTCAATTGGGATGCAATGTTCACCACTCCAAGATTATAGTTCCCATCTCTCTCAAATGGACTGCACCAAAACTCAATCGATACAAATTGAATACTGACGGGGCATCTTTGTTATCTGGAGAACCTAGCAGAGAAGGTGTGATAAGAAACCATGATGTAACCATTCTTCTCGGGTTTGTTAGAATTTATGGAAAAAACTCAGCAATTATTGCTGAAACTAAAGCTCTCATGGATCGTTTAGCTATTTGTAAAGCCTTAAACATAACAAATCTTGACATTGAAGTTGATTCAAACATATTGATTGATCTAATCGACATAGGAATATCGATATGGTTCTTGGATCCTCTTGTATGCTACTGCAGAAAGCTTATCACCTCTTCTATGAAGATAAAGCATGTCTTTAGAAAACAGAACAATGTTTCAGATTGGGTTGCAAAGAACACTCTGCAGCTGAGAGAGAACTTGGACTTCAATCATTCGTCAACTCCAAATCAGTTGCGAGGTATAGTTTTTCTTGAAAGTATCGGGCTTGGGTATATCAGAAATGTTGACTAAGTTTGATTGCTGGTTGTAGACCTATCATGGAGATGAAACAAAGAAAATATTTGGTGAAACTTGGTAAGGTTTGAAAGAGATTGGTTTTTGTCAATGATTTTGCATTTAATACTTTAATAATTTTACTTTTATATAATTATTACATATATGCATTTATATTTGGTCTTCTTTCTAGTATATTATATCTGTCTCCTGTAATAATCTTAGAATAAAAAATCTTGCTTACTTGGCTTTAAAAATTGGTTAGAAAAATACATAAACCTAATAAAAATAACTATATATATATATATATTATTGTCTTTTGAATCAATATATTTATTTATATATTATATATTAAAAAATATGTATACATTACTGTTTTTAAAATTAATATATCTATATAAATTACTCCTTCCATTATTAAACGTTTTAAGAAAAAAATAAAAAAATACAATATTATTCTTCTTCCATAAATTTTAAAAGGAAGCTAGCTAGGATATAAAAAATATCAAAGCTCATAACACAATCAAACAACACCATATACCTAAAATATCAAAGCTCATAACACAATCAAACAACACAATAGCATTAAACTTTAAACTTGCAATTCTTTGTAATATATAGCTGACCAAGAAATGCAGAGTTTAAGACATAGAGTTTAAGACGCGAAACTGTATATAATTTTGCCAAAGACTCCTCAGCACCAAAATCTTTATTCTCCCATACCTCTAAATTGGATTCCAAATAAGAAATCACGTACAGAAAAAGAGAATTCTGAAAGGCAGTCAGATCCATTAGACGTGAAGAGGGATGCCTTAACAACTCTGTTCTTTTATTACCCAATGCAAACTTTTGTTAAAAAAAACTCAAATATCATCTATTTCATAATGGATCTCTGGAAATTGAATCACTTTCCATAGACTTCAAATTCAAGACTTGAATTTCATTAAATAAATGATGAGTCAAATCCAAATCCACAATAAGAGGAATCACCGAAATAATAGAAATCACAGTTTTTAAAGAAATCACAGTTTTTAAATCTAGATCGATAGGTGTCACCGCCTCTAGATGGAGGAGGTGGTAGTAACTTGTACTCTCCGGTCGATGGATTCCATATAATATACTTTTTATAGTCGAACCACAAACATACTAGACCATCACATGATCCCGTAATTTTAACGTTATCAACATCGAATTCGAGGGTTGAATTCAAATCATATAGCGGAGCATGACAGGTGGACCTTCGAAATCTATTGTTAAGGCACCTCGATTGGATGGCATAAGAACCTTGTAGTTAAGGTTCCTTCTGCCTTCTTTAGTTAGTTGAAGGTGAGTTTTGCGAAACTCAGAATCTGAAAAAAGTGAACACCATGTTTTGCATACCCATTTGAAACCCATCAACGATGATGTCAAATATGACATCATCGGGAGATCAGGTTTTATCTTTCTTCTCACCATTTTCGTTCCAACGAAAAGAAGAAGGAAAACAAAAGCATATGACATCATCGGGAGATCAGGTTTTATCTTTCTTCTCACCATTTTCGTTCCAACGAAAAGAAGAAGGAAAACAAAAGCACAATTAGTCAAGGAGTTTTAGTTCAAGCCTTGAAGGAAAAAAAATATATATATATATACCCTGAGTTTATGATAATAAATTTTAATATATTATTTTTGAAAAATATTTTGAAAATATTATATAACAAAATCAAATTTAATATTTTAAAGATATTTTTAAAAATAAATATAAATAAAATAAAATTTCTTAAATATAAGATATTATTGTAAAATAGATAGAAATAAAATCAATTATTTTATGACAACAAATCTTAACAAAACTAATAAATTAGATAAAATAGAAGTTATTATTTAAAAGATATATTTAAACTATTTTAAAAGATATGATCAAACTAAAAAATATTTTTTTTATTGTATTTTTTTTTTCAATTTTATTTATCTAATATATTTTAAGAAATTATATGTTTAATAAATCCTCATAAATTTTGAAATCATATCTTTAAAAAATCGTTATATATATATATATATATATATATATATATATATATATATATATATATATATATATTAGTTTTTCTTTTTATTCTTACATCTCAATTTCTAAAAGAGAGGTTTTTTATCTTTTTTATCAACATAAAAATAATAAAACAAAATATTTAAAATCTTATAGGATAATAAAATTAAATAACATTTTAATAGATACAATAAAATAAAATCAAACATATTAAACAAAAAAAATATTATTTCTCTCTCCTACAATTTAACATGAGATTTTAAAAGATATGATTGGAGTGGAGTGAAATTTAGGTGGTTAACTAAAAAGAAGCTAAATGAAACTAAATTATGTTTCTCTCCTAAGTTGCACTCACTAACGCATAGATTTAACACCAACAAGTGAGTTTATGATAATAAGATGATTGTTATTTTTTAGTATATTTTTAAACAAATTTTTTTGTATTAGATTTGTACTTTTTAAGTTAGAAGTATTACATAAATTTTAAATAAGATGTTAAGCTAAAAAATTGTTTAAAATTTTAAACTAATTTTTGGATAATGCCTATTAACGAATATTTTAAGTTCAAGTCTCTGTGAATTATAGGATGCAGTAAATTTAGGTTTAACGAAGATTAATGCAAATATGTTCATTGTTCAAGGTTATATAAATTATGGTTAAGCTGAATTTAATTTATTTTTAATAATTTTATCTGACTAGAACTAAATGATTTTCTTAATTTAAATTTATACTTAGAAAAATATTATAGTCGACTATTTTTAACTAATGTTATTGATTATTAGAAACTATGTTATTTGTTTTTTAATTTATTTATTAGATTTGATCGACAGAAAAAAAAAATTCTTTTGACGTATTCTAATTCATTTTAGGATATTTTAATTAATTTCGAAATAAAAAAAGTTTATATTTAATTTGCAAATTTTTGGCTTAACATAGTTTGATTATTTAATAGAATATATTATATTTATTTAATTAATACGGTTGACCTGAATACATTAATTGTTAAACATATTTTATTTGATTTTTAGTTAATTTTATTAAATTATTCTAATTAAAAAAAATATTTTGTTCCACGGGACACACAATATAATGAGGATAAAAGCAAAAAAAACAAAACTACCGTCTATGACCGATGTCGGGATATTAGTAAAGACCGCGAAATAAATCCAGCAGTCGTGTAACAAACGTTAATTTTTTTAAAGAACTAGGAAACCTCAAAAAACAAAACAATATAATAAGTAAGTAATGCTTAGCACAACTTATGGATCTTTGATCAGTAAAATCTGTAATTGAGGTGAGAGGTGATGAGATGTAAGATTGCCAAACTCAACTAGAGGGAGTTCGGGAATATCATTACATTTCTGTATTTTCATAAATGGTAGAAAACAACACAAAAATAACGCACCAAAAATCATTATGAGAAGAGGTCTAAGAATTAAAAGTATGTAGTAGAAAACAACACAAAAATAACGCACCAAAAATCATTATGAGAAGAGGTCTAAGAATTAAAGGTATGTAGTTACGAGGGTCAATCGACGGTGGTGGGGAAGGAGGACTTAAGCTTCCTATACGAGGCATCCCAAATGAGTTGGGAGAAAGAACATTCCACCAAAATGTGATTGGTGGATTCTGCGAAGCTGTAGCACAAAGCATAATTTGGGACTGTGTTATAAGCTCACGCGAGAAGTTTATATGGGGTAGTGAGCTTCTCTTGGATGGAAAACCAAACAACGAAATAGTGTATGAGGATGTTTTGTATTTTTAAGACGAAGAAAACTAGTACCATTCATGATATGTTTTGAAAATATCTTACACGAGTTTCTCATTATATGGTTTCACATCTATCATAGTTGGTATGGTTTTGCATCTACCAGTACAAACTTGAAAATTCTTCGCATCTAACAAAGAAACAATTCTGCATCTTTTTAGTAACAGGCTCTTTTTTTTGTTTACACTCTAAAACTAAAAATTTAAAAGTTTGTATCTTTTAAATCGTAACTCGGAAAACAAATCCGAAAACACCATTGGTTTTGCTTATTTAAGACGAACAAAACTAGTACAATTCATGGTTTTTTTCGTTTTTTTTAAGTTATATTTTACATTGTTTCTCATTATATGGTTTTTGTATCTATCATAGTTGGCATGGTTTATCATCTATCATAGTTGGTTTGATTTGGCATCTATTATAGTTGGCATGGTTTATCATCTATCACAGTTTGTTTGATTTCATATCTATCATACTTTGTAACCGTCGTTCTTTTTCATTTACACTCAAAATTAAAATTCTAAAAGTTCATATCTTTTAAAATGTAACTCGAAAGAAATCCAAAGATACCAGTAGTTGTGTTTTTCCAAGACGAACAAAACTAGTACCACTAATGATATCTTTTGAATTTTTTAGAAAGTTATAATTTACACTGGTTTCTCATTATATGGTTTCACATCTAGCATCTATTAGTACAAAAAATACACACATTTCATATATATATATATATATCACTACAAAGCATACACACGTTTCACATCTATCTGTACATAGAATATATACGTTTCACATCTATCATTACATAGGTTTCACATTTACATGTACAAAAAGGATAAATATTTCACGTCTATTAGTACTTAAAATAAAAAAAAAGACTTAAAATAAAAAAAAAGTTTCGCATATTCCAAAACTTCATCTTTCTCGTTTAAGCTGTAAACCCTTTCTCAAACCAAATTTTCCAGAAACACAAAAATACACTAAAAACGATCAAAACCTTACTGCAATACAACATTTCAACTACAAAATCAAAGTAATATCAAATGAATACCAAAAATCACGAGGAGAAAAAAAAAGAATCGAGTTACCTATTTCAAAATAAAAAACACAAAGAAAAGTTGAGTTACCTAAACATAAAATAGACTTACCTAAGCACAAATACAAAATCAAGTATCAAAATCAAATAAAAACACAATCAAAATCAAATAAAAACAAAATAAAATAAAAAAAGAATGGAAAGGAAGTTGAATAGTCACCTGTTATTGTTCGTAAAACTATAGAGAGAACAACTGACAGTTTCTAACCTTGTGTCAGGACCTACGGGCCAAGGGATAGTCTCAGGTTGACATTTTCTATTGGGCGTAGGCCTCCCAAAAGGTAACAGAGGCGTGCAAAGGTTTCCTCGGGCCGGACGGAGATTGGCCCTCGAGTGCAAAGGCAAAAGGGAGCTTGACTGCAAGACCCACCCGTCGAGCAAGGACGAAAGTCGGCCTTAGTAATCCGACGGTGCCGAGTGTAAGGGCCGTCGCTCAACGGATAAAAGTTACTCTAGGGATAATAGGCTGATCTTCCCCAAGAGCTCACATCGACGGGAAGGTTTGGCACCTCGATGTCGGCTCTTCGCCACCTGGGATGGTTGTAGTATATTCCAAGGGTTGGGCTGTTCTCCCATTAAAGCGGTACGTGAGTTGGGTTCAGAACGTCGTGAGACAGTTCGGTCTATATCCGGTGTGGGCGTTAGAGCATTGAGACGACCTTTCTCTAGTACGAGAGGACCGGGAAGGACGCACCTCTGGTGTACCAGTTATTGTTATTGTTCGTAAACTATCAAGAGAAAGAAACACTGGAAAAAGAGTTAGAAATGAAAAATAGAAAACTTTTATATAATTAATGAATAATATTTGAGGTATTATTGGTATTAAATGGCCTAGGTCTTATATCTCTAACATTTTGATTACCAAAAATCAATTATGTTATTATTTTTTTATAAAATGATTTTATTTCAATGGTTTATATTAGAGAAAAGTACCCATAAATACCTTCTCAACTATCAAATACCAACATGGTACCCGTTTTTGGACTAGTTTCATAAACTACCTAGAGTCAAAATATGGACAATTATACCCTCTAGGGTATAAAAGGGGTTGTTTTTGTTGAAACCCACAATTTTATACCTTCTAATCTGACTTTTGGGTTCCAATTCCCCCAATTTCAACTTGCTAAATTTGAGGAGAGAGAAAACCAAAAAGCGAAGCCGCTTTAACAGGAGACGACGTCGAACCTTCCAACCCACTGCCGTATCAATCGCCGGCCACCTAACCGACTGCCACTGAACCGACTGCCGTATCAATCGCCGGCCACCGAGACCGACGTCGAACCTTTTCTTCTTCTTCACGAAAGAAACGACTGTCATTGCAAACCCCGGCCACCGATACCGACGTCGAACCTTCTGAAAATCTTCACCACTGTACCGACTGTAATTTCGAACGCCGTCAACAGATACCGACGCCGATTGCCAGAATTCAGCCAAACGTAGCGTCGTCAGCGTCCGTCAAAGTCTGTAAGGTTAGTTATGGGTCTTCTTCTTCCTTCGTCCGGCCACCGTAATTGCATCGATAGCACCATCGTCCGCCTCCGTCTCCGTCGAACAGGTACGTTTTTGTCGTCGTCTTCCCTACTCTCTGTATTTGTCACCGTAGAGCATTAGGCTTGATATTGGGTATTGTTTCGCTTATGTAAACCCTAGAATAGATTTGAAGATCGAATATCTTAGATCAAAGAACACAGCTACTGAATCCGCTACAATAGTCAATGTTGGTTTACCTTCTTACTTACTCTTACAAACTGTTTTGAGTTTAATCAAATCCGGTTCGAGTGGCGTGTTGCTTGTTGATGGTGTCGAAGTAACACATGTGGCTTGTTGAGTTCAATCAAATCCTTTATAGTGTTTCTTTTCTCTCAAATCTGTTTGATGCTGCATCTGTCTAGCAATGTGCCCCTTCATATCTAGCAAGGTGTTCCTTCATATCTAGCAACGTGTTCTTCAAACTATTTCGTTGTTTCATCAGCCAGTACAAGATAGAATATAAAATTTCTGACTAATAATAGTATGTCACGTGTTGATGGATTCAGGAGAAAGAGCTTATTGAGAGGCACAATGTTTGGCTTAATGAAGAGCTGACTGCCAAAGTTGACACTGTCATTGAGCTTCGCAGAGTACAGGGCGATCTCGAGGCTGATATGTCTGCAAAGCTTACAGATGTGAGATTTTATGATCGCACGTTTTATTTAAGGTTCTACATTTCATTCTATACCGCATGTTAACCCGTATTTGTCTGTATACTTTTACAGACCGAGAGACAGTTAAACGTTTGCTCTAGCTCGCTGAATTGGCACAAAGAAAGGTTGAGAGAGCTGGACACAAAGTTGGCATCCTTGCAGGAGGTATGTGTACAACGTGGGATGTTTATCTATATTATACTCTGTGGACTCTCTGTAACGTTGTTTTGCAACAACTTATTCTCGTTTAGGAACTGTGCTCAAGTAAAGATGCAGCTGCAGCAATTGAGAAACAATTTTCAGCTGAGCTTTCCACGGTGAGTTCCATAAAACATATGCAGCTTGTAATATTTTGTACTTTTTCAGCAATGGTTTATCTTTGTTTATGCAAACATATATACTCAGTCCTACTGATTAAAGGTTTTGTTTATTTGAATTTTGTACCAATCTTTTAAATTACTTGTTCGTTCTGTGCTGATTAGTCACATTTCATTTATTTAATTCTTGTGTTAGTGGCTGAATTATACAAGATATTTCTTGTAAAAATATTGATAATTTAACAAAGAAATCAATATTTGACATACTATGTGAGACTGTAATTTGTCTAGGTTGTTTGTAGATCATATCTAGCAGGGTGTTCCTCTCTTGTCTAGCAATGTGTCCCTTCATATCTAGCAATGTGTTCCTTCGTATCTAGCAAGGTGTTCCTTCATATCTATCATTTCCATCGTGAGAGAACAAGAGCTCTAAAAGTCGGTCTTATCTGCGGCGGTCCTTCTACTGAGCGCGGGATTTCTCTCAACTCGGCGAGATCGGTACTCGATCACATACATGTATGATACACAAAGTTCGTTTCAGTTACCAATATATCTATATTTGTAGCGTGTGAGCTCCAGTTTTGATTATTACAAGCGGCTTGTTGTTTTTTTAAACATTAGATTAGTGTTGCTTATTCCTAGTTACCGAGTATTGTAATTGAAAGATTTGGTTCAGCGGGAAATGAACGCTTTATTGAATTTAACGTCAGTCTGTCGAATATTTTGATGTAGTAACAAACGATGCATCGACTAAAATATGATTATAATGTGTATGCGTATCAGTTCTTAAGTGTGATCTGCATCTTATTTTTAGTTATACTCAAATACTCCTGCAGATTTTGATTTTTAACGGATTACAATGTTCTTGTCAGAGATTTAAAAAGCTTGTTATGAGTTTTGATACTTTTGGGTTTTTTTGCAGTTTTCAGCAGTTCTTTGTGTTTTAAAACACAATAGTCTGATAGATAATGCGTTTTCAGCAGGGTGTTCCTTCTTGTCTAGCAATGTGTTTCTTCTTATCTAGCAAGGTGTCCCTTCTTATCTAGCAGGGTGTTCCTTCTTGTCTACCAATGTGTTCCTTCTTATCTAGCAAGGTGTCCCTTCTTATCTAGCAAGGTGTTCCTTCTTATCTAGCAACGTGTTCATCATGAGAGCGTTTAGTTTATAGTACAAACATGAGAGAGTTTAGTTTAAAATAGTACAAATAGACCTATAGTTTAAAATAGTCCATTATTTGTTGTAAGCCGTATCTATCAGAGCAATATACGAAACAATCGCAATGTATGTTACTCAAATCTATCAGGCTACTAACAAAGAAGCTATCATACTTGTGATTAGTTAACTAGCATTGTCTTTATGCATATCTATCGGACTCAAACTAGAGAATCTATCATACTTATAGTTAGTTAACTATCAATGTTTATAATTCAAATCTATCAATATGTATATGTGCTATCTATCAATCGCAATATGTTTATAATTCAATGTATATGATGCTGCATCTGTCTAGCGATGTGTCCTGTCGTATCTAGCAAGGTGTTCCTTCGTATCTAGCAAGGTGTTCCTTCGTATCTATCATTTCCATCATGATACTTTAAGACTAAATGAGGTTGGACTAGACATTTTGGCTATAAAATCGGCATTGACTTCAATTAACAAGCAAATAGAACTAGATGACGAGTATGTTTACAAAACAAAACTAACTACACTACCTCTTACAAAATACCACCAAAATCAACAAAATACATAAAACTACAATCTTGAAGTTTGATGTTTCCCAAAAATTTGTCTTTCCAGAAGGAGTAGGTTCAGTCCACAACCCATTTTCTTCAAGTTCCGCATATTGTTTGTTATATGCCGAATAAACCAATCAACTTCCACAACCCATTTTCTTCAAGTTTAACCCCATCACAGTTAGTATCATCTGGGCTACTGCAGATACTACTGCTTGATAACTGTTCAACACAACATCCAACAAGATCACGAAGTGGTGAAGTCTATTGAGATAACGAACCTGCATTTGCGCAATACTAAATAGAATCGGTCATGATATCAAAAAACAGGTTTTCAGTCGACTGTTTCCATACACAAAACCCAAAACACACTTACAATACTAATACAAACTAGTACTGTTTCTCTTCAGTAATATGTACGAACCTTCTAACAATGATAATGTCACTGAACAACTACACCTGCCAGTGAAAAAGTTATATCATATAATATTTAGAACCGAAAACATTATTATGTACAGGCCTTTTAAAGTTAAAGCCTCAAGAAAGACACCAAACTTTTGAAATTACCTAGCCGTTCGAACTGGAATCCGTCCCCAACTACAGCATCTATTAGTAATGGTACAGCATATGCATCAGGTATCACCACTTTGGATTTTGGGTTGAGGTCCCCAAGCTAGTCATCAAGTTCAACAGGATTCTGAAGTAACAAACACCATATTTTAAGAATCTTTTGTATGGGTCATCACTGATTCGGTGTAAATATAGAGAAGATATAGAATAAAAGGTTTAAGAAGGAAGAATTCCTACCTCACTGTTAAACAGCCTATCAAACAATCGGACTTCAATTTTTAATGGATCGACTCCAGTGATTCCGATCCCTCGAACAAATGAATTGATTGAACTTGAAGTCACATAACAATTCATACATTTTCTTCATCTATAATGTATCAGACTAAACAGACAGAAAACATGTCATGTTCGATCGGACTGAGAACACTGCTAAACCTTACCGAAAAGTTAAGGTTCGTCATGTTAGATAGGACTGGAAATGTCACCGGAGATATTGGACAGTTCGTCAAAAAAACAGCTCGCCGGTGAGAGGAACGCAGGACCTCGGTGTTTGTATGGTTCGCCGGTGATTAAGACTAGTTCGACGGTGGTTGTATGGTTCGCCGGTGGAGAGAGAGAAGAAGAGGAGAAAGAGAGAAGAAGAGGAGAGAGAGAAGAAGAATAAGAGTCGAGGCTGTTTTGAATTTCAAAATTCAAAAATAGAATGGGGGCTGTAACAAAAAACCCTAATTTTTCACAAATCAACCTTATATACTAGGTTGAGGGTAATCTTGGTATTAAAAAAAGAAAAGGTATTAGAAGTGGATATGTTTAATGAGATGGGTATTAAGTGAGCATTAACCCATTTTGGGTACTAGGTTGTAATAGGTTTGGTTAAAAGGTACTTAGTGTGTCATTTCCCTTTATATTAACGAAAATAAACCTTATTATTAATTTAAAATGCAAATAATAATTATATTAACTCTACGAGGAATAACAATAATAAAACTGTTAGGTTTTAAAATGAGTTGTTTTAAAATGAGTTGACATCTATAATTTTTCTCTGATGTGGTGAAGTTTTATGAAACTTGATTATGAAACTTGATTTGTGTTATTATGTCTGATCTCATGTGTTTATATTTGGTAGCACATGTTTTTTATGTATGGTCTCCGCATATTTTTATACTCGGTCTCACATGTTTGGTTATGTCGGGTATCGCATCTTATTTGCGAAAAAAAGTTCTAATTTATTTTCATATTATCATCAATGGATTCTACTTTTGTTCGCCTTAAAAAAACTTAAATATTGTTTTGAAAGAAAACATGTTATGTGAGGTATTAATTAGAGAAATGGATATTGAACCAAAGTTAATTACACAAAATGAATATTACAAAACAAAAATACACAAAATGAGTATTACAAAACAAAAATACACAAAATGTGTATTACAAAACAAAACTGAAAATATGTATTAGATACTATAAATTTTAATTTTTAATACTTTTCATATTTTTTTTATTTTAATTATTTAAGTTCCATATATATTTGTACATATTCCATATATATAGATTTGGTTTATTCTTTGATATATCGTCATATTTTTTATTTTTTGAAATAGAAAAATATATGGATTATCGGAGAAAAAATTTAAACAAATTAAATGAATATAATAATGTAAAAATCTAAATTTATACAAATATATTAATTAATATATTTTGGATACGGTATTCAAATCGTTTGTGATTTATTTTGTTTTTTTGTCCTTACCAGATTTTATACTTACAATATTTTTATATTTGAGTATTTATTTTATTTTTGTTTTTTCTTTGTTTAATATTAGGTCTGTCAACGGTTCAGACCCGAGAACCGTACCGGGACCGAATCGATAAAGACCGGATCGAAGACCAGACCGAACTTTAACGGTTCGATTCGCGGTTCCATTCTAAAAATCGAAAACCGATAAGGAACCGAAATAAAAAACCGGTTAGGAACCGAATCGATAAAACTGATAAACCGATAGAACCGATATAGAATTGAACCGATAAAACCGATAGAAATAAAACCGATAGAACTGATAGGGTATCGAACCGATATAACCCATAAACCGGTAGAACCGATAGAAAATCGGACCAATAAAACAGTTAAAACCGATTATTTATTATTATTATTTATTCTTTTATATATTATAGTACCAAAATTAATAGCTAATTACCAATTTTTTAACAAAATCAAAAGATTAATTTATAAATTTTAGTTTTTATATCCTTTACTTCAATAAAAAAAATTAAAAATCAAATTTTAATTGAATTTAATATTTTCAAATGGACCGGACCAAAACCGGACCGATAACAAACCGAACCTGTACCGAATTGAACGAACCGAAACGGGACCGGACTGAACTCGGACCGAACCGAACTCGGACCGGAACCGAACCAAACCGAACCGAAAACTTAACGGTTCGGTTCGGTCCAGTTCCAAAAATTAGAACAAAAAACTTAGCGATCCGGTCCGGTCCGAACTGATAAACTTAACGGTCCGATCCGGCGTCAAAACCCGTACCGATAACAGCCCTACTTATTACTGTTCGAAAAGGTGCGAGTTTCTAGTAAACGTTTAATAAACGTGCGAGTTTCTTGTACATTGGGATTTCTATGAAATATTACAGAGGCAATTTTTACTTTTACCGAGTATGTTGTTACGAAAATTCGTGCCAAATCTATAGGCGTCTTATTATTATCTTTTATATTTGAACAAATTTAAGATCTAATAATTTTATATATTAAAATATACTATATCTAATCATATGATGACCCACACATAAAATTGTATAAATTTGGTTTTTAATTAAACCTTTTGATATCTTGAACGTTTTCGGATTAATATTATCTTCAATTATTTATTGTTAATTTTTATATAAATAAAATATATACTTTTTTTAATAGCATATATACTCTTATAAACCACACATAAAAAGAATATTTTTCTTTTTACGGTGATTTTTTTATTTATAATATTAGATCAAATATATATTTATATTTATTTTTATATTAATTTAATTACTAATCTGATTAAATAATAAATCAATATTTTCATAGATAATTTAGAATTTTGTAGCAAATAAAAAGAAAAGAAATAGTATATATATATATTATGAATTCAAAATACCAATGAACTTCAGTTTATCAAGAGAAAATGCTGTAAATGGCTACAATAAACTTTACACACCTCAGATAACTTTATATCTAGGAACACAAACAAAAAGAACAAACTTATGATAGGGACTAAGTGGTAACATCTTATGCGTTAAAATTATATTTTAAATAGTTTAAGTATGTAGAGTCCTACGTGTTAAAATTATACTTTTTAGGTAAATTCTAATCGTGTATGTTAAAAGACAATAATTAATGAATAAAATAACAAACAAAGAAAATGGAGGAGAAAAATAACGGGATCTATTTGCTAACTCGTTCCGGAAATTTAAATTCATCTAAAAATCAAAAGTTAATTTAATGCTATCAAAACTCGTAACACAATCAAACAACACTATAAACCTAAAATTTAAAAAATTATAAGAACTAAAAATCTTGGTACTTAGGCATCATTTTAATTGAGCGAAGTCGTTCTCACAAGGAGGGAAATTTATCAAATTACTAGTAACCTTCTCTTCAAAATCATAGATAGTCGATGTCTCCTTACTAAAAAAATCATCAACAACAACCATAGCATTAAAGTTGCAATTCTATTCTTTGTAATATATAGCTGGCCAACAAATCAATTTTTTGTAATATATAGCTGACCAACAAATCAATTTTTTGTAATATATAGCTGACCAACAAATGCAGAGGATAAGACATTAGGCGAAACTTTATATAATTTTGCCCAAGATTCCTCAGCACCATAATCTTTATTCTCCCACACCTCTAAACAGGATTCTTGACCAGGTCGACTAGAAAACACGTACAGAAAAAGAGAATTCTGAAAGACAGTCATTACATATGAAAAGGGAGGCCTTAAGAACTCTGGCAGTCTAACAATCTCCAGAAATTTTTCTTCTTCCATACTAAATGATAAAACTCTTCTAGCCCTGGCATCACATTCTTTTGTTACCCACTGCAAACTTTTGTTAAAAAAAACTCCACTACCATCTATTTCATAATGGATCTCTGGAAACTGAATCACTTGCCATTTGTTGGACTTCAAATTCAAGACTTGAACTTCATTAAAAAATATGTTACCATAACCCTTACACTTCCCAGCACCTATTACAGAAATTGATGAGTCAAATCCAAACCCACAATAATAGGAATAACCGTTTCTAAATCCAGATCGAGAATAATAGGTGTCACCACCTCTAATTGGAGGAGGTGATAGTAACTTGTACTCCCCGGTCGATGGATTCCATATAATATACTTTGTATACTCTCAATATACTTTTTATACTCTCAATATACTACCATGTTCAGGTATTTTGCTTCTTGACAAAAATCTGATATAGTCGGATCGGATTTTGCCATCATCATAGTCAGATTTCCCGCTTCTTGGTAAAATTCTGATATGGTCGGATCCGATGATTTGCTTTGCTGACCTCACACCTCTGGTCATGCTGATGTCACCTAAGTAATCATTTATGTCAGGAACACATGCTTCATTTCGCTGTTATCGAGTCAAATATTTTTTAGGTGGCATAGCTACCATGGACACGTGCCACACTCTCATCCGTTCCGGCTGCACGTATTTCAAAGTGATTCGAAACAGGCTGGCGTGGCACTATACCGTTACCCTTTGCCTATTCACCTTCTGTTTTCCTTGCCTATAAATATCTATCTATTTTCCATAGTAAAGGTTTCTTCTTGTCTTTTCGAAAAAGTTTGTTCAAGGGAGAGAGACCGTATCTAAACCAACTTCTTACCCTGCATTTTCATGCCTGATGAGTTTATCAATCTTGAAAGGTACAAACTCTGGAGGTGGTTCAACATTTCTAATTGGATCGGCACTCGCAGACCTACTGGTGCAAGGGAACATCCTTCCCCTGCAGAGATTTGGGAATCTACCTTTCGTGACAACTGGTCTCCCATCCGCGAACGCTCCATCAATATTGCTATATCCTCCCCTGGTCAAGCACACCTTTCAAGTGGTGGGGTTGATCTTTCTGCTCCTTCAACTTCCTCAACTTTTCCTTCTCGACCTTCTCCCTTCATCGTAATAGGTGATGAGAGGGGAAAACCACCGGTTAAAGAAAACAAAGATAGAGTTAAAAGGAAAAGGTCGCCCGATCCGACAACTAAATCGATCAGGATGAGGATTCCATCTTCGATCTCGACTCCTTCGGTAACCCCTAAGGTTCCCCGCAAACAACACCAGAGGTTAGCCTTAGGAAACTCTTTCCAAAGGGGACTCGGCCTGAATTATCTCTCACACCTATTCCAGAAGTTCAAGAGAAGAATTTGTCCGAAGACCCTGATAATGATAAGGAGAACCATGACACTGTGGTGGTTAAAGCGGAACCTATTCGAGTTGTTCTTACTGACGTTCCTTCTTCGGATAATGACGCTCTGGCTCCTCCCTCGTAACCTACCACTAGTCCTCCCCCTCACCAGTAAAAAGAAGAAGAAATGTTCCACAGGTCTGCCTTCGAACATAGAGGACATCTTGGGTGACAACCTTCGCGGTATTGAAGCTAAACACCTCTTGGCTTTGTATAAAGTGAAGTATAAATATTTTCATCAGACTGAGGAGGTCAAGCTAAGGGATCGTTGGAATATTCCTACTAACATCACTATATGATTTCCTCTTGTTGGCGAGACACCTCTGTCGGTTCGGAACAATGAGTTGGTGCTTTATACTGAGCTGATAAACTGGGGTCTCCGACTGTCCCTCGACCCTCTCCTGACTGACTACTTCCATCTGATCAGACTTTGTCCTTCTCAGGCCGGGGCCAACATGTGGTACACCCTCATGGCCTGTATTATGGCTTCGAGGCTCTTCGAGAACGCTTTCACTATGGACCAACTCATTTCTGTCTCGGGTGTGGCCAAGAATTCCCACTACCCCTTCTATTCGCTTGGTTTTGCCAAGCAACTTAAAATGAAAAATGATTTTTTGGAGGCCGACAAGAAGTGGAAGCAACGGTTCCTATTTATTTCCGGGTTTTGGAAGACCGGCTTTGAGGACTCTAAACACCTTCCCTATCGGTTGACACTGAAGTGGACCAGACAAGGTAAGTATTCTCACCTAAGTTTTTTCCGAGTCGTCGGATTCGGTAGATTCTAACTTTGTTTCATTTTCAGCCATGAAAGGGATTGCTAAGTCCTTTAAGCGTCACGCTAAATCCGGCAAGGCTATCTTTGAGAAGCTAAGCGTTTGGGCTGGTGACCACTGAGATCACAAGTTTCACCAAAGCTTTCTTCCTATGAACGTTTCCAAGTGTAATCTGTGGCGGTGCAATCTTAGTGAGAAGAAGATCGCCTCGGAGCTCATGGTGCCTCCCCCTAGTGAAGACGTCCTTAAACGTTTAGAGCGTTTTGAAAATGCAGTCTACCTCCCCACTCGGGCCCGGGCTCCAAGTCATCAAGATGCTAAAAACCCGAGGAATGAGAGGAAGAAGAGACCGAGGAAGACGTTGAATCCGAAGATGATGCTCCCGAGGAGAGAGGGTCAATTCTCAAGAAGGTTCTCAACTTAAGGCTCATGGCGGTCCCTAAGAAATAGTGCAAGGAATTCCTCCAACAGGGGCTCAGGATGATCAACACAACGAAACTCAAGTGGGTTTTCCACAAGATACGAGGTTATCAGAGCCTCAACAGGAAGGCCCCCCGGTCCTCAAGCAGTCTCCCCAACCTCTCATCTAGAAAACAAGTCAAGTAAAGCTGATCATACAGTTGAGATTAGGCCTCAAGGTCGGGTTGGTGCAACAAGGCCGCAGAGGTTTACAGTTGAGGAGAAGAAGAAGAGAATCTTTGAGAGTGGGGGGAAGAGAGATAATACTACGCGTCCAAGCCTTCCTTTATCAAAAAAGTTTGTGGTTGTCGATTCAGACTCTCGTGGAGAATTTGCATCCCAACGAAGGAAAACTCAAGAAAGTGATTCTGACGAAGAAAGGTATCCCTCTCATGCCTCAACTTATTTCGATATGTATAACAATGACTATGTTGCAAATGAGTTGAAAAACCTATTACATGTTGCTGCCCTACTCGAACGCAAAGCAAATCGCAAGGACCGCTATAAAGGTGAGGTTATTGAGAGAAGGGCTGAGGTGAAAGCCTTAACTTCTAAAGTCTCCGAGTTGAAGGTTAAAGTGAAGGACTTAACCGACGAGCTCGCCGAACAGACCGAGATATATTCCAAAGTAGAAGGCTTAGTCTCTGAGTCCTATAACTTGAAAAATGAAGTGAAGGAGTTAAAGGATGAATTAGCCAAGACATCGGAGGTGACCGCCAAGGTAGAGACTCTATCTTCCGAATCTGAGGAACTAAAGAAGAAAGTTAAAGAGCTGAATGATGAACTTGTTAAAGAGAAGAAGACCTCAGAGGATCGCTTGGCCACCATCACTTTTCTTGGGACTGAACTATCCAAGGAGAAGACGAAATTCGACGATGAAAGGAAGAAGTTCATTTCTAAGGATGTTGAGCGTGACACAACGGTAGATGGTCTTATTGAGGGCTATTGCAAAATAAAAGTATACTTTGAGAATGTTGTTGCAGAAAACGAGAAACTATCAGCAGAACATGAAAGCTTAAAGAAAACATTCGAAGCTAGGCAGAAGGAAAGCCTTGATGACTATGATGTTAAGATCGTTACTCGACTTGAAGAAAAGGATGCTAAGTTGAGGTCTGCAATGGTTATGAAGATGCATGAAAGGTTCCCGGATCTGCAAGTCTTTGGACTCGGGTTATTGAACAGCATCAACCCCCCCCCCCCCGGAGTATCCGCAGAGGACCCAGAATCCAGTGAGGATTCGGAGAGCTCATCGTCGAACTTGGATTTCCCTGGCGGCAGTAAAGAAAATTTTGCATCCGATTAGTATGCGCTGGGCATTTCATTTTTTGTTAATTGTTTGTTCCTTGAACCTGCTAAAAGAAACTTTTTATTTGTAATATTCTCCTCGTCATGGGAGCTTACAGTGATATAAACTTAGTGTGATGCTTTATTAAATCATTTCTTCTCATGTTTTTCTTTTTGTGATTCAATACTGAATTATTTATTCAAACTTCCTTTGATTCATATTTTGAGTTCAAAAGGATGAAATTTCGTGTCCAATCTTCTTTGGAATATGTTTTGAGTTAAAAAAGATGAACTTTCTTGTCCAAACTTCTTTGGAGTATGTTTTGAGTTCAAAAAGATGAACTTTCTCTTCCAAACTTCTTTGGAGTATGTTTTGAGTTCAAAATGATGAACTTTTGCTAGTTTTTTAAGAAGGCAATAAAATTTAATATATAAGCCGACTATTTAGGCACCTTATTAAAACCTTCCTGCGCCACCATGGTAGGAAAGAGTGTGCCACCGAAACTTACATAAACTGACAAATAAAATATTTACATATCACACAATCAAACCAAATAAGCCTTTTAGGTGCTCAATATTCCAGGAATGGGAAAGATCTCTTCCTTTTTTGTCTTTCAGTCGGTACGTCCCTTGTTTTATCTTTTTTGTGACCGTGTACAGACCTTGCCAGTTTTGGGACGAGTTTTCCGAGTATCTTTTCTTTCGTGTGCAGGAAGACTATTCTTAGGACTGTGTCCCCCACCTCGAATTCTCTTCTTTTGACCTTTGACGAGTACCGACTTCTCATTAAGGTTTGATAGTGCAAACAATTCAATTGTGCCCTTCTTCTTTTTTCTTCTAATCAGATCTAGTTCAGTGCCCTGTCATTTGTCATTCCCCTCCTCAGAATACTCACTGAGTCGAAATAATGGGAACATTTTTTCCGATGGCACTACTACATCCATTCCGTACACCAGTGCAAAGGGCGACTCGTGTTGCGGTCCGAGGAATAGTCATGTAACCCCATAACACTTCTTGTAGGTAATCTGGCCACTTCCCTGCTTTACCTTCTAGATTCTTCCTTAGCCCGTCCAAGATTGTTCGATTGGTTACTTTGACCTGACCATTCGCTTGGGGATGGAAGGGTGCCAAGAAACATTGTTGTATCCCTTTGGATGCGCATAAATTTCTCATTTCACTGTTGTCGAATTGTGGGTCGTTGTCCATCGTAATCTTCCTAGGTATACCAAAGCGGCAGCAGATGTTGGAGATGATGAATTTGATCACATCTTTCACTCTTGTTTCTGCTAGCGGTTCGGCCTCTACCTATTTGGAAAAGTAGTCCACAGCAACGATAATTGTTTGGCACCCTCCTGAATCCATAGGAAGTGGTCCGACTAAGTCTATTCCCCATCGATCGAAGGGCAGAGATTATGATATTGATTCTAGAGGTACTCCGGGCAAGTGAAGCGAGTTAGCAAACCGCTGGCAGGTATCACATTTCTGTACTAACTCCTTAGCGTTCGCTGAGATGGTCGGCTAATAATATCCTGCTAGAAGAACTCTTCGTATCAGCGTTTTGTATCCATAGTGCGCGGATCCTTCCCCGTCGTGCAACTCTGAGAGTATTAGTTGTGACTCATCCTTCCCTAAACAGCGAAGTAGAGGCCGACTAAAAGATCTTTTATACAGAACATCTCCGAGGACCACGTACCCGTAATCTCTGAATAGTATTCTCTTGGCTTTTACTTTGTCAATGGGTAGTGTGTCATGGACTAAGAAATTTTGTATCTCGCTTCTCTAATATTTTGTTAGGGCTGTGGATATTTGGAAAGCTTCAATACTACCTTCAACCGATTCAGATCCCTTAATTATCGATGAATTTTCTTGAGTGACTATCCAAGGGTGTTCCTCTGAGTAAGACGCTTTGGCCAAGGAATCAGCCACTGAATTCCTTGCCCTATGAATATATTCGAATCAGACGTCTTCGAATTCTAAGGTCAAAGCCTTCAAAACTCCCAGATACTTCACCAAATGATCTTTTCTTGCTTCTGAACGCCCCAGAGCATGTTTCACCAGAAGTTGAGAGTCGTTAATTAACTTGACTCGTTTAGCCCCACAAATCTTTGCAAGTCTTAATCCGACCAGGGTAGCTTCGTACTCTGCCTCGTTGTTCGATGCCTGGAATCTAAGTCGGATTGCCTGTACATTGCAATGCCATCCGGGGAAGATAGTTGCACTCCAGCTCTGCAGCCAGATGAGTTGGATCCCCCGTTGGTTCGGACTAACCACTCAGGATCAGACTTTTCTTCCTCCACGTCCATGATATCCCTGTCAGAATGAAACTCTACCAAAAAATCAGCTAGCGCCTGTGCTTTATTGCAGTTCGCGGTTCAAACTCAATGTCGAAATCCCCGAGTTCTACCGAACACTTGGTCATTCTTCCGGACACATCAGGCCTCTATAAAATATTTTTCAAAGGAAAAGATGTTCGTACTACCACCATATGAGCTTGGAAATAGGGCCTCATCTTTCGAGCTAATGTTACTAGAGCAAGTGCTAGCTTTTCTAACTTAAGGTATCTTTTTTCTGCATCCAAAAGACTTTTGCTTACGTAGTAGACTGGTCTTCGAACGTTCGATTCTTCTCAAGCTGACTGGGAAGTCGGACACTACTAAGTATATGAACAGCTTCTCCTCCGGACATGGCTTTGTTAGGATTTCCGGGGATGAAAGATGTTGCTTGATGTGATTAAAGGCGTCTGAGCATTCTTGTGTCCAATCGAAGCGATTCGATTTCTTTAGCACCTGGAAGAAATGAGCACATTTATCTGATGAACTGAAGATGAACTTGTTTAAAGCAGCCAAACTTTCAGTTAAAATTTGCACCTCTTTGATCGTTCTAGGTGGATCCATAGTACATAAGGCATTTAACTGCACCGGATCAGCTTCGATACCCTGCTCACTAACTATGTAGCCTAAGAACTTTTCGGATCTTACCCCAAACGTGCATTTTTACGGGTTCAACTTTAGATTTATTTTGGCTAGATTAGCAAAGGTTTCTTCCAAGTCAGCTAAATTATCCTCATATCTAGGGATTTTAACTAGTATGTCATCAATATAGACTTCCACATTTATGCCAATCTAACTCTCGAAATCTGTGTTCACTAAACGTTGGAATGTTGCCCCCGCATTCTTTAGTCCGAACGGCATAACTCTGTAGTAGTGTAGACCCCTTTTGGTGATGAAAGTCGTGCTCTCCTGATCCCTCGGGTCCATCCAGATTTGATTGTATCCAGTGTATGCATCCATAAAGGACAATAAACGATTTCCGGACGCCGAGTCCACCAGTTGATCTATTCTTGGGACTGGGAAAGGATCTTTAGGGTAAGCCCTATTCAGATTAGTGAAGTCTACACACATCCACCATTTACTAGTTTTTCTTCTTCACTAAGACTGGATTGGTCGTCCACAATGGATATTGTGATTCGCAGATGTGACCTACTTTTGTTAAACGATCTACCTCTGCCATTATTGCTTCAATTTTATCTTGGGAAAAAGATCTTCTCTTTTGAGTGATCGGTCGAACACTGCTTCGTATAGCCAACCTGTGATAGATGATATCCTCTAGGACCCCTGTGAAATCTTTTGTGCACCAAGCAAACAAATTTAATTTGGTTGAAAGAAATCTGAGTAAGCTTTTTTTTACCTTTTGTGATAGCCTTGTTCCTATCTTGAGACTTTTCCAGTGCTAAAAGCATGATCCTCGAAGCCTTCATAAGGGACCATGAACCCATGGGAATCTCTCGGATCATCAACATGATCAGAATCTGAAGGAGGCCCGTCTAACTGCTATTATGTTTTGGATCCAACCCCCTTCAACTGCTTGGGGGGCAGCGCCGCTTTATAGCATTCCCTAGCCATTTTCTGACTTGACCTTACTGTTCCAACATTTCTTCCCACTACATACTTCAAATATTGGTGAACTGTGGACGGCACAATATGCATTTTAGACAACCATGATCTTCCGAAGATGGCGTTGTACGATGTGGGTGCGTCTACCACGACAAACAATACCGTTACTATTTTCTTGAACGCCCGCTTCCCAGCTCTACCATTCCCTCGAATTCTGCGATGACATCTGCAATTGCACTAGTAAATCCCACTATCGTCTTGTCGGATCTTAGTATTGTTGGAGGATTGCTTACCTAGTTGTAGGTTGCAATAAACATGATGTTGGTGGAACTCCCTGTGTCAATCAAGATTTTTCTTATCTCGTTTCTAGCTATCTCTGCTATGATTACCACTGTGTCCTCATGTGGACCAGCTACCTCCCTCATGTCGTCATCTTCGAAGCAAATGATTGGTGACGGATTCCGGTAAAGGTGCGATGAGGCTCCTGCCTCGAACTATGTTTCCAGACTTACGATGTGCCTCTTCCTCGAATAATTTGATATACCTGCTACCGTATCCTCCCACCCCCTCTCTCCTCCCCCGAAAATGGTTAGTGATTCGAAGAATGAACATAACTCACCGACCTTTCCTCTGGGGATTGACTCCTCTCCCACGTTTACACTATTCCTGCCCGTCTTCGGATCAAGATATTCTGTGGCTACATCAAACGCATCCACAAACTCCTCTTCGATCACATCAGATATCATCATGGTATCGTCTTGGCTTAGAGAAACTTCTTGTTTTGGTGCTACTGCGGTATTCTTCTTGAAAAAGTCAACCAGCTTTCTGTTCTCTATCAGCTACTGGACTTCTTTATTTAAATCCAAACAGTCCTTAGTGTGATGCCCGATATCATCATGGAACTGACAGTATTTGTTCTTCATGCGCTCCATCGGAGTCTGTAGTGGAAAAAGGTTGCGAAAATACACATTTGCACTTGCCTTTTCGAAAATAGTTGAGACACACTCAGTTAACTCGGTGTAATGAGTTGGTCGGACCCACCTATTCGAAGTCGGTCTGACATACTACTGAATTGCTTGACCTGCCTGTTGATACTGTTGGTTCTGCATCGCCTGTTGAGGGGTATGATTTGTTGCTTGAACTGTTTGGGCCCGTGGTCGGACATTCGCGACCGGTTGCGTAGCTTGTGGTCGGACATTCACCGTCGTTGTACTTGCTCTAGCTAAGTTCAAATCCTCATAGAATTGAGACATGGATTCTATTTCCAAGGCCCTGGTCTCCACGACTAAGATTATGTTTTCTATCTGATCCAACAAAGCTCCAAAGGTCATAGCTTGTGTTTCCGCAACACTATCTTTCATTACCCCCGGTAGAAGACCCATTCGGAAGGCAGCCAATGCTACCTTATCTTCGCAAAACTCCATGTATGTCTTGACCTCAAGGAATCATTTCGTGTATTCTTTCAAGATTTCTCCAATTTTTTATCGATAATAAATGATGGTATCTCCGTTGGCACGAAACGTTTTGCTTCCGACAAAGTGTTGTCGGAACATAATCTAGAACATATCGAAATTCTTTATGCACCCCTGAGGCAGACGATTGTACCACTTAGAGGCAGTGTTCTTGAACGTCTGAGAGAAAGCTCTACACAATAACTTGTCATCATCATCGTAGTTAATCATAAAGTTCTTAAAATGCTCAATATGGTTGTCCGGATCCTGGGTCCCATCAACTTTCTCTAGTTTGGAAATATCGAACCATTTAGGAAGATGCCTATAGAGGATCTTCGGGGAAAGGGGGGATGACCTCCAGTTGTGTCCAACCTTGTAAGCGCTTCCCCCCGGACCATCATTAGTGGTTGGGTATAGCATTTCCTCAGTCGGAGAAGTGAAGTGATTACTGACTCAGTAATCTTGATGATAGCTATCGGACTGAGGTCGTCTTCGAGTGGTGACATGCCCTCCTCATAGATTTCCCGTTTTATACTGTTCCTCGGAGTACACTTTCCGCTTATCAGCATCAGCTTTCTTCCTCGAATCGTTCATTCTCTGACTAGTCCGATGAGCATGCTTGCGTGTCCTCAAATCTCTGTGCCTTCGATCCACCTTGTACCTCGAATCCGTCTCCGAAGAGGAAGACTTATCAGAACTCAAATAGGTATACTTGCTAGACTCGGATAGCTCATATCTTTGCTCCGATCTAGCGCGTCTTTTAAAATGCTGACGTCTTTTCCTGCGTCATTTCTCTTTGGGTGGAACTACATTTTGGGTTTGATCATCCTCGATACTTTCTTGTCGGACTTCAGATCTGGCCCTCTTAGAACTCGCCATCATGGCATCCCTTTCAGCATTTAACATTTCGATGTCTTCTAGTTCTCTTTTTGTCTAGCGACCAAAACTGATTCATCTAACAGTTCTTCCGCATATCGATTCAAAGCATTGCCTTTGTTCGTGATTTGCTCTTCCATCAGACGGTCTCCAGACTCAACACCGACTAGATCTCTAGTCGGATTAGTCTCGATCTCTCCACGAGTTTCTGTATCCATAATTTTTTTACTTTAGTTTTCAAGTTTTTAGAAAATTAAATATGGGTACCAAACTTTTCCCATAGACGGCGCCACTGATGAGCTCAGAGAATCTTTAGTGAGATTCAGAAGCAAAGATAGTCATAGGAGAGGGTCAGACAAGGGAATATTCGTATGATGTGACAGCAAACAATGAATTACTAGAAAGGAAAAGAGACAAAAGGAATAAATGTTACAATTATTGACTAATTATTGGCCCCTTTTCCCAAAAAGGAATGTCCTTTATATAGTAAATAAGGTGGATGGTAAATTACATAATTACCACCGTAAGAATGGATTTCTTACCCCACTATTTGACTATTTACAAACAAGTTCTTTGGGTATATCATTTGACCCCTCTATTTCTTATGTTTTCTTTACTTTGGTCTTTAATCATTAAATACATATACCTTGGTCTTATTTGTGAGTTAAATTACATGTTAACCACCTATATTTTCCTTCCCTTATCAATAGTGACAAGTTTATTATATTTGGTTATTATAACAAATATAGTATAACTAAATGGGTTAAATTAACGCAATAGGGTTATGATTTATTATTGTGATATATTTACACGAAAATCTACATACATGAAAAGCTTCTCCAGTCAATTGTCTCTACGAGATAAATACAATGTATAAAAAATTTGAGTTTAGGATAAAAGTGATATTACGAAGCGTATATTTACAGTAACTAATAAATGTTATGTGTCCCATGATTTCTATAAAAATGAAAAAACAAATTGGTTGTGAATACTAGAATTTTTGAAAGAAAGATTATGATTGGTATTTATAACTATGACACAATTATGGTCACAATTTCTATCAAAATTATAAAGATTATTTACATATTCTTTTAAAAAATTTACTATTTATTATTATTTTCATTTAAGCAAGTATATGATGTTTTTTCAATTTGATTGCAGATTTATCGTGGAAACATATTATTTAAATGTTAAATGACATGTTCACATTACAAAATTATATGAATAACCGAAACATATAAAGTTAGATATATAAACTCAAATACAAAGAAATCAAATATAAATAAATACATATACCATAAATCTTATTTTGATTACCTCATAAATAAAACTTGCACAACCACTTAAAACTAATATATAGCAAAACATATGATGACACACACAAATATAACACATTTATTAAAAAATAAGAATACAAATTACATCGAAATTAAGAAGAACAAACATGTAATACATATTTGATGACAATTGGTAGCTCCACCCATCTATTATTGGATCATACCCTGAAAGTTGTATATAAAAGAGTAATAACAAGAGAACTTAAACTAACATGTTATTCAATATGTTACAAAGTTAAGTTTAGTATATCAAAGTTGCACACCACAAATAATACATATACTTATGGAAAAAATAGATATAAAAATTACTCACATATATTACCATCATTAGATACAATGGGTTTTAAGTAACTAATCAGAGAGGCTTCGCATTGATTAATTTAATACATTTTAATCCATATTCCTACTAATAATCGGCATGTACCACCTTCACCCTATATGGGTCAACATAAAAATTTGAGTGTACATCAATTAATGTAGTCGAACCTTCACTACATTATAATGGCACATATTCAGCATTCTCATGTGAATCAATCGTTATTCATAAACAAGAACAATTCTAATAATTTTGACTGAGAAGTGGTAAAGATTGAGAAACCATCAAGTTTACCTCTTCATTGGGTAGATGAATATAAACAGATTAAGATATTTTCTTGAGGATGATGATGATTTGCTGGAGGAATAGTCAATATTAATGTCAAATATCTTGTACACATATATACTGGAAACTTTAATAGCCATAAGATGGACAAGTTCAACGATAAAGAGGTCATGATCACGATATTGAACAGTTCAAGAGTGAAATGTTGAGGTACATATCAGATGATAAGATGAAGTGAATGACATTCTCCACTATTTTAGGGGAATTACCTTTACCTAGTTTAAAAACCTTTCACCATGTAATGTCAAAACTTTCAATATATTACGCTTGCCTTTAGGAACTATTTTATTGGTTCTAAGATAATAAATATAGATAATGATTACATCATACACTACAAGCAAAAACCTAAAAATTCTTAAGATATTATATTCATATATGTTTTTATACAAACATAAAGCTACATGATTTCCATGGGTTGGTGGGAGTTGTAGTGTATATACAATGGATATTTTTGGGACCTTTATCGAGAGGACATCAATTTTAGAGAGTTGTTGGCTAAATTGGAGCGACAAATCAAGATTGAGGATATCTCAAGAGAAAATGCAATACACAATTGATATGATCAGATTATTTTGGATGTTCATTACAGTAAAGTATGTCAAAATTTATTTAGAGAGATAATTCGAACCCGATAGCCAAAACTTGATGAATAAGCAATGAGCTGAGTAAGCTTGTTGACTCAGCTATGTGCCTAGTATGTTAGGTTATGGGCTCGGGGAGATTGACCTGAATAGAGGATCTGACCCGAATGACCCATGGGTCTAAAAAAGAGTATAAATAGCTAAGCTAACAACATTAAATGAGACTTTTTCTAAAAATATTAAATACAAACACCTCATTTATTTCCCTACATTCTATCAAGAACTTAATACCAAATAAACTAAAAATATTCCACAATTACCCCTAAATTAGATTTAATCATCATCATATTGATGACCACAGTGGGACATGAGGTGCCTGAATAGAATTATTCGAAACCATAATTGTAGTTCGTATTTCAGAAGTCTTTGAGGTATGAATCTCAATATGAAAGAAGTTAACCCTCTTGAGAATGAGGGGATAAGAGGTGATAATGAGCATGCTATTGTATCTCATGTCAATCACAATACAGAGGAAAGACAATTCATGCAAGAGAAGTATGATCAGTTAAGGGCCGAGATTGAAGTTTTTAGGGCCCAAAGACAAGCTGAAAAAGAATTAAAAGGAAAGTTCGATGCGGGAGGTATAGTTACATATTATCCTGGTGAAAAAAAAACAAGATGAAAATTATCAATCCCCAAAAGCTTATGTTGGCTCTAAAAAGAACATCAGACTAAGCAAGCGCTGAGCGCGTCAGATTCTGGTGGAAATTCAACCATAAAATCTGACTCTGATGTTTCTTCTTCGTTATCAAACAGTGACCATGAATGTCAGAAGAAAAAATAAAAGTTATCTAAAAAATATTCTAAGAAAATAGATATATAAGGTAAAGGCAAGAAGAAGAAGAAGAAGAAGAAGTATCAATGGAAAGTCAAAGGATCGACTGATCAGGATATTGATCATTTGTTAAGCGATCAATTTGCTACCCAATCCGAACCATGTATCTTGGATAAAACAGATGAGGATCACATGTTAAGCCGAAGTCACAACTGGAGGCAGTCACCTCTATCTTCAAATATTCTTGTTGGACATCTACCAAGGCAGTTGTTTTTCGGAGGGAACCCGCAGCCGCTACTCAACGAGTGCACACAAGGTAAACCCTCAGTCGGATGCAATAGCCTGCAAACCAATGCCAGAAGGTAAACGACACAAGGTGACAGGCTCAGCCAAGAAATCGTATATAGAGGGACTCGAACTCATGACTTTTGGTCACAAGCATGCCTTACTCAACCAACTCGGCTACCCCCTTGGGGGCCTACCACGGCAATTTGATAGCTCTAAAATGAAAAAATATGATGGAAGCAAAGATCTTGATAATCCTCTAGAATAATTCAAAAATTTCATGATGAATTTTGATGACGATGATGATAAACTCCTATGTTAGCTTTCTCGCAAATCTTCAAGGGGAGTGCACTAAAATGGTATAACAGTTTACCTAGGTATCTAATAAAAAATTCTATGTGTTTGGCCTTCCAGAGGAAATTTGTGGGAAGTAAAGAGCTTAAAGAGAATGGTGATATCATCATTCATTATGCACAAGAACCTAACGAGTCTTTAAAAGATTGCATCAGCCGTTTTGTGAAAATAAAAATGGATTGGATGATTGTTTTGAGCAAGTAGATATTGCTTCTTTAAGATAGGGTTTAAATCCGGGTGAGTTAGTTGATTTGGTGACTCGGAAGAAAGCAATGAACTAGGGAGGATTATTGAATCAGGTCGGAAAATAAATCACAGTGGAGGGAACTAAAAAATCATGATTATCGCGCCATAATAAGTATGCTCCTACAGCTTTAATCCCACAAGCCACTACTCAATCCCAAGCTACAGTTAACTATAGGTCTAAAGATTCCTGATAGGGTTCACATCGGCCTAGAAAAAGTCAATAGAATCAAAGCCAACATGCTAGACCCAGGAGGATTCAATGGGTTCAGCCTAAATAGTTTTCCAAACTATGTTAAAGTGTATCTACTATTTACGAAAAAACCAAGAATGTTGTATACTTTCGAAAGCCAACGCCAATTCAGTCTCCTAAATAAAATCAAAATACTTATTTATAGATAACACAATGATGTATGTCATGATACCCAAGATTGCATCGCCTTAAAATAGGAAGTACAAACCTTGATTGCAAAAGGGAAGTTGTTCGCTTTTGTTAAAAAATAATGGGGAAATAGAGTAGTTAATTCTCACTCCCAGCCTAGTGCAAATACATCACAAGCACATCACAAATGTCCCAGGATAAATTATAAGGGTGTCTAGACAAGAGGATGTTATGGTAATTATAGAACGATTTGATGTGGATTTGGAGTACTTGAACCCTCATCCAGATCAGAATCAAGTTGGGACGATAATAGAAAGAACATCGACGATATCTGATATATGTAGACCTTTAACCATCTTTGGGGAGATACTTTGACTGGGCCATCAAGTTGTTCAAGAAAAAGACATGACAATAGTCTAACTACTCAGTTAGAGGGAAATGTCTACACATCTTTGTCATAGCCCGGCTCTATTTATTGTCTTTGATGAGGATTAACTAGGAAATATTGCAAGCCCACATGAAGATATTGTGGTAATAGGATCATCCATTGAAGGCAATGATATACGTTGAATCTTGATTGAAACAGGCAGTTCGACCAATATATGTTTTTATCAACTTATAAGCAAATGAAGAATCCCTCAATCATCCAACACTCGAATAGGATCATAGTAGGATTTACTGGTAGCTCAACCGATATGATTGGAGAGCTTGAATGAGAGATTTTGTTGGGAAAATGACCATTCAAGAAGATGGTAAGGTTTTAGTTTATAATAGTTGATTGTCCAACATCTTACAACGTCATATTTGGTAAATCTTGGTTATCTAGGATGCATGCAGTAGCTTTCATTGTACACCAATGTTTGAAATATGCAGTGGGGCGTCAAGTGGGCATCGTCTAAAGTAACCAAAAGGTAGCTCGTGAATGTTGTGCCACTGCTCTTGCTCTAAAGTTGTTGAAAGTGGTGAAGGTTGATAAAGAATATCAATCAATGAAGCCTTCTACCAAAACAAATGAGATAGATGATCCAAGGGAGGCTACTAGTGCAATAATCCCAGTTGTAAAAGTTGAAATTCATCGCTTAGCAGAAGGTAAAAGTGTCAGGGTCAGATATAAGTTATCATTAGAGTTAAGAGGAAAAATTATTGTCCTATCGTAAGATGACCCCATCTGATACCAAATGTATGGAGAACTTCAAGCCTCAGCCCTTGGTGTTTAGCTCCGGTAAGTCCATTAATATGGAATTCCTGCGGTACAGATGAGCCTAAGTATCGTCCAAGCTGCGCTATGAAAAACTTATTCAAGAGAAGACAGCGGTGGACAAAGTGTCAACTAAACCTACTACCGAGAGAGACTCTTTGAGATCGAAGAATGAGAAACTATTAGGGTTGAATAAATCATTGATAATGAAAATTAGTGAGCAGACCGAGTATAATAAAATTTTAGTGAAACGGTCCACCAAACTGATTGAAAAAATACTTTATTGTTGAAGAAAGTGGAGGAATCTACCATTACGTCTTGTACCCTGCAGTTAGAAAATGCTATTGTGAAAGTGAATCTCACTCGGATGAGGGTGGAGATGAATAAAGCCAAAAAGAAATGGACCGATTGTGCTGCCAAGGCTTATGCTGATGGAGAAAAATATACTTTTGAGATCTCTCAAGGTCTTCTTAAGAGGTTTAAAAACGATATGACTGTTGAGGTATGTAAAATGAAACCTATCTTGGAAGTGTAAAACTGAAAGATTTAGTCCATGAAGAAGAGAAATTTTGGGAAATGAACGACGATGAGGGAAAAGAAAATGTTAGCAAATATGAAGGGGTAGAAGGTGTGGTTACAAAGCTAGTTGAAAAAGAGGATGCTTTGGTTGATTCCAGAGTGGGTAAGGGTAATATTTCAGAGGAAGCCCAGAATCCCAAGGATAAGGAAGAGGATACTTGTGTCGAGGGTACCAATATTGAATAAATGTAGGTATTCCCCTATTTTTGTATTTTTGCGATGAATTGTTTGTAGTTTAAAAATATTTGAAATATGTACCTATTTGTTAGGCTTGTATTTTTGTGACACTATTAACACGTTGCTAGTGAATGCCGGTTATTTTTTTTAATATACTATTTATTTTGATAATTTAGTTGCTTAGTTTCCTTGTAAAAATGGAGAGGAGAAGATTTGTAGTAGGGGGTGTTTATTTCATTTTAGCATAGTTCAGCTTATTGCGTGGCTTTGCAGGCTTAGCATGTTAGCTAATTCTCATGTTTTGAGTTTTGTAACTCCATGCTTAGTATGACCTCTAGTGTAGTCTTAATAACTTGGTATTTCTGTATGGTTACTTATGTGAGCATTGACACTCGTGCTTAGTATGGCCCCTTGCGTGGCCTTATAGGATTGGTTTAGCAAAACAAGTTCGATTTTCTTGACTTTATGAGTCCAGACTATGTATGGCCCATTGCATAGCCTTAATGATGTGGTCAGTTTAACCCATTTTATGTTTATCACATTCGTCGACCCCCCCTGCGTACTTTGAAGTTGAGTTTCTTTTTAGGGATATACTGTAGTAATTTTATTCTTTATGGATTTATGTTGAAATACATTTTTTCAATTAATATAAACTATATAAGAATGAAGGAGACTTTGGAAAAGGAACATTTCATTAAATTGTTGGATTACAACGTGCCTCCTTAAAAAAACCCTAAACACCACCAAAAAGGAAAAAGAATGCACAACCGTTGCAGATGACATGGTTATACATTTTCAAATAATTAATATTCCAAGGATATTTCAATGCATTGTCATCCATATCTTCTAATCTATAGGCCTCGTGGCGTCCTTTGAAGATTGCCTTGTATGGTCCATACCGATATGGGGCCAACTTACCAGTATTTTTGTCTTGTGCTCTGTGGAAGATATTCTTCATAACTAAGTCACCCACTTGGAGATTTTGAGGCTTTAATTTAGAATTGAACTTACTCATCATCAGGATTTTGTATGCTCTGAACGAACCGTTGCTTGGTCTTGTCGCTCTTTGATCAGGTCTATGGATAACTCTCGTTCCTCTGCATTGATATTTTTCGAGTAGTTCGGAATAATGATCTATGTTAGGACTAAAGATTTCATCTCGTATACCAAAGAGAAGGGTGGTTCTCCCGTAGCTGACTTAAGTGTATTTATATATGCCCATAGTACTTTGGATTATTTATCCGACCATTTGCCATTCAAATTTTCTAAGTTTTTCTAAATTCCTTTTAAGATGGTATGATTAGTTGCCTTTACTTGTCCATTAGCCTGTGAGTAGTACGACATTGAGAAATGCTGACTTATTCCGATCTGTTGAAAAAAAAAACCCCGTTATAACAGTCTTATGGAACCGTGGTACGTTGGTCATGAGGACACGTGGGATTCCAAATCTGGAACGGATCTGATTTTGCAAAAAACATATTTCACGCGCTCTAGTTCTTTCCCAACCTTTGTTTCAACCCACTTGGTGAAGTAGTCAACCGCCACTATTAGGTGATGTCTTTTTCCTGTGACCATATGGAGGGGTCTGACTAAGTCTATTTCTCATTTTATAAATGGATATGGTGCTGGGACAACACTCACTAGCTCAATCAAGTGATAAATGGTCTCGGTTATCTTGTCCATACGTTCATTGGCCTCCTTGTCATTTTCAAGTTTTTCGTTATACAGCCTTAAGCTGCTCCCGAATGATCTCTTCTATATGAGATTCTAAAATTTGAACATTATAGAAGGTAGATAACTTACTTAAGTTAAGAGGGTTTTCCTCTTGGGCTGCCCCACCGGTGGTGCCTTCAACATTAACTTGGGACTGATTATTATTTGCTAACGCCGCTGCATAGGCTGTTTGGTGGTCCTCCTGATTGGTCTCGAGGATTCCTTCGCTGCTTAGTGAGTTTTCAAGTATTCCTTGAACATTGGCATGGTTGTCCTACCCACCATGTCCATGTTGGGCTCCTAGGATCACCGTCTCAATTCCCGATCTAGTTAACATCATCAGTGATTTCAACGCAAAGTAATTAATCTCGTTCCCATAGAAGGGGCCAAAATATGGTGAGAGATTTTAGTAATAATATCTAACTAGAATTAACAAAGAATGATCAAAGTGTTTTTTTCTATTAATCTAGTAAAAAATCATATATCATTTCGAATGGTACAATCAATATACATATTATCTCATTATCTCTAGAGCAGTTGTCACTCGTTCTAATGTCAGAAGTAGATGAGTGTTATGCTCCCCATTCACGCTAGTTTGATCGTGTTTTTAACGGCTTCGTCTGCTTAATAATCGTATTTTTGGTTAATGCCTTCGATCATCAACAAGTCATGTGTATTTTAGATGCGTTGCTTAGACTTTCCCTAGACAAAAGTGTTGTTTGTGTTTAGCCGCCGAGATCCCTCTGATATCGATCTTGGCCGAACTCTTCTCTGCCTGGTCGTTCTTTGGTTGACTGACGAACTCACCTCATCATTGTCAAGGGGTATAATGAGCCTGAGGAGTTATGTCTTATCATCCACAACACCGACAATCATGAATCTCAAAACACTGTTTCGATCTAAAAAAACTTCAAAAATTTACCAAAATCGATTAACAGGTAGTAGTCAAATCCGTTCTCACCCTTAAATCAAGAATGAAAAAATGATAAGTAGTTTTTTTAGTTTTTTAGAAAAATAAATTAATCTTTCGGAGGCAATGGATGAATTTTGAGTTTTTGAATTTTATTTTCTTAAAGAACGAAGAGGAGGAAGATAAATTTATGTTTTCTGAAATTTGAACAAACTTAGTATACTTGCGGTGTAACTTAACTTTTGTATAAAAATATTTTTTAAATAAAATTAACTTATTAAAAAGAAGGTGGGATAAACTTGCACTTAAAACTACTTAAGCTTTTGATAAGACTTTAGCCAGATATTTAGATCTTACTATAGTAAAAGTTAATCAAAACTAATCACGAGTTGGTAACCTCACAGTTTTGAATATGAGTAAAATGTAATTACTCAAAGTATAAGGAAGATATATAGTAATAACAAACTGGAAGTTCTTTTTATTTAAATTGCTTCAAAAAAGAAAACAACCAAAAGATACCAACCATCATCATCATCACAGAAACATAAGTTGAAAACAATACAGAATTCGCTAGATTAATGATATTATGATAAACTGGAATTCAACCCCACACTTTTCTCGACACCATTTTCCTTTCTCAAATATTTTATCTTGATAAAATTTTCTTAGGCCTCATACTCGCCTTCGGCTTCATCCTCATACTCGGCTTCATCATCTGCAGTAGCATCCTGGTATTGCTGATACTCTGCAACCAAATCATTCATGTTACTCTCAGCTTCAGTGAATTCCATCTCGTCCATTCCTTCTCCGGTGTACCAATGCAAAAAGGCCTTTCGCCTAAACATAGCAGTGAACTGCTCACTCACTCTCCTAAACATCTCCTGGATCGAAGTAGAGTTACCCACAAAAGTAGACGACATTTTCAGACCTCGAGGAGGGATATCACAAACACTCGACTTCACATTGTTGGGGATCCACTCCACAAAGTAGGAAGAGTTCTTGTTCTGGACGTTAATGATCTGTTCGTCCACTTCTTTCGTGCTCATTTTTCCTCGGAACATGGCTGAGGCTGTCAGGTAACGGCCATGTCGGGGGTCTGCGGCACACATCATACTCTTGGCGTCCCACATTTGCTGAGTCAGCTCCGGAACGGTTAAAGAGATGTATTGTTGGGAACCACGAGAGGTGAGTGGGGCGAACCCGACCATGAAAAAGTGGAGACGTGGGAATGGAATCAAGTTCACAGCGAGTTTTCTCAGATCAGAATTCAACTGTCCTGGGAACCTCAGAGAGCAGGTGACACCACTCATTGTTGCGGAAATCAAATGGTTCAAATCTCCAACTGGGTATCACAGATTAAGTAAACCAAAAGAAAAACATATTAATATACACAATTGATCAAGCAAAATTCTTGGATAGCTATATGAGGGTATATGTAGATTTTATAAATATTTAAATTAGAAACCAAAGGAGATAATAGAACTGTATAAGTGCTAAATACTCACAGCTGGGAGTACTGAGTTTTAGAGTGCGGAAGCAGATGTCATAAAGGGCTTCGTTATCGAGCACCATACACTCATCTGCATTTTCAACAAGTTGGTGAACAGAGAGAGTAGCATTGTATGGCTCCACAACTGTGTCGGAGACCTTTGGGGATGGGAAAACCGAGAAAGTAAGCATCATCCTGTCTGGGTATTCCTCTCTAATCTTTGAAATCAACAGAGTTCCCATGCCAGAACCAGTGCCTCCTCCAAGAGAGTGGCATACCTGAAAACCTGAGACAAATAACATGCAAAATGTCAGCAAGACAATTACTCTTAAAACTAACACTAGCATCTAATAGCAATTCAAAGCAGGAATCTGTAAGATCACTGAGTCCAAAACCAGAAACTAAGTAGCCCTGTACCGACCTTAGAAACTTTGATCATTAAGGGAAGAAGAGATAGGAAAATAAATCTATAAAAAGGAAAAAGCATACAAACTGTTATAGATGTTTGATAAACTCACAACTATTTCCCACTTATTAGAGAGAAGAACGGTTTTCAAAATTTTCACTGAACTTTTGCTGTTTTACAACAGATCCATGAATTTTCAATATGAAGAACTAGCCAGAGGACTAAGAAGGGTAAACCTGAATTGTAAAAACCGAATGGGTCATCATAAAATATTGCAACAACATAAGGGAATTCCTATTCTTGATAAAGTTAAAACTTTTGCTATATCCATTTTGCTTTTGGTGGTAAATACGATAAATGAGATTCACACTCAATAGTGTCACTAAACCACAGCCTGTTCAAATTTAATCAGAGAACCAGATATAGGGTCGATGATCATATCTAAAAAAGTTTCATAAGAAAAATGAAAAACAAGAATGAAAAAAAAAAATGATTTCAATGAAATTTGATACTAAGCATCTTAGATTATGTTACTAACATCAATTATGTCACCAGAAGAGTTGATACATAAAAACCAAGGACAAAAGCTAAAAAGAAGAAAACAAGATCTACTTTTTGTGCCATTTCATTTAGATCTTAGGGAAAAAGAAGGATGGGTCCCATAAAAATATTAAGTTGTTGAGAAATCAAGGTCATTATAGTCAATAACTTTGTTTACAATTATGTATGACAAAAAGGCACAACAAGACTTGTCTCCTCTCATGTCGTTTAACAATAAAGAAGAAGAAAAAGGTCATAGTAGCAGTATAGTAAGTCACAATAGCTAAGTTCAACCTTTTTCAAGAATACCATTAACAAAAGCAACAACAAGAGAATATACTGCAATCTGATTCAAGACTATTATAAATAATTTCTGGATCAGGAATCAAAATCATATATACGACACTACTGCAAATTGACAACACTGAACAATCAATGAGAGGTAGAGCTCAATGGTTCAATTGGTAAACGAAATTTAAAAGCCAGAAATCAGAATACAAAGATCAAAGGCACAAAAGTATGAACAATCGAAATGAAAAAAGCATAAATTATATAGCATATCAGAATGTATAAAGGTATATAGATCAATTGTTTAACAATCATTAAATCTAGAACAGATTCACAATGAACTCTACGAGTACGAAGCCATTGTAATCAATCGAACAATTGTTTTTAAACCGTGGAAACGCATACATAGAGGACTAATTACTCAAATCATCGTAAACACAGCAGATTCACATACATTTCGAAACTCCAAAATCCAATTAGATAAAACTTTCATCGACGAAACCAAATTTAAAAAATGTCGGTCATACCTTGCAAGCAATCACAATTCTCAGCCTCCTTCCTCACAACATCAAGAACCGAATCAATAAGCTCCGCTCCCTCAGTGTAATGACCTTTGGCCCAATTGTTACCGGCACCGGACTGGCCGAAGACGAAGTTATCAGGCCTAAAGATCTGCCCGTACGGACCGGATCTGATACTATCCATGGTTCCTGGTTCGAGATCCATAAGCACCGCACGAGGCACGTACCGTCCACCGGACGCCTCGTTGTAGTAGACGTTGATTCTCTCGAGTTGGAGATCGGACGAGGCATCGCCGCTGAAGCGTCCGGTGGGATCGATGCCGTGCTCGTCGCATATCACCTCCCAGAATTTGGATCCGATTTGGTTACCGCATTGACCGCCTTGGATGTGGAGGATCTCTCTCATTGTGTGTAGAGTTCGTGGATTGGAGGAATCGGAGAGAGGGAGGTTTTTTGAGGTTTTTTGTTAGAGAGAGAGAAATGAGAGGAGAGTGTGGGGAGAGGAAATGGTGGACAGCTAACGGTTTAAGAGGAAGAGGGGAAGGAGGGGAGAGAGAGAGAGGGGTGCGCACGTTAAGACTGTGATCCAATCGATCCATAATTAACGATTTTGTTTTTGATTTTTTAAAAAAATGGTATTTTTAGATTTTGCCAGATAAAATAATAAATTATTTATTTTCATTTATGATTGGCTCCCTGGTTTCATTTAATTTTAGTATTATTTACACCTAAGCGCGCCAATTTAGATGTGAAATATGGTTATAGAGTCGTTAATTTTATAATTAGTATGGAAAAGGAACACATAAATATTGTCTTTTACCTTTTAAGTTCAACTAATTGTATTAGAACCTAAATCAGATGAAACAAAAATTCTACCCTAACAAAAAGTAACCAAGTTAGAGATGTCTTGTCCGGTCTCGTGAAATCTGATCGGGCGAGTTATCTTATCCGAACATCGAACGAATCGGATACGCGTTTACAAATTATAATTTTTCGACTGGATTTAGATTTTTAATTCGTTCTATATATATATATAATATTTAAAATAAAATATTAAAATTGATGTCTGCGGATCCGTTCGTACTTATACGGACTTAAACAGACGGTTTCACGTTTGGAAATATTAGGTTTTAAATAGATTGAGCACAAATATATAAAAAAAAATATGGATAGTTTGGTCTGAATATCTATGGACGGTCCATTATCATCTCTAAGCCGAGTGAAATTGGATTTACACATCGAAAATACATTTTTTGAATTTTTAAAAACAAACGATACTCCATATCATACTAGCTTTAACTTTAAAAAAAATGTATAGATTAAAATTATTACTTTTAAGATTGAACGTTATGTATCTTTTAAGTTTTAATTGCAAAAAAAATATATTTTAATTTTCTAAAGACGAACCAAACAAAATCAACTAGTGATATATTTGGAGATTTTTTTTCAATCTTCACAATCAATTAAAACGTAATTTCGCAACTAAAAAATGAAAAAAATACATTTCATAGATCTACTTTTGTTTGTTTTAAAATATAAAACCGATGATATTTTTGGGTATTTTTTTAGAGCTACGGTTGAGAAGATAAAAACACGAAAAATAAGAGAGCGAAAGTCACACAATCATCAAACTTATTTCACAACCAAAATTTTGTTTATGATGATTTCTTATCTTCACAACATATTTGTATGTATTTTCGCAACTCCAAACATTTTTTAACATTCAAAATTATATATTTTTCAAACCATAACTTAAAAATATATATAAAAGCACATATATTTCGATTTTAAAAGACGAACAAAACGAAACCTACCAGTAATATATTTGAATTTTTTCCGCAATCAATTTACATGTAATTTCACAACTAAAAAAACATTGATCTAGTTTTGTTCGTCTTAAAAACAAAATCAATGGTATTTTCGAATAGAGTTATGATTTAAAAGATGTGACATTTAAAAAAACACACGATCATACTTATTTTGAAACCTAGTTATATTTTTGCAACTATTTTCTTCTTATTTTACAACACATTTGCGTGTTTATCTTGAACTCCAATTTTTTTAAACTTTTTAATGAGGATATAATATCTGGATAGTAATAAAACGCGATGAATATTGATGATAGAATTACAAGGCATTACAAGTTACAGAGAACGTTCAAATGTGTAACGAATATTGTGAATGTAAAGATTGATAATGTTTTATAACTTGTATAAATAAGAGTAAAACTTTGGGTGTAAATGATGATTAAAAATTTGTATTCTCACTCTATAAAATATCTTTTGGTATTTGTTTAGGTTTATGCCTCGTCACTCTTCAAATGCCATGGGAAGTGGACATACTAAATCAAGCCCCTATTTGTCAAAATGCACTGTTTTAGATATGTTTTCCATTGGAACAGCTGGAACATGAATTGCATTTTCAAACTTTTGACAGAGGTCGCATCTTTTAACCAAATACTTGGCATCTGCCATGATGAAAGGTCAATAATAGCAAACCCCTTTTAGTCAAAGCTTTATAACCGCAGTAGGTTGAACCTTCTCCATCATGCAATTCAGACAAAATGACTTGAGATTCTTCAGACCCGAGGCATCGGAGTAATGGCTTGCTAAAGGACTTTTTATACAAAACTTCTCCCATAACTAAAAACCCATGTGTTTTGAATTTTATCTTCTTTTCTAAATTCTTATTTCCACGAAATATACCTCTAGTAATAAATGTTTCCATACTTCCAATCCGAACTTGCAATAGTTGAAAGCTGACAATTTCCTTATACAACTATATTGTCCCTCAATAAAATTATTGTTATCAAAGGGCATTCATATATTAAGATCCACGAGTAGGCTTCAGTATACACAATAGTGGCCAAATAATCGGCCATCAAATTTCCAGCCCTGGGTACATGCTCATACCTTACATTTTTGAAGTATGTTGATACCTCTTTTAATACTTGGAGATATTTAACTAATTGATCATTTCTTGTTTCAGAGAAGCCTTGAACCTAACGTACTAGCAACTGTGAATCTCTTATCAGTCGAACTATTCTTGACCCATAAATTTGAGCTAGCCTTAAACCAGCGATAGCTGCTTCATACTTGGCTTCATTATTCGATGCTTCGAAACTAAAACGAATAGTCTAGTACATTGAATCCCTAAAAAGGGAAACTAACATATTCTAGCCCCATATCACATCATACTAGACCCCTCATCTATTCGAACCATCCATTCTTTTTCTGGTGAATCAGTAGGGTCTTCTAAGTATGGCGAATCTGAATAGAATTCAACCAAAACGTTTGCTACTGTTTACCTCTAAATTATTATTCGAGGAGCGAAATCAGTATCGAAATCCCCCATCTCAATAAACCACTTTTTCATTCGACCCGATATATTTGGCATTTGTAGCATACTTTTAAGAGAAAAAGAAGTTCTAACTGCGATAGAATGTCCCTAAAAATAAGATCGCATCTGTCTGGTTGCGATAACCAAAGTCAAGGCTAACTTTTTCAGTTTTAATTACATTTTCTCTGCACTTAGAAAGGTTTTGCTAATGTAGTAGACTGGGAGAGGGTAATTGTCAACTTCTCAAACTAACACGACATTTACAGCATAAATAGAAATAACCAAATATATATAAAGTATTTCCCTCTTCTACTGGTTTAAACAAAGTTTTGGGGCAAGATAATTTTTTCTTTATTTCAATGAATGTTCTGTCGCATTTCAGAGACCAATTAAATTCATTTACATTCCTTAATACTTGAAAGAACTGTATACATTTACCCGATGATCTCGACACAAAACGATTTAAAGCGGTTAATCATCCTATTATAACTTGAACTTTCTTTGTAGACCAGGGGAGGTCCATGGCTAACAAGGTATCTAGTTGTGCCGAATCTGTTTGAATTCCATTTTAATTGATAATGTAGCCCAAAAATTTCCCATATCGTCACTAAAAGTGACTTTTTATGGATTCAATTTTAGGTTAATGGCCTCAAGGTTGGAGAAAGTTTCTTTAACCATCATATCACCGATGTATACTCCTACATTTCTACCAATTTGGTTGGCAAATGTCTTATTCACCAAACGTTGATAAGTGGCCCCAATATTTTACAAACCGAACGATATTACCTTGTAGCAATGCAGCCACTTATCAGTGATGAATGTAGTATGATATTTATCATTCAGATCTATTTGGATCTGGTTATATCTAGCAAAAACATCCATAAAAGATAATAACTTGTTACCGGATGTGGAATCCACCAGCTGATTTATCCGAGGCATTAGAAATCGGTCTTTTGAACAAGCCCTATTAAGATCGGTAAAGTCAATGCACATCCGCCATTGGCCATTTTTATTTTTTACCATCACCAAGTTTGTTATCTATAAAGGGTATTGCGACTCCCTAATATGTTATATTTTGGTTGATTTGTCTACTTCTTTACAAATCGCTTCAGATTTTTATTTAGAAAACGTCATTCTTCTTTGAATCACAGGGCCTTCATCAGATCGTACTGATATCTTATGACAAATAACATCGGCTGGAACGCCTGTTACATCTTCACTGCACCTAGAATAAATTTGTTTATCTTTAAAAAGGAAGATCAATAAATCTTTTAGTTTTATCGATAAATTTGAACCATTTCTAACATTCTTCACATTAGCTAAACTATTAATTTATACTTCTTCAATAGGAGTCTCTATTAGATCATATATATGATTATAATCCAAAGAGGATTCTAGAAATTGCTATTCTGGTTTGGCAGCTAGATGGTTAAGAGTTTTTTGGGGCAACTGTTGTGACATAACATTATCTGGCTATTTTCTGACTGCTTCGAACTACTCCGACCTAACCCCCGATAGCATATTTTAACCATTGATGAACAGTGGATGCAACAACATGCATCATTAAAAGCCAAGACCTGTCAAAAATAGTATTATAAGAAGTTGGAAAATTTACCACCGCAAACAATATTCTTACCGTTTTTTTGAAAGGATATTTGCCAAGGATTGCCTCTCATTTGAATTCTCCAATTACATCTGGAGAATTTCTTGTGAGCCCTACAATAGTTCGGTTTGATTGTTGAATCATCTAATGGTTATTTATTTGTTTATAGGCAGATAGAAATAATACATTGGTTGTGCTACCGATGTCGATAAGGATCTTTTGGATTTCTATACCTTTGATAAACGCCCCTATCACCACAGCATTTTCATGTGGTCCCGCAATGTCTCTCGGATCATCTTCATCAAAACTATGCACGATGAAGGGCTTTGATACAAATGAGTCAACATCTTTCTAATTAATTGAACATCCAAAACATACCTTTATTCTAGAGCAATTCGAAGACGTCATTATTGTATCTCCTCTGAATATTTTTAACGATTCAAAAAACTGACATAAACGAGAAACCCTTCCATTTCTTTCACTCACAATATTTACACGACCTCAATCATGATCCGGATCTAGATATTCTGAATCTACATCAAATGGTTCATCAATATTTTTCGTGATTATCATGGCTTGTTCTTCTTTGGAAACCTCTATAGATAGTCTCCGAATATTCGATACGGATGTTTGTTCTTTGCTACTGTTAGATCCTGTCTTATTCAAACTTTAGACTATGTTCGTACCTTTTGCTTTACGAAGGTTGTTAATTTCCCATTCACGATTAACAACTGAATCTCTCGTTTCAAAACTATACAATCTTTAGTGTCGTGCCCCGTATCCTCGTGATATTTACAAAAGCGAGTATTTCGGTTTTCTCTTTGCCTTTGGATATCCATATTTCCAATTAACTCCACAAAATAACTAGATTGAACCCATTAATTTCCTCTTTGCATGGACTGCTGAGATTGGTTTGACTTGGATCGACTAGAACCTTAAATAGATTCTTGAGGATGAACGTAGGATAAAACATGAGATTAACCACTATATTTTTACTGTGAAGTAATCTCAAGTGGTTTATTCTGTTGATGTTGCCTTAATAGCTTAGTTTTTTTACAGTAATTTGTTTCCCAACCTGATTCAATAATCTACCCCCAATTTTCTGCCTTTTTCCTAGTGACCATATCAGCTAAGTATCTAGATAACAAACCTTACATGAGGGAAGTTATGGCCACATATTTGTAACAATCAACCAACCCATTTGTATTTTTTACAAACCAACTGTCATGTTCCTTTAAACTTTTCGACGCCAGCTGATGACAATGAATTATTGTGTCATTGTTTCCCCTTAATTCTATGCTCCCTATAGGCTGATTTTAGAAGGCCATCCAAAACATGTCGAAATTCTTAATCGAACCTTCTGGAAGCCTATTATACCACTTTAAGGTATTTTCTTTGAACGTTTGAGAGAACACTCGACATAAAATCTTATTATTATCATCATCATCAAAACTCATCATAAAATTCTTGAATTGTTCTAAGTGATTATTCATATCCTTACTTCCATTGTACTTCTACATTTTGGAGACATCTAGGTGTATATGGAGGTGTCCGGATAAAATATTTACTGATAGTGGTAACTATCTCTAATTATATCCCACATTAAATTGATGATCTCGCCAGAATCAGCAAATAAGGACGGTTCGGATCGGAGACCAAATGGGTCAGTCAACAGTTGGTCTATACTATGATATGTCGGTCCCTTGAATGTTCCCCGATAATCTGCTTTCTTATCTTTTTGGAGTTTTTTTCGAAGTATCTCGATCTTTCAACTTCTTACCTCGATTAACGATTTTCTTACCCCTGACGATTATCTTGATGTTTATCTTTCTTCTTTTTCTAATAGAAGTTTCTACTTGACGAGGACATATATACATCTATTCGAGGAAGATGAAATTTTACTAGACTTCGAAGAGCTAAAGTTATTTTTAACACGAGACTCTTTTCTACAAATTTGATGGTTTCTAAGTGAATTATCCATCAGATATTATTTTGGATAATTGGAAGGATTATATCGTGGGACCACCAAATCTCTTTCAGTTTATCTATGTAATTTCATTGCCTCAATTTATTTTCATAGTTTGGCAAGCTCATCTCATAATTGGGTTATTTCCTCACGCTCATCATTTTCAGATGAGGCTCTCACGTGTCTTTCTCCAATATGGCCCTCTTCCATTACTAGGGGTAAATCGACTTGCATTTCACTATTCATTGTCGGATTGAGTTCGAAAATTGTCTAAAGCTTTGGATTTTAGCTATCTAGTGCCCTTGCTCCCACTGTGGTCACCAATCTTATGTGGTAAAAATATATTTAAAGGGTAAATCTGGTTAGGTGAAAATATGATAAAGCGTATTTCAGGTAGTTGGTCGAAAATATTTATTATTTTAGTAATTAGCAGTGAGATACTTTAGTTGGTTTGGATTTTAAGCGTAATAAATTTTGTATGACCCTTCAGTAATGAGGTTTATTAAGGTACTTATATTAGAAGTTAGGGTAATGTACCGGGTCAAGATTTTAATCATCAATAACCCAGTTTAAAATACCCTTCAGATGATAAATTAACTTTATTTTTCAGTCTAAAATGCCCTTCAGATGATAATCTAAATTTCCCTTCGAATTACTTTAATACTTCACTTAACACAGTTCCAAAGATATCCGACCCTATCAAGTTTCACATTGTTAAGTAGTGGATATAGATATATCTCAAAAACACTCATTTAAATTGATTAGTAACTTACATATTCCTTTTAAAATATGAATGAAGGAGTAATGATTGATCTTGACTTATTAAACATGTAATCTAAGACTTCATGTTTTGACGTATCTGAGACTTTTTTATATATAAATATTCTTGTTGTATTTTTTCTGTAAAGTTTTTATCTGACAAATTTTATTTTTACTTTTATTGATATGAAAAATACTAAGTGTTGAAGCGATGAATGTTTTTATACCTTCTATGAGAGTGGAGATTCGTTTTCCACGTGTCGCAAATGTGAAACAGTCTTATTGTTTTCCGATGTGTTATATATGAACTTTTTTATCTTAGATTATTTTTATCATAACATTTAACGCAAAACAATATGAAACGTTGATTTAAAAAAATAAAGTTGTGATTTACTGGCATTTTCTTTTCATTTTCATTAGCATTCTTTTACAAACTTCTCTATTTTGTCTTTATTGGGATTCTATCTTCTTGTTTTCTTATTTTTCATACTTAAATGAATCCATTTTAAGTCCCCTCCTTAACTTTTATTTCATAAAATTTTAAGCTTCTTTATTTTAAATATGGTCAGAACAAGTCTGAAAACTCATTTAGACAAACATACATGACAACTAATAGTGAAAATTGAAGAGATGGTGCTCAATTCGGGAATGTTTCTATCATCGATTTAATTAAAGGTGGTGATTTGTTTGATGAAGTTATAGGGTATCCTGATCTTCATTGGAATCCATCTGAGTTTTTTTCATAGTGTTCCTCTTGGACCTTAATGTTATTCCTCTTAAGGTAATAGTATTGTTTTCTTCATATGATCATATTCCTTATTTTTCTACCATCGATTTAATTAAAGATGGTGATTATTTTGAAGAAGTTATAAGATATCCTAATCTTCATATGAATCCTTATGGTTTTTTGTTCATATTGTTCCTTTTGGACCTTGATGTTATTCCTCTTAAGGTAATATTACTATTTTCTTCATATGATCATATTCTTTATATATTTGGGAATGTTGGTCTTGCTCATATCCCTGTAAAATTTAGAAACTCTATAATTAATCTTGTATTTAAGGCTTCATATATTCCAACTTTGACAAATTTCCAAGAAGCTTCTAATGTTACACACATATATCGTCTTTTGTGAGGAGTTATTTTGGTGCTGCAGAAACTAGAATCTCGACCGGACACATATACGTTAATACTAGAGAATAATATTATTTGATGAAGATAAATAAATGAAAAATCTCGTCCAATGTTCATATTCGGTTCTCAAAATAAGAGGAAACTTCAAATAATGTTTTGTGTGAATAAATAATAATTTTCACTTTTATTTTTGATATTGGACTTCAATTCTCCCTCAATGGAGATATTTAAAAGCAATTCGAGAAACTAACATATGTCTTAACCAAATTATATCCAATTTTAGAGGATGTTGACGAGTGTCATTATTCTTTCTTAACCAGTTTATGAGAGATTAAATTTTAAAAAATTAGCATTGAGCAAAATTTATTTTATAACAAATAATATTCTATTTTATTTTATTTTACCATGGGATAGGTGTTAGTGTTCTTGAAAATATTCCTAACTCAAAGAATAAATGGAAGAAAGAAGTTATCTTCTTTTCGGGTGAGTGGGAAACTAACCAAAATGAGAAGTTACACATCTGTTCCCGTGTCTAGACGTCTGAAGGTAAGTGTTTGTTTTTCCTCGATTTCCTTTGTCTTTGTTTGTTAGAACCATAACTATAATCGACTTTTTTGATAATAAATCATCTAAGATATTGTATAATGGCAAAATATTTTATTAATGTCAGATGCCTTCTTAAACCTTCTTACGCCACCAAGGTAGGTATGAGTACAACCAAAACAAGAGTTTAATAAAATGTTATAAAAATAATAAAGACAATAATCAAAGCTTATAAAGATCTATAGAGCTTTAGATGCTTTATGTTCCATATGAGCCGAAGTTGATCTCCTTTCTCATATAGCAATTTGTACGTTATCGACTTGACCATTAATTATATTGTATACGATTTTTCCTAATTTGGGCCTAATTTCATGAGACTTTTATATTTTATAAGAAAGAATACTTTTCTCGTACTTTTGTTTCTCACATCAAAGTTTTATAAAACAAACTTTTGAGTTGTATGCATTTCTCATTAAGGTTTTATAATCATTTGAACTAGAGTGAGCTTTCATTTATTTTGCTTCAATTACATCCAGTTCTGCACGTCTTGCTTCAGAGTTGATTCTTTCCTCATATATTGATATTTATAAGAAATTATACAAGCGCCGGTTAGTTATAGTGCTTATATCTCATACACTAACGCAAAGAGTTTCAATTATTGCAGATATTGGAATGGTTCTATATGACCACAAAATGTTCTATATGAAATCAGGCCATTCCATGACGTTTTTTCTAATATTTTTCTTGATTTCATATGTTATCGTCTGATTAATGATCTTTACTTGACCTTTTACATATGGATGAAAAAAAAATAAAAAAAAAATATTTATTTTATGCCTCTTATTTTGCAGAACCATATTAGTCATCAGTTTATAATTGAGTTCCATTAGTTGTTGTGATTACTCTTGGTATCCATATCTGTAACATATTTTTATTTTATGAAGTTAATATCCTATTTGATTGTTATTTATACAAGTGGTTGTCTCTACCGACTTGGATATGTAATACACCACTACGAAAGAAAAACTTCATTTTGAAGCATTTGAAAGGGCTCTAACAATGTCAATGCCCCATATGTCAAAACAAATAAAATATGGTATTGTTTCTAGTAAAGATTCATAGACTTGTATCGAATTAGAGAAACATCGGAATATGTCATACTTTTTTTTATTTACTTTGCATCTTTCATGATTGTAATCTATAAGTACCGTTGGAGAGAAATTATTTATTGTAATGTCTTGTAGCCATAATAAGCACTTTATTCTCCATCATGAAGTTCCTCTACTATATAATATGCCTTGTCAGACATAAGATATCTAATCAAGGGTTTAGTGATTCCCTACTTGTAAAAGATATAGACAATCCACACATATCTTATTGATTTTATTTTTAAACACAAACCACAACCTTGTCTTTAAGGATTCTTTATTCTACCATGCATTTTTATTTGATTTTTCAAATATTCTTATTTATCCTTCATTTAACATAACTCCTAAAGCTAAAATTGTTGACAAAACAAGTTTCTTAGGGTAATGTATTTTTTTCTTGGAGAATTACCCCTAGTGTTGAATTTTCAGAAGTTGAAGAAGTCAAAACACCATCAGCTACATTATTTACCATTGGCACAGGTTCAAAAATAACTTTCTCAAAAAGAGTTTCATAACACCAAAGTTTAAAACCTGGATTAGAACTAGCTGATTCTCTGTAATGAATGAGTCTTATTTGGATCCACAAATATTTACCATCCAAAGTCCTACTATTGCAGCCTCATACTTTGCTTCATTGTTAGAAGGAGATAAACTAAATTTTAAGGATTTTCTCAAAATTTCTCATGAGTTGTTGTTTCCGAGTTTATTATGCTTGTTATCCTGAAGGTGTACATTTGTTTTACTAAATTTTTGTTAGGAATTCTCCTTAGACTTGAGTCTTAATTGCAGTTTTTTGTTCAAATTTTATGTCATAATATTTTCACTCAATTGACTATCTCGTCAATATTCTAAAGACCTCATCTTCCTAGCTACAACTACCAAAGCTAAATCAAGTTTCTCTAACTATATGTAACGAGTTTCAACATCCCACATGGATTTTTTACATAATATATGACCTTAGACTATTTTTATTCTTCTGTTATTAATATTGCACTAACATTAAAATTATAAATGGCTAAGTAAAAAGATAAAGATTCAAATGGCTTTAGTTTTTTTAATATCTTTAGATAAATCATAAACATCTTTATGTTACTGAAAACCTCTTTACAGGATGGATTCTAGTTGAACCTGTCTACTCTTTTTATAATTTGGAAGAATGAGTGACATTTATACGAAGATCTTGATAAAATAAAATTTATGAAAACCAACCTTCCTAACAATATCTGAACTTCTTTTATGTTTTTGAGATGATCCATTGTAACTAGGTTTGAGGGTCGAGTAAGATATGCTTTTATTCATTTATCGCTAACCATGTAGCTTAGAAACTTTCTAGACCTTACACTGAAAGTACATTTATATCGATTGAGTTTTCAATTTAATCTTTTGAGGTTTGAAATGTTTCGGCTAGATTACCGAAATGATATTCATATTGAGTGTTCGTTACTAGCATATCATAAATGTAGACATGTAGGTTTTGATGAGGGTAGGATTTATTCGACCGACAAGTCAAACATGTAAAATATTGAACCAATATTTAGTTTGTAATATAGACTTAACGAAAGTGTAACATTGAGGGAATTTTGTGTAATAATAAATAATAGTGTTTTTATTTAATAAATTAGTGAGGTAGGTTAAGCTTAAATGGACTAATGGTCTAGATGTAATGACACAATAGGCCAACAGGCCAACATGCCCACGACCACTAAATCCAATGGCCCAACAAGCCCATAACCACTAATATATAAAACATTTGAATTTTTCTGGCTAAAGGGACGGTTTTTTTGTCCATCGCTTTAGAGTTTCCGTTATAGCTTTATGGTTCATTTTCCTCTTTTATTTATCAGGTTTCAACCACACCGTGTTGTAACGGTTTTTTTGACAAACCTCTGATATATAGCTTCGATATTTTTTTAGCCTAAAAGGCATAAATTTGTAACAGTGAAGGCCCTTCTTGGTTATAAAAATAGTATGCTCCTGATCATATTCATGTACTAAGATCTAGTTATAACCTAAATAAGCATCCATAAAAGATATCATCTTATTCCCTAAACTTGCATATACTAATTAATCAATTTATGGAATAGGGAAACAGTCTTTCATACATGATTTATTTAAATATATAAAGTCTACACACATCTTCCACGTACAATTCTTTTTCTTCACTATAATTGGATTGAATATCTATAACGGATAGTGGGATTCTTTGATGCGGCCTTCTATTGTGATTCTATCCATTTCTTCCATTATTGTTTATGTCTTTTGTTAGAAGTATAATCTCCTATTCTATTTGATTGTCCAACACTTTCTATTATGGATTGATTATGGCACATGACTTATGTTGGGACTCTTGTCATATTTGGGGAAGTCTAAGAAACACGTTAAAATTAATTTGAAAAATATTTAATAATTTGTACATGAGGTTGGTAGTTATGTCTAAGTCAAGTTATAAAACTTGTTTCTTTCCATGTTAATGATCTTTATCTTTTCTTTTGGTTTGATAAGGTAAATGGCCTCTCTGGGATAATCCATATTATCAATGACGACACAAGGCCCTTCAGATTGTTATATCTTTAGGGCCAATGAAGTCATATAATATTCCCTTGAAGTACTTTTTGGGTTTATTTGATTACTCTCACATTTATAGTGATTACATACTGATTCAGAGTGAAACGCAAGAGAAGCCAAAAGGGATAAAAATCCTAATTTTATTAAATAAAAACAACTCCCAGAACAGTGTATAGAAGATAGGTTTATATAAGGGTTCAAGCGAAACCCTAAAACTAAAAATATGAAAATTACAAAAATAACCTAAAGTATTAAAATTGCAAAACAAGAGGATAGATGAGCCCGAATGCCCAAAAAAGCCCATAGCTCACGAGCGAAGCTGGTGACTTGCGTTCGTGACGTCGTTTCCTTCGAAACAAGGTGTTGTGGGTCAAAATCTGACACCGGAGCTCCAAACTGTCAATTCACCGAACTGTCTGCATCACATACCGGGAAGGCACTCATGCATTGTTGAAAATATATCATGCCTTTGATCCACCCATGTCCTTCCCACGAGCACATTAAATCATAAGAAAATAATATAGCCATTATCACAAATTAGAATGGAGACTTATTCATACAAGTTTTGTATTCATATTACCATATCCAAGGTAAACTCTCATACAACATCAATGCATGCTCTAATGAAACCAATCATAATTATCTAGGTATAAAGACTAAGATACCTCTCATCATGTCATATGTGTTTTTGTACAAAATATTCAGGGAATTTCTTGTGTTTATCATCACCATCTTCATTTCTACTCTTGCTACCTTAAATTTAATGAGCAATGTATCTCGATGCGATGATAAAACTTCTCTTAAATCATCCTTAGAGAATCATATCATTGGGTACAAATGCCTATACAAATGAGTTGATGTTTGGCTCTAATGTTAAACCTCAAGATCTTATATATGCCTTTTCTAGAGCTTCTAGAAATTATTGAAAATGAATATCTTCTCGTTATTACACAATATTATGTCTATTGCGATATGAGTTCAAATATTTTTTTATTTCATATTTATAATGAAATTGTTTTTCATAATCTGTAGTTCATCGACCATTGCTATAACTTATCTTTTCTATTTTTTGGGGGCTTATGTTCAACCATAACAAGTCTTGGATTACTATGTGATTCTTCCTTACAAACTGTGAAAGTTTCCCTTCATTTATCATGCTATAAACTTCATATTTTGAAATCTAACAATCTCTTCTGTAATGCCCAATATCATTAAGATAGTTAAAAAGTTTACTTATGGTTTTTCTGCTATGTGAAAGATATCATATGCTCTGGTTACTAATACTTTATCACATATTTGGTTTTTTGTGCATTACCTCTAAGTTTTCACTTAACATTGTGCATGATTATTTGTTAAACCGTTATTACTTTCCCTTAATGTTATAATTATAATTATAATTATTACTTTCACTTAATATTACCTCTAAGCTTCTCTTTTGACATTTGACCTTGTTTGTAATGTCTCAGCCTCTAGAGATGTCAGTGTTGTTATGCATAGAATTTGAATCTTCATTATGGTATTTGGAATTAACCTTTGCAACTGATATCGGTTCATTGGTGTTTGCCAAATAATGATGGCGATGATAAACATTTGGAATTGAAGTGTCTCATGAGCCAAACTCCTCCACTTTTGTTTAACCTATCCATCATTGCTCTCACAAACTCCTCCACTTTTGTTTAATGCTCTACATGAGCCAATAATCTTTGAAAGTGAGCTATTTTTATTTCATATTATGTTATGCAAAAAATCCCAGTAAATATCATGTATATAAGCAACAACTGCTACCAAACCGTAAAAATCTTGCAGTCCATTCTTCGTTTTTACAAAGATCCTTGTGCATTCCCTCAAACTCTCATATGGTCTCTGCTTGCAATGGATTATGTAATCAAAATCTTCATTCATGACTTTGGATCAAATTAATTAATTTTTAAAAGTGGTTTACAATATCTTGAAACTTCTAATGCAGTCTAAAGGAAAGTTGTTGAACCAAGTTAAAAAATACTACCTCTAAAGGTCATGGAGAATGCTCTACACATAACATTATTGTCTCCTCTGAATTGTAGCATTTCACTTTTAAACTACTATACATGGTTACTTTTTGTCATTGTACTTGTTCATTTTATGATTACTAAATTTTATTGGCATGTCCCATACAAGACATCTAGAGTCAATAAAAATTTTAAGTCGATAAAACTTTCATCATCGAGATACGTGCTCATCCTATTATGATTCCCTTAACCTAAGTAAAGGTATGTGGGTTGGTTCCATCTGCTTCCCAAGTTAATACACAATCCAAGATTCAAAATTACTAGTAGATTGATTCATTTTTTTTAGATGTTAGGTAACTAAGTCGTTGATGCAACACGGTAAAAGTTTGACTGTACAATAGGAAAAATCCTTGAAGGTTTTGACTGATTCATATACAAATGAAAAATGTGTGGGATTTTCAGAAACTTACATTTGTTGTTGGTGGGACTAATGGATAACTTTGGTCAATTATTTGGTAGACCGGTGAAAATTAGATAAATTTTGTTAGGTAGGTTGTGTTGATAGATGGACTAATGTAAACTTTTGTTGATCTAATGTCGAGTTGGAGGGACTTGATTAAAAAAATATGTATCATTTGAGCAACTAGAAGATTTTAGTATTCGTTTTTTTAGTCAACAATTTTACTAGTGGAATGTATTTATTTCTTCAATTTTCATTTTTTTATGTGCGGGAGAAGATGACGACGAAGATGCCTCTCAATTCTTATGGAGGACCTTACGTCTATATGTTCATTAGGCTTTTCGGTCGTAGTGCGAAAAGACAACTTACTCATGTCGGTAGCACCCTCTTCTCATAGAGGTTGTAACATCATCTCATTCGTCCTCGTTCTTGTCCACATGACATTTGATCATAAATTTCAAACACGGTGTCGGGAGGAGGGCGGACATGGCCTCCAAAGCTCTAAATTAGCTGATTTGCTCCTCTTTTAATTCATTTGGTTGTTGCTGGAGGTCCACGATGGGTGTATTTGGCGTGGTAAGTGCAACACGTGCACCATTAACAAGAGGCATTCATTGAACATTTTCAGATGGACTGAATGAACAAATCTTATATATGATTTCAACATTGTTATTTATATTTATTGGTTTTTTGAGTTTTCAATACATATTTTTTGTTTTTAATCAATCTAAAAAAAAATTAGAGCACTAAACCGTTCTATATGACACAAATTTGGTGAGATATATTGGGTGTTATTGGTTGAAGTATGATTTTTTAAAAGAAATTGAATCACGTTAATCTTTTTATAGAAGACGTCTGAAACTTGATATGCATCGACCAAAATTTATATGGTGGACAAGAAAGCTGGAACTTTATAAAAAAAACATGAAAATTGTTTTGATTGTTGAAAGAAAAAATAATAATTTTTTTTAAAATTAATGAAAAACATAAATAAAAAATAAAATATAGGAATCAAGCAACTTTTGAATTTTTAAATTTATAGACCGAAATTTTGGATCACATACTTATTTAAGTTTTAAATAAAAAACTTACTAATATCAAAAGAATTTTGCCAAATTTTTTATTCCAAGACTCTATATTATAAGTAAATGATAAGGATTTTAATCATAAGTAAATTATAAAAAAAAATTATGGTTAGGATGAAATGGATTTTAATCCACGATAAGAAAATGAGGTAAAATGGGCGTGCAGGTTAAGACTATGATCCTTAGATCAATCCATAACTAAAGATTTTTGTTTTAAATTTTTTAAAGTTGGAATTTTTTATTTTGCCATATAACATATTAAAATTATTTCTTCAAGTTACTTTTGTCTTAAGTATTTATTATTGGCTGGTCATTTAATTTTAGTATTACCCCTAAACGCGCCAATTTATGTGCCCAACACATAAATACCGACTCTTTGAACTTTAAATCTAACATGATTGTATTGAATTTTAAATTAGATAAAGCGGTAGCCTAGAAGTAAGACATATTTTGATAGATCTTAAATCGCCGGATCTTATATCTATTTATATATTTTTCATTTAATTTTAGACAAATTTACTCTTTTTGAGAAAACGTAGGTATAAAAGGGTTTGATAAATCTCTCACCATTTTTTCTTTTTCTTTTCTCTCTCTAGAAAGCTCTCAAACACTCAAGGATCGACCCATTTCAAAAGCTCGATTTTCAACAATCTAAACTCAGCAAAATGTAAAGGTAAGTAATACAAACCTCATGCTATAATTTTTTTAGATTTCGTTGGGTATAAACTGCTGAAATTAGGTTTTTAGGTTTCGATTTCAAAAGTTCGATTTTTCATGATTTTAGGTATTTTTTTTGTTAGATTAGTGTTGTATTGTTGTTAGTTTTGCTAGGATCTATGTTTATGTGTTTGATTTTTAATGAAATGAGGCTCCTTTGGTGGGTTTCTAAAAATGGGTTTCGTTGCTGTTGGTAGCGCGATCGTGCTACCATTTTGGATCTGGTCGCACGATCGTGCGACCAAGACATCATCTCATCGCATGAGATGGGTTGTGCATTGCCGTCTCATGCGACAGACTGCTTAAGCTGTCTCATGCGATAGAAAGCTTAAGTTGTCTCATGCGACAGACAACTTAAGTTGTCTCACGCGACCATTTACGTTTACAAAGCTGTCTCATGCGACCATTTACGTTTACAGAATACTTTTTTGTGTTGTCTCACTAATACATATTACTTTATGCTGTTTTTACAGGATGGGGCAGACCAAGATGACAGTCAAAAATCCATTTAAAAAAGCAAAAGCACGCAAACGTTTGGCGCGTGAGGCGGCAGAGGCGGCAAATGCTAGAGTTTCGCCCGAGCCCGAGCATGTAGAGGCAGGTCCCAGTGAGGGACATACTCCTGGTACGCGGACGAAACGACATCTCCGTCGTCATGACGATGACATTCCTATTGCTGCCGGTAGCACAGGGGCAGGTTCTTCTTCGCAGCCACATGACCTTTCTTACGTTGACGATGCAGATGCACCAGAGGATATGGAGGGGGTGGAGTGGGGGGAGACACCTGAGGCCTCACATTTACAGTATGAGGACGATGCACCCCACGCACCCGAGGCGGCACTCCACACATCCCACGCACCCGATAGTGAGGATCACGAGTTATTGTCGGTGATGCTGCATGTCCCGACTCTCTATCACGATTACACCCACCATGAGGCGTTCATCGTCTATCACGGAGATGTAAGTATTATACCTTTATATTGATTGTTTTATCACTTTCTTACGTGTTTGATATATATGTTTATAATTATTGTTTTATCACTTTCTTACGTGTTTGATACATATTGCAGGATAGGGTTACGCTGCGATGTTTCGCTATGTACGACAGTCTCCGCAGATGGGACTTCAAAAAGCAGAGTAGGGTACGGGCAAGGGTGATGGAGACTATTTTTTGCCCGCTCGTCGATGCACTCTCCCGCTGGCATACCAACCTCCATTTGGCCGAGGCATTCCTCGAGCGATGGCATGAGGAGACTTCTTTATTCTATTTCTCGTTCGGAGAGATGACAGTGACCTTGGACGATGTCTTCATCATTACTGGGTTACCGGTTGTAGGTAGATCTTTTGATGTTTTACCTTTTGACTCAGAGGTTGAGCGGATTAGTACTTATGCTGGCATGCTAGGTGTACGACCAGCTGAGTTGAGTAAAAATATTAGGAATGCTAGTAGTGTGAACCTTGGGTGGTTTCGCAATACATTTACGGGTGATAGGTATAATGATAGTAGGATCACAGATGATAGGGTAGATCATGTCACCCGTGCCTACATACTCTATTTGTTAGGTACTACCATCTGTGCCAACAAAACCGGTAACAACATTCCTTTAGATTACCTCCAGTTCGTGAACCAATACCAGGGTATGCATAGGTTCAACTGGGGTCAGTTGGTTTTAGTACAGTTGTACCACTCCCTTAGTCAGGGATCTCTGCATGGTACGGGAGGCATTTGCGGGTTTATAGGGATGGTCGAGTCGTGGATATTTTCCCACTTCGTTCAGCTCCAGGCTCCACTATTTTGCGATTATGACATAGTTATACCCCATAAGTGCCGAAATGCGCCGCAGAAGATTGGCGTTTCTCATGATGTGCGCAGGCAGATGAGACATGCACTTTCGACGTGCACAGAGTCAGATGTAAGTCACATTTGTTCATTTTAATTCTATGTATTTTTACTAATATAAATGGCTAACTTGTTCATTTATTTATTTGCAGGTCATGTTCCTTCCCTTCATACACTTACGGGACCATTATCCGTTCCAGCCGGTTACTTGGGTTGAGTTGACGCTTAAGGCATTCGACGTGGTTGTGTCGTATTACACTGATCTTGTCACTCGACAGATGGGGTTCGTACAGCTGATTCCTAAGGATATACGCCCTCCTGCATAAAAAAACAGGGAATAATATGGTCTGCAGATATGTTTAGGACGCTCACTTGTGGAGGGATTGTGAGTACCATGTGTACACTCCTGATGGCACGTTGTACCATGGTATTGGAGAGAGTGCTGACCCGATGTACTACGTTTGAGTGAAGAGGAAGTTGTGGTACATCGTTAGTAGCTCTACTGCAACTGGAGGTCCTCGATTAGAGCCGCACGGTGCTGCTGACTTTGCAGGATACGAGTAGATTGCTAGGTTTGCTCCATCGATACCGACGCTGGAGCACGAGGATCTCGTAGAGACCGCCCTTCACATGTGCAGGATCGCTGAGAGGTATAAACATCACTGATTATTACTCGCAGCATACTTTTGTCAGAATTTTCGACGTTAGCACTATATTTTGTAACCGGTTTATATTATGACTGCTTTTATTTTATTGTATTTTGATTTATTGCATGCTTTCTTTCAATTTATCAATTTTATGGGTTCGATTCCAACTCAATTTTATCCATTTAGAATTTTAGAATGGAATTTCATAGTAATCTGAAAAGACTCAAATCTACTCAATCTGAAAGCACTGGTTTTGTTGTTCGAACATAAGTAATATAAAATGAAACACAATATCATACACAAATTCAAACACAAATCCAAACACAAATTCAAACACACACTCAAACACAAACTGAAACTCACACTCAAACTAAAACTGAAACACACACTCATACTTAAACTGAAACACACACTCATACTTAAACTGAAACACACACTCATACTTATGAATCAGGCCAGTTCTATTTCATCAACTTCCTTTTTTCTTTCGTATCCTTACTCACTGATTTCCTCTAACCGGATGTCAATAATGTGAGAGCGGACCACATCCGACTAGTCCTCTGTTATAGAATCCATGACTTGAAAGTTGAACCGGTTACACGCAACACGACGTTCCAATTCGGTAAGGCCAGAAACTAGATGTTGACGGAATGTGACTAGGACTGACCACATATCTTTCACCTCATCAACACGCCTTGAAATTCTAGGCGGCTGAACACCATCCCTTCCATATAGGAAGTACATCTTGCATATCAATGCCTCACAGTAATTTTTACCCCCCCCCCCTTCTATCATGTTCGTGTTACCAACTTTAGCTGATGTCATCATCAGATATTGATCTTCCAACTCAGTTCATGGACACATTTTTTTGCTTAATTTATAAACTAATTTACACTTTAATGTGAATACAACATATATTTATAGATAGTTTCGTTGTAGATAACGTAATCGGATACTACGAATAAAAACGTGACACGTGTAAAGTAAGAAATAAAAAACTCCCGCTCATTCTAAAAAATCAAAAATTCCCGCTCGTTCTAAAAAAAAAACTCCCGCTCGTTCTCAAAAATAAAAAACTCTCGCTCGTTCTCAAAAATAAAAAACTCCCGCTCGTTCTCAAAAATAAAAAACTCCCTCCAAACTTTACATCATTTTATTAAAAACTCCCATCCTAAAAAACCATATATAAAGGGACTAAAAAACTTTAACATTCAGAAACACTACTCAAACATAAACAGTTTAACAAATAGAGTTTACTCCTCATGAAGACTACCATTTGCTTAAGGTGGTGAAGATTGCCCGCCGAGAGGTGGGGGAAGATACTAGCGATGTTGTTTTTGATCGAGTGCTTTGTAAGATGTACTACGGCTACGACCGTTTACAAACTGGAGGTCTCCTCGTACGCAACCGTGAACAAATCAAGCAGAGGTACCTTTTTTGTAAACCGCTCCAGCGTTTGTTGTTTTTGCCATATAAAATTAAGCAAAAAGTGGCCGCCGTCTGGAACATGACGGTGGTAGACTACATCACTAGGGATATGGTAGTGTATCTTCAAGATAAGATTACGGAAAGGGAGGAGGGGGTTGATTCCGACGACAACTTGGGATATGACTTCGACGATTGAGCATTTTGGTTGTTGGCATATCGTTGTTTAATTATTTTCTTATGTTTGTTTAAATTAAGGTGTTAACTTGTTGTTTTTGTCTTTATGTATTTCCTTCAACTGTACTGTCCAACTCCAAATTTAAAAATTTCCCTTTTTAATGCTATTCAAATGTATAAACCGCGTTCTTTAGGCCATAATATATTAGGGTTTGGGTCGCATGAGACGGGCCCAAAGTCCGTCTCATTTTGGCCTTGCGATATAAGCCCTCTGTCTGAAAAACAGAGCCAAAGTTTTGACCTTGCATCGCATGAGACAGGGGCCAAAGGCAGTCGCATTTTGGGTGTGCGATATAAGCCCTTTGTCTGAAAAATAGAGCCAAAATTTTGGCCTTTCGTCGCATGAGACAGAGGCCAAAGGCAATCGCATTTTGGGCGTGCGATAGAAGCCCTCTGTCTGAAAAAACAAGGCCAAAATTTTTGCCTTGCGTCGCATGAGACAGGGGCCAAAGTCCGTCGCATTTTGGGCGCGCGATATAAGCCCTCTGTCTGAAAAACAGGGCCAAAATTTTGGCCTTGCGACGAATGTTATATTTTATCGTTTTGACTCGTTTAAATGAAACAACTGCTAGCAAAGGCTTCTATTTGAACTAAAAACTAACATCATAAAAAATTACATTGACTATAATACATCAAACGTTAGTATGGATTTTCCTACTATATTACATCAAAATTACATCAAAATTACATCAACTATATTACATCAAACGTTAGGAAAAATAACTTAAATGTTGTACAAAAGCATTTCAAACGTCGTCTCTAGTCAAATCCGTTATATGTGGTTTTTCGTTCAAGTTGATTTTCCTAGCGGGAATTGTTTGTGTAAATTTGTTGAACCGACGGTAGTAAGGATGCGCCCATTGATTCGCTTATTCAGTTGCGTAAGCGTCCTAACAAGGGTATAATGGGTGCAACAGTCCGTCGGGTGGAGTAGTATTCTACAAGAAAAAAGACAAATGAATGCATTAGTAATAATAGCGTAAGAAATTTGGATTGGAAACGAAATATACTTACATTAACAAAGTGACATCCATGTACGAAATCTATCCCAACTTCTATGATCGTTGAATTGTTGACGGGCGGCCTTCCACGGATTGGTAGATACGTTAACGAGGCTGCTTGCGATACATGGTATACCATACATTGATACCTTATCGCGATGACTAGTCCAATGTCCGGCAATGTCATCCAATAGTGGCTACTAGGGTTGGGCTTGAAGTAATCTAACCTATGTACCAAATCATCAAACACCTTCGGCGAACCATATACATCCAACCAACATGCACGATTGTCCCGTAACTTTTTCAACAACTCGCGTCTAACATCCTCCCATCTATCTTCGTTGTTTTATATTGAATGCGCTACGGAACGATATCTGCATTGTCCATCCGGAAGAACGTCAACTAACTTTAAAATGTAAGTGTGTAGAAAGGCCGGGATGTAATCCAGATATAATGTTAACTTCCCATTCTTAACAATTTTCTTAGGCCTTCCAACTTTCTATTTTGGTAATAGAGGTTTGGGTGGTACGATAGGAACCACGTTGGATGCAGCCGTGCTCCCTAACGTGTTAACGGGTGTACTACCTATTGAGTTAGCCGGAGTACTAGCACTAGCGGTTTGTTCAGTGGGATATTCCCACGAACTAGGGTTCCGTTTAGTCGATTTATCAACGCCTCTCTTTGACCTAACCTTAGCTCTAACCGCTTCTTTAGGATCTTGAATATGACTTGTCTCGGGCCTCAATATTTGCATTACCCTATTGATAATGTGGTCTTGTTGGTCGGGTCGGAAACTACGAATGGAGTTGTCAATTAAGGAAAGTTTTTTTTGCAATTCTTCTTCACGAGAGCTAGGATCTCTAATCTTTTCCAAAAGACATCCACATGTTCGAAAGGGATGCACCTACCATCTCTAGCTATAAACGCAATTTCACATGCACAAGGTAAACCATGCGTTTTCCTAAGTAAACAAGCTCCACATGCTACCCGGTCTACTCCTATATTTCTAGCACGTATAATAGCAAGCATCAATATCTTTAGACCCGCATGTGACATACGACCTTTAAGATTTTGGGTCAAAACACCATCAAAACCGGGAATGTTTCTAAACTTACTTCGCTCGAATGATTCGACGATACCCGCATGTTGCTTCGTTAATAAGTTGTGAACTTTTTCCCAAAATAGCTCAAAGTTGCATTGATTCGTCCCAAGGTATTTTTTTAGGGACGAGTGAGCACCCTCCGCCCTACATAGTACAAGTAAAAAATTATGAACTTCTTTGAGAATAGATAAAATAGCTAAACAAAAAATAGGATAAAAGGACAAACCTATTTTTAGTTGTTTGGCCATAATGCTTAATCTTGTTTGTTCGGTACGCAAGGAACTTGTCACCATATTTCATTATCCACGAGTCCATAACATACGCAAAACATTCCGGTTTAGATGCAAATATCTCCTTTAGTGTATCTAGATTCTTTTGGTAACTCTCAACCGTGTTCGCCCCCGCAACGTAGCCGTAAAAATCAAAAAATTGTTTTGCTACCGCATCATCGTGCAATATCTTCCAGACCGCCCCAAGAATGTTCTTACTAATGTGCCACGTGCATAACAAGTGGTGTGTGTCCGAAAAAATATTGTCGATCGCTCGCATGAGAGCTAACTCTCGATCGATAACAATAACAGATGAAAATGCGCACATGTTATCCATCATCAAACCACGAAAAGTTTCCAAAGCCCATACGTAGTTTCCAATTTTCTCTCCGCTCATAAATACGTACGCAACGATAAATGTAATGGAAGTCGACGTTAAACCGACAATCTCTAATAACGGCATCTTATACCTAGTCGTCTTGTACGTACAATCCATGAATAGCACGTTCGGGAATGTACATAATAAGTCTATGCTAGTAGGATGTGCGAAAAAAAAGTCAGTGATCACATCTGAATCGTCTTTCAAACGCTCCCACGTCGAGTATCCATTCTCCTTCAACTTTGTCAACAAATATTTCATTTACGTTTGTCCCCCGTGCTCAACATCCCGATGTTTTTGGCGGCAATTATAGATTACACGCATGTTCGAAATGTTCTCGGGATATTGGTACTTCAAACCACTATATATCTCTCTAGGACGCGAACCGAGGTGAGACAAACGACGAACTAGTTCATCTTCATCCCGTTTTAGACTACAAGCGCGTGAATGACCGTCTAGGAGAACGTAGGGTTCATGATTATGAGTACCGTTTATCACCCCCAAACGCCATTCCATGGCTAGTACGTCGATCGGATGACCTTTTAGCGCAAACGAACAATTACATTTCTTCGTCGATGCCTTCCGGTTTCGCTCCGTATCGCTCGCAAACGTTCTCTAACCTAAGAGTCCTTCCTAATTTCCCGCTATCGTAGAGATTTGAATTGTGACAAACTTGATCTTCTTTGATTCAATGTCCACAAAAGAATCCAATTCGTTTTTAGTAAATAACCTATCCGTATTGAATATTCTAGTGTAGTCAACATCCATAAATGGAGGTTGGGCAGGTTCCTCCTACAAAATATGTAATTGGAAACTGTAAGTTTCCATAACAGTTCAGTCGCACGAGACATGTCTTCAGTGCTGTCGCACGAGACACGCTTCTATCCTCGTCTCATGCGACGGCTACAGTTATATAGTCGCACGTTCGTTCGAGCTGTTCGTCGCACGATGTCCGTGCGACACGACCAAAAAACGAAAACCAGGGTTTAGCTTCTTACCTCCATGCGGTAAGCTTCCTCCTCATCTAGTAAGTCTTCCAGAGGGACGCCCATTTCATCATTGTCCATGGATACTCCGATTCAAGATTTTTCGAGGTGGATTTGATGGGTTTGGGTAAAAAAAACTAACTTTTTCGGTTTAATGGGTTTAGAGTAGTAGATGTTGGTAGAAAGTTTGTAGATTTAGGGTAATAACGGATAGATATGAGAGTTTCGGCTGATTTTGAGAGTAAATGGCATGAATGTAGTAATCTAGAGGGAGAAAGAGAAATTTTGGAATTTCAACTTTCAGTTTGAAAAAAGAAAGGGATAAAGTGAGAGATTTATCAAAATGTGTCTTATTTCTAGCATGGCCTTTAGATAAAACTAGAATTCTACTCTAACAAAAAGGAATAGTATTGAATTCTAAATTTAGATAAAGCTAAAATTCTACTCAAACAAAAATGGAATCGAGTGAAAATGGACGTGATGTTGAAAATAAAAGGACAAATTAATTTAAATATTTAATATATTTTATATAAAAATATAAATTATTTATCTGAATTTGGATCAATTATAATCCAAAATGTATCTATATAGGAGAATGTATTTCCTCCATCATATTTTCTATATTTCAAAATCTGAAAAAGACTTATCATTTGCTTTTAGTATTTTGTCCTCATTTTATCTTTTAATTTATAACGAGATGCTGTTAACTATTATGAAACCCTTATATCAACAAACACATGATTAAATCAAATTAATATATGATTTAGTTTCTAAAATTAAACTTTAAAAATAAAAAAAATCAAATTTCTTAAAGGTTATTCATAGAAGAGGAAAACACTTAAACCAAAGATTTAACATCGGAGAACATCACCCAATCAACAAATAAGGTAATTTAATCTTGTTTTTTAGTTTTACATTCATGTAATTTAAAAATTCGTGTTAAAAAAACATATTTTCAAAAATGCCGATTTGTATAGGTTTTAGTAGCAAACAACTAAATCTTAGACATCACTTAGAAATCATGTGTTTTTTTTAGAAAAAAACACCTAATTTCGAGACAACACTTAGGAATTATATGTGTGTGTTTTTTCTAGAAAAAACACCTGATTATGAAACAACACTTAGGAATCAGGTGCGTTTTTTATAAAAAAAAAACCTCATTCCGAGATAGCACCTCAGAATCAAGTCTTTTTTATATGAAAAAAACGCACCTACGAGATGTCGTATCATAATTAGGGCTGTTATCGGTCCGGTTCGGTCCGGGTTTTGAAGGAACCGGACCGGACCGCTAAGCTTTCGGTTCTAATTTTGGAACCGAACCGAACCGCTAAGCTTTCGCTTCGGTTCGGTTCGGTCCGGTTCAGTTCGGTTCCGGTTTCGGTTCGGTCCGAGTTCGGTTTGGTCCGAGTTCGGTCCGGTCCCGTTTCGGTCCGGTTCGGTCCACTTAAAAAAATAAAATCAATTAAAAATTGATTTTTAATTATTTTTTATTAAAATAAATAATATAAAAACTAAAGTTTATAAGTTGATCTTTCATTTTTTTTCTTTAAAATTTGTAATTAACTATTAATTTTGGTACTATAATTTATAAAAGAATATATAATAATAATAAATAATCGGTTTTAACGGTTTTATTGGTCCGATTTTTTATCGGTTCGATTCCGTATCGGTTCCTTCGGTCCTATCGGTTTTATCGGTTCGGTTCCTAACCGATGTTTTGTTTCGGTTCTTTATCGGTTTTCGGTTTTTAGAATGGAACCGCGAACCGGACCGGTAAGGTTCGGTTTGGTTCTCGGTCCGGTCCTTATCGGTTCGGTCCCGGAGAACCGTTGACAGCTCTAATCATAATTAGGTGCATTCCGTCTGTTTTAATAAATAATGATGTATTTTTAAGTGTTGTTGTTTTTTTAAATAACGACTAATTTCTACCTTAGAATTTGAGAGAAACTGCCGTTATTTTTCAAGATTAGAGAAATCGAGTAGGTGGTTGGATTTGTTGTTTTTCAAGATTTGAACAGAAATTTCAAGAGGAGGCGGTCTATATAGTGGCTAGGTTAGGGTTAGGAATGATTGGGTGTGCAGAAATTAATAGGGTGAGAGATAGTGGGATGGTGGTAAAAATTGATGGAGTTACTGGAAAATAAATGAGTTTTTGGATTAAAAAAAATTAAATATATTATATTTTTTATGAAAAAAAATAACAAAATATTTTTTTTTATTTTATCTACGGAGAAAATAAAATATTGGATGAAAAAAATAACTTTAACCAATCCATATACATAATGGTATTGAAATCAGTTTTGAAAATAAAATAAAATAATTTTGTTGAGTTGGATCAAGAAGTTCGAAACTTCCACTTCAATAAGAGAGATAAATAATAAATTATGAGCACAACCATGATTGAAGATAACATGGCCGCACCTATATCTACTATTATCCTATATTAAATAAGATAACCTTATACGGTTTTTCTATTCAAGTTTCTTAATAATAAACTTCGATTTCCCTGACCACTACAATCCCTTAGAACTGTGAATCTTCACAATAAAGTACTAATATAGAAACTTTATACCGAATATTTAATACTCTTTTCATTTCATCTAAATTTTCCAAGATCCAATAGCCCAAAACAGTTATGGACTACGCAAGAAGCATTGTTTCTCTGCCTGGTTAAGAAATAATATGGTACATGAATCACATTGATACAGTTATAAAAAGAACACTGAACAAAAGCAAGTTTGGCCGGCTTTTTTGATCACTTTACACAAATTTGAACCATTGACGCCGTGGTTAAGGGACTGTGCAGGCTTTTCTGAAATGAAACTGGAACTACTGTTGACTAGGAGCTTCATTGCAGTATTTTTTAAACTTCAGAGATTCATCCACCAGAAATTCACTGAAAACATATATCTGTATCAGTCGGGGCATTGCGGAAACACTTTATAACTGGAAAAAAACTGGACTCAGTTCGATAGTTTTTAGATTAAGCTCGAATTTTTCTACACACCTTCTAATATTTTATTGAGCCAAGCTTGATTCTGTCTATGCCCTATCTATGACCTCTCTAACCTCCGAAAAAGAGAATCATGACTAAACTCCCATAACCATCACATGCACAAAACTCACAAACTAATCCCAAGGAGCTCAAAAAATTCCATATAAAGCGCGTAGGCTCGGATAGTGTAAAAATGGGACATACTCCATGATTTATCTAGTACAAACGTATTATAAATCTCAATATCATTTTTGGAGATACCGGGTCAGCTAGAGCTCGGGAATGGGCTTGAATTCAGTTTATATTAGAAATTTGATCCCTCAGCTTCGGTTCTTGAAAAGGTGTTGGGTCGAGACTCGAGCCTAATAAATAAAAGTTGAAATTGAGCTATCGCTAGAATCACTCTTTTTGCAAATGAGCGGAGCTTGAATAACTAAATAGTCTGGTCGGGTAGGCTCCGAAGCCAACAAATCAATCAAGGGTGAACATATACAAAACCAAAAGTCCGCTGGCGGTTCGATACGAAAGGAAGTCAAGGAGGAAATAACCAGGAGGGGGATGAAATGAATTGTCAAGCGGCCATATCTTATCCTAGTCCTATACATAAACTCAAGAATGATTAAAAAATTTAACAAGTTAAAGAAATGAACTCACAATGTTCGTTCAGCCATGTGTGATATTTCCCATCTAGGACTCCAAGGATAATCACTGAGAAGTTGTGACTTTAATGGTACATTCGCGGAGTTAAAATGCTACACATTACGTTAGTATAGAGTCAGAAGAAACAAAAGTTTAATCTGTTATTGAATATATAAATATATGGCTATCTGGCCTATTATATTAACATATATCTGCATGTAAAGATGAAAGAAAATTAGTACCTGAGAACTTTGAAACATGACAGCTGGCTGTTGTTTAGGAAACTGAGTCGGTAGGGAAAAGTACACCTACAGATCGAGATGGCTCATGAATTCGGTTGCTATTATCAGGGAAATGCTTACGGAGAAGAGTCACAAAGGTAAAGTAACTATTTGAAATGTGAATAATGGACCAACTTTGTCAAGTATACACAAAATTTATTTTAGGCAAAATGCAAATTTTCCTATACATATCTGGACATTAAGACTTTCCAACCACTCAGATCAATGAGGATAAAAAAGTTAATATTTGGCAAGGAGAATATAAGAGGAACTTTCTCTTCAAAACAAAGGAAAAAATGGGAAAATTCTACATCCAAATAACTAGATATATTCATTTTCTGGCTTTTCTTTGATATATTTGTGCATTTTTTATTAAACTTCGAGACTCAGACAGAACCTAAGCAATCAACTTCAATTCAAAAGATTATCTAAACTGAATAATACCATGAAGACAAACGGCCCAGATGAGGCAAGGAATACAGCCTTTCTGCAAAAGATCTGGCAATGGAAAAAAAAAAAAAACTTACTAGTCAATCAGTGCAACTTAAACTTTCTTTGAACAAATAAAAATGTAGAATACTTACAGGATCAGCTTCTAAAGGGTTTCCAAAGTGAGGAACCAAAGCCTCTATGAAGTGCCTCCGAACCTCAATTAACGAAACTGCCTCTAAGACCTACATATCAAAGAGGCTATATTATCCTGTAGACTTATCTGTGAATTGTAACTTTATCACCTATGTGCACAGTTTAAACCTTTCCAACCATCCTTAAAGCAAAGAGGAACAGGCTGCACAACTGACCTGTCTCCCAAGGGTTTCTTCAAGATGGGGAAGATATTCAGCTAGACACCTATATAAAGGAGAGATAAGCGAAAAAAACCCAGGAAAGTCACGATCCGTATTGCAGAAGATAGCAGTACACGCAGGGACGTAATTAGAAATCCTTAGAGGATGGGATGGAATTATACAAGCTTTTGTATACATACTGATTTTAGAATTACGTATATTTATTATCATCAGAATTCTTATGAAAAAACTCGATAATTTTAATTTTTTGTTTGGTCATTTTAATCCGGACTAGTTTGCTTGTAGTACCAGAAGGCATAGTTGTCATAATGACGACACGTACCATTTTCAAGTCTAGACGATAAGTATCTTGCTGCTGATCATTAAAAGCTCATGTATCAACAGATATACCTTACGATATAGCTTTGTTTGTCCTTTCTTTATGGTATTTATTCGATCCGTTATTTTTTATGATTTTTTTATCCACTTTTGATAGTTTTTAGCATAACATCTGCTAAAGGCACTACTTCAATTTTGCTGCACACTCCCAAAACATAGTGCCATTGTGTCTATGACATGTTCCTGCTTTTGCTCTTCGATGACATTAATAATTTTAATTTTATAGATTCTTCTTACATTATCAATGAATTTATGTATGTAGATATTTTTTTCAGTTATTATTCCCAGAGGTTACAATATTTTAAGATACAGTTTGATAAGCATATCGGGTATATGATATAGGCTACAATACATATATGACAACTACACCATGAGGATGTTAAGACTCTCCCTACCAAATGCATGCAAAAGGATTTACATTTGAGTAGATGTTAAGACTCTCCCTACCAAATGCATGCAAAAGGATTTACATTTGAGTTTAGGATAGTACGACTTACATTGCATTCACCCATGGAGGAAGTTTAACTTCGTCAACCGAAAACAAAGCTTTCATGTCATGAGTAGATATTAACTTCAGACGTGGTGCTGAAGGAACAGATTCATACTTTTGACTAACTGGAAAAACAACCTGCAGCGCCATCAAGACAAGAGTTGAAGATGCAGGGAAGTAAATTAGATAAGAAATTCAGAACATCAATTTGAAGTTTATAGATGACTGACGAAATGAAACCTGAAGATAGATTTTCTGCTGATGCTTCCAGGGGCATCCAGCCACCATTTTGTTTATGTTCAAGTCCAGCAAAGGCACGGCAAACTTAACCTCTTCTACCTACGGTAAAATTTATATGAATATAGAATCATAATGTAAACTGAAAATGATGCGGAATCACTCTAATTACAAGTTATCCGATCAAATACTTTTCCCTGTAAAATATATAATAAAAAAAGTTGAGAAGTCCAATTTAAGGATACCTTATCGACCCCTGAACTCATGTGCATCTCAATTCCCTGTAGCAAGATGGCGGCAATCCAACATAAGTAAAGGAATTAATCTTATTTAGACACATAAATACAGTTCACATGGATACTAGGTCCAAGGAGTAAAAATGGTGGCTTTATATATAGATAAAGGTTCAGGTAAGCCAGCCAATAAAGTTCTTTTTATTATCAACAAGACTGGGAAGAGCATCCACATTATACTGAAATTCACTAGCAAATAAAATAACGTCCAATAAGACGAAGCCAAAAAATCTAAGAGCATGAATCAGCAAAATACATCAACTATTTAATTTATTTCAAGAAAGAGTGTATGGTTGATGCAGAACAGAAAAAAACTAAAAAAACCTAAAAACCGAAGGAATTTTAAGAGTCGCAATTATGTGGGTCTCTTTATTACCTTTTTATTACATGCTTTTAATAAGTCAGAAACTTAGGGTCTTTTGAAATTACAACAAGCCTTAGAGTCTTATTATCTCCTATATAAAGGATGTAAGGTGACTGTATGAGGCAGCCTTTTGAGAAATAAAAAATAGTTGAGTCTTACTAATATCCTGTAAGGAAACCTAGGTGTAGAAACCTTGAGCGTGAAACTCTAAACTAGGCGTGAAGCTCTAATCTTAGGTGTGAAGCCTACGTCAATGGTTTACGAGAGTGGAGTCACAAGTACAACAGAGCATTGGACAATAAGCAATAACCCCTGTCTGTATTGATATACTATATATTATACATATAGGCTTGACCACTGATCATACAAAAGGCACCTATAAAGAATTGTAAGGAACATGAGCATCATAAGTATCTTTCAGTCTCACACAGAAAAGAAAAGGAGCAATTCTCATAGACACTTATTGTTTTCATACACAAACCTGCAGCTATACAAGATAATCGCAAGATACACAGGCTAGAGAAGTGATTATAACCAAACATAGAAGGAATAAAAACGGTCTATTAAGGCACACCAACAAATTATGGAAGATGTTAAGCAATACCTCTCGCGATAATATAGTGCTGAGTTCAAATATTAACCGATCATCTTTAACCTTTCCTACTCGCTTTCTCTGAAAGTTCATATACTCGTCTCTACAATACAAGGTAAAGAACACCTCTAATTAACGAAATGAAAAACACATAAACAAACAAGCAACCAAGACTAAATTTAAACCTCAATTCTTGAATAAGAGCTAAAAGCTGAGTTGAATCTTTGCTGCTCCAGTCTGATAGAACATTTTCCAGCTGCGTTGAATGTTCAACTCCTTCGTAACAAGTGGAGTGCAATGGATGAAAATCGTCATCGTCCTGTCCAAACATGACATCTGGTGGAAGCATAGGATAATCCGAATTGTATATGATATCCCCTACACAATTCAAAAAAACTATTAGCTAATACAACACAGCTACCATAACAAAACAAAACACAACATTAAATGATTATCGAATATCTCTATGGATAATCAAAGAACTTACTAACATTTAATAGTGTCCAAACAGTAAGGTATAACCAAAGTAAACCGATCCAGACACCGCGGATCGCACTTATTCCCGGATCGCAACTGCTCAATCTACATCACGAAATCGAACCGAAAACAACATTTTTCTCTAATTACTTTAGAACAGTGAATTGAAACCCTAGACTATCGATTAACTAGATGTACATCATCTATCGAATCGTCGTTAAGATTGAATATGGAAACTGATTTTACCAAATGTGCTTGTTACCTTAATCGTATGAGGACAGTGAGTGAAGAGGTAATTGATCTGAGCCTCGATGTATGAAGAAAAATCTTCCATGGCTATACCTTCTTTTGCTTGCTCTCTTTTTGCAGAGTTTCGGTTTCCGTTGTGGTTCCCTGAGCAGCCGATATATCGGACACTGAGCACCGGTAATCTAAGGGATGGAAAAACTGGTCGTATTGGGTTCACATCTTTACTCTCGAAAATAGAAAAAGAAATGTAATTATATCTTGTTTTAGTTCTTTAATTTTATTTGTAAAGTAAAAGGTTTTTACTACTTTTTATTAGTGAGGTTATTTATTTATTTTTGTGTGAAAAGCTTTAAATAAATAATATTGATACAAAAAATTTCGGGCATAACCCGAGGAGATACATACAACTTGAGAAGTCGAAAAATGAACAAAAGTGCAATAGAGAATTATTAAAAGTACTAAACACATGGTACTAAAATATGTAAAAAGCTTTAAATAAATAATATTGCATACAAAAAATCTCGGGCATAACCCGAGGAGACACATACAACTTGAGAAGTCGAAAAATGAACAAAAGTGCAATAGAGAATTATTAAAAGTACTAAACACATGGTATTAAACACATCGAGAGTGACTAGACGATAATTTGATTGGAGACTCCATGGTAGCATGGTAGGGGAATCCACGCTCCTAGCCATCAAACTCTGAAACCTGTAGAAAATAAGATAGAGTGAGAAGTTTATTTAAACTATTGCATAGGCCAGCGAATCTTGGTTCCATGGAATCTATACCGAAGATCTGATACAATTCGGTGAGACACCATGGAGGCAATGGCCGGGGCGGAACCAAAAATTCTTGAATTCCGCTCATTCCAGACGTGATAAATTACCGCACCAAGGCAGGTTCGCCAAATATGATGGTCTTGAGAGTTAGTCCAGTTTGATGCTTCCGAAATCCAAGATTGCTAACACGAGGCGATAAAAGGAAATTCTAGTTATATACTAACATGGGTCCATATACTCTGAGTGAAACTACAATCATAGAGAATATGAGAGATAGATTCAAAGTCAGAGTTACATAAAACACAATCAGTTGGGGTGTTTAGACCCCAACTGAGAAGCTTATCTCTGGTTGCAAGCTTACCCTATATAGCAAGCCATAAAATAAAGGAGTGTCTGGGAATGTTTAATTTATTCCATACTAACCCGGTCCACCCCACATTAGGTTTGGGCGATCGAATGGCGTTATACGTGTCTTTAATAGTGAATGTGGTGCATCCAGCTTTTTCTTTCCAGAAAGGAACATCATGTGAATAGACGTTGGGTGGAGGAAGAGTGAGGATAAGGTTGTGGATCTCTGTGAGGTTAGCTCGACTTCTCGCTCTCGCAGATCTGATGTTAGCAGGCCAGTTCCATTCACCATCGAGAATGATATCCGAAACCTTGAGTTTTTGTCCAAGACAGGAATCATTGATGGTATGTGAGCCATAATACATTGCAAGAGAGGTAGGAAGGAGCCATGGGTCATGCCAGAAAGAAGTACTCCTACCGTTTCCAATTGCCACCCTGTACAAATTACAAGCCAAAGGGCGAAGACGAAGAATTTTCTTCCAAATCCAAGAGGGAGATGAGCCTATAGTAATGGCCCAAAAGTTGTTATTTTTAATTTTTTCAGCTTTAATCCATTCACACCAGATGGAAAGGTTTCTATTACTGACAATGGACCAAAGTTGCTTGAGGACAGCCGCCTGATTCCAGATTTTTAAGTCTAGAATCCCAAGGCCGCCCTCTATATAGGGAGAAGTGACCGAAGCCCAAGCCACTTTAGCCCCATGAATTTTCATGGCAATTCCAGACCAGAGGAAACGACGAAGGTATTGGGTTAATTCTTTAATGATCCTAGAGAGGAGAATAAAGATAGAAGACCAATATATCTGACCAACAAATAAGACTGACTTGATAAGTTAGAGCCTACCAGCATAGGATAGATGCTTTGAGGTCCGCGATTCAATTCGAGAGATAATCTTATGGAGAAGGGGGCGACAATCGGTATGAGTGAGTCGACCAATAAGAAGGGGGGACTCCTAAGTATTTGAATGGAAGAGATCATTCCGCGAAGCACAAAATGGGTAGAAGGTCCGAGCGAAGAGAGTTATCTATACCAGAGAAAAAAGATTTGACTTTTGGAAGCGTTGTGATGACGCGGCGGAAACAGAAGAAGAAACAACGATAGATGAAACCATGATTCAAGAGTAACATGATGAAATCCTAATCTAAGGGTAACAATAATTGAAATTTTCAGAGATAAAAAATATATATTATTCCAAAAACTTGTTTAAAAGTTAAGGTATATGAGGCTTTATATAATAGCTGCTCAAAACCCTAATTAAAATACAAGGAAATAAAATAAAATCAAATAAAATAAAATAAAATCTTAATATAATTAGATTTGATTTAAATACATAAGATATTTGAATAAAATAAAATAAAATTAAAAAGACTTTTGTTTGGACTTTCTGGGCTACATCATCCTCTCCTTGTTGACAAGCATTCGTCCTCGAATTCACAACACCATCACCATCAAGAACCCAAATTATTTATTTTATTTTATTCGATCGTTACATTGGGAATTATAATTGTTGGCCTTATCATAATAAGATAAATTCTTCTCGAGTGTTCCTTATTCGAAGTCACATCGAAGCCACCCAGTTGAAGGAAAAAAATAGTTTCGAAAAACCTTTTCATAGCCTGAAGACAACATCCCCATGTCCAGTTGATGAAAAAAATGGTTTTGAAAACCTCTTCATAGCCTGAGACGACATCTCGATAAGAAAGTTTTACCTTGATTCGACGATTGGTAGCCAATTTAAACTCCTTCAGTAACCGGTCAATACGATCGTCATTGAAACAGATGGTATGTCCCCTCATACTCAAACGATCTTTCCGATCTTCATGACCATGTGTGTTGTTCTATTCTTTAAACCTTGAATCAGAATATTCAGGCTTTAGAAACATGCTTCCCCATAGCAGGAACTGAGGCTCTGATACCGAACTGATGACGCGGTAGAAGTAGAAGAAGAAGCCGTGATAGATGAAACCCTAATTCAAGAGTAGCATGATGAAACCCTAATCTAAGGGTAACAATAATTGAAATTTTCAGAGATAAAAAATATATTATTCCAAAAACTTGTTTAAAACTTAAAGTATATGAGGCTTTATATAATAGCTGCTCAAAACCCTAATTAAAATACAAGGAAATAAAATAAAATAAAATAAAATAAAATCTTAATATAATTAGATTTGATTTAAATGTATAAGATATTTGAATAAAATTAAATTAAATTAAAAAGGCTTTTGTTTGGACTTTCTGGGCTACATCAGGTTGACTTTGAGACCTGATAGAGAGAAAAAATCGTCAAGAGCTTCTTTGATGAGAAGAAAGGAATTAGAGTCACCATGACATAAAATCATCAGATCATCTGCAAAGCAGAGGTTGATGATTTTAAGATTGTGACATTTCCAATGAAAGCGGAAGTTCCTATCTCGACTCTTTTCCTTAAGGATGCTTGAAAGAACTTGCATGACAATGACAAAAAGGAAGGGGGGGGGGGGGATAGAGGGTCTCCTTGTCTAAGACCTTTTTTCCCCTTAAAGTTACCGTAAGGGTCACCATTAATATTAATGGAGTAGGAAGGAGTAGAAATGCAGTTAATGATCCAAGTAATCATTTTATCAAAAAAATGCATAGCGACAAGAATGTCAAGGATGAGGTGCCAACAGATATTATCAAAAGCTTTCATGATATCAATTTTAAAAGCAACTCGTTTGCCTCTACAGTTGTTATGGTAACCCCTTAAAAGTTCTTGGGACAACAAGATGTTATCATAAATATTTTTTCCTGCGACAAATGTCGATTGAGAAGAAACAATAAGTTAAGCAAACGAGTCCTTAATTCTATTTGCTAAGATTGTTTTGATGATTTTGTAGACCACATTGCAAAGGGAAATTGGTCGAAAATCACCATGAACGAAAATAGAGTCTTTCTTGGGGATGAGGGAAATAAAGGTTGAATTCCAAGACAAGTCCAAAGATCCATTGTGAAAAAACTCAAGGACTCCGTTACATATATCAGTACCAACAATGTTCCAAGAGGACTTAAAGAAACTTAAGTTAAATCCATGAGGACCCGAAGATTTATTACCTATCAATACCGAATAGGGCAGACTTAATCTCGTCACAAGATATATCACGAATCATTAAGTCCCTATCAATATTAGTAACTTTAGAAGAGAGGAGAGAGGATACTTTCTCCAAACCAGGGTAGTTAGCTGAATGCTTAGTACCTATGGAGTTTTCAAAATAGCTCACAATGACCTTTGAAACACTAGCAGGGGTAGACATAGTTGCTCCAGAGTAAATTATTAATGAAGATAATTTTATTTCAGAAAAGCCGGGATTTAATACTGTTATGAAATAATTTTGTATTCTTATCACCAAGCTTGATCTAGTTTTCTCTGAACTTTTGCTTCAGAAAGGAGTCTTTAGCTTGACTTAGAAAGATAAAAGACGATGAAGCTTATATTTCCTCAGCGACTAAAAGAGGATTGAGAGGACCAGAAGCAAGATTAGATTGTGCCTGAAATAATATTTTATGGCGCAAGAGACTCTAGAGCTGATGTCACTATACTCATTGCGGTTGAGCTTAGTAAGCTCAGATTGCATACGAATGAGTTTGTCAGTGACCAACTTCATACCAGATGAAGAGATGGGAGAATTCCAACTTTTGGAAACAATGTCTTTAAAAAACGGATGGGATTGCCACATATTGAAGAATTTGAAGGGTTTCTTTCGTTTTTGACGAGGTAACCCTAGATTAAGAGTAATCGTGGTATGTTAAGAAGAACGAAAAAAACAAAAGTGAGCGTAAGACATGGGAAAAAGGGTATCCCAATCAGGATTGACAAGGACTCTGTCAATTTTGGATAGCATAGGATGAGAAGGTTGTTTATTAATCCAAGTGAATGAGAATCCGGTAGATCGGAGATCGCTTAATTCACTTTGGTAGCAGCAATTATTAAATTCATCAATTGTTGGAAACCAATCGTCAGAAGAACCCTGACGCTCATCCGGATGACGGATAGCATTAAAGTCCCAAAGAGAGACCTAAGGGATGTGATTATTGACTTTGGAGATAGAAATTAAGTCATTCCAAAGCTGAGTACGATCTTTAGCTTCATTAAAGCCATAAATGGCAGTAAGCCTAAAAGAAGCATTATAATTGTGACATTTGGCAAAACAATGAATGAACTGAGGGGATTGAGATATCTTAGAAATGGTAATAACACTAGGGTTCGATGCAATCCAGATTCTACATAGAGGATGTGATTCATGGTTGGTAATAACATGTCAAAAGGGGACCATATGTCTAACAATAAAATCTACATTAATAAGTTGGACTTTAGTTTCCACAAGAATTATTAACGAGATACTATTACTAATGATGAAATTAATGACATCTTTTTGCCTAAGAGAATCATTAAGACCTTGGACATTCCAAGAAGCAATATTCATAAATAGTGAGTTTTTTAATGTCTTCTAGAGTTATTTGTTAAACAAGATCATGCTCTAAATTTCTAAAGCAAAAAAATGCATGATTTTCTTTCTTAAAAAATATGTATTCATTAATTAAAAGCATTTAAAAACAGTCCGACTGTTCCACAACGACTTAACAAAGCCAGGTAAGTCGAGGGGCTGATTTTTTATTTTTTTTACTTTTTTTTTAGTATTTGTTAATAAATATAAAAATAAAATATAGATTTTAGTATATAACCAAATCAAATTTAATATATATAGGATATTGTTGTAAAATAGATGAAATAAAATTATTATTTTTTATGAAAATAAATTTTAATATATTAATAATTAAAATATGAAACTAATAAACTAAATAAAAGGAAAAATTGTTATTTAAAAAAATACATTAAAAATATTTTAAAAGATATAATCATACTAAAAAATATTATTTTTATTGTATTTCTTTACTTTTTTTTCAATTTTACTCATCTAATATATTTTTAACAAATTCTCATATATTTTGAAATCATATCTTTAACAAATATTTATATATATATTTATATTGTTTTTTTAGTTCTTCTCTTTTTCTGTTTATAAAAAAAGGTTTTTGATCTAATTTATCAAAAAAAAATATGAATCAAAATATTCTAAATTTTATATGATAATAAAATTAAATAACACTATGATGGATAACGTAAAATTAAATCAAAAATATTAAGAAAAGTAGTATTGTTTCCCTCTCATACATCACGTAGATTTAACATGTTATTTTAAAAGATATTATTGGGATAAAATTTTGGTTGTTAACTAAAAAAATTAAATGAAACTATAACACCACTGTACATGCTCTAAACCCTAACAACCAAATCCAAAATTTATTTACTCAGAATCTTACCATTTAAATAGCTATATAGTCCTCCATATCCTATTTTCCATTTATTCTTTCAATTCTGATTTTTTTTTTATTTCTTTTAGATTTATCTTAATCTATAAATGTACTAAAAGTTTTTGATAATTTCAAAAACTAAATTTATAAATTTTACAAAATTCAAAAATCTAAAAAGATAGATTTTGAAAAAAAAAAACGATATGATCGAAAACCTATCCAGCTTTAAACGTATCATTTAACGGTCAAATCTAGTTTCTATCTTTCTAAAGATATATTTTACAACCTATCGAAATATGTAACTAGTTTAAATTGCCTACAAATTCTTTCTCTTTATCAATTTCTATATCTATAGCTCTTGCTCTATTAAAGTATGCAAATTTGTTGATTAATTCGCAGAGGTACTCTATTCGAATCCGGAGAAATTGAATCTGTTTCGGATTCGGATCGGAATCTGAAAATGCAAGGATTTAGGATATATGGGAGCTCAACTCCAAGGCCGACAAAGAATAGAGTTGTCAACAGCGTAAAGAAGCTTGCGATGCGAGAAATTTCATCTAAAAAGGATCGCGCTTACAGCCTTAGTACTGCACAGGAAAAATTCCGCAATATGCGATTGATGGAGCAATATGATATTCATGATCCCAAAGGTCATTGTTCGGAAGTCTTACCCCACTTGATGGTGAGAGCCAAAGTAATTCATATAGTAGTTACACCTGACATTGTGTTTGCTCTTGGACACTCTGGTATATGCGCTGCCTTCAGTAGAGAGACCAACGATCGGATATGCTTTTTGAATCTTAGTCCTGATGAACTTATCGCAGACTTGTTCTATAACGAAAACAACGATTCCCTCGTCACAATTTCGGTTCATACTTCAGATCCCTTGGGCTATTTGAAATGCAGATCGACGACGATTCAATACATAAGGCGGAGCCAGCCGGAAGCAGGGTTTTCTCTTTTCGAGTCCCAATCTTTGAGGCCGCCTGATTTTGTTGAGTTTGATCAAGTTAACCGAAAATTTCATGTATACTCAGCGCAAGATGGTGTATACAAGTTGTTTGAGCTAACAAATTATACAATGTTATACTCCATATCAGCTAGAGATGTAAAGCATGTAATCATCAATCTTGGTAGCATGGTGTTGCTTTCAAAAAGTGATAGTGACAATGACTACGGAACCATTAAGATTTTATCGATAGAAGATGGTACGGTTCTCAAATCGTTTAACGATTTGCTTGACTGGAATAAGATTGATTTTGTCGCACAACTTAACGACAAGCTTTTTGTTAAGCATGAAGATGAGAATCTCGAGATTGTTGATATTCGAAGTGCTAACCAAATGGAAGTTAATGCGATAGACTTCACGACTATATCTTCGTTTATCTTTCTTGGTGAATACATGCTCCTAACAGCAAGTAACGGGACTATTTCTGTATGGAATAAATTGGGGGAGTCTGTAACATCGTTGGAGGATCATCGGTTATCGGATACAGACTCTACTAACCACGTAACAAGGGATCAGGGTCTAGTTATATCCTATTGCAAGGTTGAATCGGAAGACGAGGGGGTTGAAGCGAATGTTGGTTCGATTAATATCAGCAGCATTTTGAACGGTAAATGCTTGGCTAAGATAACTGCGGAAAATGGATGTCCTAGAGAGGATGATTCATACACCAAAATGATAGGCAGCTCACAAACCGCAGTTGCCGTTGCAAAGGCATTAGAAGATATAACTGCTCTTTTCTACGATGAAGAGCGGAACGAGATCTACACTGGAAATGGAGAGGGTTTGATGCATGTCTGGTCCAGTTAATCTTTATTGAAAATATGACATGGCTAGCTTTTCTAAAAAGTTCATTATTAAGTCTTGAAACCAGTCAATATTGTAATTGATAATCTCGAAATGTTCCTATATTTTTGAGTTTTGGCTATTTGAGCAATATAACAAGCATGGCCAAACAACTCTTATGAAAACACATTTCTGTTTTGTATGTGTCTTAATCATAAGCTTTTTGAAGTCCTACATTCATGTTTTCAAAGTTTCTAAACATTCATTTCTAATCTCCACCTTAGTGTAGAATTGTTCAAGACTTTTAGTGTAGAAGACAAATTTTAACAGGGAGAATAAGTATTGAATGAAGAGAGAAAATTGAGGAGAACTCTTACTGAAAAATGAATAGACTTAATTCATTTATTTAGTTATAGAGGTTTTAAATACAAAATAGAAAACTACTGACACGTTAAACTTCCGGTGGAAGCAAAATACAGAAATCTAAACAAGTTATTTAACGGCGAGTAGAAAATAAGAAAACAACTAAACTAATAAAAAATAAGAAAAGCTTCTAAACAATCTCAACACTCCTCCCAAGCTTCTTTCTCAAATCTTCAAACTTGCTAAGTGGCAAAGGTTTGGTGAAAATATCTGCAATTTGATCTTCAAATTTGCAGTAACAGAGAAAAACATCACCACTTTTTGAACTTTTCGAACAAAGAATAACTTGGTGTTGAAGTGCTTTATCTTTCCATGAAAGACTGGATTGTTGGAAATCGCAATGACAACTTGATTATCAACTAGTATTTCAGTTCTTTGTTTTTGCTCCATGTTTATATCATTAGAAGTTTCCTTAACCAAAGAGCTTCATTAACAGTAGCTGATGCAACTATAAATTCTGCCTCAGTAGTGGATTGAGCTACCGTTTCCTGCTTCCTAGAGCTCCAAGAAAATATACATGATCAGAGGCAAAAATAGTAACCATATTTACTCTTCATATCATCAATTACCAATCACAGTCAGAGAAACCAATTAGTTTAATCTCTTTCTGTTTTAAAATTAAAATCTTAACTCCATAATTCCAAGTCCCCTTTATGTATGTGATAACTCTTTTCGCAGCTCTCATGTGAGTTTCATTGGGACTACACATGAAACTGGAGAGAATATTTACAGCATTTAAGATGTCAGGTCTGGTTGCTGTCAAATACATCAGACAACCTACTAAACTCTCAAGCTCAGCTTCAATAACCTTAACGGAACCACCATCATCTTTGACTAGCTTCTCCTTGTGATTTATACGAGTATTCACTGTTTTGCAATCTTCCATTTGATTTTTTAAGTATATGTTTTGCATACTTTTCTTGACATATAAACACTTCATCTTGGCTTTGTTTGATCTCAATGCTGAGGAAGTATGACATTAGACCAAGGTCTATAATTTCGAAGACCTTTTCCATTTCCAGTTTGAACTGATTTATTTGCACAAGATTTTTTCCTATAATTAGCAAGTCATCCACATAAAGAGAAATGACTAAGGTACTTGTACCTTCATGCTTAACATACAATGTGAGTTCAGATTGACTTTTATGAAAGCCAAGACCCACCAAATGATCATCAATTTTATTGTACCATGCTCGCGGAGCCTGTTATAGGCTGTGTAAAGTATTTTTTAACAAGTAGACTTTATCTTCATTCCCTCTGTTTACAAAACCTTCAAGTTGTTAGACAAAAAATTCTTCTTGCAAGGCTCGATTTAAGAACGCAGATTTAACATAAAGTTGGAATACTTTCCAACTCTTTTGAGCAGCAAGAGCAAGAAACAATCTTACTGTGTCAAGCCTGGCGACATGTGCAAATGTTTCAGAATAGTCAACTCCAAATACTTGTGTATATCCCTTCATAATAATTCTTGCTTTGAATCTGTTAACTGAACCATCAGAATTTAGTCCTATTCTAAAAACCCATCTTACTCCAATTATTTTTCTGTTTAGAGGTCGATCAACCAACTCCCAAGTTCTATTTTTTCGATCATCAATATCTCCTACTGCATTGCATCCATCAAATGTTGATTGTCTTTTGCATCATAGAATCATGCAGGCTCACAAACACCTACATTACAACTTTGATAAATATTCGATAGAGACCTAGTACCTCTTACCGGAGCATCATCAACCGAAACATCTTGCCCTTTATCTCTAGGTTCTTCTATCATGCTTCAATTAATTGAACTGTTTGGTGGATTAAAAGTATGGTTCACCTTCGTTGAGTCTTGCCAATTCTATTTCTCATTTTCAATAAAAATGAACATCTTAGCTCACTATAACTTGACCAGTAAATGACTGGAAATCTCTATAAGCTTTGGATATAGTGCTATACCCAACAAATATTCAGGATTCTGCCATTTTATCCAGTTTATCTCGCTTGACCAATGGAATGTAAGTGAAACAAAGGCAGCCATATACTTTAAGAAACTTTAAATAAGGTTTGTAACGATACCAAGCTTCAAATAATGTCAGGTTCTTTACAACTTTTGTTGTAATTTTCACTCTCTTGTCTTCAATGTATTTTAATTCCTCAAAGAGCTCATTATCATATGTCATATAATTTGTGCACCCACTGTCAATCAACCAGCTCTCACACGATTCTCTGCCTAAAAAATAAGTGACCACAAACAACTGATCTTCTTCTTCTTGATCAGCTACCTATGCATCTAACCTTTAACTTTGCATATTACAGCTTCATGTTCGAGTTGATTACATTGAGGAGTTGCACTTTTGACGAATGATATGACTTCAACTAAACTTTTTGCTATTTTATTTTATGTTCGTTTTATGTTATTGTATTTGTTTTATGTTCCTTTTAGTGCTTTAAGTTATTGTATTTGTTTTATGTTCACGCTTAATGTTGTTTTATATTTGTTTGGTGTTTTTTAGTCTGTGTTTAAATGTTTACTTATATATCGATCAAGTTACAATATGTTTTTTGGATTCTGAATATTCGGGTGTGTGACCTCCCACACGATGTGAGGCAAGTGGTGCATAATGTGCTTGTATGGGTATTAATGATTCAATTAAAGAACATATACTTCACGATATTTAGTTGGGCCTTGTTGGCAGTAAGGTGGAACATCCGTATTTCCTTGAATTTGATATGTAAGGATTCTACTCTTATATGTGTTATCCGTTGTTTTATATTCCTTTGAGTATTGCTGGAGATAATATTTGTTTATGTTCTTTTGAGTTCATAACCGTTAGTTTGTTAGTTTATGTTCGATTGAGTCCTTTATTGTATTGTATTTTTTAAATTTCATGTTTCCAAATTTTTAACACAATTAACAATTCACTTAAACAACATTGGAAAAAATTAAATTAAAAAAACTCACATAAACAATATTGGAAAAAACTTTAGTGAAAATGAGTTACTTAAACAACATAAAATATTACTCATATAGACCACGTTCAGACCACACATATATGACAATATCATCTTGTAGTCGTTTGTTTAATATTTTGTTGCGGATTGACTAATAACGAATCATATAGTCCTTAAGTGAAATATTTTCACTCTTATTATCCATATCCATATTACAACATTCATATATACGTGCTCATGCTCAACAAGATATGGCGGGATCATTTTGATATTCGTCAGAATCTTTGTCTGCATACTCCTCACTTTCGTCTTCCATAATCATGTTATGTAATATCACACATGTAATCATGATATTAGAAAGACGTTCGATACTCCATCCGCAGTCAGGTTTTTTTATTATGGCAAACTGACCTTGTAGAATACCAAACGCTCTTTCCACGTCCTTACGATATGAATATTGCATTTTAGAGTATAATTTCACTTGAAGGTTAGTCCGTGATCGAATAGCTTGTATAAATGGTCCCCACTTTGGATAAATATTATCTGCAAGATAATATGTAATATTATGCTCATGACCCTGCTAATTAAATCATCAAACAATGGTGAACGGCCAAAAAATGCATGCCATATCCATGTATCATGAGAAGAAACTGCTTCTAACAAAATAGTTGGTTTTTCGGACCTACCAGTGTATGCTCCTTGCTAACCTGTTATATATTTTAACTAATTCTAGTGCATACAATCAAATGAATCGATCATACTTGGAAATCCCCAACTTTCAGCTTTAGTGAGTAGACGATGTAAATTTTGTGATGTTGGTCCACGTAGGTACTCCCTTATGTATAAAGTTATTACAGTTTCACAAAACTCATTTAGAGTATCTATAACAGTTTGTTCACCCATATGAAATGTTCATGCAAGCTATCCACAGACATTGCATAAGCCAACATATGTAAAACAACAATTACTTTCTTATGTTGGGTAAACTTGTTGTGTTTAGTTGCATCAAGACCTGATTGAAAGTATGAATTTTCTTATTTAACATCTTCTATAACACGTAAAAATAATCTATGATGCATACGATAACGCAGTCTAAAATCATCATCGAAGAATGTTGGATTCTCAATAAAATAATCTACCATTAGTTTTGTGCACTCGCCTTTACAGTTACAGCGTTTGTACTTTTGACCATGTATAGAGCCACAAGATTTTAAAGCTTCAGTGCTTGAATTTCCCATACCACTTTTTGTACGCATTTTTGAAAGATATATCATACTCTGAATATCATTTTGAGACGCTTCAAAATATGCTTTTCATTCCAGAAATATACAATAAAAATCTGGGTTGTTGAAACTTATTTTGTTGAATAAATATCAGAGAAGTCTTCTAAATTGGAAGAAGTTATGAGAAATGTTTGGAATTGGAAGAAGTTATGAAAAATGTTTTAAATTGGAAGAAGTTGTGAGGAGTGTTAGAAGTTGTGACAAGTGTTTTGAATTGGAAGAAGTTAATGATTTTATGTATTTACTGAAGCATTTGTGGGTGAGTGGAAGTTAGTGGGTGTTTTTCTTGTCTTGAAGATAATTGTGTAACCCTTTTGCCAAATTATAATTAAATTTTAAATGGCTGGGTAGAAGTTAGTGGATGTTTTTCTTGTCTTGAAAATAATTGTGTAAGCCTTTTCTCAAATCAGAAATTAAATTTTGGACGGGTGAGTGGAAGTTATTTGGTGTTTTATCGTCTTGGATATAATTGTGTAAGCTTTTTGTCAAATCATAAATTAAAGTTTGAAGGGGTAATTGGAAGTTAGTGGGTGTTTTTCTTGTCTTGAAGATAATTGTTAAGCCTTTTGTTAACTCAGATACTAAAGTTTGAATGGCTGAGTGGAAGTTAGAGGATGTTTTCTTGTCTTTGATATAATTGTGTAAGCCTTTTCTCAAATCAGAAATTAAAGTTTGGATGGGTAATTGGAAGTTAGTGGGTGTTTTTCTTGTCTTGAATATAATTGTTTAAGCCTTTTATCAAATCAAATTAAAGTTTGGATGAGTGAGTGGAAATTAGTGTGTGTTTTCTTGTCTTTGATATAATTGTGTAAGCACTGGCAGAGCTATATTGGGTTCCATGGGTGCTTAGGAACCCACTATTTATTTATATATATATATATTACTAATAAGCGTACAAAATGCTAAAATAATTCATGTCCCAGCGGTAAAAGCCGAGGTTGGAACCCACACATCCAGCGCTCAAACCTCGGTTGCTGCTATTTTTTTCTTTTGACAACCCACCGTTCTTCTCATATTTATTCATGTAAAGTTTTATCTCTCACTTATTTAGCTCTATTTCTAGGCGTTTACACATAAATTTGTTCTTTAATTTTTCAAAGAAATTTTATTTAAATATATTTTGGAGTATTTGCATTAATAGTTCTAAAATTGAATACCCTTTTATCTCTCACTTTTTAGCTCTATTTCTAGGTGTTTACACATAAATTTGTTCTTCATTTTTACAAAGAAATTTTATTTTTATATATTTTGTAGCATTTTCATCCCGTCTGTTGTTATTTTGGAACATTGAAATCATTTTCATATGACGTCCACAGGTTTAGTTGGCTGTTCGTGTTTAAAAATAAAAAATTCACTAAAAGTAAAAAATGAATTTAGAAATTATTGATATTATTTAAATGTAAATTTAGAGAGAAGTTATATTCGTTTGATAAATATTTTATGTGATATTAATAGTTTTTTAGAAATTTTAAAACATATATTGAAGTGTACCCACCTAATTGTGCATTTTATAGATAATCCGAACTTGACTTATCATTCCAAATTGTAGTTAATAATACACTGAAGATGCATGCCAGGACACCACAAGGATCAAATCCTGGCTACGCCACTGTGTGTAAGCCTTTTGTCAAATCAGAAAGTAAAGTTTGGATGAGTAATTGGAAGTTAGTGGGTGTTTTTTGTCTTGAAGATAATTGTGTAAGCCTTTTGTCAAATCAGAAATTAAAGTTTGGATGGATGAGTGGAAGTTAGTGGGTCTTTTGTTATCTTAGATATAATTGTGTAAGCCTTTTGTCAAATCAGAATTTAAAGTTTGGATGGGTAATTGGAAGTTAGTGGGTGTTCTCTTAACTTAAATGCTATAAATAGACAATGTTGGAACCAAACTCATTCATAACATTTCAAAAACATTTATCTAAAAGGAAAATAACAGCCTCGCTTTAAAAATCCTTCTCTATTCTACCAAAACATGTCAAAATAGAATTTAAGAGAAGAAATAGCTTTACGCAAATCGTCTAGGAAAATTTCTGAAGATCCATATGTAAGAGTTCAACAAACCGAAATTCGTTTTTGGAAAAAAAAATCAAAGATTCAATGTGTGAATATTTAGGAGATGTTGATAACAACATCAACCATGTACAACAAACAGAAGAAGTTATTAACAATCATTGGAAAAAAAACATATTTTTCATTCGGTTAAAAAATAGAACTAAGCGATTAAACAAGTTGAAAGAACACCGGTTAGTGAAACTAACATAACAAATCAAGTAAGTATTTTTATTACAAATGATTTCAACATATTGCAATTGTTAATGTCCGTATATATATTAACTAATTCATTTATTATTTTTCATTTAAGAAATGCTTAAACTAGACTTATATTCAACCCTTACAAATGGAAAACAATTTCAATTTTATCATTGTTAGGAAATTTTAAAGGATTCAGTGATGTTTCAATTGATAACATCAAATTATCATACTTCTCAAACCAACCAGTCTCGTCCTATTGAGACGGATTATGAAGAATAGTTTACGGAATCACAACCTTCTTGTGATCTCGGAGTTGATATCGATCCACCCGCTACTAATATTAATAGGCCCATTGGTAGAAATCGTACTCTTCGGAACAAAAAATAAACATAAGATGAGTGATACCGATGCATCTTCAGAAATGACTGCATGTTTGGATAAGATTCTAGCAATGCAAGCTAAAGCTAACACACTTTTGAAAGATGCGAATGATCTTAATCAGACTAAGATATAATATATAAAAGATAGTTATCATTGTAATATCATGAATGTTAATACCACTAATATGACTCCGAATTCGAAAAGCTTTTGGGCCGCAAAAAAGAAAACCATGCGTGAACGCAACGAGCTCGCTACATATCGACCTTCATTTAACGATGGAAGTGATTATGAAAATGATGGAACAAGTGGAAGTTCCGGTTTCAATAATTTCTCTATGTAATTTATCGTAATTGTTTCTTTGTTATTTGTATTATCATGTACTTTTATTTATTTTGAATGTATGTTTTTTAATTCAGGTTGTTATTTTTTTAAAAATTTATTTTAAAAAATAATAATACCTATGTATTTGTTTTCTACAATTTATGAATTAAGTTTTAATTGGAAATGGCTACAATTGACATTATCTATAAATAAATTAAGTATATTATAAATTAAATTTATATTATAACTTAGTTTTTTATTATAAATTAAATTTCAAAATTATAACTTAGTTTTTCTTGTTAAAATTAAACTTAAAATTATATTATAAACTAAATTTTAATATAAAAATATACTAAATTTTATTAAAGTAATACAGTAACATTAAAACTTCAATTATATGAAACCGTAAATTAATTATATTTCATTTTTTCTTTTCTCTTCTCCCTTACATTTCTTCTTCTTTCTCATTCATTTATTTTGTTTTATTTTAGGTCTCGATCTTGGGCTCGCCATTTTAGAGCCTGAGACCGACGATTAAGAATCATTTTTGTTGTCGGTCTCGACCGAGACCGACGATTAGAGATTGTTTTAGAGTGCAATCAAAGTAATACATCATGGACCAAATACAAAGACGGGCGGGCCAGTGGGATAATAGACCGGATTTTAACTTGATTTTATTCTTCATCATGAATGATCTGTTCGATTTGTGAGTTTGACCTGTTCAATTTGTAAGTTTATTATTTTTATTACTGTATATTTATTTTTTCCGGATATGTATATGCTTGATTTTATGTTTGGTTGGTGAGAACGTGCAGTTAGATGACTAGAAAATTGAGTAGTGCATATTGTAGTTTTCTTAAGCATTGGGTGCCTAGGTTTGATTTTAAAATATAGCTTAGCAAGTTAAGCTAGTGTCTGATTGTGACTTTACCTTTGCAAGCCAAGCTAGCGTTTGTTCAGCAATGTTGTATATGTGTGCTGTGAAGGTTAAATAATATTTTTAAGAGTTAGAATGATGGGGGTAGGTATCCATTGACCATTTGAATGGAAAAATAGTTGGACTCTACTTTGCAGAATATTGTGAACAGTCAGGAAATTTTCAACAAATTTTAATAGAGTTTTATAAAATCATTTGTGCCATAAAATCATTTAAGTTTGTGTTTGTCCAAGACACTTTTCTTCAAGATGAAACATCATTTCAAAACTTCTTTTCTAAGATGTCATGGCTAGCAATACCATGCTAGGAATATGATTGTCGTCGTAGATTGAATGGTCTCTTTGATAATGAGTCTCCACCGTATCTTTTTTTTATCAGTCACTCAAGGAACTCGTATAGTCATCGAATATGGACCAGAAAAGTATCTGTTTGATCCAGAAATGATGAAACAAATCATGAAGAACGAAAAACGAGAACAAACACTCAAATATATTTTGGTTTCTAAATCCCACGATTTTGTACTTTCATCTAATGGGAACAAAGTACTAGTATATCTTCTAAAATGGAAGATTATCAGACTCCTTTTCTGCAAAACCAATTCGAATCCATATATCGATTAGGGATGGTAACGGAGCAGATCAGGGACGGGTATCTATATACCCAATACCTACCCCGTAGTAGAAAACCGATACCCGAACCCACACCAAACTCTGACGGGTATTTGTTTTTCATACCAAAACCCCGAATCTGTGGGTTCAAGTTATCCACGCAGGTACCCATGAACTACTCGTGAATAAAACCCGTAGTTAAATAATATTTTAAGAGTTAGATGGTGAGGGCAGGTATCTATTGAAAATTTGAATGGAAAAATAGTTGGACTGTACTTTGCAAAATATTAAGAACACTCTGGAGATTTTGAACCAATTTTAAACGAGTTTTACAAAAACATTTGTGCCACGAAATCGTTTGAGATTGTGTTTGTCAAGAAACTTTTCTTCAAGATGAAGCAACATTTCAAAACTCCTTTCTGCTGATGCCATGGCTAGCAATCCCATGCTGGGAATATGATCGTCTTCGTTCATTGAATGGTCTATTTGAAAATGAGTCTACACCGTATCTTGTTTTCATCAGTCACTCAAGGAACTGATATGGTCGTCGAATATGGACTAAAAATGTATTCGTTTGATCTAGAAACGCTGAAACAAATCATGAAGAACAAAAAATGAGAACGAACTCTCAAATATCTTTTGGTTAGGTACTAGTATCTCAACTAGAAGGGAAGATTATCAGACTATTTTTTTGCAAAACAAATTCGAATCCATATATCGATTGGGGATGGTAATAGAGGGGATCGGGGACGGGTATCTATATACCCAATACCCGCCCCGTAGTAGAAAACCGATATCTGAACTATTTTCCATACCAAAACCCCTAATCTGTGGTTCATCCCGACTAGTTTTTTTTTTAGGGTGGCAACCAAAGTCCCACATCCCACATCGGTTAAACATGGGAAGGATCAGTGGTATATAAGTAAGAACATATCTCAACTAGTATGATGCCTTTTGGTAGTGGACCAAATGCAATGCCATGAGGGCCTTCGGGTGCCAAATAGTCGATTAGAGAAATCACTCAAGATAAATATAATCCAATTGAAATTATATATTATCTTAAACAAGAATTAAACTTAGTTTATTCTAAACCAAATTGATATTATCTAATCGTGAAAGACGTTTAGTACTTTATGATTTTCTTAAGAAGTTGAAAGACGTTTTCTAAACCAATGGTTTTCTAAACCAATGGTTTTCTAAACCAAATTGATATTATCTAATCGTGAAAGACGTTTAGTACTTTATGATTTTCTTAAGAAGTTGAAAGACGTTTTCTAAACCAATGGTTTTCTAAACCAAATTGATATTATCTAATCGTGAAAGACGTTTAATACTTTATGGTTTTCTTAAGAAGTTGAAAGACGACCGAAACCTGAACCCAACCCGAACGGGTAATAAAAATAAAAACCATAACCCACCTTTTTTTTTATTTTTCGGATAACCCGCCTTGCCCCGCCAGATCAGTTTGGTTCATATACCCACGGTTTCGGATTAAATTTTTATCTCTAATATCGATTTCGCCGAACACTTAGAAACTATACATAAGGAGCTACGAGGATAATTTGAAATAGTTTGCGTGGCTTTAACAGATGACGAAGAGGACTTCGACGTGCATTGCAAAACCAGACCTTGGCTTGCAGTTTCTTTTAGTTACAAACTTAGAGTAATATTGCGTCGCATTTTTTATGTCACCGTTGTTCCTGCATTGGTCATCCTCAGACCGGATGGGAAAACTTTATATTCAAATGGAGTAGATGCAATTGAACGATATGGGAGTGGTGTGTACTCTTTTATGCAAGAACACCTTGTAAAAGTTGACGCAACCGAGAAAAAGAGAATGAAAGCTCAAACTCTAGAATGATTATTGGTTTCAGGTGATCTCAACTACATTATCCGGAGAGATGAAGGTTTAACTCAAGATCTTGAAGCTCATGTATATACTTATTTTTCACAAAACTCAAATACTGGTAAATTATTAATACAAAACAAATTATGGGACGATTATTACTTTATAATTTATTTAGCCATCTTTAAAACTTATATGAACTTCAGATGCTTTGATAAGTAATAAAAAACTATATCTTAGTGCACATATTAAGCCTTCTTCTAACTTTTGGTTGGCGCCTCGACTTTAGCGGGCAAGATCGATCTTCTCTACTTCTCAGCACTATGGCACCAGTTGGGCGCATTGGACCCCCTTTTACTATGGCTTATAGACACATATCACATACTCAAGGAAGCGTGTAAAGTTTTAAAAATAATTTTCATCTCTAGTGACTTAAACGAGGACTCTTTCAATGAGTTCTTTTGACTATCCAAGAAGATCTCTTCTTTGTTGTGATGAGGGAAAAATGAATAAACTAGAAGACTTTAGAAAGTTAAGGGTAGAATTTGACATAAATAAAGTATTTTAGGAGTAATTGTTGATTATGTAATACAAAAAGGATCAATTTATAACAAACAATAAAAATTGAGGATGGAACCATAATTAGAAACTTGTTTAGACATGTGGGGCCCTACAAATATACTATAAATACGCACCACCCATTTTGGGGAGTGGTAATTGATTAATGATTACACAATTATTGCTTATTCCTCTCTCTAATATATGAAGCTCCTCTCTCTAAAACATTTATGCAATAGCTTCTACAACAAATTTGACTCTGCAAACATAGTTTTACAACTACATCTCCTCCAAATATTTATGGAACTATTATTGTAGCTTGTATAACGAATTTGGCCCTCCAAACATAGTTTTACTCCTACATCTCATCCAAACATTTCTGGATTTATCATTAGCGACGTCTGTGGGAAACGTCTTCCAAAACCTTGTTAAAATCTCAAAATAAAAATGATTGAAATCCGAGGAGAACCTCGTCGGAAATAATGTGGAGATTGATCAACAACACGATGATCAACATGCTAGTGAGATATTAGAAGAATCCATTTTGGTTGCTCGAAGAAAAAAATTGTTGACATAAATTAAAAAGTTTCGCGATGGCCTTTAATCAAATTCGATCAGAGCTTCAAAGGGAAAATGAAACTGAGAAAGATAAATTGGATGACCACCATTGAATTAGTAGTACGAAAGATAAATATCAGAGGCATAGTCTTTATTCTCCGAGGAAGAAACTAAAGCCAAGGTATCGATATGAATTTTCTGAGTCGAGTGATTATTCACTCTATGATTCAAGTGAATCTTCTCTGAAAAGGGATTATCGTAGGAATAAAAGAATAAAAAATTAATATGTGAAGAAACATAGAAACAAATATCAAACGAATCAGCGGATTAAGGATTCGAGAGGAAAAGTGTAAGGCTATGAGGATTATGTTAAAACATTAAACATCGTATACACTCAAAATCTGTAGGGGAGTCAAAATTTTGAATATCTACTAAGTAATGAGTAGATAACTCCCTCCAAAGAGGGCCTCTACGCAATGGAAAATGAGGGTCCTAATGTTTACAGAGTAGGCCATAATCGGAGGTCCTCTCTTTTTTCCTCGTAAATACTCTTTGGAAATCTCCCAAAGCATTTTGACATTTCTAAGTTGGAAAGGTTTGATAAAACGCAAGATCCTGACAACCTTATTGAACAACTAATAATTTTATGATCAATTTTGATGATGATGACAAGTTACTTTGGATGGCTTTCTCCCAAACATTTAAGGGTGTTGCTTCAAAATGGTATAACCAACTTCCACGGGGTTATATAAAAAACTTTGACATGTTTTTGAACGTTTTCCGATAATATTTTGTGGGAATTAATAAAAATTGAGCCAATGGTGATATTATAATATACTGTAGGCAAAAGGTTGGAGAAAGTTTGAAAGATCATACCAACCGTTTTGTCAAAGAAAAAAATTAATATGGAATGCTGTAAAGACTTCATGGCTTTGGAAGCTTACCGAATGAGACTTCTCCCAGAGATATTAATGATATTGTGGTTCAAAGTCAAGAAATGACGTTTGGTACTCTGCTTGATTAAGTTGAAAAGAGAATATTGGTGGAAGAAACTCAGGTTTCAGAAATGAGTTCTTGTGATTAGTTGGAGCATAACCAGTTCCAAAGATCTCTTGTTACATTCCAGCCACCTCAAATAAATGTGCAACCTAAAGTAACGAGTCAGTTTCCTCTGAGGCTCAGGATAAACTAACAAGCATATAGCACAGAACAAGGAGTTAGGCCAATGTCTAATAACTGGATTTGTCTAGCTCATTTTGCAGATTTGACTTAGTGTGTGGCCATAATATTTGATAAAAATCGAAGTCAAGTACAATTTCAGAAGCCTTTCCCTATACAAACTCCGAGGGAAAATAGAAACAATAAATATTAGAAATATAATGAAGACATTTGACATGATACAAAGGATTGTATAGTATTGAACAAAGAAATAGAAGTATTAATCGAAAATGGGAAATTGACCAACTTTGTAAAGAAACATTCTCTGAAAAATCCTGAAACTAAAAAAGCGTCCAAAGAAAAGATTGGGTTGGTTATCTCTGAGAACTTTGATTCTTTTGATATTAAAACAGAGTACTTCTATCCAAAAGAGGAAAGCAACGACATTAGAATTGTGAAAGAAGTTATTCCGAGGAAAAAAGTTAGTGATTTATGTGCATTTTTTGAATCTTTGGAAATTTTTTAGGGTGATACTGTTGCAGGAAATTCGAACAACACTCGGACAAGGCATATAGTCAGCCTAACCATTCAGTTCGAAGTAGGCGCTTTTAGGAATTTTAATCGAAGTCATTTTCCAATAATTTGTTTTGAAGATGATGATATGAGAAATGTGGTAATGACACTTGAAGATACAATAATAATTGCAGCAGGGATAAACCGTGATCAAGTACAAAGAGTTTTAATTGACATAGGCAGCTCCGCCAATATCTTATTCATGAGTACTTATAAGAAAATTATTGACCCTCCAATGATCTGAAGGTCAGATCGAACTATTGTGGGATTCACAGGGTGACAGCTGAAGTGGTTGGAGATTTTTAAAGTATGGTTGAACCGTACCGAGGGCCATTTAGAAAAGAAGTTGAAATATTATTGATTGTGGTAGACGCACAATATGGTAACACTCTCTAGCAGTAAAAAAAATGGTTAGAAAGTGTTACCGTATTTCTTTATCCTCCAAGCAAGTTTGGGGGAATAAATCATAAAAAGCATAGCAGTTAGTGGGGTCTTTCTCAGATCCAACCCCTATTGATGATCCGAGGGAGTCCCCCGGTCTTTTGGTTCTTAATGAAAGTTACAAGGATCATGTGTATCCAAATATTAAAGTTTTGAAGATTGGTATGGAGTTATCTCTAAGTTTAAAGGAAATATTAATCGAATTTTTATTTTCAAAGTTAGATATGCTTGCTTCGTGTTAGAGGACGTAAATGGGATGCCTGCTGAAAGAACTTGTCACAAGCTAACAATCAAGAATAACGTAAGGCCAATAATACAAAAGAGAAGGCCTTTTTTCTCAAGAGAAGTCTGAGGCAATAGGGGCGGAGGTAGAATGTTTATCCAGAGTAGGGCACATTCCGGAATCACAATACCTTTTTGTGTGTGGCAAATCCGGTGTTGGTCAAAAAGAAAAATGACAAATGGCGAATGTGCATATATTTCACAGACTTAAATAAGGTTTGTCCAATAGATCACTTCCTTGTCCCACGAATAGATCAGTTGGTAGATTCCACATCAGGAAATCGATTACTTTCCTTTATGGATGCTTATGTAGGGTATACTCAGATCAAGATGGATCCGAATGATGAAGAGAACAGTTTGTTTATCACTGAAAGAGGTTTGCACTTTTATAAAGTAACGCCTTTGGGGTTAAGAAAATGTTGGGGCAACCTATCAATGTTTGGTGAATAAAACTAAACCCAGAAAAATATATGTTTGGGGTTCGATCAGGAAAGCTCCTCGGATATATAGTGAGTGAGAAAGAGATAGAAGTCTACCCATCACAGTTAAAAGATTTAACTTCTATGACTCCTCCTCAAAATATAAAAGAAGTCCAAATATTAATAGGTCGGTTGACAACATTAAATAGATTTATATCTCGCTCTTCGGATAAATATGCTCATTTTTTCCAGGTACTAAGGCATGAAAAATGTTTTAATTAGACAAAAGAATGTTCGGAGGCTTTCCATCGGATTAAAGAATACCTTTCTTCTATAAAACTCCTCACAAAGCCTATTCCCAGGGAAATATTATTTGTCTATGTAACAGTTTCAGATTATTCAGTAAGTACTATGTTAGTTCGAGAAGAAAAAAATGTTCCAAGACTAGTGCATGAAATCAGTAAAAGTTTGTTGGATGCAGAGAAACGGTATTTGAAGTTAGAAAATTGTCTCTTGCATTAGTAACTGATGCTTGAAAAATGAGACCATATTTTAAAGCTCATTCTATTATGGTACGAACGTCTTTTCCATTAAAAAAAATTTCTTCAAAGACCTGACATTTCAGGGAAAATGACCAAGTGGTCGGTTGAATTATGAGATTTTGATATTGAATTTGAACCCAGAATTGTGACCAAAGCACAGGGCTTAGCAGACTTCTTAGTAGAGGTCCACTATGAGCGGTCAAATATGGAAATTGATGAGAATAATTTCGAAGCAGAATGGGTAGTCCGGACATATGGAGGCTCAAGTGCATCAAGGAGTGAGGTTGAGGTGCAGATTAATTTCTTCAGAAGGAATAGCTATGTATCAAGCCATCTGTTAGGGTGTAGAACAACAATGAGGTAGAATACGAAACGACTTTAGCAGGTTTAAGACTTGCATAGGGTTAAAAAAGTTAAGTTAGTCAGTGATTCAAAGCTTATTTTTAATCATGCATTTGGCCAATCCGAGGCTTGAAAGGATCATTTAATAAAATATTTGAAAGTTCTAAAATATTTGGATTTAGCCTTCGAAAAGATTAGCTATGAACATGTCCGAAGAGAAGAAAACTCTAGGGCAGACTCTTTAGCACCTGCTTCATATTTATAGGAATATCTATGGATTATTATGCAAGAAAACCCGTCGATTATTAATAATTTAGAGCAAGTGGTTGGGGTAGTAAATGAAGACCTTTGAATACCCGTTGGAGAAGAGAAGGATTGGAGACTAGACATAATTGAGTTTTTTGAAAATGGTGCATTACTAGTTGATAAATCATTGTCTAAAAAAGTACGATTTAAGTATCATGAATACATAGTCCTCGAAGGCATTTTGTACAAAACATCGTTCAGTGGACCTTTACTCCGATGTTTGGGTAAAAAATAATTGCAAATGATAATATCAGATTTTGCATGATAGAGAAGGATCGACGCATTGTGGGTACACGACTCTAATAAGAAGAGTATATTTTGCAGGATACTATTGGCCTGTGATATCTTCCGATACGAAAGAGTTGGTTAAAAGATGTGATACTTGTCAAAGATTTGCCAATATAATTCATAAACCAGGAGTCCCTCCTGAGAACATATCCAAGGCGTTGGCGTTTGACCGATGGGGCATTGATCTTGTTGGACCTCCACCAATGCTTTCTGGAGGGTAACAGACAATAATTGTGGCAATAGATTCCTTTTCAAAACGGGTTGAGGTAGATCCATTAGTAGGAACAAAAGCTAAAGATATCATTAGAATTATTAGTTTGAATATTTGTTGTCATTTTGAGGTTCCAATGAAAATCACAGATAACGGACCTCTATTTGACAATAAAGGTTTGAAAACTTTTTGTGACTCTTAAGGAATGCATCAATGATTTTCGGCTCCTTTTCACCCACAAACAAATGGAAAATTAAAAGTCACTAATCAAACAATTCTTTATGGGCTAAAGAAAAATTTGGAAGGCAAGGTGGGAAAGTGGCCAGATTATCTGCAAAAATAGTTCTTTGGGCATATCGTACAACTCCTCGAACAACAACATCGGAATCTCCATTTGCGTTGGTATATGAAATGAATGCAATAGTACCATCCGAGGTATTTTTTCCATTATATCACGTCACACCATATTCCGAAGACTCTAATGATGTAAATAGGGGAGTTGAGCTGGATTTGATCGAGGAAAAAAAGGAGACATGCACAAATAAATTACATTATCAAACATTGATGAGAAGTAGATATGCCTCCAAAGTTAAACGAAGATAATTTAAACTGGGAGATCAAGTGTTAAGAAAAGTTTTTCTTCATACAAAGGAAAAACACCTAGGAAATTTAGGTCATAACTGGGAAGGCCAATATGAGATAACAGAAAGAGTGAAGCCTGAAACGTATCGAATTAAAGATAAAGATGAAAGAAGTCTCAAACATCCGTAGAATATTGAACATCTTAAACTGTATTTGGAATGAATGTAAAAAATATATATGTTTTTATGTAAAGTATCGTGGCATACTCTTTCCTACCATGGTGCCACACGAAGGTTTTAACGAGGTGTCCTATTAACCGATTTATATATATAGACTTTTGCCATTAAATCATTCTCATAATTTTGGACCAAAAAGGTCTTCTAACAAAATTTGGTCTTCAATCATTTAATTTTGGACCAAAAAGGTATTCCAACGAAAGTTGGTCTTCAATCATTTAATTTTGGACATAAAAGGTCGTCCAATAAAAGTTGTTCTCAAACCATTTAATTTTGGACCTAAAAGGTTTCCAACGAAAGTTGGTCTCAGACCATTTAATTTTGAACCTAGAAGGTTTTCTAACAAAAGTTGGTCTTAATTATTCGAAGCATAATGAAAAAAATCAAAAATCTGATGAATTTCATAAGTCATTGAGTTGGTAAAACAAAATGGCCTCGAAGACCATGAGGACTTTTACAAAATTGCTCAAACAATTACGAGGAATTTTACAATTTTTTCTTATTCTGAAGGTTCGGGTGAATTGCCTTCATCAGATTCTATGTCTTCACTATCATTCAAAGATATTCCAGGAAGACGATATTCGAGTGGGACATGCTCCCAAAAACTACAAAAGTTCAAATTAGGGTAGCCCTCATGAATTTCCATGATTAACCCACATCTAACTGTTGTGTCCTTCACATCTACGTTGTCCACACACTTAGCAGCATACACTTCAACAACTGCCTCCTTATCTTTCTTAGCTTGGGATAAGATAAGTTTTTTCTCTTTTACAATCCTCTCAAAATCTTTGAAGTATTTCGCGAAGCAATCTGAGGCCTTGTTATTCCCTCTTTGTAAGTTGCAATGAGCATATCCTTAGTGGTGTTTTTCTCCGAATAAAGATCACTTTCGTATTGGCAACACTTGTCAGTAAGCATAACATAATCCTCAGCTAAGACCAATTTTTCGTAAATCACATCGGCTTGTTTCTCAAGAATTGAATATTCTAGCTCAAGATCCTTAACCCGTGATTGGGCTAATAATGCTTCAGATTTATAATTATTTTTCTGGTCTTTCAAATAATGCATCTTTTTTTCAATATTAACCGAGGAATGAAGCAGCTTACGAAGACAAATATAAAATTCATCTTCTTGAGAAATATCAAACAAGCTAGACGATGAGCGAGCCTCATAAGAAACCAAAAGTTCGAGAATCAGCTTTTTGGGTGTTACCTTGAGGGTCTTGAGTGATTGAATCGATTTGTGGACGTTGGTAAGATTCATATTCAATGATTATTCTTTCTGGTGAAGTCTTTGCATGCTCAACCACTTTATCTTCTAGGGAACCAACTGCCGTGGAAGTTTTTTGGATCTCTTCTAAAATATTTTTTAAGTTTTATTAGCATTTTTTGGGAGAATCTTTACTGGGTAGTTTTTTATGATCTTGGGTAGAGAGCTTCTTAGACCATTTGGGTTTTTCATCCTTAGAATTTTCAGTATTGTCTTCATCATCGTGAGTTTCTGCACCAGAAGCTTCATTCTTTTCCAAAGAATGGTATGAGTCTTCGTCTAGATGACTCTTGGCTCTAGATCTTGTTGGAAGAAAGACTACGACATCCTTAGCTTCCAATCGAACATCGTAAGGCTTAGATATGCCACCCATTGATTATTCATGATTAAAAGGGAAAATACATAAGAATAGACACAAGATAAATTCGAAAATAAAATGAAATAAAAGCATACTTCTATTAGTCCATATAAGAGACAAATTGTGGGGATTATCAATGGTCGCCTTAGATCCCTGTCTCCCAAAGGCCTAAGATAAAAAGAAAGTGTTGTTTCCACTTTTTGTCTTCCTCGAGTAAGAACTTAACGATTTTTTGGTCCTGGCCAAAGGTCAAAGAGTAAAAAGGAGAAATATGGATTTTTTAGCCAAACCTGAGAGGCTAACTAACTCGTCTAGAGAAAAACTTATCTCCAAAATTCTAGAGGACATGATGCAGGCCCGGAGAATGAATCACATATTGGTCCAGCTTGGGTAAGGAAAAGATTAATCATCACATAATATTCCACAAAAATAATCTAGAGCGTAACACAATTTCCAATTCATCAGTTCAGTATAAACAATCAACTCATTATCTGTTACTGACAATGGTGTTTCCCCAAAAGTTGGAAAACGGATAAAGATAGTAAAAGGAATTCCCTATCGGGTTCTCAATTTGGCCTCTTCGAATGCGTCATAATACTTGTACTACACTTTATGCAAGACCAGAAGATGTTTGTTTTCGACTGCTTTGAGTTTTTTCCCAACTAAAGCATCGATTTCAAGAGGGAGTATAATATCTTCTTTTGACTTCACCGTTCTCTTTGGAGAAGAATTACCCTCTTTAATTTTAAGAGTAGTGATATTTGGTTTTTTCGCAAGCAAGATAGTAATGACTTTTCTCTTTTTGACAGCTTGAGAAGTATTGGCAGTTGTTTTCTCCTCTTCAACTCAGATTAGCGCTTTGTTCGGAAGTAGTCAACTCTTTCTCTTCACCAAAAGCTAAGGTTATAGGATCCTCAACATTTTCATTATCAGATTCAACGATAGTAGGATGAGCAAAAGAGACTTTTGAATCAGTCTCTGGAAGAGGTTCGAGGGTTCGTTTTGTTATTAGAGCAACGTCAACTTTTTTCAACTTGCGAGAAGCAATTTCTGACATTGGAAGAAGAGTTCCATATAGAGTACAAAATGGAGTGGCCGGAATTTCTGATGGAGACTCCTTGGAATTTTTTCTGTTTCCATGTTTACTCTATTTATGATGCATTTTCCTTTTCGAAGAGGATCCCTTCGAGTGTTTGTCTTTTGATAGAGTAACCCTTGTCAATTATTGGGAAGTGTGACTTGAGGGCTGAGAACAGATGTTTGAAAGGATGATTGCAGTGGAAGTATCCGAGGGAGGCCAAACACTATAGTATGTGATAATGGTGGTGGGGCTCTGATTCGACGTATAAACCGATAAGTTTCCTTTCTTCAGATTTTTGGCTAATTGTTAACCAGTCGGAAATAGGGAAATGTTTTGACATAAACCAATTATATCTCTAGAACAACTTTTTCAGAACTTTATAAGTCTAAAAAGTGTTGATATGAGGTTGATAAAGAGCTAAGGATTTTATAGGAAATATATAGGATTTAAAAGATGTCGAAACTCAAGGTTGTGAATAGTTGTTTTCTTTAGGGAAAATGGTCCAAATTAGAGGTAATGAGTTCCTAGGGACGCGTTACACCACTCCTAGGCTAGTTTTTGTTAGAAATATAGACACACAAAGGGAATCCTAATCGATATCTGACAGAAAGAGAGCAATTTCGTTGGTGGTGTCAGAAAAATCATGACGTCACAAGTGAAGAAAATTTGGGAAAACATTTGGTATGTGGTAGTGCCGAGATATGAGGTTGAACAAAAGACGACAAGCACAAATAAAAAAAGACGAAAACAGAGAATATATAATCTCTAACCCTAGGTCAGAGTATAAGAGACTTTAGAGAAAACTCAAATTATATTTCAAAAAAGTCTGACGGCAAAAATAGGGTTTAATAGCCTTTTATAGAAGTGCTCGAAACCCTACTTCAAAATTACAACTTGTTCCTCAATAAATAAAATAAAGCCCATACCTATTTCAAAGTAATTAGAGATGGTTAAGTATTTTAATTAAATCCAATAAAAATAGAAAAATGTAGAAAATTCACGAAAATAGTAAAAAAAAAAGGGTCTAAACGATGGAACTTTAGGTTCGGACTTCATCACCAGGCTTCATCCTCGTGATGCTTTCGAAGATTGTTGGGCTTCTCGACGCATTCGATTTGATTGGTCGCATCACATAATTCGGATAACTGAGCTGCAAATAAAGTCTGTTTTCGTTTGTCGAGAAGGGTCATAGAGCCATGGACTTGTGCAACTACATCAGTATGGATGCCCAAAGAATAGATAAAATTCGAGGATCTTTTATGTGAACTAGTTAATCAGAATTTGAGAATATTTTTTTACTCATAAGTTTGTGGAAGATTTCTTTGCTCGTGGAATAGTTAACGAAATTTGATGAGGAATGCCAGGCTCAATTCGAAGAGATACTTTTTGCATTCGGGAAAGGTTTTTTAATTGACAAATTAACAGTTAAAACACAAAGTAGTTCGATGAGATTGGTCATATAACACTCCTTGTTCGAACATTTTCACAAGGACTGAGGGGCTACTGATGAGGGAAGAATGAACCAACTAGAATAAATCAACCTTAGAAAGTTGAAAGTAGAATTTTAAATAAAGAAAGTCTTTTAGGAGTAATTGTTAATTTTATGTAATACAAAAGGACCAATTTATAACAAACAATAAAATTAAAGAGAGAACCAAGATTAGCAACTTGTTTAGACATGTGGGACCCTACAAATGTACAATAAATACGCACTAGCCCTTTTGGGGAGATATGATTGATTAATGATTACACAATTATTGCTTATGACTTTCTCTCTCTAAAATATGGAGCTTCTCTTTCAAAAGATTTATTAAATAACTTGTGTAACGAATTTGACCCTCCAAACATAGTTTTACTCCTACATCTCCTCCAAATATTTATGGAACTACTATAACAAATTTGGCCCTCTAAACATAGTTTTACTCCTACATCTCCTCCAAATATTTCTAGAACTATCACGTTGCATGCTAACAATCCATGGAAGAATGTCTATGCTTATTGCTTTGGAACCCACTGACCAACCCATAACCCCAAAGGACGAAATTCTGATTAAGAAGTATAAAGCCAATTCTTATCCATTCATGGAAGAGCTATTCAAAGATATTGAAACAAAATATGGAGAATTGATGGGGTATGGTGAGAAAGTGGAGAGTTATAGACACGTGCATAAACTTTTGTTTAGTCGAGTCAACCCAGAGACACATAATTGTGAATGTGATGAGTGTAGGAAACCAGTATACATATTGTTATTTCTTTGTGAAGATTGTGATTGTTATTATGATCTTCATCCTAATTTTTATATTATAGGATATTCAACCAGTAGATGAGACAAAGTGTTGATGGTAACTAAATAAATATAGGTGCAACAAAGAAGTTTACATATTCTTTGATTGGGCTTAAGACTTTTTCCTTTAATGGTTTCATCTTTTTCTTTACAGATAAAACTAAAGTGATTTACATTTGTCAAATCAAATTTCAAACTTTATCTCTGAATAATTTTATCAACATCTCGTTTTAATCTTCGCAAAAAGGTACAAAATCCCATTAAGAATCATAAACTTCAAAATTCAACCCATAATTTTGAAGATATAAGCCAGAAACCCAAATGTGTTAGCTATTGGGGGTTTATTTTTATATTTGTTAAATTTTCTAGTTTGTTTAAATCTATTTTTGTTTTTCAAATAATTTTTTTAATATCATTAATATTTGAAATATTTGATCGATATCCTGTGTTTCCAAAGACATAATTTTTATCATTTCTCTCCAAGGGGTAGCCGAGTTGGTTGAGTATGGCATTCTTATGACCAAAAGGTCATGAGTTCGAGTCCCTCTACATACGCTTTCTCGGCTGAGCCTGTCACCTTGTGTGGTTTACCTTCTGGCGTTGGTTTGCAGGCTATTGCGTCAGACTGAGGGTTTACCCTATGCGCACTGATTGTACTTTGAGTAGCGGCTGCGGGTTCCCTCCGGAAAAAAAAATAATTTTTATATTTTTATTCGAAATTGGTGTTTTATCCAAAGATATTCAATCATATCCAACATAATTTCATTTACCAATTTAATTACAATCATTATTTGGATTAAAAAAATATATTACTAGTCATGTCCTCTACCAATTTAATGCAAACCTATCAACAATAAAAGAATATAAACATCAGTTTTTTTAAAATCACAATCTTGTTTTTTATAAATTAATTTTTTTATTCTACTTTAACCAAGACGATATACACTTATTGGAAAAATTAAAGTTAGAAAATGAAACTGAAGTGGTGGTAGAAGAGGTAGAATGATCACAGAATCAGATAAAACACCAATTCAATGTATTTTTTTATTATTTCCATATCTTCAAAATTTGGATTGAACACTGCTGATCCGAAGGCCTGGAGTGTTGGTGCACTTCCGGTAGATATTCTTCCTCGCACTTGCGGTAGATATTCTTCCTCGCGATTCGAGTAAGGAAGAACATCCAAAACCACAATTTTTTTCTCGAAAGTGATAAACCCTAATTTCTAAAATTGATCCATTTAACCAGAAATTCATATCAACCAACACTCATAAACTATATACTAACAAATATATTATAAATCTAACAAAAAAACTAAACGTAAAATAAAGAACAAGAAATCAAAATCAAAATGAGGAACATAAAAACTAAAAAAAACATTTTTTAAAATTAGGAACCTCCATGTGTAGATCTGGCTTGTCACCATCATTCTTTGCCATTGTAGGTGACATGAGTTGGATTATCAGAGTTTTATATTGATCGGAGTTGAAAAATTAGAAAGAGACCAGCGTCAAAAAACATATACAAATTCATATAAAAATCGCACAAAAATAACAATAAAATTGCAATTAGTCGTGTATTTGATGCAACGAAATTTTATCGTCATCGCATGTTCAGTGAACATGAAAAAGTACTTATCGTGCAATTGTTTCACGAATTATATGATGTACAGCATAACAATTGCACATATCGGGCGATGAAAATATAGTTATTCACAGGCGCTTTTGTTGCAAAATGCATAGATATGTACGATTACGAACTAGAAAATCCTACCCTATCTTTTAATCTAAATTACTCAAATGTGTATTGTAAAAAATAATATTTTAAACGTAGATTTATCAATAACGTACATTATTCAACTAACAAACCATAAAAAAAAAAAATTAAAAAGATAAAAAATTCAAATTTATTAATTCACATATTCAAATTTAAATAACATAAAAAAAACCAAAATAAAAAACAAATTATAGCCATCTATTTGTATTATCTTCCATAATAGTTTTCTGAAGTCGGATTTGGTAAATCAAAACTTGTGAGATAAGTAGTTTTAATGGCTATATATTAACTGGTACATAGTACAACAATAAAGTCAGGATGGCCGAGTGGTCTAAGGCGCCAGACTCAAGTTCTGGTCTTCGAAAGAGGGCGTGGGTTCAAATCCCACTTCTGACAAATTTTACTTTTTGCCATTTTAAAAAAGGAACTAATATGCCATAAATCAAAACATTTTCCATCTTTGGACTGGAAACCAGAACATAAAATATGACCCTTTCTGATAAAAGTTCATATAACTTTAACAAAATCTTCAATAGAAAGTAGATTACGCTGCTTCGAAAATTATAAAGCACATCAAAATGAGATACGTGGTTCACAATAGTGTTGGACTATATAACTTTAGTAAATCCATGCAAAAAAAACACTATATTGATTGTTCATCAAAGTTACATAGCAGGTTAACATGTCTACTACACCAATAAAATAAATAAATTATTAAATATCTCAAATGGATAATAGTTATTGCTTTCCACGAACGAGCTTATATATTTTATATATTTTGTTTGTTAAAAGAAAAGTGTATAGGCTTATGTCTTTTAGCTTCTTGATCGAAGAAACTTGTAATGGATATAACTTATACCAACTTTCGACAAATATTGTGAGTGATTACAAGCCTCTAAAAGAGGATAAAACACTTTCTTCAATAAGATTTTGAATCTTTATATTCATGCATGTATACGTATGTATGTGATAAGTAGAAAAGGAGGTTTAAAGGAAAGAATGTGATATGGATCCTAGTTAGTGTCACATTTAAAAGTCAACCAAAAATTTTATTTGTCTTTTAAATTTTTTTTTTTTTTGTATAAAAAGCGGTAAATTATATAAATAATAAAGATATACATGTGTTTGGGGTGGTACTACGACCAAATTACATTGGACTTAAGCATGTGAATGACTAAATATAGCGGAATAGAGAAAAGAATTACAAATGAAAATTACTTTTTTGTTCCATGGAAGCGGTATCAGAGGTCCGAGAGAATGCAATGGGCGACACTTGAGCTTAGAGCAGAGTTGTTATTGAAGACGTGCGCATTTCTTTCTTTCCAGATATGGTAGATGGTGGCGCAGAAGGGAGTGCACCATAGAAAAGTTGAACCATTGGGAGCAGTAGTCCAGTTACAGGCTTCATAAAGCCAAGAGTCCCAAGAAGTGGTGCAAGAGGGGATGATAAGCTTTCTACAGGTGTCCCAAATGGGTGAGCCGAAGGAGCATGTGATGGTAATGTGCTCGAGAGTTTCCGGGTGAGATGAACAGAGGAGACAATGGGGAGGGGAGTCGAGGCCCCAACTGATGAGCTTGTCACGCGTGGAGAGTTTGTTCTGGATAGTCATCGAGACGATAAAATAGTGTCTAGGTATAGAATACTTATTCTAGAAGAGCGGAATATGTACTACTTATGGTAAAGTGAGGCTTTGATTTATTGGTGATCCATACGAATATGTCGTCGGTGGTGGTAGGAGGGGGGAGATTGGCGAGGGAATTTCTGATTTTGGTTAAGTGAGAGAGCATGTGTCTATTTTGCGCCCAGACTTAAGGAGGTCAGCACCAAACGTCAGTGTGGTTGAGGTCCGAGACTCGGGAGATATTACGGAGGCGAGTCAAATTAGCGATGTTGTTGCCAAAGCCATTGATGAGAGGGGATGGAAATAACCATAGGTCATACCAGATGGAAGTGTTGGAGCCATTTCCAGTATTAACCTTATAGAGGCCCGACGCTTGGGATCTGAGCTTCAGGATTTTTCTAGAGTTGGCGGGGATGGGGATAATCTAAAAGTTTTTATTTTTGATTTTTTCAGTAATGGTCCATTGAGTCCATATAGAACTGTGGTTTTTAGTTAGTATGGACCAAAAAACTTTTAGGGCGGCCGCCTGATTCTAAATTTTTAGATTTAGAATCTCAAGGCCGCCCTCATCTGTGGGCAAGGTAAGCTTATCCCAAGCAACTTTAGCCCCCGTGATCTTCATTTCTGATCCCGACCAAAGAAATCTTCGGAGTTGTGAGATTTCGTTTAAGACTACGACCATGAGAATGAAAATGGAGGACCAGTATATCTGGCTAGCAATGAGGACAGATTTGATGAGCTGGAGACACCCCACGCACGAGAGGTTCTTCGTAGTCCAGGAGTTAATGCGATTTCTGATCATCGTGAAGACAGGCCGGCAGTCATTGTAAGTAAGCCTTGAGGTGATAAGGGGGACCCCCAAGTATCGTACCGGGAGGGTACCCTCGCTGAATCCGAGGAGATGCAGAATAGCATTTCTAGTGTTGGTGGACGTACCCGAGATAAAGATTTGACTTTTGATCGGGTTGAGGCAAAGACCAGACAGCGTTGCGAACTCCTTTAAACTCTCATTGATAAGCTTGATAGAGTGGGTGTTAGCTCTACAGAAGATCATGAGGTCGTCGGCGAAGCAGAAGTGATGATTTTGAGCGAGTGACATTTCCAATTGAATCTGAAATGAGGGTCTTGGCTTTTCTCTTGAAGGATACGAGAGAGAACCTGCATAATGATGACAAAAATATATGGGAAGAGGGAGTCTCCTTGTCGAAGTCATCTTTCCCCAAGACAGAAACTCGTAGGTTTTACATTAATACAAACAGCAAAGAAGGGTGTGGTAATGCAGTGGATAATCCAGTCAATCATTTAAATTGGGAACTCCATTGCATAGAGGGCATCAAGGACAAGCTCCCAACGGACGTTATCAAAATCTTTCATAAGGTCGACCTTAAGGGCACATTTGGGGCCTTTCCGGTTAGTCTGGTAGCCATCCATGAGGTCTTGGGTAAGGAGGATGTTATCAACTATAGAGCGACCAGGGACAAAATCAGATTGGGATGGGTCAATGAGATAGGTAAGGGTGGGTTTGATTGTGTTCGCGAGGATCTTCGAAATAATCTTGTAAATAACATTACAGCAGGATATGGGTCTGAAATCCGAGGGCGAGGTGGGGGTTTCAATATTCTGGATTAAGGCAATGAGATTTTTATTCCATGTCAGGGTTCATTTTTCCATAGTGGAAAAAATTCTTTATGACAACACAAATATCAGGTCCAACAATTGACCAACAGGTTTTGAAGAAACCAACACTAAAGCCATCAGGGCCAGGGGCTTTGTCCTTATCAATATCAAAGAGGGAAGATTTAATTTCATCATCTAACATGGGTTTTATCATGTTAAATTTGTCTGTGGGGAAGACAACTTTATTGAAGAGGGATCTGACCCTGTCAAGGTCAGGGTAGCCTTCCGGGCTAGGGGAACCCAGAAGGTTTTGAAAGTCTGAGAGGAAGGTAAACGAGATTATTCTAGGGTTAGAGTTGGTCCGGCCATTGTGGATGGTAATAGAGAAGATATAATTTTTTGCGGTCTCCCTCTCGATCAAAAGGAGATAGGGCTCAGTCGGGTTCGACGTGAGGGTTTGCTAGGCGTGGACAAAGGTGGATTGGGCACTATTATTATAACTTATAATTTTAAAAACTCATCGACAAATGAATCTTTAGAAGTTTTCATTATCTAAGGAATCGAAATTGAATTTTGAATATGAAATTTTATGGGTTTTATTTGATTCAAATTTGTCATTAGAAAATAAAATGTAAAAGTAAAATAATAGAAAAAACTAACAAATAGTAATAAGAGAAAAAAACATATATTATTTCCACCTATTGTCATTTTTCCGGTCTCTAAAATTTCTAAACTAAGTAATTAGAATCAATAAAAATAAATTATTGTCTTTGGCTTTTGAATTAACTTATTATTTTTATTTTTTACTCTTTCATTGTTTTTACGGGTCATATATAGTTATGACAGTTGTACACGATATTTCTACTATTAATTTTTCTTCTAAATTGTGTTGTGTGTGAGATATAATGAATATAATGAGATAACGACAACATTATAATAATTATTTAGGTCGAGGTTTATAAAAACGATTTGCATTTATTTATAGAATTTGTTTTTAATATGAACCAAATGGTTCCAAACCCGATATATAAAAGGATAAGTAAGTTATATGTACTTGCACAAACCTCTTTTGAACTCATAACTCGTTTTTTATTATTTAAAGAATCTTTGATTGTTATCTTTTCCCACGCTAAAATTCAACATTTGAGACATCCATCTACCACAAATCTTGGTAAATTAATCGCTTCTATCGCGAAAAGATGTGTATTTGGTTGATTTCTCACTTACATCCTCAAACGAAGAGGTAAATCAACGAGATCGAGTTTGTCTCTGAAAAATAGAAATCAATTTTGAATAAGTGGTTTTGTGAGGAGATTAACGATCTGGTCATGTGAGGAAACATAACGGATGTTGATGGTGTCCTGAAATAACTTGATCTCTCACAAAATGAATATCAAAATCGATGTTTTTGGTCTTTGCATGAAATACTAGGTTTGAAGCCAGATAATTAACCTCAAGATAATCACACCAAATCACCAGAGAAGCATTTCATCGAGTATAAAGCGCAATCAAATGAGTTATGCGGAGATATTGGCAATGGTGCGATTCTTAAACTTTGTACTCGACCATGACCCAACATTTTGTTTCTTAGGGGACCATGATACCATTGCATCTCTGAAAAACACACAATAGTCGCCAATAGAATGTCGGTCATCCAGAGAGGAGACCCAATCTGCATCAGTAAAGCCACTGAGTTGAAGGTCAATTATGAGCTTGATGTTGAGACATAGAGACGTACTTCTAGATAAGTATCAAATGACCATTTTTACACTTTGTAAATGTATATTTCTAGGTCATTGTTAAAATCGGATCAATTTATTGACAACGTTAGCAATGTCAACACGTGTGTATATAAGATACTATAAAGAACCTAAAAATCTTATGTATTTTGTTGGATGCATTAGTGGTTCACCATTAGTGAGTGAAAGAGCGTGACTGACTCACATAAGAGTGGAGTATTAAGAGTGAATATATATTTGCTTGCAATTAAGTCTTTTATGTAGTTGGGTTTGAGTCAAATGAAAACCTATGAATTCTCTATCGAATTTGATACCTAGGAAAAGTAAAGTCCACCTACATATTTTAGAGCAAAAGTTGTGTTGTGTTTGTGTATGAAATTTTGTTAATAAATAGGTTTATTTTTATGAAGATTATATCATCAACATAGACTAGTAGGATGATAATGATCTGCTTTGTCACATAGAAAAACATAAAATAGTTAGCCCTATAATTTTTAAAACCCCATAGGAGTAGAATTTCCTTTAGTTTGGAATACCAGGTCCTTGGAGTCTGTTTTAAGCTATAGAGGGCATTGTATAGTTGACACACACTAGAATAACTTTTAGGATCTTCAAAACACTGAGGTTGCATCATGTACAAATTCTCAATGGTCACACTACTCAGAAAGGTATTACCAATATCCACTTGTCTCATGTCCCAATCCTTAGACACTACTAGAGCTAAGAAGAGTTTAATTGTAGATGCTTCATTCATTGGACTAAAGGTCTCAGTAAGCCAATCCTTAGGGTCTGGTGGAAAGCTTTGGCCACCAGTCTGGCGTTAAAATATTGTAGAATTTTATCATAGTTGTGTTTAACATTTTTTAAACCTATTCGTAACCTACAAGATTCATAATAAAGTACCGTAGAGCCAAATATCATGTTTTATTTTTTATTAGTGCTGCATGCTCAATTTGCATAGCTTTGACCCAATTAGGATTTCTCACAGCGTCAGAAAACTTTGAAGGTTTTGGTAAAAACTTTGTTGAGGTTGTGGTGTTTCTAGAAATGATGTGTTTAGGTTTGTTGATGTCATGTTTAGCTCTGATGGTCATAGGATAGGTGTTGGGTACATTGGTGGGTTGACTGGTGGTAGGATAAGGTAGTTGAAGGTTAATGGTCAGGTTAAGTTTGTCAAAATCAACAAAAAATACTTTTGGAATGTCAGATCCAAATATGTCATTGTTCTTGGCAACGAACCTAACAAATAACATGATATTATGTTATATAATAAAGACTAACGATAATTTTTTATTAAGATAAATCAATAACTATAATAATTTTAATATTATTGGAAACTTAATTATAGTAGAAAGTCTAATAAATAAATAAAATTTTAAAAATAATATTTAATAAAAATCTAATTTGTAATTATTAGAATATAATACTAATAATAATATTTTTAATAATTAGTATTTTTTTAGATCATTTATATCATTTTTATTATTATATATATTCTTTACATTTTTGGATCGGATCAGGTTGGATAATCTAAAAATTCATATTCGGTTCGACCTATATATACGTACTATAATTTTCAAATTCATTCCAAATCTATTATAAGTTTGGACAAAAAAAACCCTGACTGGATGAAATCAGATCGGGCCGATTGACTCGGCCCAACATAGTCATCCCTGGTTTTTTTTGTGTAATTTTTTTTAAATTAAATGAAAAGGTTCATACATAATCCTGGGGCATACCCCAAGGTGATACAACCACTAATAGAGGAGCCTTTATTAAGACCCCATAGAGACGGGGTGCATCATAGCAGATGAAATAAACAAAGCATAATGGATAAAAAAACAAAGCATGTAGCATGCGATAGTGACTAGCTGGCTGAAGGGGCTCCAGGTCCATCGACTCAGGGATCCAAGCTCCACTCCATACTGAGAATACCTGCAACAAAAATAAGGTTTGGGTTAGTTTAATTAAAATCAACATCTACCAGCTAATCTTGGTACCATTAAATCTGTATCGGAGATCCAATAACATTTGGAATGATATCGAGGAAGCCATTGTTGGAACGGATGCAAATATTCTTGAATTCCGTTCTCTCCAAACGTGGTAAATGACCGCGTTGAAACAAGTTCGCGAAATACAATGGTCTCGTGAATTAGACCATCTTGACGCCTCAAGAATCCAAGATTTCTAACACAAGGGATGGAATGGAAATCCAAGTTTAAAACTTGTAAATGTCCATATACTCTGAGTGAAACTACATTCAAAGAGGAGATGAGATGTAGATTCTAGTTCAGAGTTGCAGAGGGAGCATCCAGTAAGGATGTTGAGAACCCAACTAAGAAGCTTGTCTCTGGTGGCAAGCTTGCCCTTAATAGCCAGCCAAGATATAAAGGAGTGGCGCAGAATGTTGAATTTATTCCATACTAACCCCGCCCATCCCATTTATGGGACAAGCCTACGAATAGCATTGTATGTGTCTTTTATAGTAAAATTGTTGCATCCATCCTTTGCGACCCAGAAAGGAGCATCTCTTGAGAGGATGTTTGGGTGGGGGAGAGAGAGAGGATAAGCTTGCGGATTTCTTCTAAATGATCCCGACTACGAGCTCGAGCCGATCTCAGGTTTGTAGGCAAGTTCCATTCTCCATTCTTGATGATATCAGAAACTTTAAGGTTATTCCCCAAACGTGACTCACTGATGATGTCAGAACCGTAGTGAATAGCGAGAGGCAATGAGAGAAGCCACAGATCATGCCAGAGGGAAGTGTTCATGCCATTTCCGATAGCCACCCTATACAAATTACGAGCCAAAGGACGAAGACGAAGAATTTTCCTCCAGATCCAAGAGGGGGATGATCCAATAGAAACTTCCTAAAAGCTTTTATTTTTAATATATTCATTTTTAATCCAATCACACAATATGGATTGATGCTTGTTACTAACAATAGACCAAAGGTGTTTAAGGATAGCCGCCTGATTCCAGGTTTCTATATGTAGAATCCCAAGGCTGCCCTCTTTATAAGAAGTGGTAACTGTGGACCAAACGAATTTTGGCCCATGGATTTTCATAGCCGTTCCAGACCAAAAGAATCAACGAAGTTTTTGGTTTAACTCTTTAATTATTCTAGATGGTAGAATAAAGATCGAGGACCAATAAACCTGACCCGCAAATAAGACATATATGATTAATTGGAGCCTGCCTGCATAGGAGAGGCGTTTGGCAGTCCACGAATCAATACGAGAAGTTGTTTTGTGCAGAAGGGGGCGATAATCCGAGTGGTTAAGTATACCATTTAGAAGGGGAACTCCCAAATATTTCATAGGGAGAGAGCCTTCATGAGAGTTTAAGATTGACAAAAGTTCCGAACGAATGTGATGGTCAGTACCAGTGAAGAAGATATGACTTTTCAAGGGGTTGACTTTAAGACTAAAGAGAGAGTAGAAATCATCCAAAAATCATCCCTGGTTACTAACTATTAACACTAAACAAATCAAAACAACAAATATTTTCTCTCAGAAATATATTTGTAGTAGCTAGATTAATTTGATACCTTAGAGAGACCTAACATAAATAAAGCCATAAGACAATGACATATAGAAAAATAACTAAAATCGCATAATAAGACGCAGCATAACATTTATCCACATTAATATTATTTTTTAATTAAATAAATTAAGTTTTTTTAGAGAGCACGGACTAAGACAAAAATGATGTTAACATAATTACAATAACAATTTTATAAACAAAAGTATAAAAATAAAATATATGATATACCGACCATATTTATGTAAATTATATACAAAGACAAACAACAAACACTAAGGTGAGTACAAAAAAATAAATGTTATAAGAAAAGTAACAGAACAATATATTTTTTATGGCCGCATTAGAAAAAAAAACGAGAGTAAAACTATCCAAAATAAAAACGAGACCTGCAAAAACAAATATAAAGATAGTAGTTTTTTACTCAATCATTGTCTTTAAACCATGATATATATAACGAAAGTATGAGAGAATGCGATTAGAAATTTTTGAAGCAAAAGAGTTAGAGTCCATATAAAAATCTTGGCATTTCTTCCGTGCAGAGTATTGTATACCACCGCACATAAGGTAATGCACCATATATGAACAAGACTGGTAGATGAGGGGATCCAAGGTTTGGCAGTGTGTAGCCATGCCGACAATCGTTAGTAGGAGAAGGAAACCTAAGCTTCCTACATGGAGCCTCTCAAATAATCTGGAAGAATGTGCATTCAACCAAGATATGATTGATGGGGAACTTATTACACAAAACAGAGTCAGAGTTTGTGTTATAAACCCAAGAGATAAGCTTATCTCTGGTGGAGAGATTCTCTTGGATGGCAAGCTAGACAGTGAAAAGTGTGCTTGATAATATTATTTTGTTCCAAACAAGATTGACTCGGGAGCCTAAGGGGCAGATGGTCGAATGTAATTATAAATATTACTTGTTGTAAAACTCTTACTAATCTATTTGAGGATCTAGATTTTATTATTCTCCATGCTTGAGGAGGCAAGGAATAGACTAATATCACTCTCTCTATTTTGCAGATGGGCTTGATGACCTCTTTTGCCATATTTGAGTTGAGTAGGTTAGTTCCAAGAACCATTGTTGATTGTATCAAAAATAATTCTATCATTGCGCACTCTAGCATAACAAATGATATTGTGACCATCATGGTCAACTAAAGAGTTAGAAAATAACCAGGGTCATATCAGATGGAAGTGGAGAGGTCGTTACCAATATCCGCCTTATAGAGCTTGGTGGCTAACGATCTTAAATTGACAATTTTCCTTCACCCCGGCTAGGAGAGGAACCATTATAGAGGTTTTATAGGTTGTTGACCTTCTCGGTAAGAACCTAGTTACACCAAATTGAGGACGTTTTACCGCTCAAAATGGAAAAAAATATTTTAGGACGACCGCTTAATTCCAGACCCTAAGATGTATAATCCCAATTGTGTCCTTCAATGAGGGTAAAGTAACTTTAGACTAAGGAACTATAGGGCCATATATTTTTAACTTGAGTCTTGACTAAATAATTCAATAGAGAAGTTAGGAAAGGTATTTAAGGACACATATAAGGAGGATAAACATAGATGACCAATAAACATGTCCAACAAAAAAGAAAAACCTTATAAAGCTGAAGTCTCATGGAATAAGAGAGGTGTGTAGAGGTCCATGAGTTGATACGATTAGTAACCTTATTGAATAATGGCCTATAGTTGTTGTAAAAAAGATGCAAGGTGATGAGAGGGACACCCAAGTATCACACCGAGAGATAATCTTCCTCAAATCCCATAATAACAATGATGGACGGACATGCTGAGTCACAGACCCCATAAAAGAATACGTATCTCGTACTAGAGTGGAGATGGAGGCCCGAGAGTTTGTCAAATTTCTTAAGACCCTTTTTGATAACGTTGATAGAATTGATGTTGGTACAACACAACTCACGGGACACACGGGAGAGAATTAGATATAGATATGAGCTCATTCTAGAGCAGGATATGGTCATCATCTTTGTTGAAACCGTAGATCAAGATATGGGAAAACTTAATATTATAGGCTATATATGTAACGCTTCGGTCTATGACTTGCAGGATAGGTTCGCGTACATGAATAACATTGTAAACGATACAACCCGAGCATGTATGCATTTTCATATCTAAAATGAGGAAGCTTGTATACATGCATTTTCATACACAAAGAACAGATTATACCGGAAAACTAATACAAACACTCCAGCTCCGGTAGAGATAAGGAGAGGTTCATGTACATAAGCAACACTGTAAATGAGACATTGAAAACTCGAGCATATACTATTATAAAACAGCCTCAAAATTTCTTTCTGAACTCTTTCTTGCCTATGACGACATCCATATTGAGCTCCCTAATAACTTGTGTATTTGCTCATGTTAAATATGTTAAAATCATTTACAAAAGTATCAGTACTAGAGTGTCTTTCATTTATTGTGCATAATCTTATACAAGATATTGGTCAAGCTTATAGTGTTTATCATCATTTTTCAACTTATACGTCGACTATTACCATTGTGATTAATACAACAACATTATATGGTGATTTTACTTCTCTCAGATCATTATTTGATAATGTGTTTCATGATAGGTGTGGTGATGTTTGGCCTTGCTATTGCACATATAAATCTCAAATGTATTTATTTATGAGCTCTTGGTGATTTCTAAAAAGGATCTCCTCCAACAATGGTACAACTACTATATATATTCGGATGATAGTCCAAATACTATTAATCCTCATCCTCAAAGATTACATTATTATCCAAGGCTCTCTGTTCTCCGATACTTTTTTTGGTGGTCTGTAATTACTTACTGGTTGGTCTTAGTCATTACCAACATGTATTGTTTCGTTCATGATATGCCTTTTGACAAACTCAAAGAGTTCTTGTCGTCGATCATATTCTGTATTTTTTCTTGTAAAGCTAGTAATTGTTTGTGTAGTGCCCAATATATTACAGAATTTCAAAATTTCAATTTTTACTTGTGTTATCTCAGACCTTGTAGGTTTTTTGTTCTTTGGTACTTGAGCATGTATTTTGTTTTTTCATACATTACTCTCAAACTTTTAGTCAATTCTATGTATGGTTATTTGGTCGGACACTATGACTGTGACTGGTATTATTGTTGTTGTTGTAGTTAACTTCCTTCTTGAATCTTGTCCTTAATTATAATGATTTATTTGGGATGATCCTTCGCTTTTGTTATTTTTAGAAGCTTCATTGCATGATATAGATTTATTTGTGCCACCACAATGTACTTATTGTTGCGCGTCAATAGATGCTTGTGTGGGTAGATAGTTGGAGTTATAATATCTTCGTCAATACTTGTTTTTTTTAATTTTTACTCCATTTTTATATAGTGCTCCACACGAGGTAATATATATCTAAAATTGAGAGCTGTTTTTACTTTATAATCGTGATTGATAAAAGTACCGATAATATTCAAATCATACATGCTCAATCTGCCATAAAATCATGATAGTCATGCATCTCACTCTTAGTTCTAACAAACCTCTAAGTGTAATCTTTCAATTTTGTTTTCTAGTGGATGATGTAATCACCATATTCTTTTATTAACTTAGAACAGATGAAATGGTTTCTTCAATGTTATGTACAATATCTTGAAACTTCCAATACAACTCATTAGAAGGCTATTGAACCATGTCTAGATATTTCCCCTGAAGGTCAAAAAAAATTCTATATATTTTATCTTATCCTCTGTTATGTACGTCAACATCTTGATTTTTTAAACTATTAAATATTATAATATGGGTTTCCTTTACTGGTGAATTTGTCCATCTTGTGGTAGTTAAAGCTCAATGGCAGATATCCATATAAGATGTTTATCGCGAATGGTGACTTATATTCCAAATCATCATCATCATCATCATTAACAACAACAAGAAACATTCTTAATTTATTCATATTTACATTATATGTGAAGTGATTTGCTTGTTGTTTGGTCCATATCGCTAATAATATTTAGACTGGTGAAATATAGTAAAGATTCGACTGTGTCAAATTATAAGAATCCGAAAGGCTTCCACTACTCCATGTATGCTAGATTTGGCATGTACATGTTATTTACATTTACTCTTGTTGGAGCCTGAGCATATCACCTAGGCAGAATTTGATAGGGTGGTGGTACGATTACGAATTGTGTTTGAATAGATAATTTATCGGAGGTGTATGGAACTATTGATACTTTGGCATGAGCCATAGCTACGTCATTCGGTCTTTTTCATAATTTGGTTTAATCACCTATTGAGTTGGTAGTGCATGTTAGTGACTCGGCTGGACATCAACCTGAGCTGTTCAGACTAGCTGGTGACTCGGCTGGCTCTCTAGCTGTTTTGTCGAGAGTTGTTGATATCTCTAGTTCATCATATGTTTGAGTGAAGTAACTTGTTGCTCATTTAACCGGAGCGATATATTGCCTATCAGGGTTGTTTTATCGTTTGTGTTGTCATTTTGCTATTGTTGTTGCTCTCTTTCATGCTCTCCTCTCCTTTTTTCACCTATGTCCTTGGATGTAGATGTTATTCTCCTCATCCTACTACAACTATGGTTATATGTTTTTCTTTTCTTATAAAAAAATGAATAGTTTTCGATACAATGGTGTTAGAATATTCAGTGTATTAATGTTAGAATATTTAGTGTATTAAGTTTTCTTGTATAGGCCTCTAAGTTCTCTACATATTGAGAGCCTTACTTGGGTTTGCATTATAAAAATAAAAATACAAAAAGGATTGATGTTTCATAGTAACTAATTATGCCCCCACTGTGTCTCTGTCTCTTTAAGCCGCTTCCTGCGGCTACTTCTCTCTTTGTTTTTTAACATAGTATCAGAGCACGTGTGATTCTGCGAATTCTGAACATTTTCAATAAAGATGGCTGGCAATGAAGTCGTGGTCAGTCAAATTCATGATGAATTAACAATGCAGATTGCTGCCATTCTGAGAAATGGTCTCGGAACACAACAACAAACAACTAACCCCGATAATTTATCCCTAGGAATTAAACTCGGTGGTGACAACTATGCCCTATGGGCAAACCTGATGAAGAAATCAATTGGAGGAAGGGGAGAGGTTCTTACATTAAAGGGGATCCGACACCTCCATCCAAAACTGACAACCCATATACAAGGTGGGAACAAGATGATCAATGTGTTTTCACATGGATTATCCAGAATCTTGAATCCAGCTTGGTGAATAATGTCTCGCAATATTCCACTGCAAAAGCCCTCTTGGATGGGTTAGCCACCACATACGGTTCTGTTACAGATTTGTTACAGGTGTTTGACCTTCATAAGAGAGCTATTTCATTAAGGCAAGGGTCTGATACACTAGAAGACTTGTGGAACAAACTGCAGAACATCTGGATGTCTATAGATAGACGAGATCTGAACCCTATTAAAGACCCAGAAGACATTCAGATCTACAATAAGAATACTTAAGAACAAAGACTCTATCAATTGCTAATGGCGATTAATGACAAGCTGGAACCAGTCAAGAGAGATATCCTGAAAAGGATCCTCTTCCTTCCGTGGAAACAGCATATGCTACAATACGAAGGGATGTGGCCAGGCTTAATATACTAAAATCAAGTTCTTCTCATAGTGACTCGGTTGAAATTGGAATGGGTTTGGCTGCTAAAGATTCTGCACAAAGGTTTAAATTCCGATCCAAAGAGAAAGAAGATAAATCCTAGTTGTATTGCACTCGTTGTGGGATGAAGAAACACACTAAAGAGACATGTTTCCAGCTGGTTGGCTATCCAAAATGATGGGAGGACGGTCATAAGGAGAAAAATAACCAGCGTTTCAGATCTAATGTCAAACGGGCTTCGTCTACAAGTGGCGGTGAAGATTCGACTAAAAATGAGCAAGGAAGTGGCATTGGTTTTGGAGGAATGACGGCGAACTCCTATGAAAAACTTGGAGGTAAAGGGTTTGAGAAATCAATGAATTGGATCTTTGATTGTGGGGCTACAAACACCATGTCTTATGATCCTAAAGACTTTGGTGACATGTCATCTCCAAAGAAGTCCCATATTGAGACTGCTAGTTGAGCAATTTGTGAAGTCAAAGGGGGAGGTTCAATTATTTTTTCGAAAAAAATGGAAATTAAACACTGCCTCTACATTCCTTCACTATCCTTAAAGTTATTATCTGTTAGTCAAGTGACAAAATAACTCAACTGTGTGGTTCTTATGTATCAATTTTTTTACATTTTACAGGACATTCGTACGAAGGAGATCATTGGGCATGGTACTGAACAAGGAGGTCTCTATTATGTTGATGAGGTAGTTCACAAGGGACATGCCATGCTTGCTCACGAAACAACTGAAAGGCAACTTTGGTTATGGCACCGGCGACTTGGTCATCCTTCTTTTAGCTATCTTAAAAGTTTGTTTCCTAGTGTTTTTTTAAATAATTACATTCATGAGAAATGTGAAACCTGCATTCTTGCAAAAAAAATCGTAGGGTCTCATTTAATCAAAGTAATACTAAAGTTGATTATGCTTTTTCGCTAATCCATTCTGATGTTTGGGGTCCAGCACCAAATTCCACTAACAATCAAATCAGATACTTTGTTTTATTTGTGGATGATTTCGCAAGAATGACTTGGATATACTTCATGAAACATAAATCGGAAGTACCAGAAATATTTGTTTGTTTTTACAAAATGATTTTGACTCAATTTGGAAAAATACAGATTCTCCGTTCTGATAATGGAATAGAGTTTGTCAACCAAACAATGCATAATTTTTTCAAAACAAATGTTCTTATCCATCAAACCACTTGTCCAAACACACCTCAACAAAACGGTACTTCAGAACGAAAAAACCGTACTTTACTTGAAAAAACTTGTGCTATTATGATTGAATCTAGAGTTCCTCATTCTCTTTGGCCAGAAGCTCTTGCTACAGCCACGTATCTTGCAAACCGTCTACCAACCCAATGTCTAGGAAATAAAACTCCATTACAAGTGCTTGCCACCCAAGTTACAATTCCATCTGTTATGACCTTACCACATCGTGTCTTTGGTTGTTCGGTGTTTGTTCATATCCCTAAAACTAGTCGAAACAAACTTAATCCATGTGCTGAAAAATGTGTATTCGTTGGGTACGGTGTTCATCAAATAAGATATTGGTGTTACAATCCGGTTACTCATCGAATCCATGTCACCATGGACTGTGACTTCTTAGAATCCGATTATTTTTTTGACCACCAATCTCGTGCTCAAGGGGAGAAAGTAAGTGAATCACTCGACTAGTTGCTATATGAAAGTTACTTTGAGGATATGCTGACAGATTCGGTAAATGGCGCCACTGAACACGCCTCTTCCATAATAAAGGAGTCTGACGAGGCAGTTCTTACCACCAATGATTCTCCCAAAGACAATGTCCAACAAGAAATAAATGTCATGGATACTACCAGTGAATCAGCCAAAAAAAATGTCCATCAAGAGGTAAACAATTTACAATGTCATAATTCACAAAATGCTACTGACCATGATATTTCAGGAAGTTCATTTGTTGAAACCCAAACTCTGGTTCTTCCCCCAAGAAAAAATAGAGGTGTTCCTCCTGACCGGTATTCACCGGAACACGTTCCTCGTGCTTCTACATATCCGGTAAAAACGGACAGGAAAGGAATAACGAAGATTGCAAAGGCGTTTTCAGCTACTATTCTCTCTGAACAAATCCCTAAAATAGCTCAAGAAGCTAAGAAGATGATTGAATGACATGAGGCAATGAATACCGAAATGGAAGCTCTAAAAAGGAATGGTACATGGGAGAATTGTGTGTTACCACAAGGGAAGAAAGCAGTCGGGTGTAGATGGATGTTTAATATAAAATATAAATCCGATGGCACCATTGAGCGACACAAGGCAAGATTGGTTGCCAAATGATATACACAAACATATGGTATAGACTACTCTGAAACGTTCTCTCCGGTTGCAAAGATTGACACTATCAGAGTTTTACTTTCAATAGCCGCGAATAAAGATTTCCCTCTTCATCAATTTGATGTAAATAAAGCTTTCTTACATGGAGACTTGGAAGAAGAGGTATATATGGAACCCCCGCCAGGGTTCTCTGATGGTTTTCAAGAAAATGAGGTATGTAAACTGAAAAAAGAATTATATGGGCTCAAACAGTCTCCTCGTGCTTGGTTTGGGAGATTTACAGTGGCAATGAAGCAATATAGCTACAAACAGAGTAATGGGGATCATACCTTGTTTTACAAAAAAAGAGGAGAATTAGTCACTTGTCTTATAATATATGTCGACGATATGATTATAACGGGGAATGACGAAGAAGAAATTAGCTCTCTTAGGAAAAACCTCTTCAAGGAGTTTGAAATGAAAGACCTTGGGGGATTGCAGTATTTCCTAGGAATCGAGGTTATTAGGTAAAAAAGAGGGATTTATATCTCCCAACGGAAATATATATTGGATTTATTAGCTGAAGTTGGCATGGTGGATTGCAAACCAAATGACACTCCTATGGTTGTGAATCACAAACTAAAGATAATTGAAGGGGCCAGACCAGCGAGTAAAGAAAGGTACCAAAGGTTGGTGGGAAAATTGATTTACCTAGCTCACACTCGACCTGACATTGCATACGCGGTAGGAGTAGTTAGCCAGTTCATGCATCATCCTCAGAAACACCATATGGATGAAATAATGAGGATTATTCGATATCTCAAAGGCACACCAGGAAGAGGCATAATTTTTAAGAAAAATGGACACCTTGATATTGAAGTATTCACAGATGCTGATTGGGGAGGGAATCCTAACGACAAGCGATCAACTGCTGGCTACCTTACTATTCTTAGAGGTAACTTGGTGACTTGGAGGAGTAGGAAACAGAAAGTAGTATCACTGTCAAGTGCTGAATCAAAATTTAGAGGAATCGTTAAGGAAATTACCGAGATACTTTGGTTAAAGAAGATAATAAAAGAAATCAGATCCCCCCTGAAGTGTCCGACTCAGTTAATGTGCGATAATAAAGCTACGACTAAGATTTCAGAGAACCTGGTACAGCACGATAGAATAAAGCACGTTGAAATAGATAGGCACTTCATAAAAGAAAAGATTGAAGATGGGACAGTCGAACTTATGTCTGTTAGATCCGAAGACCAACTGGCAGACATCCTGACGAAAGCGGTTGCTGCAAGAACATTTGAATCAGTTTTATCCAAGTTGGGTATTGGTGATCCCACTACACAACTTGAGGGGGGGGGGGTGTTAGAATATTCAGTGTATTAATGTTAGAATATTCAGTGTATTAAGTTTCCTTGTATAGGCCTCTAAGTTCTCTATATATTGAGAGCCTTACTTGGGTTTGCATTATAAAAATAAAAATACAAAAATGATTGATGTTTCTTAGTAACTGATTATGCCCCTACTGTGTCTCTGTCTCTTTAAGCCGCTTCCTGCGGCTACTTATCTCTTTGTTTTTTAACAAATGGTTATATTATAATTTTAGGTGGTGGAAAAAAGGAACTCATATACATGGTTGTATGTTGTTTTCTATCGGTTGAATTTCGAAACTTTCGTATATTAAAATATATTGTAATTAGGAAAATTGCTAAAGACATGAGATAGTTAAATCTTAATTTATTGATATAATTAATTATAATTTTGATGAGTAAAAAGAAATTATATACATTGTTTTTGTATTTATTAGGTTAATATGAATGTTAGCGGTTTTTTCTCTTATCATATGGACTTTAAAACATTCATATATTAAATTTCTATGTTTTATATAAAATAGTTTTGTTATAGCGCGAGATATATACTCATCTTCAAATTTATCTTCAAATTTATATGTATATATGATCAAATATAATGCTAGTAGAATGACGTAGTAATCAAAGGTTATTTCTTTCAACGAGGAAAACATAGATATTGATATCAATTAGAACTAGGTTTAACTAACTAATTTTGGATAAGACTTATTATAAATCATTAAGACGACAACTAATTTTAAAACTATAACCGTTAGAGTGCATATGAGACATTATCGCCTTGTTCACTAAAACTTTGATCATATTGAAAAACATTTTTATAGTTAATCGTTTAAACTGTAAACCGTGTAACTGTAACAACGTCTAGGAGATACTGGCGAATATAGAATCAAGATTGTTTCACGAGCCTTCTTTAACTGTTTCTTTTTTCTCTTGTTTTCTTTTTCTCTAAAGATGAAGATAGATACGAAAGCTTTGCACTTTGTTTCTAGGTAGCCTTGCACTGACGTAGGTACTGGTGTTGTCTCGCATTACATACCTCAATATTTTTATTGCTTACTTCTCTAGTCCGTGACAATGGGAAATAGGTTTGTTTTTTGATTTATATCTTCACTTGATTAATATGATTTTAACAAGTGGCCTTCATACATGTTCTGGATTGTTTTGGTTATATCTCGTTAGCGAAGTTTTTTTTTCTTCGTCTGAATAAACGATTTTAGTTGCATATGAGTTCATGATTCTATTGATTTGTGTTGATATGAGAGCTTGATTTTATTCTTTAACACGAATGATCTGTTGATTTTTGAGTTTGATCTGTTTGATTTGTAACTCGTTATTTTTCATATTGTATATTGATTACGACTCGTTTTTTGGATTTGTATATGGTAGATTTTTTGTTGGGTTGGTGAGAACATGCAGTTAGATGACTACCATCGTATATTTCTATATCTTAGTCTTCACATCATTTGTAAGACGTTGAATCTTATATCACATTTTTGGAGGATGAGGCCCAAACATCATCTTTTGTATTATTTTAAAATTGTCAGCTTGAACGTGGTTGTCTTGCCAACGGTTGGAAGTCTACCAATTGAAGTCATAGCAGTTATATGCTCATCTTCTTTGCCATGATATAAGTTTGACATCCTTTCTTTGATTTTTGGATGATAATCTCCTAAATATCCATCTGTTCCCACAAATGAGACCAATTCGATATGCTTAAATCTTTTTTAAATAGATTCAATCGAGAATGTACGCTCTTGATTAGACTACAAATTAAAATCACCAAATAATAATAGTAAAAATAAGTCAATTATTTATTTATTAAAATTACTTAAATATATTAAATTACGCAATATTTCATATAATAAAAAGAGATCATATGTTATTTATAAGAAACTAGATTTTATTGTATTTAGTTTAGTTAGTAAGTACTAATGTTTTTAATTATAATATTTAAACATTGATTATAATATATAAAAATTTATTGATGTTTTTAAATAATAATATATTTATGAATAATATAAATATTAAACTAATATTTAATATATTTAAAAATTTAAAATCAAATTTAAATCACATAAAATGTTGTTAATATATATATATATATATATATATATATATATATATGTTTTGTCATTAGTATATATTTAGATTTTGAACTATTGTAGTTAGATTTTGAACTATTGTATTCAAATATGTTTTTGTTTTTTATAAAAAAATAATAGTTTTTGATACGATGGTTATATTATAATTTTACACGGTGAACAAAAAAAAACACATACATGGTCGTTCGCTTTTTTTTATCGGTTGAACTCTGAAACTTTCGTATATAAAAATATATTGTAATTAAGAAAATTGATAAATACTTAAGATAGTTGCATCTTAAAATAAAGGGTATGGCTATATATACCCAAATGTGATTTAAGTATACCCAAAAAACGCAGTTGATTTTTGTTTGACTTTTTTAGGACGAAAAAACCCTTGAACTTTCATTTAATACCCGAATTGCCACTAAGTAAAAAAAAACACTAAGTATATCCTAGATACACCCAATTCCCAAAACAATCTATTTGGTTATGTATACAAAAAAAAATACAATTGTCTACTAGATCAAACCCCATATTACTACAATTTTGTGAAATTCTTCATATTGTTCTTGAACATTCAAAGTTGCCTCAAGAACATTCAAACTCTTTTTAATTTTTTTTAACTTCTTCTAATGAAAACACAAAATCAAAACTTGTTTTTTTGAATTTTTTTTTAAAAAAAATTAAAAATTTAATTACTAAAAAAAATCATTATTTTAGGGTGTTTAGAGGCCATTTTCCGGCCGAAATTCGACCGGAAAATGGCCATTTGCGAAGGCTGAGTGTACCATAGGTACAGGGGGGCGTACCGGCCGGTACACCCCCTCTGTACCGATGGTACATGGGGGGCGTACCAGCCGGTGCGTACCCCCTGTACCGGCCGGTACGCCCCCCTGTACCTATGGTACGTTCAAAAATCGCAAATGGCTATTTTCCGGTCGAATTTCGGCCGGAAAATGGCCTCCAAACACCCTAAAATTTTGATTTTTTTACCTAATTCAACCATAACCCTAAATTTTGATACTAAGACTAAGTTCTTATATTTTAGTTCGTCGGATTTTAGTTCGCCGGATAAATTAGAGAGAACTTGAAGGTTTTAGAGAGAAGTTAGAGAGTGTAAGAGAAAAAATGAGGTGGATAAGATTAGTAAAAAAAAAACCTTATATACCTAGAAAAGGGTATTTTTGTCAAAATTTGGGTATACTTAGATCATCTTTGGGTATACTCAAAATTGGGTATACTTAAACCCGAATTGGGTATATATAGCTTGACCCTAAAATAAATTATATACATTTTCTTTGTTTTTATTAGTTTAATATGAATGTTAACTGTTGTTTCTCTCCTCTTATGAACTTTAAAACATTCCTATATTAAATGTATATGTTTTTTTATAAAACAGTTTTGTTTTAGGGGACATATCGTCATATTCTAATTTATATGTATATATGATGAAATATAATGCTAGTCGGAATAACGTAGTAATTAAAGGTTATCTCTTTCAAAGTGGAAAATATAGATATTGATACCAATTAAATCTAGGTTTAACTTACTAATTTTAAATCTGTAACCGTCAAACTACGTGTGAGACATTCTTGCCTTGTTCATTAAAACTTTGATCATATTGAAAAATATTTTTATAGTTTATCACTTAAAACTATAACCGTGTAACCGTAACAACGTCTAGGAGATACTGGCGAACATATAATCAAGATTGTTTCACGAGCCTTCTTTAATTGTTTCCCTTTTCTCTTGTTTTCTTTTTTATAAAGATGAAGATAAATACTGAAGCTTTGCACTTTGTTTCTAGGTAGTCGTGCACTGACATAGGTACTGGTGTTGTCTCGCATTACATGTCTCAAAAATTTTCGTTGTTTACTTCTCTAATCCGTAACAATGGGAAACATGTTCATTTCTTGTTTTATATATTCACTTGATTAATATGATCTTAACTAGTAACCTTAATAGATGTTATTGATGTTTTGGGTATATCTCGTTAGTGAAGTTTTTTTTATTCTTCGTTTGAATGAACGATTTCAGTTGCATATGAGTTTATGATTCTATTGATTTGTGTTGATATAAGAGCTTGATTTTATTCTTTAACACGAATGATCGGTTGATTTTTGAGTTTGATCTGTTCGATTTGTAACTCGTTATTTTTCATCATTGTATATTGATTTCGACTCGTTTTCTAGATTTGTATATGCTAGATTTTCTGTTGGGTTGGTGAGAACATGCAGTTAGATGACTACCATCGTATATTTCTATATCTTAGTCTACAACATCATTTTTAGGACGTTGAATCTTAGATCACATTTTTGGAGGATGAGGCCCAAACATCATCTTTTGTATTATTTTAAAATTGTTAGCTGATATTCACGTGGTTGTCTTGCCATCAGTTGGAAGTCTACCAATTGAAGTCATAGCAATTATATGCTCATCATCTTATCGCCATGATATATGTTTGACATCATTTCTTTTATTTTTGGATGATAATCTCCTAAATATCCATCGGTTCCCACAAATGAGACTAGTTTGATATGCTTAAATCTATTTAAAGTAGATTTAGTGGAGAATGTAAGCTCTATACTAGATTACGAATTAAAAAGCCAAATAATAATAGTAAAAATAAGTCAATTATTTATTTATTAAAATTACTTAAATATATTAAATTACGAAATATTTCATATAATAAAAAGAGATCATATATTATTTATAAGAAATTAGATTTTATTCTAACTAGTTTAATTAGTAGTTACCAATGTTTTCTAATTATAATATTTAAACCTTCATTATAATATATAAAACTTTATTGACGTTTTTAAATAATAAATATCTTTATGCATAATATTAATATTAATTTCATATTTAATATATTTAAAAATTTAAAAGAAAATATAAATCAGTGTTAATATATACAAGAATGGTGATTAGTATATAGTTAGAGTTAGAACTCTTGTATTCAAATATGTTTTTTTGTCTGTTTTTTTTAAATGAATAGTTTTTTATACGATGGTTATATTATAATTTTAGGTGGTGAATATGGTTTGTTGTTTTTTTATCGGTTGAACTTTGAAACTTTCGTACATCAAAATATATTGTAATTAGAAAAATTGATAAAGACATGAGATAGTTATATCTTAAAATAAATTATATATATTGTCTTTGTTTTTATTAGTTTAATATGAATGTTAGCTGTTTTTTCTCTTATCATCAGAACTTAAAAATATTCCTATACTAAATGTCTATGTTTTTTATAAAATAGTTTATTTTAGCGGGATATATAGTCATACTCTAATTTATATACATATATGATGAAATATAATGCTAGTAGAATGACGTAGTAACCAAAAGTTGTTTATTTTAAAATGAAAAAAACAGATATCAATTGAATCTAGGCTTAACTACTATAAATCATTAAGACGACAACTAATCTTAAACCTCTAACCGGTAGAGTGTGTAGGAGACATTTACGCATTTTTCTCATATTCAAAAATATTTTTATAGTTAATTGTTTAAAACTGTAACCGTGTAACCGTAACATCATATAGGAATTACTTGAAAATATATAATCAAGATTGTTTTACAAACTATTTTTAACTGTTTCTTTTTGCTCTTGTTTCTTTTTCTCTATTCAAGATAGAGACGGAAGCTTTGCATTTTGGTTTTAGGTATTCTTGCATTGACGTAGGTACTAGTGATGTCTGGCATTACAGACCTGAAGATTTTTCGTTGTTTACTTTTCTAATCCGTAATAATGGCGAAGACGTTTGTTTCTTACTTTATATATTCACTTGATTAATTTGATCTTATTCTGGATTTGTTTTGGTTATATCTCGTTAGCGAGTTTTTTTTTTCTTTGAATGAACGATTTTAGTTGTATATGAGCTTATGATTCTGCTGATTTGTGTTAATTTGTGAGCCTGATTTTATTCTTCATCATGAATGATCTGTTCATTTTTTATTTTGATCTGTTTGATTTGTAACTCATTATTTTTCATCACTGTATATTGATTTCGACTCGTTTTCTGGATTTGTATAGCTAAATTTTTTGTTTGGTTGGTGAGAACGTGCAGTTAGATGACTGGAAAATTGATTAGTGCTTATTTTAGGTTGCTTAAGCATTGGGTGCCTAGGTTTGATTTTAAAATATAGCCTAGAAAGTTAAGCTAGGATATGATGAAACAAATCATAAAGAACGAAAAACGAGACAAACGCTCAAATCTCTTTTAGTTTTTTAGTCCCGCAATTTTATACTTACATCTTGTTCTGAATGAGTTGAATAATGCTTTGATAGTGTACTGTGTTTAGTAGTGAGGTTTGTGTCATTGACAGTGACGCTATAATGGGTAATGTCATCTATAGTCTTGTGTATATGAGCCCATTAGGACCATTATCTAGTAAATCTATTTCTTTCATATAAATAAATTACTATGGCTACACAAAAACACAATCTGAAATGTGTAACCTTTAATATCATAGTGAAACACTTTTTTGGTGACACCCGTGGATGTAGACAATTGCCGAACCACGTTAAATCTTGTGTTCTTTTTATTTTCTGTCCTTTATCTATTATCTGTTTTATTTGTGTTCTGTGCTTGAACTATTTTTGATAATTTTCATAGTGATTAATAACAGGAGAAGATGAAAACGCAACTTAAGTAGTTGAAGTTTCCAAAAATATGAAAGAAAATAAACGAAATCGAATGGTGAAGTTGATTTTCTTTCCATTCATAAAAGTTTCTTAACAACCAACCAGAAACCAACAAGATAATATATGGATACATTTTATATAAATATTATATGTGGTTTCAATAGTATTCGACGAGTACCAATAAGGTAAGGATTAAAACAAATACAAAAACATGGAAACTTTGTCATTAGAATTCGGGTTGTGAATTGTTGAGAGAAAATGAGTTACTGAATTATTTAATTTTGTCATTAGAATTTGGAAACTTTGTCATTAGGATTCGGGATTGTTGAGAGAAAATGAGTTACTGAATTATTTAATTTTGGTTTTAAATTGGGTGAATTACTTTGTCATTAAAATTCGGGTTGTGAATTGAATTACTTTATGTTGGACTAGTTTTAATTAAGTTAGTTGGGTCTGGACTGAGTCATTAGGTTAGTTGGGCCGGGTTTGAGTTATAAGTTAGGTTACTAGAATCATGTAAAAGTAAAAAATAATTTTAAATTTTTTACTCTACCAAAAAAATTTATAAGTGGAAAATTGAGGTCAATAAAAATTTATTTATTATGTTTTTTAAATTGAAAATAATCTTTTTATTACAAAAATAAAAAAATAAAAACAGACAGCTGATAAATATCGAGAACTCCATATTTATACTCTTTAAAATCTTTTAACGACTTACAACACCTTTTAATGACATTTTAAATAACCTCCCATTATTTAAGAGATTTCATTATCATTTTATTCTTATTACTTTAAAAAGTATTTAGTATATTAGAAAAAAAGCTTATTTCCATTATAATACCAAAATAAGTTCCTAATTTAATTTTAGTCCATCCTTTTTTTTAGCAAAACAACCATTTTATTAATTATAGACGAATAACCATTCGAGGACAAAAAAGAGGCCCAAGAATACAGAGGCCAAAAGAAAAGAAATGGGCCCAAGAATACAAAGGCCAAAAGAAAAGAAAATGGGTCGGGTCAAATAACCCCAAACCCTAACTCAAAACAGAAACCCTCTTCTTCCTCTGTCGAACCCTCTAAGCAAAACAAAACCCTAAAATCAAGTCAACGCCGATTTTCAGACCCACCAACCAGCCAATCACCTCTGATGCTTCACGGTTGACGCCGCCTTCAGGACCCCTTAACTTCGATGAAGTGGAGGGTTAGAACTGGGTGAGAGCACCATCGAAGTATCAGAACCTTCGACCACCACCCTGAACAGCTACAAAAATACCTAAATACCAAATCTTTCTACAAAGTCGAGTCACGCCCTAACACAGAGCCAAACCCTTCATCATCCCTGCTACAGAAAACCCTAAATCGACAGCTATAGCTTCAACAGCAACCCATCGATCCCAATCGTCAAAATCGCCACCATTATACTACTACAGAAACCAAATCGCCATGATCACCACCATCACCAAGCAAAGCTTCAATCACCAAAAAACTCTTCTGATTCACTCAGTTTCCACCCTCAGTACCTTTTCTCAGCATGGGGAAAGAAGGAAAATGGTGAATTGTACTGAGAATTAGAAGATTCAACAACAAACCCTAAATCCCCTTTCACACCAATCGCAAAAACCCAGGAAAAACCTAACCAGGGTCGATATACCCTACACCTAAGCTTTCCAAAGTGATAATGGCTAGCAAAGGTGTAGGAACATCAACATTAGAGAAAGAACAGCTTGATCTTTCCATCAAAACCCATTTCGCGACCCAATCTGCAGCAGCATTTTGGGTACGAGAAATGTGACGCAACGACATAGCAGAGGAGACCAGCTTTTGACAGATAAAGGCAATCGAGCACCCATTCGAATCATCACCAGAGACCACATTGGTAATCAAGGTAAGGCAGTCAGATTCTACATCTACATTAGTTAAACCATTTCTTTTGCAAAAAAGAAGAGCTTCTAACAGAGCTTTGCTTTCTGCTTGCAAGGGACTTAATTTACCAAACAAAAAGCCAGCACCAACAACAATAGCGCCCTGACCATCACGGACTACCATTCCACCAGATGCTTCCCCAGAACAACTCATGGCGCCATCCACATTGACTTTAAGCCTTCCATTGCAAGGAGACACCTATTTCAGGTATCTAACTTTCATCCTCCCAATAACAAGACTTCCAATATAAGCCCCTGCTTCAGAAACCCCAGACCAGTGCTTAGGTTTTAGCTTAGTATCAATAGCAAGAATCACTCTTTTGACTTTAGAAACAGCACCCTCAAAAGAATCACAAGGCTTATCAAACTTAAGATGATTTCGGTTAGTCCAAACAGCCCATAAGATAACAAGGGGCACAACATGAGTAATGTGAAAACCACTGTTAGACGACCAGAACCAACTATAAAGCATGTGACTCAGAGACATGAACCGTCTCACAGGGATTCTGAACATAATACCAAAATAATTCCAGAGAGCCCAAGCGAAATTACAACTAATGAAAAGATGAGACTTGTCCTCACTATTAAAACAAAATTGACACTTAGATACAATCAACATATGCTTTTTAATAAGAATACTATCTATAGGAGCATAGTTTTTAAGAAGCTTCCAACAGAGGAATGAGAACTTTCTAGGAATAAAATGATGCCAAACTTTCTTAAAGATAGACTGTTTAGTGTGACTAGTCCTAATAGCATCCCAAGTATCCTTAGTACAGAACTTTTTATCTCTAGACAAATCCCAGTTGATTTTATCACTAACACCATAGGTAATTTTAACATTAGAAAGAAGATTAATGTAGTCAATAGGGAGGAAAGAACTGAGAGTAGCTATGTCCCAAGCACCCTCCTTCCAAAACGAATTAACCTTAACAGGAAGAAAGTAAGCATTAGAATTATTCACAATAGGGCTCTTAAGAAGCCAAGAGTCTTTCCAAAAATCAATGTCCCCATTTCCAAGACACCAACTAATGTGCTGATCAGCCTTACCCTTCACAGCACAGAGCCACTTCCAGACAATAGAATCAGAAATATTAGACTCAATACTTAAAGGATGACCATAGCAACAATAGGATGCATGCATTAAATCAGACCAGAGAGAGCCTTTCTGCCTAAAATGATACCAAAGCTTATAAGAAAAAGCAAGCTGAATGTCAGACAAAAGTTTGACATTCAACCCACCCTCCTCAAAAGGCCTGCAAAGCCCATTCCAATTGGACCAATGAATAACTTTATCATTGTACTTTGATCTCCAAAGAAATCTGTTAAAACAGAGCTCAATTTTGGAGATAATAGTCTTAGGGATCAGACAACTTTGCATCCAAAAATAGATAATAGGGTAAAGCACATTTTTAATAAGGGATAATCTTCCCCCAAAAGATAGATTTTCATATCCCATAAATGAATTTTTTCATAAATTTTATTGAGAAGGGGAAGATAATGCTTCCCTTTATTATTTGCAGCAATAGTGATCCCCAAATAGGTGAAAGGAGCCTGCTCCACATTGAAGCCAGTAGCAGTTTTGATTCTGGTAATGTTTTCTCTTTTGCAATTGGATGAGGTAAATAGCTTCGTCTTCTCTTTATTAATCAACTGACCAGATTCACTTTGATATTTCTCCAACAGGTCACTCAAGCAGCTAATGGAGGAGGGAGTACTATTTGAGAAGATGATAATATCATTTGCGAAGGCTAAACAAGGCAAGGTAAATTCTGATTTTAAATAAAATTTCATATTAGAGTTAGCATTATATAGATTAGACAAGCCTCTAAGAAGGGCTTCCTCAGCCAGAATAAAAAGACAAGGGGACAAAGGATCCCCCTGTCTAAGACCAGTCTTTTGGTGAAAATATCCTACACTGCCACCATTAATCAGAATGGAAACCATAACATTAGATATAAGCATGTTTATTAGGGCCAAGACTTTATCAGAAAACCCAAACCTTTTTAAATTATTTATGACAAAGGCATGAGACATTCTGTCAAATGCCTTTGTCATATCCAACTGCAATATAATATTACCTTTAGAAGGTTTCCTTTTAATACTATGGAGCATTTCCTTAGCAATAAGCACATTATCATGAATGACTTTGTCCTTTACAAAAGCACTTTGACCACTGGAGACAATACTAGGAAGAATATAAGATAACCCATTATTAATAAGACCAGATATTAGCCTGTTGAAAATAGTGCACAGGCTTATTGGCCTATAGTTGCTCCAAGACATAGGATTAGGACCTTTAGGGATGAGACAAACCCCAGTAGCAAAAACCCCACCAGGGATACTAGCACCCCTAAGATACAAATTTAGAGCATTACAAAGATCACTATTAATAATATCCCAACAACACTTAAAAAGAAACAGTTGAAACCATCAGTGCCAGGGGCACTATCATGCTTCATTCCCATAATAATGGACCACACCTCCTCCTTAGTGGCCTGCTTAAGAATAGCATCATTATCCCTGTCCATGATGAGCCTAGGTATATTGTTAAGGATAGAATCTTGAGACATATCAGCATTATAAGTATTGCAGTTACTAGAGAGAATTTTCTTAAAATAAGACTCAGTAGAGTTCATAATTTTATCTTGATCAGTTAACCACATGCCCCCTTCTTTAACACCAATGATAGTATTTCTCTTTTTCTTTTTAGCAACATAGTTGGAATAAACTTTAGTATTACCATCACTCTCATTTATCCATGTATTATAGCATTTCTGACGCCAATAACATTCCTCATTTTTAAGAGCATTTATGAGTAAGCTATTTGCTTTAGCCAAATTAGACTTAGATATATTATTATTAGTCTGTTGATGAGCCTGCTCACAATTATTAACCTCAGCAATAGAGTCCTTAACTTTATTGAAAATATTACCAAACACAGTAGAGTTCCAGCCTTTGAGATACTTCCTTAGACGCTTAAGCTTGTACCAGAAAAGGACATTAGGACCACCATTACACCTACTATCCCAATTCTGCTTAACACCACTTAGAAAATCAGAATGGTTAGCCGAAACATTTAAAAACTTGAAACAACCCTTACTACTATTATTAGATCTGCTTTGAAAGTTAGAGATAGTAATGAGAAGAGGGGCATGGTCAGAACAAGTTCTGACCATGTGGTTAACCTGAATGTTCCAATTAGAGGATACTTTCAGATTAACTAAAACCCTATCTAACCTTTTCCACACTTTGTTGTTACTCCAGGTATACCTTGAGCCACTGAAGCCGGAATCCTCAAGATTGCACTGTCTGATACAGTCATTGAACTCATCCACACTTCCATTATCAAAAAAAGCACCACATAACTGATCTTCAGGACAGGTAATAGTATTAAAATCCCCTGCAACTATCCAACATTTATCCTGACAATTAATCTGGCTCAAGAAACTCCATAGAAGTCTACGATGAACTCTTTGATTTTTAGCATACACAGCAGTAAATAGACCAGAAAAATTATTATAACTAAGCTCCACATGAAGAAATTGTTCATGATTATGAATAACAGAAATAGAAACATCAACAGCCCAAAATATCCAGACTTTGTTAGAAATATTAGAAGCAAAATTAGGATACCCTGAATAGCAATAAACTTGACATTGTCATTAGTGATTATGTGATTGAGTCTAGCCAACGTAGGGTTATTATTCACACCACGAACATTCCAACAAAGGAACTTAATCATTCAGAAAAGTATTTGAATTTTGATTTCTTTCTTTTGCAAAGAGAGTTAATAGACAATCTTTTGACTTTGCTACTCTTTCTTGCAGATGAGATCTTTCTGGTAATAATGTCATTGAAATCCTGATCAGACAAGCTGGCCTTTGGTGAGGGGTTATGTCTGCCCAAATGCTTCTCTTGTGGATCATCCTGCTTGCAGTCCTGATTGGCATCCTTACATACAGACATATCCTGATCGAGATCTTAAAGAGCCCCAATAATGTCCTGCTCTTTATCAAAAGAAGGACTACCAAGAGCAGTATCTTTAGGAGTTATAATCGATTTTAATCTTCTTTTGTAAACCTTTATAAAAGGTTGTTCATTAACAGATGTATCCTAATTAGTAATGGAAACAGATTGTGTATCATTCTTAATAATGTTATCTGACTTTTGACTGACTTCAACAAGTTTTTCACCAGCTTTACTTTCTTCTGATTTTCTTTCTTCAGTTTTAGTAGCATTCTTTTTACAAGCGTCTGTTTTATGACCCAAGTGAGAACAACTAGTGCAATAATCAGGAACGTTTCTGTAACTTACTCCGATCCAGCACCCCTCCATCTTACCAAAACCAACCGAGACCTTTCTTTTAAGAGAACAAGAAACATCAACCTCCAACAGAGCATAAGCAGCCCTAGCTTTCACCCTATTATACTTTGGAACGTAAGTTTTATACACCAAACCCAAAGAAGCCGCAATATCCCCAACGATCAATTCATCGTATAGATATTCAGGCATATTTTCAAAACGAGCCCACAACAAAACTATAGGACTTTCTCTGTTCTTGCCAAGATTAGGAGTCCACTTTAGAACCCTCATCAACTTCCCCTCTACATACCAAACGGGCTTGGACCAGAACTTAGACACATCTTCCATTAAAGCAAACTCAATCAGAATCTGCCTAGAATCGATTGTCTCGTAAGAGTATTCCCCCTTAAAATTGAAGCCATCCAAGAACTTTTGAAAAGCTATACGCTTGGGTATACCCTGACTAAATTTTCCAATAAGCGTCGACTTGGACTGCTTCAGTAGCAGATATTTTGTTTCTTTGCCATACTGAACAACATTGTGATCAGCCAAACATCTCACGAAATCTGGCTTCAAGACCTTTCTTGCTCTTTGATCATTAACACACACCGGAGACAAAACTTCCGCATATGACTTTTTGGGTTCCACCTTGCCGTTACCCGAGAGAAGAGCGGGATACTCTTCACCATTGTTGATACCACTCATAACACCGAACTCCGAGACGGAGGAAAGGCTTCGAAAGCAAAAACAAAACAAAACGACTCTGAAGAAACAAAGCCTCAATTAATAGCAACACCACGATAACACACCAATAACAAACTCTGTAGAACAGAGCCTCAAAACAAAGCAAAAACTAGGAAAGCAGGGAGAAAAGGAGGAGATGGAACTCGGCAAAGGTAAACGTCAAGGCTCAGAGAAATCTGAGTCTTGATCTTGATCTTGGAGCGTCCATTCCCGGTAATTCAATAACCCACACGCATACCCTTCTTTTTTCCTGTGTTATTAATCAAATTTTAGTCCATCCTAAAACACCTATTTCTTTTTAAGTCATTTTAAATATTAAACATTTCAAAAATACCTACTTTACCCTTACTGCTTTACTAAACCTTATTTGTATACTTCTAACAAAATATAACTTTTCTTTTTTTATAAAGTTCGTATATTTTGATTTATTATTCTAAAAATAAAACCGAAAGCACTATTGTGTTTATATTTACGAGACGAATCAAACAAGCGGTCTATATGATATGTTTCGAACAAAAAATTAGAAATGCTAAAAAACAAAAAGCTAACACGGTTAAAAAATTAAAACTGTTAATTAGCAACAGTTTAGAAAAATTCTCAAAACATATCATTTGCACCACTTTGTTTAATTAGTTTAGAAAAGTTCTGAAAACATATCATTTGCACCACTTGTTTAATTCGTTTCGAGAAAAGAAACACAATTGTGGTTTCAAAATTTTCTTTTGTATTATATTAAAAAAGATACCGATTTTCTATAAAAAAAAAACCACTTTTTTAATTTAGAAGTTACTGTAGAAAATTACAAATCCAGGGTATTAGAATATTTTGTATCCTGTTTAGTACTAAATATTGATAATGATCTTATTTGGTATCAAATATTGATTTTGAACAAATGTTGGTACTTATGTGGAGTCTCCCTTAGAAAAAAATAGAATTACACACTAAACTATTTTTAAATAATCAAATACTTATTCAAATATATATATAGGACAGCGTGGATTCCACCATTTGTCACATACATCCGCATAAATCTAAACCATGCAATTAAAACATTTCTAATATATAAACTATATTATCGATGATAAACCATACTTAAATTCCATAACCTTTTACTCAAGAAAAACTGGTAAATGCTGTGGAACAGATAGAAAAGCTCAAATGATCCTGTTATGTACATAAAATAATGAATTACCACCGCACAAACCACCATAGCTCTCGGCTATATACTTTTTTTTACAAATTTGGAATACTGGTAAATTATTAAAACAAAAAAGTTATACTACAACTATTAATTGGTACTTTATTTAGTCAGGTCTTTAAAAATTATATAGACCGCAAACTGCAGATGCTTTTGTTAATGAAGCCATAAACACTATAATAAGTACCAAGAAACTACATTCAATATAATGAAGCCATAAACTATAGTTTCGATTTTAGAGGGCAGATCATTTTCCTTTACTGAAGCAGATAAAATTTTCGAAATCATCTAGTGAGTTAAAAGAGAATTCTTTTGAATGGAGTAGATGCAATTGAACGATTTGTGAGTGGTGCGTACCTTTTTACGCAAGAACACCTTGTAAAAGCTGAAGCAACCGAGAAAAGGAGATCGAGAAACTCAAACCCTAGAATTACTATGGAAACGCCTTGTAAAAGCTGAATCAACCGAGAATAAGAGATCGGAAATTCAAACCCTAGAAGTACTATGGAAACACTTTGTAAAAGCACCGAGAAAAAGAGATCTGAAACTCAAACTCTAGAACCATTATTGGTTTCAAATGATGTCATCTATATGAAGTTCCAACTCAAGATATATAAGCTTAGGTATATACTTTTTATCACAAATCTCGAATACTGGTAAATTAGAAAAAAAAAATTATGGGACACTTATTTCTTTGTATATTTAGTCTTCTTTAAAACTTATATACACTTACACTTCGAAAACTTATATACACTTACACTTACTCTAAAACATTTCTATATTAAACCACTATGTTTTTTTTATAAAAAGCAGTTTTGTTTTAAGATATATATAGCCATATTCTAATTTATATGTAATAGGATGAAATATAATGCTAGTAGAATAACGTGGTAATTAAAGGTTATTTCTTTCAAAAGGGAAAATATAGATATTGATACCGGTTAGATCTAGGTTTAACTAACTAATTTTAAATAAGGCTCACTGTACACCATTAAGATGATAACTAATTTTAAAACTGTAACTGTTAGAGTGCGTGTGAGACATTCTCGCCTTGTTCATTAAAACTTTGATCATATTGAAAAACATTTTTATAGTTAATCGTTTAAAACTGTAACCGTGTAACCGTAACAACGTCTAGGAGATACTAGCGAATATATAATCAAGATTGTTTCACGAGCCTTCTTTAACTGTGTCTTTTTGCTCTTGTTTTCATTTTCTCTAAAGATGAAGATAGATACGAAAGCTTTGCACTTTGTTTCTAGGTATCCTTGCATTGACGTAGGTACTGGGTGTCTCACATTACATACCTCAAGATTTTTTGTTGCTTACTTCTCTAATCCGTTACAATGGGAAATATGTTTGTTTCTTGATTTATATATTCACTTAATTATGATCTTAATAAGTATCCTTAATACGTGTTCTGGATTGTTTTGATTATATCTCGTGAGCGAAGTTTTTATCTTCTTCGTCTGAATAAACGATTTCAGTTGCATATGAGTTCATGATTCTATTGATTTGTGTTGATATGAGAGCTTGATTTTATTCTTCAACACGAATGATCCGTTGATTTTTGAGTTTGATCTGTTCGATTTGTAACTCGTTATGTTTCATCATTGTATATTGATTTCGACTCGTTTTCTGGATTTGTATATGCTAGATTTTCTGTTAGGTTGGTGAGAACGTGTAGTTAGATGACTACCTTCGTATATTTCTATATCTTACTCTTCAACATCAACTTTAGGACGTTGAATCTTAGATCACATATTTGGAGGATGAGGCCTAAACATCATCTTTTGTATTATTTTAAAATTGTTAGCTTGATATTCACGTGGTTGTCTTGCCAACGGTTGGAAGTCTACCAATTGAAGTCAAAGCACTTCTATGCTCATCATCTTATCGCCATGATATATGTTTGACATCCTTTCTTTTATTTTTGGATGATAATCTCCTAAATATCCATCGGTTCTCACAAATGAGACCAATTTGATACGCCTAAATCTTTTTAAAATAGATTCAGTCGAGAATGTAAGCTCTTGATTAGACTACAAATTACAAATTAAAAGCACCAAATAATAATAGTAAAAATAAGTCAATGATTTGTTTATTAAAGTTACTTAAATAAATATTAAATTACAAAATATTTCATATAATAAAAAAGAGATTATATATTATTTATAAGAAACTAAATTTTATTCTAATTAATTTAATTAGTAGTTACTTATGTTTTTAATTATAATATTTAAAAATTCATTATAATATATAAAAATTTATTGATGTTTTTATATATTAATATCTTTATGCATAATATTAATATTAATTTAATATTTTATATATTTACAATTTTAAAATTAAATTTAAATCACATAAAATATTGTTAATATATATATATATATATATATGCTTTGTGATTAGTGTATATTTAGATTTTGAACTCTTGTATTAAAATATGTTTGTTATCTATTGTAAAAAAATGAATAGATTTCGAGACGATGGTTATATTATAATTTTAGGTGGTGAACAGGAAAAAAATTACCGTTTGTTGTTTTTTATCAGTTGAACTTTGAAACTTTTCTATATCAAAATATATTGTCACCATCCTTTTTCACGATTATAGGTCGCATGAGTTGGATTATCGGAGTTTCATATTGACCTGAGTTGAAAAACTAGAGAGAATGAGAGAACCATCTTTATTTACCAAAGTTACAAAATATACAGATTCATGTAAAAATCACACAAAAATTGCAACAAAATTGCAATTAGTCGTGCATTTGATGCAACAAAGATTTATCTTCATCGCATGTTCAGTGAGTATGAACTAACATATTTTTTCACGAATTTTATGATGAACAACACAATAATTACCATATCTTGTGGTGAAAAGGTACTTATTCGCAGGCGTTTTTGTGACAAAATGCATGTTCATCGCATGATGTGAACGAATACAAACTAGAAAATCTTACCCTGCCTTTTAACCTAAATCACTCAAATCTCCATTATCATGAAATAAGTATTTTACACGTAGATCTATCAATAACATGCATTACTCAACTAACAAACCATAAAAGAAACAACTAAAAAGATAAGGAAATCAAATTTGTTAATTCAGATTTTCAAACTTAAATAACATAAAAAAAAACCATGAACAAATTATACCAATATCATTGTATTACGTCCCTTAATAGTTTTCTGAAGTCGTATTTGGTAAATCACGAACTTGTAAGATAAGTGTTTAGAGACTATATTAATCAATATGGAAGAATATAACCACTTGTGGTGAGAGATCTATAAAAAATTATTTTATAGATATTTTTTTCACAAAAGGATAACCATTTGTGTATATCTTATTCGCAACTTATTTCAAATTTTCTTCTACAGTGATATTGAAATCTCATCTACATCATCTATAGGATGCTAAGATTATTTTAAGAAATTGCATCATTCAGCGGAGGAGCATTGGTACAACGCCTTCCACCAAAGTTTTACTCCCAACAACTTGGTTCAGAGTCATCTTTCGAAGACCAACCATGAACGAGATCTATCATGGGAGTACATAACTACTCCTCCTCGTTCGTCGGGTATCCTCCAAATAATTGAGGCTGCAGACAACAAACTGTCTTTTTTCAACGAGGACTAGAACTCCCAGCCATCGAGCAAAAAGCGGTAAAACTGCCAAGCAAGGCTCTAAAAAGGACAATGTTGGTGTTGAAACTATAAAGCGACCTAATGAATTTTGCCAGCCACGACCGATGAGTCTTTGTTAGCTACACTAAACATTAATATTGAAGAGGGTGACACACCCATAGGGCTTCTCATCTTGAATAGGAAAAAGAAAAACAAGAGAAGCAAACATAACAGTGAGAAGAGGGAAATAAAAAATAAAAACAAGCCTTTGTTCGAAGATTGTCCCCATTTCAGTCCTAACAATAATCCCACCAGCACCTCCCAACCCTCCATTATCTGACCTAGCTTCCCTATTATTCTCGACAACAAAAAGAGATAGGTATGTTCAAGCTATTCAGGTGGAACCTATAGATGGGATTGATTTTGAAGCTTTCAAACAAACCTTCCGTAAAACAGCTGGTGCTTTATGATGATATGCCCTTCTAGATGATAAAGGAACAAGATACGTTGTCATATATGATACTGAGATTCGTAAAACCTATTGTTGAGTTGGATAGGGAGGTCAAAGCATAAAAAGAAATTATTGCTTCACTTGAAGAAAAAAGAAAAAATTACAAAGAGTCCTTCGAAGTGGAAAAAACATGTGTTGATGGTTTAGCTAATGAGGTTAACTTGGTAAAAAATAAGCTCACAAAGATAAAGAACTCATACGAATTGTTGTAGTCAACTAGTTCTAGGGAGATTTAGAAGCTGAAAAATCAATAAACTAGTGAGAATGATGCTATGGAGGACATATCAAAAGAGTTAGAAGAGAAACGTACTCTTTCTAAAAAAATACGATGGGGAACTAAACATTATCAGAGCTCAATTTTTTCATGAAAAATATGATGAAGTGGATGAATATGAAGATGGGATCATAAAATCCTTATCTAAGCGGAATGTTTCAATCAAGTCTGATATGGTCTTAGATTTTCACAAGACATTCTCCAAGCTGAACCTCAGATCTTTGTAAGAGTTGGTCTCAGAGGAATTTTGGCCAAATGATATGCCAATAGCTGATTAGTTATGCATATTTATGGAATCATATAGTGATATTTTGGAAAAGAGGATTGGGAGAAACTTCACAAGTGGGAGTTCAAATGAAAAGAATGTTGATGGGGATGAGCCCGGAGGCAAGTGAATTCATACTTTGTTGTTTTGTGCAAGTCCTTGGTGTATGCAAGGCATTTTGTTGAATTTCATTCGGATTCCATTAATTCCTTGGTTCACCCAAGAATTTTTTACTCGTTGTCTCATTAATGCATTAGTGTTATTTTGTTCCCTATCAACTTATTATTTTTGAATTTCATTCAATGGTGCATAATTTAATTAATTCACTTACTCGAAGGTAATTTATTCGAATACATTCAAATCACTTGCTCTAGCCATCAAAATGTAAACCATTCAAAGGCACGCAAGTTTATTATTTTAACCATTCGAAGGTACACAAATTGATTATTTCAACCATTCGGAGATAATCCATTCAAAGGTACACAAATTAATTATTTTAATCATTCGAAGGTACAAAAATTGATTATTTTAACCATTTGAAGGTCCACAAATTGATTATTTTAACCATTCAAAGGTAATTCATTTGAAGGTACAAAAATCAATGTAAAGATAGACTAAGTAAAATATAATATAATATTTGGTTAAAGAAAATGCAATAGAATGCGAGTCATCCAAACACCTCATTAGAACCGCCTCGAGCCACCAGGTTAGGAAAAAATATGTCCCCAAATATTTAAATAAAGTAAAATGAAATAAAAAATTTATACAGTCATTCAAGATATAGTCTTAGATGTTCGATGCTCCATGAGTGCCTTAGAAAGTTACCTTCTTGATTCGTAAACTGATAAATTTATGGCTTGGATTTTTTATTTAATATGTACGACCATTCCTAATTTGATGCTAGATTTTAAAAAATCTTGACTTTAGTATGTGAGAAAACGTTTTTTAGTACTCTTTTTCCCACTTCAAATTCCCTTCTTGGAATTTTAGACACATATCTGCTTCTCATCAAGTTTTGATAATAAACAACTCGCAAGTGAGATCTAATTCTTCTTTCATCAATCAAATCCAATTCAACTCTTATAGATTACTTTAAATTTCGAAAGATGGGATGTAAGATTTAATTGATGTCACTACATCCATCCTAGAAACCAAGGCAAAAGAAAATTCTTGAATGGCAGTTCGAGGCGTAGTGCGATAAGCCCATAATACTTCTTGTAAATAATTTTGCCAATTTCTTCTTGCTCTTTCTAAATTATTCTTCAAAACGATCAGAATGGTTCTATTGAAAACTTATACTTTTTCATTGGCTTAAGGGTGAAACGGTGAAGAAAAACAACGTCGAATTCCTTTGGAACTACTAAAAATCTCCAACTCTATATTTTCAAAAGGAGGGCCATTATCCATTGTAGAAGGTTTTTTTGAGATTGGAAAAGTGATCCTCATCTCTTAAACTCTTTATCAGCAAATCATCAATATAGACCTCAACATCTGACTGGCAGAAACCTTATTAGAAGACGTTTGTAAGGAGCCCCAAAATTCTTTAAACCAAAGGGCTAACCTTATAACAATGGAGACCCATATATGTTATGAATGTGGTGTGATCTTATTCTATTGGATCCATTTGTATCTGATTGTACCCAACAAATACATCCATGAATGATAGAATTTTGTTACCAGAAGTGAAATCTATAAACTAATCTATTCGGGAGACATTGAATGGATCCTTTGGACATGCTCTATTTAGGTATGTGAAATTAATACACTTACGCCATTCTCCATTCTTTTTTTACAAGCACCAGATTAGTGGTCCATAACGGGTACTATGATTTCCAATATGCCCAACTTTGGTCAGTTGATCTACTTGTTTAACAATGGCTTCATACTTTTCCATAAAAAATATCCTCCATTTTTGTATTAAAGGACCCATACCGGGTCGTATAGAAAACTATTGGCAAATGATGCTTTCAGGTACACCCGTTACATCATCAGTACACCAAGAAAACATATGCAAATTCTCAGACAAAAAATATAAAAACATTCCTTTACTTCGGATGGTAATTTGGCTCCAATTGTAACACACTTTCCATCCAAAAAAGTGTGTAACCCAACATATTTATCCAAAATAACCGCACTATGAGTCTAGTAATTTTTATTCCTAAGCCACATTATCTAATGATTCAGGGCCAATGCAATAATATAACACTCTCTAGCCATTTTTTGGTTGCTTCGAACGACTCCCACCTAGCCCCCAATTGCATATTTTAAGTATTAGTGAACAGTTAACACAATAACATGCATCCTTGATAACTAGGACCTACCAAAGATAGTATTGTAAAGAGTTGGGTCATCAACCACAACGAAAAGTACCCCATACTCCCCAATCATATTAACAAAGCTCCCAGTAACTCCTAATATGGTCCTATTCGACTGGAGAATGACATGTGGGTTTTTCATTTTCTTATAAGTAGATAAAAACAAAATATTAGCTAAGCTGCATGTGTCAATCAAAATCCTTCAAATTTTGATTCCCTCGACTGCAACCCCAATCACCACAACATTCTCATGTGGCCAAACAACATCCCTTAGATCATCCTCCTCAAATACAATAACTGGCACTGGATTACGATACAGATGGGTATAATGTTTTCCTTCTAACTTATTAATCAAGCTGACTAGAGGCCTCTTTTGTGAACTACTCGAGGGGGATGATATAGTATCCCCCCCCCCCCCCCCGAAAATAATCTGTAATTCAAATAATTGGCATAACTTGGAGACCTTTCCTTTATTCTCACATATCATCATGATCTGACCTTGATCTGGGCCGAGATCTAAATATTCTAAATCCTCATCAAACTCATTATATTGTTCAGTAATTTCTATAGTGTTTTCATGCTTAGGTGTCACTTCTATGACTTGCTTTCAAATAGTAGATTTCCCCACTTGTACCCCACTTGTTCCCTACTTTTGCTTGGTAATGATCTATTTCCCACTTATGCTTTAACAAAATTGGTTAGTTTTTCATTATTAATTAAAGTTTAGATTTCTTGATTTAAAGAAATGCAATCCTTGGTATCATATCCCATTTCATTATGATACCTACGGAAACAAGTATTTTGATTTCCCCTTGGAGTTTGAATGTGTGGTGGCCTTCGAAATTGCACAAAATTCTTTGACTTGTCGTAACTGGTTGTAACATTTCTAATCAACTCTGAAAAGTGACCAGGTTGAACCTAATGATTTCGTCTAGGTCTAAATAGTTGCCCCTGAGAGTATTAGTTATCCTCAGGTCGATGAGAATTATGTATGAAATCTTTCGTACGGAAGCTGTCATTTTTGGATTGATTAGGCAACTTCAATCTCTTCGTTTCTTCTACTATGATATGTTTTCCAAATTGGGACAATAGACCTCCCCAAGTCATTGCCATTTTTCGGGTAACAATATCATCTAACTCTCTAGCTACAAGCCATTTTACAAAAAACGTTATGGTTATTTGTTTGAAGCAATCTTGCAAACCATATTTAGTGGTTATAAAGCATTTAGTATACTTTTTTAAAGTATCACCAGGAAACTGCGAACAATAGATTACTATGTCTCTGTTTCCTCTAAAAATACTTGTTTCCCATAAACTATGTTCGAAAAGCCATCCAAAATATGTCAAAGCTCTGGATCAACCCCTAAATATTCGGTTATACCATTTTAAGGAACTTTCCTTAAAGTTTTGAGAAAAATCCATACACAACAACTTATCATCGTCGTCAAAATTCATCGTGAATTTCTTGAATTGTTCAAGATAGCTATCCGGATCTTCGCTCCTATCGAACGTTTCCATTTCAAGATATCAAATAGTTTGGGTAAATGACAGGACATAATGTTTGCAGATAAGAGTGACATCCTCCAATTATACCCTTGGCTGAATTGATGATCTTCGTTTTATGTGAAAAATATACATGTTTCAGATTAGATAAAAAATTGATCACTCAATAGATGGTTTATGTTATGATCTCCTGACTGCTTTACTTTTCCCTACCTATCCGGGTACCTCTCTAAATATCTCATTGTGGTTGCCAATTTGATATGGATCAAATGTATGCGAGGGTCTATTTAGTAATGTGGTAAGGAGTAATTAATTTTTAGTATGGAGTAGAGAGATAAAAAGCTGATTGTAAATGTATTGAGAGAGAAAGTCTAATGTGCAGTAAATGCTTCATACCTTATAAATGTCTCCAAAAAGCCTTTTATAGGCTGAAAACCTTAATGGGCTTATTGGATCGAACCAAGTCCATAAGCTAATATTTATTTACCCAAGCTCATGTTCAAAAACGTATTAGGCCCACCAACTAATAAACAAATAAAATATTAATTATGCAAAATACATGAAATAAATAAATATTGGTCCCTGTCTTATTCGCCTTTGAATATTTTCGTCATCATCAATCCTAATATATTTTTATTTGTTTATATAGATTTTCATTGTTATTTAGATATTATACGCACTAATACATCCTACATAGGTTGGTGAGGATAAAAACAGCCTAGGGGTAGGCTAGTAATTTCAAGTAGAGTTTCAAGATGGTGTAAGGGTGTTTCAAGGTGGTGTGTGGGTGTTTCAAGGTGGTGTGTGGGTGTTTCAAGGTGGAGAGAGAATTAAGCAGCTTGGCAGCAGTTAATTTTCATTATTAGAAGTTAATGCTGGTGGTTGAGTATTTATAGCATGTTATTTGGGCCCTTATGGGCTTTCGGGTCAAGTTTAATGGACCCGGGTCATGTTTAAAGACCCATGAGTTCTAAGCAGGAGGACAGGTAGCTTAGTCAAGAAGTGTTTAGGTTTTTTAGTACTTTAGTCATAGTTCGAACATCCTTAGGCTCACATTGGTTCGAAGAGATCTGTCCGGTCCAAAAGTTCTGTCCGGTGTTCGGAGAGAATTACACTGATCTGCCCTTCCGGGGAGCACTCCGCATTCGGACTCATCATAGGTAGCATTACATAGCAAAGATGCAGCAGATTCAAAATTACCATTAATAAGTTGATGTAGACGAAAATAACCATTAATAAGTTGATGTAGACGAAAATTACATATTCAACCTAACGATTAACGGTGTATGATTTTAAGGATTGTGAGGTTTTTTATCTCGATTATAACCCCGTTTATCAGATCCCGTATCATAATCATCACATGACCTCCGAGTATTATGGCCAGGAGAATAATTATGAAGACTTTGCTTTTTGGGTCAATCGACCCAATATTTTTTACATGTTACTGGTTGAAAGATTTGTTAATTTGATTATTAAAATGGAGCATTCCAGTGCAATATGTTTCCCAACATTTGATTAATAAACTCCGTCTGACCATTTGTCTACGAGTGGTATGCGTTGCTAAAATTTAGTTTGTGTTTGTAAGGTGCCACAAACTCCTCCAAAAGTGTCTGACAGACCGTGTATCTTGATTAGAAATAATGTTCAGAGGCAAGACATGTAAACCGTAGACCTCGCAGAAGTATAAAGTAGTGATGTTCACGACGTCCGTTGTTTTCTTCCATGCAATAAAGTGAGAAATCTTAGAAAAACTATCAATAACTATAAAATAGAGTCGTTACCTCTTTGCGTTTTCAAACATCAAGAGAAAAAAAATCCATGCTCACACTTCGCCACGGTCACTCTCGTATAGGCAGTGGTAAGTATAAACCAGTGTAAGAGGTCGTGCCCTTCGACATTTGACAAACCCGACACCCAACCAAAAAATGGATAACATCTCTCCTAAAATGCGGCCTGAAATACTGGTGAGATATAGAATGGAGGGTTTGATCTCGACAGTTATGCCCCTGGTTGTGCCTTTCATGTACAATCAGTAGTCTCAAATTATCCCCCATAAATACATAGTAAGTTACCTTTAAAGAGGCAGTCGTTGCTCACTGGAAAATATTTTCTCAAACCTATCATGACATCTTCCACTATACGACCAAAATATGGATTGGTAGCCAATAGATCTCTCATCATCTCAAACCTTACAAAATCTCCTTCCATGCGTATCATCATACTCTGTCTGCTCAATGCATCAGCCACGCGGTTAGCTGTCCGCGAATTGTGCTTGATAGAAAAAGTAAATTGCTGGGTAAATGTCGCCAATCACACGTGACAAGACGAGAGTTTCTCTTGACTCTGTGGATGTTTCAAGGAATCATGATCGATGTACAATATAAAACCTTTATAGGTCAAGTAGGAACTCTAGTGCTTCAAGGCCCGCAACAATACATAAAACTCTTTGTCATAAATGATGTAGTTGAGTTTGGTCCCACTTAACTACTCATTGAAGTAGGTCACAGGTCGTCGCCTTTGGCTAAGTAAAACTCCAATACACAATCCGAATGCATCACAATATAGTTCAAACCCTCGGGAAAAATCAAGTAACCAGAATAGAAACGCATAAATTGCTTTAGGAGTCCAACAAAACCTTTTTCCCTTCATACAATCTGTAATAGTAGCCATGACATTATTGAAGTTATAGATGAACCTCCTGTAGAATGAAACGAACTCATGAAACAACATACCCAAAGAATATAATTGAATTTGTCATAAATGAGAACTTGTCGAGTTCTTCGTAAAACTTCTCCTACCTCAAAACAACCAATACTTTTTGTAAATTCTAGAGGTGCAACTGCTCCGTAGTACTATAGATCAAAATATCTTCAAAATAAACAACTAAGAACTTTCCAATGAAGGGATGAGATACCTAATTTATTACCCTCATAAACATGTTAGGAATATTGGAAAGGCCGAATGACATGACCATCTACTCAAACAGACCTTCTTGGGTCTTAAAGGGTGTATTCCACTCATCTCTCATTCAAATACATATTTGGTGATACTCGCTCTTCAAGCCCAGTTTCATAAACTCTGTAGCACCACTCAACTATTCTAAAACATCATCAAGTCGGGGAAGTGGAAAACAATACCTGATATGTAATCTTGATGATAGCCAGACTATCCACAAACATCCTCATTGAACCATTTTTTTATGTTAACAGTGCTGGAACCGCACAAGGACTTAGGCTCTTACAAATGTGGCATTTAATCAATAATTCCTCCACCTATCTCCAAACTCATCCGGTAGTGAGTTCGGTTAGGTAGACTAACACCCAAAACTAGGTAAGTCTGGTGTTGGATGTCTTGTAATGGAGGAAAACCTGTAGGAAAATTTTCAGGAAACACAACAACAAATTCTATTAACAGCGGGCAAACTCGCTCAAGTATCCCAGCAAACGTATCATTAGTACATTCTTCAACCACCTATAGATAAACAATTAGATAATCATTAGCATGCTCTAAAAATGTTTTACGAGCTAGAAAGTTCCTACCCGACTATTGTGACACAACAAGTACGGGTTTTTGGGATACTTCCTTAGATGATGCTAACGTGATTTTTGTGTTATTCCATATGAAACTATAACGGGTTTTCTTACCATCATACATGCAACTTCTATCAAATTTCCATGTTCGGCTTGGCAGTAGGTGACAAGCATCCATAGTAATAACATCACACCATGCTTTATCCTTATATTTACCAATAGAAAAGGACACTAGAAATCTTTTAAAAAATTGTTACCTCACTACCTTTCTTTAACCATGCTAGTTAGTAGGGGTTGGGGTGATTTTCAGTCTTTAAAGCTAGATTTTGTATAAATTCTTCAGAAACTACATTTTCGCAGCTCCTGAATCGATTACGAATTCATATAACTTCCCATTGATAGTGAAAATCTATTGGAATATGTTATTTCACAACCAATCATCATTATTATAGCTCACTTTAGGCATAAAACAGACACGCCTTAGAACCAAAAAGTTTCCAACATACCCGTCATAAACCTCTTTCGACTGAACCTCATCAATAACATTATCATTTCCTCATCAAATTGTGGCTCACCTTCCAGCTGAAAATCAGTAGCTCATGTGAACAAGAACCTTGCCTGATGTGGTTGTTGCTGGAATTTTGGACAGCGATGTGTTCTCTTTCTTGACAACAGTGGCACTTGACCTACGAGGAAGTACCTGCGCGACTAGGGACCTACAAGAAAGTACCTGTGCGATTAGAGACTTGTGAGGAACTACCTGCACGAATAGGGGCTGCAATGTATACTACTAGGCTACGACTTGGAACCGTCCTTTTTGGAAACGTTATAGTTGTTGTCCTGGTAGTATCTCCTTCATATGGGCTTCTCATAATGACTTTATTCAGATGCAAGCCATGCTGATGTGCTTCAGTTACTTTGATAGGGTCAAACATATTCAATGAGTCCTGAAATTGTTTCCTTATCGCACCTATGAAGCGAGATAGTAAATGATTTGTTGTATTAGCAATATCCACATGGTTTGGCAACTTAAAAAAATTGTTAGTGTTTTTATCAACAGTCTTTGATATTTATTTTAGGTTTCAGAACTGCTAGTACATTATTCTTGCATGATTGTAGGGCAAAAAACGTAGCCTTTAGGTGTTTCAAAAATTATTTTAGGTTTCAGAATTGCCATACCTTGCCTCAACCTGGTTTGCTTTAGCTGCTGCCACCAAGATGCAGCTCGGTCTTGGAACTTGGTTTGTGACTAATTGTACTCTTTTAGCCTCCGACACTTCCTTAAAATCAAGGACTTCTTCCACAAGCGATCTAATTTACAAACTCCTCCGGTTGAAGACCCCTATGGAACTCTGGGATCTCAATTCTGAACTCGGAATCCCATCGGTTGTTTGTATTCTAATCGAAATCTCTCGTTGGCAGCTGCTCTAAGACCGACTCACGGTAGTCTAGGGGATAAAATCTACCTCTACCACGTTCCCTCTAAGGAGCAAACAGATTTTGTTTCCAGCCGTGGTCTCTATCAGATCCTGATAGTAGGTTGCTCGATCTAGAGCCCAAAAGACGTTGGTATTGGTGTTAAATATCTTATGCACAACCTCTTGTACATTCCTCATCTGGTCTCCCAGCGAATTCATCTGTTCTCCCATCTGCCAAGCCGATCTTCCACCTACTCCGATCGAATGGTTATGCGATTGGTGCAATGGATTTTCCGCGATCCCTTTTAGGTGACATATATCCTTAACCCACGTAATAAGAGCTTTGGAGATCTGATACTAATATGATAGCGTCCAGATATTAGAAAAAGAACTTATGGCTGCAAGAATTAAAAAAGAAGAAGAATAATAGGTGAAACCCTAATCCTAGGATTAGAGAGAAAAGATAACTGAGAGAAATAATCTTAATTTTTTAAATTAATCCATGTATCTCTAAAAAGTAGGGTTTTAGAGCCTTTTTATAGAAGTGCTCGAAATCCTACACAAAAATTACAAAATGATCTTCGGATATTTAAATAAATCTCAGCCCAATTTCAAAAAACGATTGGAGCTATTTAGGTTATTTTAATTAAACTCAACAAAAATAGGAAACTGCTGGAAAAAACATGAAAATAACTACATTGAGTCCCTAAAAATTGGAATTTTGGGCTTGAATTTCATCACTTAGCTTTCCCCCGTGATGATTCCAAAATTCGTTGGGCTTCTCGATGCGCTCGCTTTGAGTGGTCGCATCACCTAAATCTGATAATCGAGCCCCAAATAAGGCCCATTTTTGTTTGTCCAAACGGCTATATATATGTGAGCTTGTGCAACTACATCACAATTCGATCTAAAGAAATTCAATAGAGAGAATGATTTTAACGTTTGGAGGATTAAAGGTGCAAGATTTCCTAGTACATAAAAGATTGTTTGTTTCCATTGATGAGAGATCTACATAAGAGGTTGATGTCAAGGTGTTGTCCAAGGTCCATAGTGGTCTACTATTGAGTTTGGATGACAAGGTACTTCGAAAGTTTTTTGAACATCTTATGACGTTAAGGATATGTAGTCGGCTAAAATCCACTTACATGATTAATTCCTTGACCAACAGACTGTATCTCACAAAATATTTGTAAAAGTTGATAATGGATGGTAGAACGGAGATCTGAAGACACTTGGATGATTTTAATAAAATTATTCTTGGTTTGAAAGTCGTTGAAGTCAAGGTAGAAGATGATGACAAAGAAATAATCCTCTTGAGTTCTCTGGAAAAAGATATATGAGAACTTTGTTGAAACCATGTTCTATAGAAAAGATTTTATTACAATGGCTGAAGTTAAAAGTGATTGGAACTCAGATGATATTCAAAAGAAAACAATTTTGAAGAGTGACTATGAAAGTCTCGAACTGAGTGTGAATGGTAGGTGTTGAAGAAATATTCAAACAAGAAAATAGAAAACTCTTTATCCATACCAAGGAGATTTGTGAACGTGTCTAAACTTAAATCTTTGTTGTACAAGAAGAAAGGTCATATTAGTAGAGACTACCCTAAGAGAAGTAAATGTGATAGTTATCCAAAACATGAAGTTGGAGAAGTTTCAATGGTCTTGGATGATTATGATTACACTTGCGTTTTAATGGTTTATACTTGAAAGTATATTGAAAATGGGTGATGGACTCAAAAGCATCATCCCACAAACAAACATTGGTTTGAAAATCTAAGATTATTTAATGGTGACAATGTCATATTAGGAATGATGAACATTGTGCTGTGAAATGGATGAGAACTGTTTGTCTCAAGTTGTCTACATGACTTGAGAAAGTGATACAAATATTTGCGGTATGTGCTAAACGTAAGCAATCTTCTATTGAAATCTTAGATAACGAAAGTTTTACTTATAAAAGCGGAGATAACAAACTTTGGATATGCAAGGCTCATTACTTTTTGTGAAAGTTATATTGGCTAGTGATGTTTTAGTTCTTGAAGAATCAGTAATGATTGAATAGGTGTCTAGTGTAGAAAAATATTCAAGCGAGCTTTGACATTTAAGTTTAGGGCATGTGAGCGAGAAATGCTTTATTAGGCTTCACAAACAAGGGTTTTTAGATGGTGGCACAATTTATAAATTTAGCTTTTGTGAAATCTGTGTGTTTGGTTAAAGCAAAAGGTTAAGTTCTTGCCTATGGACCATACATCTAAAGATGTGCTTGAATATGGTCATTCGAACCTTTGGCTAGTCCGAAACACCCCTTAACTGTATTTCTCTTTTATGTTTTTTATTATTTTTAAATGTCATATTTTTCAAACCATAGTTTAAAAAAATTGAAAATATCATTAAGTTTTTAAAATAAACAAAAATAGATACTTTAGTTTTTTTTATAAATTTTATTTAGTTGCGTAATTACGTGTACTTGAGTTGCGAAATTAATCTAAAAAAACGAAATATGTTCCAGTTGAATTACGTATAAGTTTGTTGCATGTGGCACCAACTTATATAAAATAAATGATGGTGAAGCTTACATGTCGCAAAATTACTATTGAAAATATTTATGTTATATTTTGTTTTTGATAAATTTTAAAACTTAAGTGATTATGGATAATTTAAATTTGGAGAATTGTTGTATTTGTTTGGTCGAATGAATTATAAAAATATTTAAAATTCGGGGGGCTTATTTTACTGGGGAAACTCCATTTGATGCTGATGCAGATGAAGTTGTCTTCTACGAGTACATTCTTGATATTGGACTTCGGTTCCCATTTTCTACGGAGTTGCTGAGGCTGTTTGAAGTTTGTAGGATCAATCCTAGTCCAACTTGTTCCTAATTCATGGAGGATTCTAATTCTTGGAGGATCCTGTTCGCAGCTGTCATCTTGTCCAAGCAGGTGCATGGAAGGTTTTCTGCTACTGAATTCCTTACTGCCATAATTATTTCTGGCCGAAAGACAGAGCCTTTCATGTACTAGTTGAGGTATGTTCTTACTTATATACGGCTGATTCTTCTTCTCATGTTTAACCGATGTGGTTTGTGGTACTTTGGTGGTCACCCTAACATAAAGGTTAGGGTTATGTTTTTCTTTGTAGATTCTTGATAGTATAAATTTTGCTATGTTGGTTGGTTGGTTAATAAATTGTCTCTTGTGTTTGATTTTGTCATGGTCTTCAATCGCCGAAGGATTCCGAGAGGATAGAAGGAGCTAAACTTAACTATGGGAAGTTAGTTGCTGCAGCTGCCAAGTTTGAATTTTCCCATTCCACCATTTTGACTTCTACAAATTTTATTTTTAGTGAGCTATGGTCTAGTGGTAGAGCTTTGGGTGGTTATTGCGTTCATAAGCTTCGATACAATGTTAACAAAAAAGTTACAAATGTGCAAGGTAGAAAGAGCAAGGATACTGTGAAACATTCTCCCAAGAAGAACCTGGATCCTTCTGCTACTTACCCTAGTTTGCAGGAATCTGAAGTTCATGTTGCTTTCCCATTGTGAACGGTGTTCCTTCTGAGAAGAAAAAGGAAAAGAATGCTTTCATTGATGATGATGAAGCTGACAGTGTTCAGGAGGATAATATGCCTTTATATAAAGGTATAAAAGCTAAACCTATACAGATCTCTGCTGCCCGAGTTGAAGCTTCCCAGAATGCAGCGGAAGGTGAAGTTTCCCAGACTGGAGCCAAAGTTGAAGCTTCCAAAAAAGCTTACCATCCTTCTGGTGGTCCTTTGATTACTGTGGCGTTTCAGCAGGAAGTCCCTGCGATTGGTTCCTCTTTAAATTCAAAATTTTCTTCTTCTGTCCCTCAAGATTCCCTGGCTGCCCAAGATTTTTCTGACGAAGTTGGCTTAGAATCTTCAGTTCCAAGAAAATTTCTAACATTAATGGGAAAGCTAAAGGAGCTATGCTGGACCTTTATGGTCCTCCTGATTTTGCAGCTATGGGTCAGGAAGTCCTTGCTACTGATATGGATTTTATAAAACAACAAGATTGGGAATACAAGCGATTAAAAAGTCTTCATAACAAGCATGGGATGACTTCTACTTCAAAAACAAAATCTTCTGTTGAAGACAAGGTTGCTACTGGAGATTCCCAGGTAGCTGAAGTTATTGCTAGTAATGGAATCAGAGGAGATAGAAAGTCTTCAGGTAAGCTCCGAGTTTTCTGAAGAGGCTCAGGAACCCCAAACAAGAGCTGTGAATGATATTTTGAAGTCTGCCGAAGCTGCTTCTAAAGCTCCTGCAATTGTTCCTAAAGTGGCGACAATTGCTGAGGGATCAAATTTAGGATTGTCCAGCAGGGATGTTACTGCAAGCAAAACTCCACCCCCCTCAACGTCTCCTGGTTTCAGTATAGAGCAAATCCCTGAAATGATAATTCAGTTTGCAGCTTCAGCTAGCAAAAGAAAGCTTCCAAAAGACCTCTCTCCATTGGACTTAGCTAAGAGACATTTGACTCTGGGATATGAGGTAAGATAGATTTACTTTTCCTTTATTTTTGTTATGCTATTATCTATGTATTGGAAGTGATTGTATCTTATCTAATGTTTGTAGAATATTGTTAATGGACTTGCTCTATTTTACCAATCTGGTATTCACTCTTCAAATTCTGCTGCTGATCTTGATGCCCTTTTTGAAGCTGCTGCTGATCCATTGGAAGAGATTTCTGAGTTGAAAGCCACCCTTCAAGCCAAAACTACTGAAGCGATTAACTTGAGGGCTGCTCTTGAAAAATCTCTGAAGCAGTTTTCGAAGTTCGTCGCAGGATGGTTCTTGAGTTCCATGAGAATTATCCTGAGTTAAATTTGAATAGCCTTTGGTATTTTGTTCCACCTTAGAAATGCCGAAGGACATGGCATGGCTAAATCAACCTCCTGAGCCTCAGCCTCTCGCTGGTTATACCAAGGAAGGAGGGGCATCTGATCTTCTTTATGAGATTTATGATAAGGAGTGTAGGGAAGAAGAGGCCGAAGATGATTAAATTTCAAAACAATAGTGATAAGGAAGAATAAAAGACATGGAGAAAATTGTAAAGAAGAAGTCTGAGAGGAGAAAATTGTAAAAAAGAAGTGTGGTAGGAGAAAATTGTAAAGAGGAAATTATGTTAGGGGAAACATGTATAGACTATTTAAGAAATAGTTAAAATAGGAAGAAGAAAAGATATAGGGACCAAAAGTGTAATAATCGGGAATTAAAGCGTGTGGGACCCGCAATTGTACTATAAAAGGACCACACACGCTTCACAGATCCCAAGATGAATAAAATATTACTTTATCTCTCTACTTAACCTAAATCCTTACTTTCCCTTTCTAGAAAGACTCTTAGACTAAGTATTGCAGACTATTTGGACACTAAAAGATCTTCGTATCACAAAATCACCCCAGAGCACTCTTAAAACTCTTCAGTGGCGCCGTCTGTGAGAAACGAAGATTGTTCTGACGACAATCGCTTCTTGGAAATAGTTCCTATTTCGAGGAATACTATGGAAGAATAAGGGGACGATTTTGTCAACAATTGCGAAGAGAACCTAGTGGGCGATGACTACCGGAATGACATGGAGTACGAGGCGCATGGGGCCCAGCGATTCGGAGACACTTTCGATGACTCAGACTTGTTGGCTCGAAGGAATGAATTGTTGCTAGAGATCGAGAGATTGAAGGCAGAAAAGGAAACCGTACAGGAAAATCTTCGTTCCAAGATAAGGAAGGAGCCGACTAGTGGAAAGGACGAGCGCGAAACCGATTTTCATCCTAAAAACAGGGATGATAGATACAGGGGATACGAACGGCGATCGTCGAGGAGGAGAGAAAAGCGACATTTGGATTCGTCTGATTCGAGCGATTATTCTCGATATAGTTCGTCGGAGTCATCTCCTGGGAAAAATCACAGAAAGAAAAAACACGGTCGAGGACACGCTGATTACCGAAGGGGAAGAAGCTCGGAGAGGAAGTATCCGAGGGAGAAGAGCCACCGTGCTCGGGTTGATGAGCGGACTTATGACCAATCGAAGTTTCCTGTCAAGAAAGAAGACATGGGCCCGCGAAATTCGGAATGGCAACATCAGCATACTCTTCCTTCCGAGGAAGGATTGTATTTTCCGAGCAACGAAAATCTGAGATCCAATGTTTATCGTACGGGTCACAACTGTAGAGCTTCTCCTTTGTCCTCGGAAGTGTGAGAGGAGAATATTGTAAAAAAGAAGTGTGGTAGGAGAAAATTGTAAAAAGGAAATTATGTTAGGGGAAAAATATATAGACTATTTAAGAAATAGTTAAAATAGGAAGAAGAAAAGATATAGGGACCAAAAGTGTAATAATCAGGAATTAAAGCGTGTGGGACCCGCAATTGTACTATAAAAGGACCACACACGCTTCACAGATCCCAAGATGAATAGAATATTACTTTCTCTTTCTACTTAAGCTAAATCCTTACTTTCCCTCTCTAGAAAGACTCATAGACTAAGTATTGCAGACTATTTGGACACTAAAAGATCTTCGTATCACAAAATCACCCCAGAGCACTCTTAAAACTCTTCAGTGGCGCCGTCTGTGAGAAACGAAGATTGTTCTGACGACAATCGCTTCTTGGAAGTAGTTCCTATTTCGAGGAAAACTAAGGAAGAATAAGGGGACGATTTTGTCAACAATTGCGAAGAGAACCTAGTGGGCGATGACTACCGGAATGACATGGAGTACGAGGCGCATGGGGCCCAGCGATTCGGAGACACTTTCGATGACTCAGACTTGTTGGCTCGAAGGAATGAATTGTTGCTAGAGATCGAGAGATTGAAGGCAGAAAAGGAAACCGTACAGGAAAATCTTCGTTCCAAGATAAGGAAGGAGCCGACTAGTGGAAAGGACGAGCGCAAAACCGATTTTCATCCTAAAAACAGGGATGATAGATACAGGGGATACGAACGGCGATCGTCGAGGAGGAGAGAAAAGCGACATTTGGATTCGTCTGATTCGAGCGATTATTCTCGATATAGTTCGTCGGAGTCATCTCCTAGGAAAAATCACAGAAAGAAAAAACACGGTCGAGGACACGCTGATTACCGAAGGGGAAGAAGCTCGGAGAGGAAGTATCCGAGGGAGAAGAGCCACCGTGCTCGGGTTGATGAGCGGACTTATGACCAATCGAAGTTTCCTGTCAAGAAAGAAGACATGGGCCCGCGAAATTCGGAATGGCAACATCAGCATACTCTTCCTTCCGAGGAAGGATTGTATTTTCTGAGCAACGAAAATCTGAGATCCAATGTTTATCGTACGGGTCACAACTGTAGAGCTTCTCCTTTGTCCTCGGAAGTGTGAGAGGAGAATATTGTAAAAAAGAAGTGGGGTAGGAGAAAATTGTAAAAAGGAAATTATGTTAGGGGAAAAATATATAGACTATTTAAGAAATAGTTAAAATAGGAAGAAGAAAAGATATAGGGACCAAAAGTGTAATAATCAGGAATTAAAGCGTGTGGGACCCGCAATTGTACTATAAAAGGACCACACACGCTTCACAGATCCCAAGATGAATAGAATATTACTTTCTCTTTCTACTTAAGCTAAATCCTTACTTTCCCTCTCTAGAAAGACTCATAGACTAAGTATTGCAGACTATTTGGACATTAAAAGATCTTCGTATCACAAAATCACCCCAGAGCACTCTTAAAACTCTTCAGTGGCGCCGTCTGTGAGAAACGAAGATCGTTCTGACGACAATCGCTTCTTGGAAATAGTTCCTATTTCGAGGAAAACTATGGAATAACAAGGGGACGATTTTGTCAACAATTGCGAAGAGAACCTAGTGGGCGATGACTACCGGAATGACATGGAGTACGAGGCGCATGGGGGCCAGCGAGTCAGAGACACTTTCGATGACTCAGACCTGTTAGCTCGAAGGAATGAATTGTTGCTACAGATCGAGAGATTGAAGGCAGAAAAGGAAACCGTACAGGAAAAGCTTCGTTCCAAGATAAGGAAGGAGCCGGCAAGTGGAAAGGAGGAGCGCGAAACCGATTTTCATCCTAAAAACAAGGACGATAGATACAGGGGATACGAACGGTGATCGTCGAGGAGGAAAGAAAAGCGACATTTGGATTCGTCTGAATGGAGCGATTATTCTCGATATAGTTCGTCGGAGTCATCTCCTAGGAAAAATTACAGAAAGAAAAAACACGGTCGATGACACGCTGATTACCGAAGGGGAAGAAGCTCGAAGAGGAAGTATCCGAGGGAGAAGAGCCACCGTGCTCGGGTTGATGAGCGGACTTATGACCAATCGAAGTTTCCTGTCAAGAAAGAAGACATGGGCCCGCGAAATTCGGAATGGAAACATCAGTATACTCTTCCTTCCGAGGAAGGATTGTATTTTCCGAGCAACGGAAATCTGAGATCCAATGTTTATCGTACGGGTCACAACTGGAGAGCTTCTCCTTTGTCCCCGGACATTTTGGTGGGAAACCTCCCAAAGCACTTCGATATCTCGAAGTTAGAAAAATTCGATGCGACACAAGACCCGAATAATCATATCGAACAATTCAAAAACTTCATGATTAATTTGACGATGATGACAAATTGTTGTGTAGGGCGTTTTCCCAGACCTTCAAGGGGGTAGCTTCCAAATGGTATAATAGGCTTCCGCAGGGCTCGATAAAGAATTTCAACATGTTCTGGAATATCTTCAGACAACACTTTGTGGGGAGCAAAACGTTCAGAGCTAACGCAGACACGATAATCTATTGCAGACAAAAGGTTGGGGAGAGCTTGAAGAATTACACCAATCGGTTTGTCAAAACAAAAACGGACATGGAGTACTATAAAGACTCAGTGGAACTTGCAGCTTTCAGGATGGGCCTACTCCCCGAATTATTGAAGGATACAGTGGCGGAGAGTCAGGCCATGACCTTCGGAGCATTGTTGGATCAGGTTGAGAAGATAATTCTGGTAGAGGAGACAGAGGCATGAGAGAAAGGATCTGGGGATCAATTGGATCAGAATCAGTTTCAGAGATCTGAGCCGAGCAGCCAAGGGTCAATATTCAAGCCAAAAGTACGGGTCAATATCCGCCGAGGCAGAAAACAAACCCACAATACTATGGCAATCAGCAACATTACAATCAAGCAACCAGACCAAGGTCGAACAAGTGGGTGCGACCGGACTATTTCGCGGAGCTAACCGAAAATGTTGTTGCTATATTCGACAAGGCAAGATCCACAGTACCATTCAGGAAACCTTTTCCTCTACAGACTCCGAGGGAAAGTGGAAGCGTTAACAAATATTGCAAGTATCATGAGGACATTGGGCATGACACTAAAGATTGCATAACTTTGAAAAAAGAAGTGAAGCTCTGATCGAGAATGGAATGTTGTTGGAATTTGTCAAAAAACACTCGTAGAAAAACGCGGTGGTGAAAGCTGTTCCAAAAAACACTGATATAGCCATGGTAATTTCGAAGAGGTCGATGATTTTGGATATAGCCTGCTGTCCTCGGACAGCTCTTGGATAGGCTCTAAGGCAGCCTTTTCTTTCCCTTTGGCTTTCAAGCGTTTCTTCTTCCGAGGGCGAATGACCTTTTTTGGGGAAGGGTTAGGATTGGGAGTAATTCCATTATCCGAGGAGGCTGCAACCGGGACGATGACCACTTCTAGCGGTGTTTGTTGTTCCTTAGCAGGAAGTTCTTCATCAGACCCATCTTGATGGCTTTGTGCACGAGCACACTTCAGAAGATATATCACTATATCCTTCTTTGTTACTCGCTCAAATACTTCATCTTGGGAAGGAGGGCTCATCAACTCTTTTAAAGACAGTCGATCGAGGGGATTTAACCTCCACACTCTACTCAGAGCCATATTGTTATCTCTGAAGCACAAGCGAAATCGATTCTCCCATTTCTCTTTGGCCCATTCACTAAGCTTGGTAAAAATAGCAGTGGCACTTTCCACATGATCAACATATGGCTTGGAAATGCCAGTCATAGCTACAAAAATATTAAGTTAGATTCTCACTATTCGAAGGACTATCATAGGTAAAGTTGTTCGAAGACTTACATTTATTGGTCCACAGAAGAGATAATTTGTGGGGGCTCGAAGGGGTCGCTTCAGAGCCTGTCTCCCAATGTCCCGAGAAGAAGATAAACTGCTGTCTCCACTTCTTGTCAGCCTCTAGCAAATCTTTTAGCACTTTCTGCCTTCGGTTAAAAGTCAATGAGTAGAATGGGAAGAATGGGTTCCTAGCCAACCCAGAAAATCCGATGAACTACTCCAAGGAAAACTCTTGGCCTGAAATTCTCGACGCCATGATGCATGCGATTAATGTGAACCACATGTTGGGTCCAGCTTGAGAAGGGCAAAGATCAATCTTAGCAAAATACTCAATGAAGAAGGGGTCTAAAGGAAATCTTAGTCCATAATTCATGATTTCAGTATAAACAACAAGCTCATGATCCCTAATGGATAGTGGAGTCTCTCCTTCGGAGGGGAATCTGATGTCGATATACGAAGGAATGCACCAACGAGTACAAAGCAACATTTCCTCTGAGGGAGAGAAATACTTGTACGATATATTGTATAAAGCAATAACATGCTTATTCTCAATCCCTCGAATATTGTTGCCCATGATGGCATCGAGTTCTAAGGGAAGTGTTACATCACCTTTTGATTTAGGGGAAATATATTTCGCTTGCTCTTTAGATATCGTTGGAAAAGGAGTCTGCGGTTGGCTAGAGGACTCTGTTGGGATTTTAATGTGTTTGTCTGGACTTGTGGTCTGAATGGCTTGAGTGTCTGGATCAGGATTGTTCAGGGCGGTAGGATGTTTACCAGATGACTCAGCAGGAATTTCAACAATATTATTCCTATCCACAACGGGAGTGGCTTGAATAGACGACTCAAGATTATCTGAGGCGATAGCTTTTCCCTTAGCAGCTAGGGCTTTGTTGCGCAAATCTTGAATCTCCGCCTCGGTAGCCACGGTCTGTCCTGGAGAAAATCGGGGAGTCTCATTTCCTGTTATGGATGGAGTAGCTGGCAGACTTGACATAGGATCTCCGGTCCTCAGAAGAGGAGGGTCAACTGCCACAATTCGAGGAGCCTCAGGGGTGGTTGGTGGTACGTCTTTCAAGCGCTTGCGCTCCTACGAATTTTTGTCTTTGTGGTGTCTCTTTCTTTTCCCTGAAGATTGTTTGTGGTGCTTTTCCTTCCCCATTTCTTCGGGGGTGGTCTGGTTGCTGATGTGGTTCTGATGAGATACTTCGAGGGGGATGATGGCCGTTGAATTTGCAGAGGGGGGCCACGAACCATAGAAGGTAGTCACAGCAGGTGGAGGCTGAGGCTCTGTGTATTCACCAGCAGCGACTCTTTCTTCGATTTTTTTGCTAATAAGGAGCCACTCCGGAATCCGACGAGGTTTGTAAGCCAGCTTTCTCTCTAGAAGTTTTGGGTGGAAAGTTTGAGTTATTAATGAGGAAGACGAGTATTTATAGAAGCCAAATGGGCTTCTAGGGAAAAAAGGGCCCGGGGACTTTTCCTATTGTTTGCCTAGGGGAATTATGGGTACCCTAGGTCAAAGATTACTGACAGAGGCGTGGGAGAAGTTGCAGAGCCATAATCTGTCTAAATATACTATGACACGAAAGCATGACTGCTGATGCCATCCCCTTTTTTCAGCCAATCATTGCAATGTCTCATCGTCGAATTATCGTGGCAGCGATATACTCACAGAACAAATTATGATGGGCCAAGTTTTGACGTACTAGGCTCGTCCTTGCTAAGACATTGCAAGGATTGGGGGGATACACTGGTTAACATGAGGTAAGAAAAAAGTTTATAGTCCAAGAGACGTCTTTTTCGAAGAGATGTTTTTTCGAAGGAGTATGTAGCATTTGAAGTATTGGTCTAAAGCATTTTCGAGGAGGAAATTTTGCGGTTGAGGAAAAGTTATTCGAAGAAAAGACGTTCGAGGAGGCAATAGAGACTTCTTTACAGTCACAGTAAAACTATTTTTACTAGGACTGGGGGGCTACTGATAAGGAAGAATAAAAGACATGGAGAAAATTGTAAAGAATAAGTCTGACATGAGAAAATTGTAAAGAAGAAGTCTGACATGAGAAAATTGTAAAGAAGAAGTGTGGTAGGAGAAAATTGTAAAGAGGAAATTATGTTAGGAGAAAAATGTATAGGCTATTTAAGAAATAGTAAAAATAAGAAGAAGAAAAGATATAGGGACCAAAAGTGTAATAATCGAGAATTAAAGCGTGTGGGACCCACAATTGTACTATAAAAGGACCACACACGCTTCACAGATCCCAAGATGAATAGAATATTACTTTCTCTCTCTACTTAACCTAAATCCTTACTTTCCCTCTCTAGAAAGACTCCTAGACTAAGTATTGCAGACTATTTGGACAGTAAAAGATCTTCGTATCACAAAATCACCCCAGAGCACTCTTAAAACTCTTCAAATAGGTTCTTGTTTAAAACTAACTCTAAAAAATAGTAAAATTCGCCACCAAAACTAGCCAAATTGTCTGTAGATGTTGCTTTTGAAGAATGGATATGTTTCTGTTGTTATTATGTTATCTATTGTAGAAATATTATATGATACAAGGAATGCACACTAACATTAAGGAATGCACACTAATATCCATAACTCAAGCTGGACACAAATCTACTCGTGGATAAGAATCTACTCATACTAGATTTGTAAAAAAAAAATTTCTCCCGGCATCCTCAACAACATCAATCGTTCGACTGTTAAGAGATGATTCTTCAAATTCACAATCAAGTACATCTACAATGCTATATCTACGTCCATCCTTATGTTGGATGAGGGGTGTTAGTTGGTTTGTTATTCTCGACAAATTAACCACGCGGGACAAGTTTATGAGTTGAGATTTTATACTCTTCTGCGTCCATCCTTATGTTGGATGAGGGGTGTTAGTTAATTTGTTATTCTCGACAAATTAACCACGCGAGACAAGTTTATGAGTTGAGATTTTAATACTCTTCCGGGATAAGTCTTATGCAATTCTGACTCCGAAACTAGCAATCATATCATCTATAATTGTAACTACTTTTAGTACATTCGGTATTCACAAACTCAAATCTTAGGTACACTTTAAATAATGATAATACTTGGATCTCTTGGTTTAAAGAAGCATCCAACTGGTCTCCCTCCCTTTTAGGTCATCTATGGTATGATGTGCCTCTTTCGGAAAAATTGCTTACCATATTTAGAGGGAGTGAAACTAATTTTTTTAACTAATTTTTTACTTTTGCCTATGCGGGATTGTATCACATGCTTTAAGATCTTTGGTTTCTTTGGAAATAATATCGTATGACATCCGAGCCTATAATCTCTAACTTGAGTTTGTTTTTGTTAATATCTTTGCAGTTTGCAGTCAACCCTTCAAGCTTGTTCTTCACATGTTTTCGACTCCGGCATTTTCTCTTTTCGATTTTGGCCATGTTTGGGTTTATTACGTTCGTTATGTTGTCTTTCACAAATCTCATCGTCTACACAAAAAATAGACAAACAAATTCCATAGATTTTATCTTATCATCTGAATTGTACGTTAACATTTTACTTTTTAAATATTAAATATATTAGTAGGGTCTTTTTCACCGGTGAATTTATCTATCTTATAGTAGTTAAATCTCGGTGATAGATATTCATATAAGATAGTTATCGCTAGTAAGGATTCCTCTTGCAAATTATCATCATTTAATACTATAAGAAAACTTCTCAATTTATTCATATTTATATTCCACATGAAGGGATATACTTGATGCTTCCTTGGTTCATGTCATTTCTCAACCAATATCTAACACTATTTTGTTTATAAATGATATCATTTATAGTCATGTCTCCAGACTGATGCAACATAGTAAGGATTCACATGTGTTGAAGTATAAAACCCGAAAGGTTTCTGCTACCCATGTATGCTAAATGTGGCATATATTGGCGGTTTACATCTACTTCTGCCGAAGCATGAGAATATCATTGGGGCAAAGTTTGGTAGGATGGTGGTACGGTTGCAAAAATTTATTAGAATAGATAATTTATCGGAGGTGTTTGGAAGTATTAATAGGTTGGCTGAAGTTTTAGCTAAGTCATTCAAGCTTTTTGATAATTTGGTTTAGTCTCATGCTGCTAGTGCATGTTGGTCGACCTCAAACTGAGCTGTTGAGACTAGCTGGTGATTCTGTTGGGTCCCTAACTGTATTAACGAGATTTGTTGATATCTCTACTTCGTCCTAGGTTTGAGTGCTGTAACCTGTTTCTTATTTGAACAAAGCGAGCTATCGGGTTTTAGAGTTGTTTTATAGTTTTTCCCGTCATTTTGTTATGGTTGGTGCTCCCGTTCATGCTCTCTTCTCTTATTTTGACTTATTTCCTTGGATGTAGAGGTTATTCTCCTCAGCCTCCTACGACGATGGTGTTGGTGATTCTCGCTACTACTAAAGGATTTTTTTATTAGACTTATCATTAATAGTAGTGGTCTTATTTATGAAAGATGATATTGTACCGGTTTGTAACGTTCCAAATATGCTATTTTATTATTGAATTAGTTACATCGTCTCATTATTTATCTTAATCTTTAATATTGTCTTTGGGACGCTGAATCTTAGATCACACTTTTGGACGAGGAGGCATGAACATCATCTTTTGCATCATTTTAAAATTGTTAGCTTGTTATTCTCGCGGTTGTTTTGGCAGCTGTTGAAAGTCTGCCAATTGATATTGTAGCAGTTGTATGCCTGTCAATCTATAGTCATGATATATGTTTGGCATTCGTGCTTTTTGTGTTTGGATGATAAACTTCTGGAAACCCATCGTTTCTACAGTTGGCGCCAATTTGATGGGCTTAATGTTTTTTAGGTAGATTCGAATGAGGATGTGAGATCCATGTTAGACTACAAAATAAAATGGAAAAATTATAATAGTAACAATAAGTCAATTTATTTGTTAAAGTAACTCACTTATATATGGTGTGGAAAATAATCGCCTGAGGGTAGGCTAGTAATTTTAAGTGGAGTTTCAAGGTGGTACAGGGGTGTTTAACGGTGGTGTAAGGGTGTTTCAAGGTGGAGAGATAATTAAGCAGCTTGGTAGCAGTTAATTTTCATTACCCATAGTTAATGTTGGTGGTTGGGTATTTATAGTGTGATGTTTGGGCCCTTATGGGCTTTCGGGTCAAGTTTAATGGACCCGGGTCATATTTAAAGACCCATGAGTTCTAAGCAAGAGGACAGGTAGCTTAGTCAGGAAGTGTTTAGGTTTTTTAGTACTTTACTCATAGTTCGAACAGCCTTAAGTTCACAGTGTTCGAAGTGATCTGTCCGGTCCAAATCACCTGTCCGGTTTATGTCCTTAGTGCCTGTCCGGTATTCGGAGAGTTTTAGACTGATTTGCCCTTCCGGGGAGTATCTTGAATTCGGACTCATCAGGAGCCCCCTTTTTAGGTGTTTGAGCAAGTGTCCTTGTCAAAGAACTGAAAAACAGTCCGACTGTACGAAGTGGCTCTTAATTCGGAGAGAGTTGTGGGTATATCCGGACAGATCAAACTTCACGAATTCCAAACGGTTTCTGTCAGAGTTAATGGGACACGTGTCGTATTCTGATTGGCCATTCCAGCCGTTTTTCACCTTGAATTTTGCACCATCTTCTTTTACAAGTAACCTCTCTAATTTCCAATTATGACATCAGCGCCGTCTTTTAATCATTACCCAACTTTTCGGATTCTCCTAGGAATCAACTCCTTTTTTCACATTTACTATAAATTCTCATTCATTTTTTATTGGTTTACCATCTCTCTCAAATTTTACTCTGCAATTTCACCCAGAGCTTTATCTCTCTAGAACAAAAACTCTTTTGGCTGTTTTATGTTTACAGCAAGAACAGCATTGATTAAAGGCGGTTGGCTCAACCTTTCGGAGTTGGAGAAAGCACAAAGGGTCGAGAAGGAGAAACGACTAGCAGCAGGGTTGCCATCGTCGCCTGTTGAGAAACCAGCTTCCTCTGTTGCAGAATCTGATAGAGGCTCATCCTCTTCCAAAGGTACCAAGCCTAAAAAGCTCTTTCAATCCACCCTTTCTCCCATAGTATCTGGCTCCTCAGTTCAGGAGTCAATCCCTGCTGTTGAACCGGGAGTCACCGCCACAAGCGTTAGGAAACAATCATCTTTTATTGCCATGGGGTCTGACTCTGACCATTCCCCGGAGAAGTTAGTCATCAAAAGGCCAAGCCGGTTAGTCAAGGGGCTAACCTCTAAAAATACCCTCTCGAAATCGGGGGCAAAGAACAGTGAATCTGGGTCTGGGGCACCCATTAGAGCTCCCCGGGAGAGGCCGTCCGGTCCGGAGGCCAGCAGCCCAGTACCCCCCAAAGAACCTTTTGCCTCAGAAACTCAACTTGAGGTGAGAAGTCAAATGAACACAGGCAGCCAACAGTCCGGAGGGCCAGCTATGTCAAGTTTCAATCCTCCCCGGACTACTTCTACAGAAGCTCCCCCAACAATTATGGAGGAGAGAATGGAGGACTCTATTGAGGAGGTCCGATTTGAGTCCGAGTCCTCCGAACAGGCTGATACTGCTATTGTTGTTGCCAAGAAGGGCAAGGAAAACTTATATCTGAGGCATCCGGACCTGCCGGAGAGCCTTGAAGGGAGAGTGGGCCATGCTTTCATAAAGTTGAGCTCAAGTACCTCTTGGCCTTGCAGAAGACCAAGTATGCATTTATCCATACCTCTGATCTGGGTAGAATGCGCACAAAGTGGGGGATCCCTGAGAACGTAAAAATAAGGATTCCCATCGATCCGGAGACCCCGATGGACTGTAAAAAGAATGAAATAGTCTTCTTTACGGAGTTATTTAACTGGGGACTCATGTTCCCACTAGACCCGGAAATCGTGCGCTACTTCCACCTGGTCAAACTCTGCCCATCACAGCTAAGCCCCAATGGTTGGTTCACCTTGATGTCATGCATAATGGCATCTAGGCTATCAGGGATCCCTCTTCCTATGGAAGAGTTTGCTGCAGTGGCCAACCTGTGCAAGCATCATCAGTTCCCCTTCTACCATTTCAACATGGGGAACGATCTCAAAGCTGTTGATGATCTCCTGGAGTCGGAGAGCAAATGGAGGAGCCAATTCTTATTTGTCAGTGGCTCATGGGAAAACGGCAAGAAAATCAAGACCAGAGAGAATCCAAGCCTTCTCAGGAGTAGATGGAGGAGTGACCGTAAGTTTTTTACTTCAAGTTTCTGTTCGAATCTCTTTTTTTTTTAAGTTAAGTTTGTACTAACCAATTTCTCTTTTGTTTTATCAGAGCTACCAAAGGAGTTCGGGGACTACTTGAAGGCTGGACAGACTACCTGTGGCAAAATCAATACATGGGCTGCAGAGAACTGGGAGAACCGATTCCACAAGGCCTTCACCACTGGAAACCTAGCAAGGTCCCATCTGTGGAACACAACAGGTCGGAGAGACCTAACTTGGGAGGAGCTCTCCACCCAGCCTGATGAAGACATTGTGCTGAGAAGGTCCCACGAGTTGGATGGGACACTCTACCTGCCTGCCCGGGCCAAAGCCCCAAGCAAAATGAAAGGCAGAAGAAAAGGCAAGAAGGTGGTAGGTGATACTGAGAAGGAGGCTCCAACAGATCCAGAGGGGCCAACACAAATTCAAATTGATGCAGCCCTTTTACAAGTGGTGGAGCAGGAGAGCGAAAAGCAGGAAGTGAACCTCCCAAAAACTCCAAGGGCATCCAAGAGGACTCGCAAGCAAGCAAGTGAAAGTGCTGATAGGGAAGCCAAGAATAAAAAGACTTCCCAAGGAGATGAGCTTGCTCTCCGGGATCCGGAGCCCTCCTTTCATATTGACCCGACACTGGCCGAAGAGATCCCAAGGGACTTTCAAGAAGAGATTCCAAGGGAATTCCATACTGATGAGGTTGAGGGGGGAGAGCTTAATTTGGATGAAGTGGACATCACCGGTCTGGGTGGACTTGCAGGACCCTACGTCCCTCCGAGCAGCTCCAATAAGGTCAATTTTAATGGTAAGACTTTCATGGTTTCTAGTGAGAAGGACACTATAGCCCACTCTCTGCTTAGTAATGTGCAGCCAGTTCTCACATTGGAGATGCAAGTCCGGAGTCAAGCAGACACTATCAAAGATCTCAAGCTTGATAAGGAAAAGCTGTCCGGAGACCTCCGCACTGCCACCACCAACGCTGACTTGCTTAAGGAAGCAAATGAAGAGCTGAAGAAGAAGCAAAATGAAAGCAACACAAAGGTTGCCACCCTAGAAGAAACCATTAAAGATCTTCAGGATAAGCTGTCCGGACTGGAGAAGGACCTGACAACCTCAAGGGGAGAAACTGCAGCAAAGGAGAAGCTCATCACCAACCTGACCACTGACAAGATCGCTTTAGAAAATGCAGTGACTCGGGCTGCTGAAGAGAAGGCTGCTTTGGTGAGGGACCAAGAGGCCACAATCAAGGCCAAGATCAACGCCTATGCTAGGGAGATGATACAAAGCGAGGAGCTAATGATTCAAAGGGTGAAGTCTGATATGGTTCTCCTATTTCACGAAAAATTCCCGAAGAGGAGACTGGGGAGCTTATGGCGCTATGTGGATGATGATGACCTTCCATATTATACTATGGTTGACGAGGGATATTCAAGTGAGTCCTCATCTGATAATGAAGAGGAAACCGGAGAGAGCCCAGGTGAAGAAGAGATTGATCCCAAGGGTAAAAAGATAGTCGAAGAGAAGAGTGACATTAAGGGAAAGAAAACAGATGAGGGCGAGCCATCTTCAAAGGCCCAACCTTAATTTGTAATCTATTCTGTTTATCTTTCATTCAAACTAAAGTCCTTGGAAGGCCAAGGCACTCTTTTTGTGATGGTGTCCGTATTATTCGGACAGATTCTTTGTGCTGTATCCTAACTTGTTCAAAAGTCCTTGGAAGGCCAAGGCAATTTTAAGCTTGTTGAATGAATGTTTTTATTTTGTTCAACTATCATCTTCTTTCATTATTTGTTTTAGTTTAGATAGCTGGAATTTAAGTAGCTTTGAGTTATTGCGTTGTGAGAGTGTTTAAGATTCTCCGGGTAGAGTTTAAATAGCCCTTAGACCTTTGAGTCCGGGTAGTATGACAAGGGATAGAATTCTGTAAATACTTAGAAAAATTTGAAGAAGGCATCAAATTTCATTGAAAGCTCTCCGTGCCACCGGAGAGGGGAAGGTATGCCCCCAAATATTTACATGGATATTTAAACAAGTAAATATTTACACAAGTGTTATTCCAAATACATTCGAAGGTGCTCAATATTCCAAGGGTGAGTTAAAATCCTGCCAGCTTTGTCTTCCAACCAATAAGTCCCAGGCTTGATTCTTTCAACTACAGTATACGGACCCTCCCAGGTTGGGGCCAGCTTTCCGAAGAGCTTCTCCTTAGTATGCAAGAAGACCTTCCTTAATACTTTGTCCCCTGGTTGGAAATCTCTTCTTTTAACCTTAGAAGCAAACCTGCTTCTCATCAAGCCCTGATAGTGTGTCACTCTAAGATGAGCTTTAACCCGTCTTTCTTCTATCAAATCAAGTTGATTTCTAACTGCCATTTCATTAGCGTGTCCGGAGAAGTTGTGAATACGAAAGGAAGGGAGTGTTTTCTCTATGGAAGCTACTGCATCCATTCCATAGACCAAGGCAAAGGGAGATTCTTGTGTTGCAGCCCCAGGTGTTGTCCGGTAGGCCCACAAGACTTCTTGTAAATAACTAGGCCACTTCCCAGCAGCCCCTTCCAAATTCTTCCTTAAACCGGACAGTATAGTTCTATTAGCCACTTCAACCTGCCCATTGGATTGTGGGTGGAAAGGTGAAGAAAATCAGTGTTGTATACCCCTTGAGGCACAGAAACTTTCCATTTCTCTATTGTCAAACTGTGGCCCATTGTCTGTTGTTATCCTCTGTGGGACACCAAATCTGCAACATATGTTGGATAGAATAAATTTTATGACAGCTTTTGATGTTGTTCCTTCCAGGGGGGCTGCTTCTATCCACTTCGAGAAGTAGTCAATGGCCACAATTATAGTTTTACGCCCTCCGGACGCCACAGGGAGAGGCCCAACCAAGTCCAATCCCCATCGAGCAAAAGGGATGGGCTCAGAAATTGACTCCAAAGGAATGGCTGGTACATGAATTTCATTGCTGTACCTCTAACATGGGTCACACCTTCTTACCAGCTCCTTAGCATCTTTCATGATTGATGGCCAATAGTATCCGGAGAGTAACACTCTTCTTGTTAAAGCTCTGAATCCACAATGGGCTGATCCTTCACCATCATGCAATTCAGAGAGGACCATCTGTGACTCATGATCCCCTAAACAGCGTAGGAGAGGTTTACTATAGGATTTTTTGTATAACACTTCTCTCAACATAATGAAACCACGAGCCTTGTGTTTCAATGTTCTGGCTTGTGACTTGTCTGAGGGGATAATACCATCGGACAGATATTGTATGAGAGGAGATCTCTAGTCTTGAGGCCGGCTCACTTGTATTTCAAAACCTTCCTCTTTTCCACCCTTACTGAGTTGAATAGAAGGGCTTTCAAGCACATGAATCCATGGGTAGGACTCCGTATATGCTATTGTTGCCAATGAGTCTGCTAGCTCATTTTCTGCCCGGGGAATATGCTCATAGACAACAGCTTTAAACTTTAACGCTTCATTCTTGAGGAGGAGTAAATATTTTACCAACTGCTCCTTTCTAGCCTCAGATTGGCCTAAGGCATGGTGGACAAGTAACTGGGAGTCACTCAAAAGCTTGACCCTTTTAGCCCCACAGATGTGGGCCAATTTCAACCCAGCTATAGTTGCTTCGTATTCGGACTCGTTATTAGACACCCTGAAAGCAAAACAAATAGCTTGGTACATGCTGTCCCCATATGGGGAAGTGAGACATATTCCTGCCCCACATCCCATGGTGCTAGACCCTCCGTCTGTTCGGACAATCCACACTTTCTTGTCTTTTGAATCAGTAGGTTGCTCTGAATCCCTATCGGAGTGGAATTCAACCAGAAAATCAGCCACAACTTGGGCTTTTACTGCTGTTCGGGGGGCAAAGTCTATGTCGAAGTCCCCCAACTCTACTGACCACTTTGTCATTCTGCTTGAAATGTCTGCTTTTTGAAGGACATTCTTTAAAGGGAAAGATGTCCGGACGATGATAGGATGAGCCTGAAAGTAAGGCCTCATTTTTCTTGCAGCTATCACTAGGGCTAATGCCAATTTTTCAAGTTTCAAGTAACGCCTCTCAGCATCAATCAAGCTTTTGCTGATGTAGTACACTGGGTATGGACATCCATCAACCTCCCTTACCAACACAGCACTGATGGCGCAACTTGAAACGGCCAGATACACAATAAGAGTCTCCCCATCAACTGGTTTGAATAAAGTTTTGGGAGAGGAGAGATGTTTCTTGATTTCATTGAATGCCTCACCACACTGCGGGGTCCATTCGAACCCTTTTGCACCCTTCAAAGTTTGAAAGAATGGAGCACACCTGTCCGAAGACCTGGAGATGAATCTGTTCAAGGCAGGTAATCTTCCCGTCAATTCTTGTACTTCTTTAATGTTTCGAGGGGGCTCCATCTGGAATAAGGCATTGAGTTGATCCGGGTCGGGCTGTATTCCATGCTCACTTATGATATACCCTAAGAACTTCCCGGACTGCACTCCGAATACACACTTTTCAGGGTTTAGTTTTAAATTCACTTTTGCCAAGTTGGCAAAAGTTTCTTGGAGATCGGACAAGTGCAACTGCTCATCCACGCTTTTTACCATCATATCGTCAATGTAAACCTCCATATTTATTCCAATTTGATCAGCAAATGCCTTGTTGACTAACCTTTGATAAGTAGCCCCAGCATTTTTCAAGCCAAAATGCATCACCTTGTAGCAATGTAGACCCCTATCAGTGACAAATGTGGTATGCTGTTGATCTTTTGGATCTACTTGGATCTGATTGTACCCGGAGAAGGCATCCATGAAGGAGAGCAGTTTGTTCCCAGAAGTAGAGTCTACCAACTGATCTATCCGGGGAACCGGATACAAATCCTTCGGGCAAGCTCTATTAAGATCTGTGAAGTCGATGCACACGCACCATTTGCCATTTTTCTTCTTTACTAGGACAGGATTGGCAGTCCACAAAGGGTATTGAGATTCTTTAATGTGCCCCATCTTTGTGAGTCTGTCAACCTCTTGTACTATGACATCGGCCTTTTCTTTTGAAAAAGCTCTTCTTTTTTAAACCAATGGTGCCACATCCCTCCGGACAGCTAGGTGATGGGATATCACCTCTGATGGAACTCCAGTAACATCAGCATTGCACCAAGCAAAAACGTGCTGATGGTCTTTTAAAAATTTCAACATCTCTTGTTTCAACATTAGTGGCATCTTGGACCCTATCTTAACACTTTTACCTTCTTCCAAACAGTGTGTTTCAACCTCTTCAATTGGGATCAACACTCCGGGGGTCTCCCTGGGGTCATCAATCTCACCCTCACCCCCAGAAAGGCCCTCAAACTGCTATTGATCATTTATTCGGACTGCCCCCAGCGTTCGTGGAGCCAAGGCAGTGGCATAGCATCCTCTTGCAACCTTTTGGCTGCTCCGGACAACCCCAACCTGTCCCTGAACAACATACTTTAAACACTGATGGACTGTTGAAGCCACTGCATGCATCCTAGAGAGCCAAGATCTCCCTAGAATAGCATTACAGCAAGTGGGACAATCCACTACGATGAAGAGTATTCTAACCATTTTCTTGAAAGGGCCCCTGCCCAATAACACTTCTTCTTCAAACTCCCCGATCACATCGGCTGAGCTGCCCGTGAAACCCACGATCGATCTGTCTGACTTTTGAATCACAGCTGGATTTTTCATTTTCTTATAAGTGGTTAGGAAAAGGATATTGGCAGAGCTTCCAGTATCCACCAGAATTCGCCTTATCTCATTGCCCCCTATAGATGCTCCTATGACAACAGCATCCTCATGAGGGCCAGCAATATCTCTCAAATCATCCTCATCGAAGACTATGAATGGGAATGAGTTTGGTGATTGATAAGATGTCATGCCTCCTTCTAGCTAGGAAGCCAAATTATGAACATGCCTCTTTCTTGAAGAAGCAGTAGGAGCAGTCATCGTGTCCCCTCCGAATATTGTAAGTGACTCGAAGAATTTAATGAGCCCGGGGACAGACCTAGCACACTCCTCTATAGCACCCACCCTGTTTCGTGTTGGATCAGGATCCAAGTACTCAGATTCCACATCAAACCTTTCCACTATTACCATGGCCACCTCCGGGGCAGCATTACTTGGACCAACCCGGTGAGTGTTGTCAGGCCTGTTGCCTCCTCTTCTTTTAACGTATGCACCCAACTTTCCCCTTTCAATCAAATTTTACACCTCTTGTTTCAATGCTATGCAATCATCAGTGGTATGCCCAATATCATTGTGGTATTGGCAAAAGGAGTTGTTACGATGCTCTTTGGGAGTCTGCAAGGTTGCCGGTCTCCGGTAGTGTACCTCATCTTTTGTTTTATCGAAAATGGTGGCCACACTTTCTTTAAGTTCTGCGAACCACTCCGGTTGGACCCATGGCCCTCTTTTGTTCCTGGATTGTTGACTTTGAGCAGGAGCAGCTGGCTGAGACTGAGCTTTTGCCCTACCATGCCCCTGTTCGGTTTCTCTTGCTCTGTTCCCGGACTGGTTTTGATTTGGAGTTGGTGCCACCGGAGTGGATCTCACCTGTCTGTGTACCCTGGTCTTCTTTGTTTCATCAACGTTTATTTGCTTGCCAACTTGATTTAGAAACCCTCCCCAAGTCATGGCCTTCTTTCTGGTCACCGAATCAGCCAGGTTGCCTGGGTTCAAACCTTGCCTTAGGGATGCTATTGCCACCTGTTCGAAGCAATCAGCCAACCCGTTCTTTGTGTTCACGAAACGACTTATATACTCCTTTAATGACTCATTTGGCTCCTGGTCACAATGGATTATTGTGTCTCCATTGCCCTTCAGCTCCTTACTCCCCACAAACTGCCTTCGAAAGGCCACCCAAAATGTGTCAAAATCTTTAATACAACCTTGAGGCAGGCTGTTGTACCATTTCAGAGCACTGCTCGTAAAAGATTGGGAGAATGCCCTACACAGTAGTTTATCATCATCATCAAAGTTCATCATGAAGTTCTTGAATTGCTCCAGGTGATTGTCCGGATCAGTACTGCCATCGTACTTCTCCATCTTGGTGCTGTCAAACCTCTTAGGGAGGTTCCCGGACAGAATCTTAGAAGATAATTGAGATTGCCTCCAGTTTCTTCCACGACTGAACACCGTATCCTCATTGGGAGTTGCAAAGATACCTGGTTCATCGTGAAAAGCGAAAGGATCCATCAGCATCCGGTCCACATGCCTCCGGCTATGAGATGATCCTTCTTTTGCTTTTGCTTCTTCTTGGTCCATCAGCTGCTTTTGCTTCTTCTTGGTTCGACCCTCATCACTGGTGGAGGACAAGGATTTTTCATTTCCCTCACTGTCCGAAGAGCTGTCCGAAGATTCTGAACTTGAGTCAGAGCTCTCCACAGGCTTGGACCGGTGAGACGTTTTAGAACTAGCATGTGTCTTTTTGGTACTTACATGAGTTTTCGAAGCCTCAGGCTCTCTAGGGTTGTTGGTGTGATGAACAACCGATGCCTTGGACTTTTCTTTCACGCCCATTTTGGCCTTTTCAGCCCTCAGAGCTTCTATTTGAAGCTTTAACCTGTCACGCTCTTGGACAGTATACTCATCGTTTTCTTCCACCACTTCGAGCAAAGCTGGTGGAAGCTCTGGATTATCCGGATTCATTCGGACAGAATTTCTTGGCAGGTTTTGAATGCTTGATTCAGGCACCTCTCTCCTTTCACTGTGGTCGCCAATTTGGTGTGGAAAATAATCGCCTGAGGGTAGGCTAGTAATTTTAAGTGGAGTTTCAAGGTGGTACAGGGGTGTTTAACGGTGGTGTAAGGTGTTTCAAGGTGGAGAGATAATTAAGCAGCTTGGTAGCAGTTAATTTTCATTACCCATAGTTAATGCTAGTGGTTGGGTATTTATAGTGTGATGTTTGGGCCCTTATGGGCTTTCTGGTCAAGTTTAATGGACCCGGGTCATGTTTAAAGACCCATGAGTTCTAAGCAAGAGGACAGGTAGCTTAGTCAGGAAGTGTTTAGGTTTTTTAGTACTTTAGTCATAGTTCGAACAGCCTTAAGTTCACAGTGTTCGAAGTGATCTGTCCGGTCCAAATCACCTGTCCGGTTTATGTTCTTAGTGCCTGTCCGGTATTCGGAGAGTTTTAGACTGATTTGCCCTTCCGGGGAGTATCTTGAATTCAGACTCATCAATATATAATGTCTTGTATAATAAAAAAAGAGATCATAAGTTTTTTTTTTCTTTTTTGGTGAATACAAATATTAATTAATAGTAAAATAGATGTGCATACAAGTACCTAGGGCATACCCCGAGGAAATACAATGACTTAAAATAAAGTCAATAAAAGAAAGTGGTAGAATATTAGATAAGGAGATAAGTCTTAAAGATAGGATATATAGATGAAATATCTAACAGAAGACCCGAAGATGAGAAACATTCGTTGAGGAGGGCGTGACGTGAAGCATCCCCATCAATCCAAGAGGGAAGATGTCATAACTCGAATAAAAAATCCAAGCTCCAGCTTGTACTGAAGATACTTGCAACAAATTATTGTAATTGTTAGATTTAATTAAAAACTACGACTGCCAGCCAATCTTGGTACCATGGAATCTGAATCAGAGATCCGATAAGATTTGGAATGAAATCGAAGAAGCAATGACTGGAGCGGATCCAAATATTCTTGAATTCCACTCTTTCCAAACGTGGTAAATAACCGCGTTGAAACAAGTGCGCCAAGTACATTGGTCTCGAGCATTAGACCATCTTGACGCCTCAAGAATCCAAGATTTCCAGCAAGAGGGATGGAATGGAAATCCAAGTTTAATACTTGTAGAAGTCCAGATACTCTAAGCGAAACTACATTCAAAGAGGAGATGAGATGTAGATTCCACGTCAGAATTGCAAAGGGTGCATACAGTAGGGGTGTTGGAGCCCCAACTAAAAAGCTTGTCTCTGGTGTCAAGCTTGCCCTTAATATCCAGCCAAGATATAAAGGAATGACGCGGAATGTTATATTTGTTCCATACTAACCCCGCCCATCCCATCTCTGGGTTAGGCATACGAATGGCGTTGTACGTGTCTTTTATTGTGAACTTGTTGCATCCATCCTTAGCAACCCAGAATGGAACGTCCCTCGAGAGGGTGTTAGGTTGGGGAAGAGTGAGGATAAGCTTGTGGATTTCTTCAAGATGAGCGCAACTTCGAGCTCGAGCCGATCTCAAATTTGCAGGCCAGTTCCATTCACCATTTCTGATGATGTCGGAAACCATTAGATTATTTCCCAGACGGGAGTCACTAATGATTTCAGAGCCGTAGTGGATCGCGAGAGAGGAGGAAAGGAGCCACGGGTTATGCTAGAGCGAAGTATTTAATCCATTTCCGATAGCCATCCTGTACAAATTACGAGTCAAATGTCGCAGACGAAGAATTTTCCTCCAGATCCAAGAGGGGGAGGAGCCAATAGAAACGTCCCAAAAACTTTTATTTTTTATTTTTCAGTTTTAATCCAATCACACCAGATGAATTGGTTCTTATTACTTACAATAGACCAGAGATGCTTAAGAACAGCCGGCTGATTCCAGGTTTTTAAATCTAGGATCCCAAGGCCGCCCTCTTTATAAGGAGTGGTAACGGTGGACCAGGCCACTTTGGCCCAATGGATTTTCATAGACGATCCAGACCAAAAAAATCAACGAAGGTATTGGCTTAGCTCTTTAATTATCCTAGAAGGAAGGATAAAGATCGAAGACCAATAAACCTGACCCGCAAATAAGACAGATTTGATTAATTGGAGCCTTCCTGCGTAGGAGATGTGCTTGGAAGTCCAAGAATCAATACGGGAGGTAATTTTGTGCAGCAGGGGACGACAATCCGAGTGAGTAAGTCTACCAGTGAGAAGAGGAACTCCGAGGTATTTCACTGGGAGAGAGCCTTCAAGGAAGTTCAAAATTGGTAAAATATTGGATCTAAGGTGATGGTTAATACTAGAGAAGAAGATATGAATTTTCAAGGGATTGACTCTAAGACCAGAGAGAAAATAGAAGTCATCCAGAGCTTCTTTAATGATATTATGAGAATGGGTGTCACAATGACAGAAAATCATCAGATCATCTGCAAAGCAAAGGCTCTGCTTGTGACATTTCCAATGGAAACGTAAATTCCCATCTTGACTTTTCTCTTTGAGAATGCCAGAAAGCACTTGCATGAAAAGCATAAAAAGGAGAGGGGATAGGGGATGACCTTGTCTGAGATCTTTTTTTCCCTTGAAGTTACCGTTAATGTCTCCATTAATAATAATAGAGTAAGAGGGAGATGAAATGCACTTGATAATCCAAGTGATCATCTTCTCAGGAAAATGCATCGCCACTAGAATGTCAAGAATGAGGTGCCAGTGAACATTATCAAAGGCTTTCATTATGTCAATTTTGAGAGCTACCCGTTTGCCTCTTCCATTAGCATGATATCCCCTAATAAGCTCTTGGGATAAAAGGATATTATCAGAAATGTTCCTTCCCGATACAAAGACTGATTGGGAAGAATCAATAAGGTAGGCAAAAGAATCTTTGATTCCATTGGCCAGAATTTTGGAGATGATTTTATAAACTACATTGCATAGAGCAATTGGTCTAAAGTCGGCTGGCACAGAAGGAGAGTCTTTTTTGGGGATAAGAGCGATAGTGGTTGCATTCCAAGACTCTATCAGAGATCCAGCGAGGAAGAACTCTTGGACACCCTTACAGATGTCTGGGCTAACAATGTTCCAAGTTGACTTAAAAAACTAGAGTTAAAGCCATCAGGACCAGGAGATTTGTCCCTATCAATACTGAAAAGCGCGGATTTAATTTCAGCACAAGAGATCTCACGGGTCATTAATTCTTTATCGACATTTGTTACTTTAGAAGAGATCAAAGGAAAGACTTTAGTAAGGCCTGGGTAATTGGCGGAATGCTTGGTACCCAGGGAGTTCTAAAAAAAGTTCACAAAAACTTTGGAAACACTAGCAGGGGAAGAGACAGTGATACCATGATTATCAGAAATCGAGATGATTTTATTACGGAATAGCCGGACTTTGATACTTTTGTGGAAGAATTTAGTATTCCTATCCCCCAGCTTAATCCAATTATGTCTAGATTTTTTCTTAAGAAAGGATTCTTTAGTTCGACTTGGAAATATGAAAGATGCGGAAGCCTCAATTTCAATTGATACTAAACTAGGGTTGAGAGGGTCATTGGCTAGCTTAGCATGAGTCTCAAACAAAGTTTTTTGAGCATTAGAGACTCTGGAGGTAATGTCACTAAACTCCTCACGATAAAGCTTTGCTAGCTCAGACTGCAGACGCGTGAGCTTATCAGAGACTATCCTCATTCCAGAGGAAAAGATAGGGTAGTTCGAACTATTGATAACAATGTCCTTGAACTGGGGATGAGATTGCCACATGTTGAAATAACGAAAAGGTTTTTTCCTCCTTGGGCATGGAAGCCTAAGATTGAGGGTAAAAGTAGTGTGGTCTGAAGTGCGAAGATATCCAAAGTGGACATGGGACGTAGGGAAAAGGTCATCCTAATCAGAGTTGACAAGGACGCGGTCTATTTTGGAGAGGATGGGATGGGAAGGTTGTTTATTAACCCATGTGAAAGGAAATCCACATGAACGGAGATCACTGATTTCACATTGGTAACAACAATTATTGAATTCATCAATAGTTGAGGACCAAGAGTCATTGGAGCCAAGACGCTCATCAGGGTGACGGATAGCATTAAAATCCCCAAGGGAAACCCAAGGATAGTGGTTATCATGCTTGGAGATGTCAATTAGGGCGTTCAAAGCAGAATACGATCAAGTGCTTCGTTAAAAGCATAGATAGCAGTGAGATTGAAAGAGGCTCTATAATTATGACATTTAGCAAAGCAATGAATATATTGAGGAGACTGGGAGATCCTAGTAATCGTAATAACACTAGGATTCCAGGTGATCCAAATTCTTCCCAAGGGATGAGACGAGTAATTGGTTATAACATGCCAAAAGGGGACCATTTTTCGGATTATAGGGTCGACTTTATGAATTTGGACTTTGGTTTCTATTAGAAATATTAAAAAGATATGATTACTAATAATAAAATCAGTGACATCATTTTGCCTCACAGGGTCTTTTAGACCCCGCACATTCTAGGAAACTATATTCATAAATAAAAAACTTACAGTGAATCAGCCGATGATCGTGTCGGAGGACAATACATTTTTACCCTTATCTTTGGCTACAACCGAGCAAGCCCTTTTGGACGTGAGAGAAAAATAACACGCGTACCTATATGATTTATTTTTGGGAACGACAAAGCAAAATTAAAGGAATCCACCTTATAAATCACATGCATACCCATGTGATTTATTCTCGGAAACGGCAAAGCAAAATTAAAGGGGTTCACCTTATAAATCACATGCGTACCCCCCATGTGATTTATTCTCAGGAACGACAAAGAAAAGCTAAATACCTTAAGGACCGCGGAGGTAATAAGCCCAATTACAGAGACAAGGAAATTGTGATTAAAGCTCAAAGTAGACAAAATGTGGAGCTTTTCACGGGTTTTGAGGACAGCCTCATTTGCTTGAAAAGCAACAGGCTCTTCTTACCAAACTTACTGACCAAACCATATCGGAACAAAGCCGTAATCTGCTCCTTACTCCAAACCGCACATAACTCAACAACGCGCCTCACTTGATAAAACCAGAACTGGACTCTGCGCCGAGCCGATTTCGTACTGAGCCAAACCAGAATCGCCACCGAGCTAGACCCTAACCGTACCTGATAATGCTTTAGTATCGTAAAACCAACATCACTCTCACAAGCGAGTCTCTGTTAACCAGAGCTAACGCCAAACACGATATGCCTGAACAGGGCGCGTCTCTGCTCCACATACGAGAACTCCTTAGTCGAGAACTCCCTAGTCGAGAGTTTTGAAGACCAGACCTACACCTCTGCACCTCTTTTGAAAAAGGTCGAGCGCAACCCAAAACCTTACCTTCGAAGAACAACACCACCCTGAACCATTCTGCCCACTGCGAAGGCTCAACGGAGCACGAAAGAAACAGACCATCCGTTAGAGGTTTTAGCAAATCCATCGGAGAAGAATGATGAACCACCGAAAGGATACCAAAGAAATTCACTTCCGGCGAGCATAGTAGAACCGAAAGGGAAATCGATTTGCAATACGAATAATAGAGCCATAACAAAGAAGAGTCAAGTCGAAAAAGAATGGGGTGTTTGCCGTTGCCGACATTCGATGACGGCAAAAAAATCAGCAACGGTGAAAAGAAACACCATATAGACTTATTCGGCATAAAGAGAAGGATGGGAGCAACCATGGTTTTCAGGCCATGAGGCCTGAAACCCGTCGGAGAACAAAAGAGTTAACGTTAAAAGATTTGTTACCGTTGGAGGCAGAGAGAAAAGAAGGATAAGCGCAAAAAGATCATAAGTTATCTTTGTTATTAGATCTTATTCTAATTAGAATTAGTATTTTTTACTAATTATATATTTAGTAATTGATAATATTTTTTAATAATAATATGTAAACAATTATTGATGTTTTTAAATAATAATATATTAAACTTATTTTCGATCATTATAGGATATTATATACTCTATGATATATATTCTTATCCATTTTAATATTTAATATCAATTTTAATACTAATGTTAGATGTAAGCTATACTTTCTAAATGAGTCTGTTATATTAATTAGATTTCTATATTGATTAGATATTCTATATTAATTATATTTCTATTTTAATTAAATCTTAGATTAATTTGGTCTCCTATATTAATTAGATTTCCTATTAATTTGATCTTTTATATTAATTGTATTACTTATTAATTTTTGTAGGGAATATGAGATTCGCATATTCTGCCTTTGTATATAAGTAAGAATAACCGATCTCCACACTAGTATGATATTGTCCGTTTTGGTCTCGAAAAGCCGCACGACTTTGCTTTTTGTCCACTTCGAAAAGGCCTCACACTAATGAAGTGTATTCTTAACTTATATACTGATCTTTTTCCATGTTTAACCGATGTGAGATGTGGGACTTTGGTCGCACCTAACAATTGTGTCTTTTATACTAATTAGATTCTTTAATTAAAGGATTAAGATTTATCACAACTGACCTATAAATAAAGCAAGATATTGCTTTGCATTTTGTGGCGTGATGCGATCTGAGCTGCATATTTCTTGAGAGAGAGACTAGCTCTATGTCATTTGAGAGATAAGTGAGGTTAATGATAAATACTGAAGATAGGGTTCTGTGAATCATGAGTGATTGAGTCCTTTGTGTTTCAAATTGTTTATGTAACCATACTGATTTATAAAAGGAGTTCGAACCACGTTAAATCTCGTGTTGTGCGATTGATTTACTTTATGTTCTTTCTTTTTAACTTTGGTCTTTAAATAAGGTAAGAAATGAAGCTCGTATTACCTCCTACAACTTCTCTGGTAGGTGTTCACCAACTGTTAGTCACTGCTTCGTCCGAGTGGTTGACCTAGTGAGTCTTGTTAGGGCTGGGTCAGATCTTTTTCAGATATTAATGATTTACCTAACAAGTGGTGCGGTGAGTGTGGAGATCTGATATCAATATTTATTGTTGGTGAAGAAGACAAAGTAAAAAGACGAAGATCACGGATCTTGGAATAAAGTCAAGCATAGTCATAATAATGGATTTCATGAGGGAAGTATTAGAAGAAGCGGCTAGTGTGGGGAATGGATCTGCTAGGATTCGATTGGAGGCAGTTGAAGGCTTGTCGAAGCAGTTAAAAATTCAATCAACGAAGTTTCTGAAGAGGTTTAGGACTGACAATGTGTGGTATTAGTGAACCGTCCATTAACTAGCTATTGTTCTGAATTTGTTATTCATAGGCGCACAATCTTGAATAGTACACCGAAGCATGGAATAATTGAGAGGATGAGTCGTAACTTACTTGGAGTAAGGGTTATGTTTCTAAAAACTAGACAGAACAAGAGATTGAGTGAATGAGCTGTTTGGGATAGCTAACATCGTCAACATGAGCCCCTGGACTTTTGATCGTCATTGAGATATAATAGATATCGAAGGTGAAGACAGCCACCACCGGTCTTCGACACTATGATTGGGGAGAACCTTTCATCCAATCCAATACCTCAACCCCCTCTGTCTTCCACCATTGCCATTAATATTTTCAACCCTGCATCTTCACTCTTTGTTTTTAGAAATAGAGGAATAAGCCTCATTCAAAACTCAAATCAAGGTGGACACCAAAGAGAAATATTTAACCATTGTTAAAACAAAATTTGCCTAAAAACAGATCACTGAAAAATCATCCTACAATCTTAACCAAACCACAAAAGTCAGAAATAATCAAATTTTCGCAAAAACCTCACCAAGAACCCTACTTATCAGTCTATGTCACAAAACATAAAACATCAAAATTTCCGAAGAAGCTACAAAGGTTGCTACGAATAAATTCTAACATGGTAATGTTCAAATTCAAGACCATGAAGGACATAAATTAATTCAGTTTGCGGCCATAAACAAGTAAAGTCTTCTTTCCATTTTTGAATATAGTTCAATTTATAAATTCTATTGAGACTATCCTCATTTGAATATTGTTCAGAAATTTCTGAATGATTTTGGGTGCTTAGGAGAAGTATAATATTTTATGGTGGGACTCTAGACATATATTATTAAAATTTTACTATCAAGAAGATTTGGAAACGTAGTGTCTGGCCAATAAGAAAACATACAATGCAAATCCTTAAATGAATTCTCTTTTTAACATTAAAAAATAACCTTTTACTAAACCACTTTGGATAACCTTCCCCAAGTTTCCTGAATATATGTACAACAAGGATAGTATCAACTCTATTACAAAATCAGTTTGAACACCACTAACTGTATGGGTACCCCCAAAAAAAATAGAGCAAAATTTCATTGTTGTAAGGTTTGGCTAGAACTTGATGTTAAAAAACTGATCTAGTAGATTAGGATAAGTTTGAGAAAATTGAGGTTTTTGGCAGGATATAATATATGGAGGTATACCTTCTTATTGCTTCAAATATTTTCACTTAGGGCATAAGGCCTCAGAATATAAGAAACTAAATATACTCATAGATGGTGAGAACCTAAGGAAAACCCAAGTACAAACTCGATCTTCTGATAACCACAATCAAATACAAACTGTTCAAAATAGAATATGGATTCCTAAGATTAAATCTATCATTATAAATTATAAGATATTTGACGAAAATTTTAGCTCTCAAATTGAAACAACTACTTCGAGAAATGTACAACTAAACATTTCTCAACCTACAGAATCAAGCAAAAAAGACAAATCAAAGGAACCAATGAACAAAAAAAGAAATTAACTAAAGAAAATTATAATAAATCTCACATACTTCAAGACTAGGACAAATTTTCTTTAGAGAATAGACACAAAGAGATTATAGAAGCCTTGCAGTGTATTAAAACTAATATTCTCTTTTCTTCAATCAACAATTTTGACAATCCAGACATGGAGACATCTCATTGTCAAAGGACCATAAAAAATATTCGAAAATCTATTGTTCTAGGTAAAATATAAGAAGAAAAATAGCATAAGAACATCTAAGAATGTAAAAATAAAATCCTTCAAATGCCCAATTCATACCAAGACTATACAATTTAAAGGGTCACAAAGACCCTATTCTAGTTCTTTAAAATGACAATCAAAATCCTAAATTCGAATGCTAGATGTTTGGAAAATAAGCTTTTATAAGAAAAATCAAATCCACCAAAAAACTCAAAAAGTAATTGGTTTGCTAAATGGATTTTAAAATGCAAAAAGAAATTTGATTTCAACCTAGCTAAGCTTCTGCTGAATTAAAATCTATTACATTTCTTGAAATATAAATGTTAAATTTCTAAAGATAGAGGATTGATCGATACAATTCAAGAAGGAAACCAAAGTAATCTAGATACATCACAAAAGTGATTCAAGAAGGAAACCAAAGTAATCTAGATACATCACAAAAGTGTTAGAAGAATAACTTGACATTTTCTGATTTTTTTTTAAAGGTTTACCCGTTTTAGCTTTACTGATTTCCAGAGATTCTTAAATGTTTATCTTCATCTTTCGGAAAAAAACTTTAGCACTAATATCATCTTTATAATTCTCTACTAATCACATAAAATTTATTTATACATTATTACTAACATTTGTTTAAACACGTATCACTACCTAACTTTATTTTATTTATAAAATATATTTTTTTGTAAAAACAACCATTTATAGATAAAATTTTATAGAAGAAATTATGAGAAGAATAAAAAATTCAACCGGTCATTATTGATACACAAAGAATCAGAAGAGGTTTAACGGGTGGTTAACTCTAATTTTTTTGAAAAAATGATTTACAAAAATTTTAAACCGAAAAAACTTCAATTTGACAACAAATCTTAAATATTTATTCAAAAACGAAATACCTGTCACGATTCATTCTATATAAACTATGTTTCCATCATAAATCAAGTTCAACGGATCTCTATCACAAAAACATTTCGGTCAACGAACATGGTGTTTCTACCCTCTTCTTCTCCTGACTGATGATGCAGCTTATGATTCCGGTGGTTTATACACCTCCTAAGGTGTGAAATTTAGAATTAAATAAGATTAAATACCTGCTTCTTCAAAGTGAGGAAGGTACCACCACCGCCGTGGATATCGACGGATTGGAACCATCTACATTAGGGTCTTTGACCAGTGGCGGATATTTTAAAAGGTAGGGGTCGTCGTCGCCCCACGGTAGGTTAGAATACCGAAGAATATATTTTCCCGGTAGCCCCACGATAGGTTAGAATACTGAAGAATATGTTTTTTCTGGATACAGTGAAAAATAGTGTCGATTTTTTTTACTTTTGGATAACGTGTTTTTGACGTTTATGGTTTCAGTTTGACCGGTTGGATTGTAATTTATTTCTATGGTCCAAGAAAAATATATGTTGGAATAATGAAATAGTTTTGGTATTATATTTTACTTTTGCTTCTCATTATGCTTAATTTTTTTTATGTTTATAGATCTTTTTTAGATAGAATTGGATATACCTATAGCCTTCACTTATCATAATAGTAAAAGTGATTTGGGTTTTTTACTCTACACACCAAATGAGTTTTTCCATATAAATTTTTTGTGTCTTGATTTATTTTATTGTTGATTATTTATTTTATTAGGTTTGTGATTTTATTTAGTTAATAAATTTGTGAATCGTTATTGTTGAATTGAGTTTCTTGTTTATTTGGTTGATTATATTAAAGTTGATATACTATTTAGGTACAAACATTGGTATTACAACTCCATATCTAGATAAGAAAATATTGTTGCTGAAATTCTCTGATGTCGAACATGATGAAACGTTAGCACCTCTTATTCGTTTATCTAGTTTCGTTACTGTCTCTTACTCCTCAACCGGAAAATTTCGCAAATCTAGAGTTTTCAATTCTATCGATTTCCTAATGTTTCAAGCTAGCGTTGGGTCGCTTGATCTCTTCCGAGTTAGTAGCAGAACTGCTGCAGATCTTGAAGGAAGTAATGGCGCTTCATAGAGGATGTCGATTCTCTCTCATAGCTATCATGCAATTACTTCATAGCACAAGAATACTATATTAGTGTGTTGTTTTGGTATAATAAGCTGTAAATTTTATATATAAATGAAAAGGTAAATAAAGTTTATGGGGATTTTCGCCCCGCTACAAAGAGGATCTGATTTCGAGAAAGCAGTTATATTAGGGTTACATTTAAGTAAAAACGAAGCTACAGAGGGAGGGTTATCTTTGTTCTGTGGAAACGGGAATGGAGATCCCATAGTATGGTATAGGCTACAGCTAAGTTTGGAGCCGACGTGGTGTTGAAGATCTGTGAATTTTGTTCTCTCTAAATGTGATATATATATGGTTGAGCAGAACGTGGTTTTCTATAGGGGGGTTGCTTTGTTGGGATGGTAGGACTAGGAGCTAGCAGTATCCAACCAAGTGTCCCAAGATAAGGGGCAGGAAGGGATAAGTAGCTTGCGGCAGATGTTTTCCCAGATGAAAGAGGAGTATGGGCATAAAATGAGAAGGTGTTCCAAGGATTCAAGATGAGTTGAGCAGAGGACATAGTTGAGATCTATAGCAAGACCCCAGCTGGTAAGCTTGTTACAAGTGGTTAGTTTTCCTTAGATGGCCATCCATGAAATAAAGGAGTGTCTAGGGATGACGTATTTGTTCCAGATTAGAGAGCCCCACTAGACTTTTGATTGGGAAGGTCGAATGGTAATCTGTGGTTTGGACTTGTTTGAGATCCAAATGAAGGTGTCTTCCGTGTCCAGGGCAGGGGGAGGGCGTTGAGAGCAGCTTGGATTTCGGTCAGGTTGGTTTGCATGTGTCTATTCTAAGCTCGAGCATGGGAGGGCCATCGCCAACGACCGTTGTCGATGAGGTCGGAAACACGGGTGATATTACGGAGACGACCCAAATTGACAATGCTAGGGCCATATCGATTGACAAGAGAGCAAGGGAATAGCCAGGGGTCATGCTAGATGGAGGTGTTGACGTCATTTCCCACGATTACCTTGTAGAGGTGCGAGGCTTGGCGTCTGAGGTTCAAGATTTTTCTCCCGACCCAACTAGAATTAGTATGGGGTGGGAGAGTCCAGAAGCTTTTTGATTTTATCTTCTCTAGATCCATTGAGACTAGATAAAAAAATTTCCTTTGGTAATAATGGACCATAAGATTTTAAGAGCAACCGCTTGATTCCAAATTTGTGTTATTATTTTTGTATTCTTCAATAAAATAAAATTGTTGTGATTAATTTTTTTTATAAAACATATATTTCTTGTGTTATTAGTAATTTGTTAGATTTTGAAACTCTTTTGTATTTATAAGTTTTTTTAAGAAAAATGTATCATTTTTGGTGCGAGGTTATATTATAACTTTAAAAGGCGGACAATTAAACTCATATATATGGTTGTTTGTTATTTTTTATTAGTTGAATTTTAAATCTCTTTGGTCATTAAATCTTTGATCATACTAAAATAATATTTTTATAGTTAATCGTTCAAAAGTATAATTGTAATCGTAACAGCGCGCAGGAGATACTAGCTAATAATTGGGTAATCAAACATTGTTTCACGAGCCTTCTCTAATTTATTATTTTTTATCTTGTTTTTTTTTCTTTAGAGATAAAGAAGGATATGATAGCTTTGGAGTATATTTCTTGGTTTCCTTGCAGTGATGTAGGTATTGGTGTTGTCTCTCCTTACAAAGCAACGAAGATTGATATGTAACATTGGTGAAGAACTTTGTTACCTGTTTTATATATTTGCTTGATTAATATGATGTTATATTATTCTAACAGCTACAAATGGAAAAATAGTTGGATTATATTTTGCAGGAAAATATAAACATTCCAGAGATTTTCAACCAATTTTAATTGATTTTTACAAAGACATTTGTTCCATGAACTCAAGATTGTTTTTGTCCAAAACACTCTTCAAGATACAGACTCGTTTGAAAACTCGTTTTTTAAGATGCCATGGGTGAAAATGCAATTCTGGGAAACTTTTTGAAAGCGACTCAATACCGTATCTTATTTTCATCGGTGTAAATGGAGATATTTTGACCACTCAAGGAATTGATATGGTCGTGGAATATAGACCAGAAAAGTATCCATTTGATTTAGAAATGATGAACTAAATTATAGAGAACCAAAAACCAGAACAAACCCTTAAATCTCTTTTGGTTTTTGAGTCCGCAATTTTGTACTTTCATCTGAGGAACAAGGTACTAGTATCATACTAGAAGGGAGGATTATCAGACTCCTTTTCTACGAAGCCAGTTCGACTCTATATATTAATTATGCGGGACACTTAGCAACTATACATAAGGAGTTAGGAGGAAAATTTGAACCATCTACGTGGATTTAGCGAATGATGAAGATGAATTCGCGGATCATTGCGAAACCAAACCTTGGCTTGCGGTTTCTTTTAGTTGCAAATTTTGAATTAAATTGTGTCGTATTTTTTAGGTAATTACTGTCCATGCGTTGGTCATTCTTCGACCGGATGGGAAGACATTATGTTCAAATGGAGTAGATGCAATTTAACTATATGGGAATCTTGTGTACCCTTTTACTAAAAACAACTTGTAAAAGCGGGAGCAAAGGAGAAAAATTGGTAAAAAAACATGACAGGTCTTCCATATTTGTCAGTTGTCTCACGTCGATCTTTATATTTTACCTTTATAATAAATAGGTCTTCTTTGTTTTAAAAAATACAATAAATATGTCCTTATTGACCTAGTCCAATTTTTCTCCCATAAGTACTTTTTAACTTTCCATATCAACGTCCACGCACGACGCTGATATGGCACCAATAAAAAAAATTAATTATTTTTTTACTTTTACCTAACTCTAATAACCTAAATTCTAACCCAATCCCAACCTAACTAACCTAATAACTCATCCCATGCCCAACTAACTTCATTAAAGCTAGTCCAAGAGTAACTAAGTCACAACCCAATTTTTAATGACCCACCAACCTTAAAACCCATAATTAAATAATCCACTAACCCAATTTCTCCCCACAATCCTTAATTTTTTCATTATTCCCAAATCATATCTCTATATAGGTATTCGAACTATTGAGATACCAATCAAGTAAAAAAATACCTTTTCACTGACTATCACGAATTACTCGTGAATACTAACACATACAAGTTTCGCACTTCTTTCTGCACTGAATGAAACGTCTTTCTAAAGACGAAAATTCCTTCAAAACTCTCTATCAATGACGTGATCTGAAAACTTATTTTGAGATCTATCTTTAGTAGATAGATTGATGAAACCAAAGATTAACCGAAGAGATGAGCTCGAAACTGAAGCAAAAACTCTAAATCTTGAATCGAGCCTGCAAATCAAAATCCTTTTGTAAACTTTTTGGTTGGCTAGATAACAAAAGAACGAATATAGCTGTATACAAAATAAAAAAAAATCGGAAGAAAATCAATGGAGATATTGTGAATGAGTAGTATAATGCCTTGAAAATGTAATGTGTTCGGCAATACAGTTTTGTGTCATTGACAGTGAAGCTATAATAGGTAATGTCATCTTTAGTCTTGTGTATATGAGCCGATTATGACCATTATCTAGTAAGTCTATTTATTTCATACAGTTAGATTACTAGGACTACACAAAAACACAATTTGAAATTTGCAATCATTTTCTATCATAGCGAAACACTTTTCTATGGCGGCGCCCATTGACGTAGACAATTTTCGAACCACGTTAAATCATGTGTTCTTTTTCTTTTATGTCCTTTATCAGTGTTCTGTTTTATTTGTGTTATATTCTTGAACCATTTGTGATAAATTTCATAATATTTTATAACAGGAGAAGATGAATACGCAACTTAAGTAGTTGAAGTTTCCAAAAATATGTAAAAAAAATAAACGAAATTGAATGGTGAAGTTGATTTTTTATTCATTCATAGAATTTTCTTAACAACCAACCAAAAAACTAAAAAGATAATATATGGATACATTTTATAAAAATATTATATGTGGTTTAAATAGTATTCAACGACTACCTATAAGGTGAGGATTAAGACAAATACAGAAACATGGAAACTGAATGTGTGGAAACAAATTGAACTTTTTTCTTCGAAACAAGAAAATATAAATGGCAGTTTTTAAGTTGATCTAGGTTTTTTATATCAAGATTTGGGTATAATGAGAGAATTAAGGATGGTTGGGAGAAAATGGGTTAATGGATTATTTAATTTTGGGTTTTAAATTGGGTGGATTACTTTGTTTTTAATTTTAATTTTTTAAAGGTCCTTATCTTTTAAATTGGGTGGGTTTTAATGTATTCTATATGGAAAATTGGGTTTTCCATATAGAATACAGTAACCAACTTTGTTTTTAATTGTAATTTTTTAAAGGTCTTTATCTTTTAAACCGTAACTCAAAAAAAACAATCCGAAAATACCATTGGTTTTATTTTGTTAAGATGAACAAAACTAGTACCACTCATGATATGTTTTGAATTTTTTAAGAAAAAAATATATTTTACACACGTTTCTTAGTTATATGGTTTCACATCTAGGGACTCGTTTTGCATCTATCAAAATAAAGAAGGTTTTGCATCTATCAAAACAAAAGAGGTGTCTCATCCAACAAAATAAAGAAGGTTTTGCATCTATCAAAATAAAGAAGGTTTATCATCTATCAAAATAAAAAAGGTTTCGCATCTATCAAAATAAAGAAGGTTTAACATCTATTAAAATAAAAAAGGTTTATCATCTATCAAAATAAATAAGGTTTTGCATCTATCAAAATAAAGAAGGTTTAACATCTATCAAAATAAAGAAGGTTTCACATCTATCAAAATAAAGAAGTTTAGCATCTATCAAAATGAAGAAGGTTTAACATTTATCAAAATAAAGAAGGTTTAGCCCCTAAAAAAATTAAGAAGGTTTCACATCTATCAAATTAAGAAGGTTTCACATTTATCTTTTAAATTTAAATTTTTAGAAAGTATGTATCTTTTAAACTGTAACTCGAAAAAACAATCCGAAAATACTATTGGTTTTGTTTTCTTAAGACGAACAAAACTAGTACCACTCATGATATGTTTTGATTTTTTTTAAAATATTTTTTTGCATCTATCGGTATTAACGTTTTGCATCTACTCTTGATTGATCTTTCAGACGATTTCAAAAACTTTAATTGCTTCCAAAAGTATATGGCACGAATAGAGAAAAATATCTTCTAAATAGTAGTAGATGTTAAGGTGGCTTTTATGATAGTAATATTGTATTTCTCGTTAGGAATGGAGGAACGAAGCATAAGTTGGTGGGGTACAGCCGGTGAGCACTATGATCTAGCAGTCTTCCCAACCACCATAGGCATAGTAGTAGATGGTTGTCTAGTTAGATACTCCCTCCGTCCCAAAATATATGACGCTCTAGACGATAAGATTTGTCCCAAAATAATTTTCGTTTTGTAATACCAATAAAATAAATTCCAGCACTTTCCATCTTTACCCTTCTTCACATTAATGGTTGTAGTGTTATTTTTAATTTTATTAGAAAGAGAAAAGGGTAATGCAGTATTTATTGCTATGATTTTACTTTGAAAATTGTGTTTCTTAATAATTGTGCAAGAACCTTAAACGACAAACATTTTGGGACGGAGGGAGTACATGTAATTCCTATTTGCCATTAACTGCTACATATGAACAACAAAAGACCAAAACATGTTCTATTAATCTATCTATTAAATTAATTTGCTAAAAAAGAAAAAAAATTAAGAAGAGAGCGACGGAAAAAGGAAGAAGAATTAAATTATGGTAGGAAATTAGATGTCGAGAGAAAGATTTCTATTGTTATTGTTTTTGTTAGAGAGAGAAGAATAAGAATTTAAACGAAAAGAACGAAAAGAGAGAAAAAGTGGGGTAGGATGTTAAAAACTTTTATATAAATGAGTAATGGTATAAAGAGTATTAGTGGGTCTTAAATAGTAAATATTTGAGTAAAACAGATATTTTCCCAAAAAGCATGAAAATATAAATTTTAAGTGGATAATAATTTAGATATTGTTTTTTAGGTAAAGAACATTTATTTGATACTTTGAAAATAAGTTTGAGTACAAAAGAAAGGGCGCCAATTTTTCCCTCCTAAATCATCGAAAGACTAATTTAAAAGATTCTAAAATGAAGCCTAAGGAATATCAAAAGACTCCATGACACTTTGACAGCACTTCTTGATGCAAAGAGCTACCAAGCTTCACAAAAATAGGGAAACAAGCATAATCACTTAGACAAACCACTGAATCATGAAACACTGCTTCACTTTGACGAATCACTGCATCAATCGCAGCTTAAGAACATCAATCTGAAACTGCTTCACAATGGTTTTGATTTCAGCTTCCAACCACAGCCTCAATCATGAATCATGTATAGCGAACCACATTGCTTTCCTTAATCCGAAACTGCTTCACATCGCTTTTGTTCCTAGCTCCTAGCCTCAGCCTCAATCAAGAACCATGAATAGCGAACCACATTGCTTTCCTCAACCAGAAATACAATCGTGCTTCAAACAACATCATTATCAATTGTAATTGGGCATGAAACAGTCCTTAGAAGCTTAGACTAACATCCTGAATACAAAGCTTACAAACTACCTTAACCAGAAGTGTTTATATAAGGTATGCCAAGGCTTTCTAAAACAAGGATAAATTTAAGATTTGTAGGAGCAGATATAAAGTCATAAGCTTGTTTAAGCTTGCATTTTAACGTCCAATGAGCCAGCCAATCAGCAACTCTATTTTGATCTCTATAAACATGCTTAAGAGATATTAAAGATGTTATCATCATTATACAATAGTTTAGAGTAGGGAAAAGAGACCAAGGAGTAGCACCATGATTACCATTATTTACAAAGTCCACAAGCAATGATGAATCAGTCTCGATGTCAACATTGAGTAAACCTTTAGAGTTACAAATGATCAGCCCTTCCATTAGAGCTCGGGCCTCAGTCATTAGGGAAGAGAGCTTACCATAGACATTACCATAAGCATGAACAAGATTACCTTCATGGTCTCTAATAATGATGCCAGCACTAGCTTCACCATTGTAAATCACAGAAGCATCAGTATTAAGTTTATATCTACTAGTAGGAGGAGGGATCCATTTCAGCACAGAAGGTCTGATGGTGGAACCATAGCTTAAGTTTAAGAAGCCAATGTTGAAATTTACAAATACCAATGTTGAAATTTACAAATACCAGCAACATTCATGTAGTTAATGATCCTATGAACCTCCTTTATAATAGTATTAGAAGAAACGTTTACATTTTTAAATTTGGAGTGGTTTCTGAATTTACAGATCATGTTATATATAACAGAAGGAATAACATTTCTAATATGATTGTTCTTGCTAGTGTACCTCGACCAAGTTCTAGACATATGGGTTGGTGTCATATATCTATAAATCATAATATTGAAATGATTAGCAAAATGGAGCCAAACAACCCAAGCAACATCACAAGCAATGAAAACATGGTCAGTAGTTTCAAAGTTTTGACAGAATTGGCATTTGGATACTATAATCATATTCATTTTCCTAAGGATAGAATCAGTAGGAACAAAATTGTTAATCAGTTTCCAATGAATAAATGCATGTTTTTAGGGGTTAAGTCATTCCAAATTTTAGAAAACATACTAGATTCAACATGATGAGTTCGAATGAAATCCCAAGTATGCTTATGACTAAAGTTACCCGTTGTTGATAAGCTCCAAATGACATTGTCCTTCCTGTTATGGTTGATAGTGCATTTGCTGATGCGATCCAGATCCTCCTTGCTAATAAGACTATCAATACAAGTTAGATTCCATTGATAGTTAGACCAATATTGATTGACCTTTTTAAGATGAAATCCAACTATTGTCAATAGAGCTATCAAGAGTTATAAGAGGGTCAGATTTAGACCATCTGTCCAACCAGAAATCAACACTACCATCTCCTAATGACCGACAAACAAATTGATCAACAATTGACTTAATCTTCATAAGCCGGTTCCACACCATTGATCCATTTAAACTATTAGCAAGCTGCAAAGGATGCTTCTTCTTACATTAGATGTCATGAATAAGGTTTTCCCAAAACAACTTATTCTCCCTAAACTGCAGCCAAAGCTTACAAAAGGTAGATTGTTGAACATCAACCAAGTTTCTGATGTTCAAACCCCCCCTCTTTAAACGTTTTACAAATACTTTTCCAACTGCACCAATGTATTTTGCGGTCCATGCTGGTAGAACCCCAGAGAAAACCATTAAAATCATTTTCAATTTTATTAATAACATTATTAGAAATGACATTACTATGCATCCAGTAGAGTACAATATTCACGAGGACAGAATTGATCAGTGTGATTCTTCCCGTAAAAGATAAATGCTTAGATTCCCAATCTGCAATTCTATTGTTGATCTTTTTAAGGAGGTTGATGTAGATAACAGACTTGTTGTTGGTACTTATGGTGATGCCAAGGTAATCAATATGTAGCATTGCATTATTAAAACTAGTGATGATTGATATAGAGTTTATTTTAGCTTCATTAATACCATTAGCAATTATAACTTTCGTTTTGCTTTTGTTGATAACTTGACCAGAAGTTGCTTGGTATTCCTGTAAAAAGAGATTAAGTGATGCTAAAGTAGCATCCTTGCAGTTTGTGAACAAAATTATATCATCAGCAAAAGCCAGGTTGCTGATACATAAGTTATTGCGACTTTTATATCTCATGTATTTATTCTCTTGAAATAGAAAAGAGATGCCTCTCAACAAGACTTCCTCATCAATAATAAAAAGGCTTGGTGAAAGAGGATCACCTTGCCTAAGACCTTTAGTAGTTTTAAAGAAACCATACGAGGTACCATTGATTAAGGTAAAGACATTGACATTAGATATCATTCTACTAATCAGATTGGTGAATCTTTTAGAGAAACCAAAACAGGTCAAAACTTTAATGAGAAAGGGATGACTAAGCTTATCAAAAGCCTTGCACATATCTAATTGAATGATTATGTTTTGGTCCTTAACTTTTATGTTCAAATCATATAGAAGCTCCTTGGCTATTAAAACATTAGAATGAATGGTGTTACCAGGAACAAAACCACCTTGAGAGTTGGAAATTATCTTAACCAAAAGGTTAACAATTATGTCATTCAAGATCTTAGCCATAATACGATTGAGTAAAGTACATAAACTTTTAGGCCAATAATCTGTCCAACTAGTAGGATTAATAGACTTAGGGATAAGGCATATGCAAGTTGCAATAATGCCTTTAGGAATGTTACAGCCTCTAATAAAGTGATGAAGAGCAGAAACGAGATCATTTTTAATAATGTTCCAACACTTTTTATAGAAGAATAGATTGAATCCATCCACACCTGCCACACTTGAAGCTTTAAGGTTGTTGATTGTTTTGAAAATCTCATCTTCTCTAGGGAGTTTGAGCAAGCTCTTGTTGTTATCTTGAGTAATAACACTAGGGATGGTGTCAAACATTGTGTGATTCATCTTATCTAACTCATCTTGCTTATCATTATAAGGACGACTAGCAAGGGCCTTAGTGAAGAAGGAAACAGCTGAATCACCAATTGAATCCTTATCAAGAATCCAAGAATTATTTTCTTTAATATCGCCGATTTCACTTTTCTTTCTTTTTTTTGAAACATAATTATGAAATAGCTTGGTGTTGTTGTCCCCATCCTTAATCCAGCTAACATTGCACTTCTGCAGCCAGTACTCCTCTTCCATTTTATAGGCATTCATCAACAAGGAATTAGACTTATTCAGATCCTCTTTAGAGTGAATAGTATTTTGTTGTTGATGGAAAGTTTCCATTCTAAGAACTTCATCCTCCATTGCTTTAACCTTGCTGAAAACATTCCCAAAGTGATGCTTATTCCAAGCAACGAGATCAACTTTGAATCTTTTTAATTTAAGCCAGAATTTATCAAGGGATCAACATCTATATCTTGATCCCAATTTTTAGAAACAAAAAGGATAAAGTCATCATCAAGTAACCACATGTTCTGAAATCTAAAATTCTTCTTAGAACTATAGGACAAGCTAGAAATGTTGATAAGAATGGCCATGTGATCAGACCCAGTTCTAGCTTTGTGGATGATATTAGTATTGTTGAAAAGATCATTCCAGAGATTGTTTATAAAAACCCAGTCAAGACGTCTCCATTTAGACTTGTTAGACCAAGTAAATCTTGACCCAGCAAACCCGACATCCAGAAGCCTACAATCACTGATCATCCTGTTGAAGTCATCAGCACTATTTTGGCAGAATGTAGAACAACTTATCTGATCATCTACAGAACTTATAGCATTAAAATCACCACAAACAAGCCAGGCTTTATCAGAACAAGATATGCTATGTAAAGTATCCCAAATATCTAGTTTATTTAAACGCTGACATTTTGCATAGACAAAAGTTAATATAATGTTTTTATTCATAATGTTATGATTAGCTTTAATATGCAACCATTGAACATGATCAATTAAAATGTTAACAGAAATGGTATCATGCCAGAAAATCCAAATTTTGTTCGATATATTAGATGCACTGTGATTAAAGCCAAGTTTGGAAGCAAAGCAGTTGAGATTATCATTGCTAATCAAGGGTTCTTGAATAACAACAATGACTGCTTTGTTTTTGTTAGAAAGATGCTTAAGTCTTCTTAAAGAAGATTTATCTATAATCCCTATTATAATCAAATTTAAGATTCTAATCATAATTGAGAGATCGTTTAGAGTTACGTGTTGTTGAAAGTTGGTGAGTATTCCTGACCAGCCTTTTCTTTTTAGCTTGCTTAAGTTTCCTGTCTATTATAGTACTGAAATCTTCTTCATCTTTAGAGGCCTCCTTCCTTAGAATCTGGCTCCTAGTTAATCTTTTATCAGGTAGAACACTCTTTGCTTTGGCTGACATAACAGTTTGAATTCTTGTTGAAACCCGAGGACTCTCATTGCCAACTTTAGCAGATGAAAATTCATATGCTAAATTTTCATAGTCCATATTGTTAGTAGTGTTTTCAGGAGTTTGTAAAGCACCTATTATTTCATCTTGTTTGCTGTTGATATTCAATTCAATCTCTTGAGGATCGAATCTGTTAACTTCATCAACTATCTCTTCATTATGATTCTCAACAGGAACATACTCACCAGGATCAGACTAAATGTCAACTTCAGGTCGTTTCTGAGGAGAAGATTGAAGACTCCCAAATTTTGCACTCTTAGGAGAGAAGTTGTCCTGGTCTTTGTCTTTGACATTATTCAATGTGTTGAACCCAAATTCAAGCGTTTGTATAGCGCCATTAATTTTAGTAGAAGAAGGCATAACATTAACTTATTTGGCTTGTTCTTCAATAGCTTTAGCAGTATCCAATTTCTGACTGATTTCAATCTGTACATTGCTTGATTTCTCATTATCCTTGTTTTTCTTACATTGATCAATACCATGACCAATATGATAGCAAGATTTACAATATTTAGGCATGTTTAAATAAGTAATTCTCACCCATCATCCATGTTTGCTTCCAAAACCAACCCAAACGTCATGAAATGTTTTCCTGGTGATATCCATTTCAATCCTAGCCAGACTATGATTATAAAACGTTCTATTATTTGAAGGAACTTTAACGTGCATAGGCCTTCCCAAGGATAAAGCTATATCTGTAATCACCTTCTCATTGTACATATGTTCGGGAAGATTTTCGATCTTGATCCAAATTGGAGTAATTGAACATTCGTATTTAACGTTAAATTTTTCAGTCCATTTTAACAGTCTCATCACAGTTGAACCGATTGTCCATACACTTTTCCTCCACAGTTTACCAAGATCTTCGTTTGAGTCGAGTTCGATTAAGAGATGTCTTGAATCTTTAACAATATAACTGTATTCTTGAACAAACTTGAACTTGTTAAGAAATCAAGCAGTTGTGACCTCTTCGGTAAAACAGAAGAGCATTTACCAACAAGGGTATACTTCGATTTTGATTTAAGATGAGCCAAGAAATTATCACCATATTATAAGGATACATGATCACTTTTGAAACTTACATTCTCGATGTTGAAAGCATCAACAAACCTTTGAGAGTTATCATTCACTGCATCCACGAATGATTTTTTCTTCCACTGATTATTATTTCTGGCTCTATCTTGTGAATCTTTGATTGATGAGGAGATGAAGACTTCTTGTATAGATGGAAATTGATCCATGAAAGAAGAACAAATAGCTAGAAATCAAAGATTTTGTTCATCAGAAGATGAAGAAGCAAGGAAAGAAGAAGAAGAATCAATCTTGATTCTTGGAGCGCAAGTCATTCGAATCTTTCCTTTTCATCTGGATAATAATTTGTATATTGGGTATGATACTTTCCCAAGATTATACTTAACCGACTTGAAGACCCTTTTAATGACATTTTAAAGTTGACCCTGCCTTTTTTTTGGTAAAAAAATAATTGAATTACTAAATTGAAACGTTTTACAAATAAAGGGCCTTCTTAATGAAGTCCAATAAGAAGAAGGACTTACTTGTAAAGCCTAAAAATTGAGCCCTAATTTCCCAAATAGGAAACCCGAAAGACGAACATCCATAGACTCAGACTTCGACTCCATTGTTGAAGGCAAAATCTTGGCAAAAAAAAACAGAGCGACCAGCAGTAAGCTTTGAAGCGGTTCCCAAAAGCATGAATACTACTAGCTAATCGGGGTCAATATACCCAATACCAAGACTTTCAAGAGTGATAATCGCTAGAAGAGGGGTTGGGGCGTCAACACTGGAGAATTGTCGGTTAGATCGTTCAAGCAAGATCTATTTTGTAATCCAATCCGCAGCAGCATTTTGGGTTCAAGTAATGTGACGGAGGCACATTGATGGGTGAATCAGACTGCGGAAAATTGATTCAATTTGGTTGTACGCAACATTTCCGGTGGCCATGTTGTTGATTAGATTTAAACAATTTGACTCTATATCAACATCATGGCAGCCATTCATCTTGCAAAGTATAAGAGCCTCGAGAAGTGCTTTGCTCTCAGCCTGAAGAGGACCCATTTTGCCAAAAACAAAGCTAGCTCCTGCAATAATGTTGCCCAGATCGTTTTTGACTATCAGCCCGCTAGTGGCTTCACCAACAAAACTACTTGCACCGTCTACGTTGATTTTAAGTCTCCCAGTGGCTGGAGTTTGCCATTTCAGGTACTTGGTTTTGACCTTGTTTATAGTTAGACATCCTAAAGCAGCACCTGCATCAATTACACCATACCAGTGTTTAGCTTTAAGGATATTCTTTGAGTCGATACCAAGAATAACTTTTTTAATTCTATTAATAGCACTAGTAAAGCTATCAAAAGTGTTATTGAACTTGCAGTAATTTCTATTTAACCAGACTGTCCAACAAATGATTTGTCGGACAATGTGGGCAATATGAAATTTACTATGGGAAGACCAAAACCAACAATGGAACATGTGACTCAGAGACATGAAACGTCTCACAGGAATTCTAAATAGAATACCAAAGTAGTTCCATAAAGACCAAGAAAACCTGCAATTGATGAAGAGATGATTTTTATCTTCACAGTTGCAGCAAAACTGGCACTTAGAGACCATAACAAAATGTCTTTTGGAGAGAATGTTGTCAATAGGGGCAAATTTTTTTAATAACTTCCACCTTAAAAAAGAGAATTTAGCAAATCTTTTTAAAGATAGAAAGCTTAGTATGTTTAATTCTGATGTTTTCCCAAGTTGACTTAGTGTTGAAGTCTTTATCTTTGGAGAGCTTCCATTCAATTTTGTCTTCCTGGTCATGAATGATTTTAACACAACTAATGTGTTTGATTCTTTCATGAGAAATGAAGGAAAGGAGAGTGGGAGTATCCCATTTGTCATCTTTCCAAAATGAATTCCCTTTAACAGGAAGATAACAATTGTTTAAGTCACGATCATTAGTAATAGAGGGCATGCCATGCCAAGAATCTCTCCAAAAGTCAATGTCCCCTTTACCAAGCCTCCAATAGACACTTTGATCAGCCTGACCTTTGACAGAGTAAAGTCTTTTCCAAATGATAGAGTCAGATACTTTGCAATTAGCATTAGAAGGGTGGGTGTTCATGCAATAAGTTTTGTGAATAAGGTCAGCCCAAAGAGACTTTCCTTTCCTGAAAAGGAACCAAAGTTTGTAAGAGAAGGTGAGTTGAATATCAAACAGTTGTTTGATATTCAATCCACCTTCATAAAATGGCTTACAAAGACTACTTCAATCAGACTAGTGAATGACATAGTCATTATATTTAGATCTCCAGAGGAACTTGTTGAAACAAAGCTCAATTCTATTAATGATATTTTTGGGGATCATGCTGTTTTGCATCCAGAAGTAGATAATAGGGTAAAGAAATGTTCTTTATAAGAGACAGCCTGCCCCCAAAAGAAAGATTCTTCATATCCCAATCATGTATTTTATTATGGATTTTAGCAAGAAGAGGTAAATAATGCTTCCCTTTGTTGTTTGCAGCTATAGTGATGCCCAAATAAGTAAAAAGAGCTTGCTCAAGATTGAAGTCAGTTGCTGATTTGATCCTGGTAGTTGCAGCATGAGAGCAGTTTGATGAGGTAATAAGTTTAGTCTTGTCTTTGTTAATCAGCTGCCCAGACTCATTTTGGTATCTTTCAAGAAGATGACTTAGACAGCTAATAGAGGAGGGAGAACTATTTTTAAAAGATGATGATATCATCTGCAAACCCCAAACAAGGTAAGATAAAACCAGATTTTAAATAGTATTGCATGCTGTTATTAGTGTTATAAAGGTTTGAAAGCCCTCTTAACAGAGCTTCCTCAGCAAGAATGAAAAGACAAAGAGACAAAGGGTCTCCTTGTCTTAACCCATTCTTTTGAAGGAAATAGCCAATGCTAACACCATTAATCAAGATAGAGACCATGACATTAGATATCAGGTTATGAATAAGGGCCACAATCTTATCAGAGAAACCAAAGCATCTTAAAGTGTTAATGACGAAGGTATGTGACATTCTGTCAAATGCCTTTGTCATGTCTAACTGTAAAATAATATTGCCTTTAGAAGGCATTCTCTTGATGTTATGAAGCATTTCTTTTATGATAAGTATGTTATCATGAATAATCTTGTCTTTAACAAAAGCACTTTGACCTCTAGAAATGATGTTAGGAAGAATGTAAGAGATTCTTTTGTTGATTAGGCCATCAATCAGTCTGTTGAAAATAGTACAGAGACTAATGGGCATAAAATTATTCCAGGATATGGGATTTGGGCCTTTAGGGATAAGACAAATCCCAGTGGAAAAACTCCACTGGGAATACAGTTACCCTTTAGATAAGAATTTAATGCATTGCACAGATCACTACTATTAATGTCCTAACAAGATTTAAGGAAAGAGCAATTGAAACCATCAGTGTCTGGTGCACTATCATTCTTCATCTCTTTGACAATTGACCACACTTCTTCTTTATTTGTATGCTTGAGAATGGCTTCATTGTCCCTGTCCATAATAAGCTTAGGAATATTGTTAAGAATAGAGTCCTGAGTATTGACAGTATTACAAGCATAAGAGTTATTAGATAAGATCTTTTTAAAATAAGACTCACTTGATCTAGCAATATCATCCTGATCAGTAAGCCAGATACCCTCATCCTTAATACCATTTATAATGTTCTTTTTTCTCTTCTTGGCAACATAATTGTGATAGAGCTTAGTGTTACCATCACTATCATTAAGCCAAGTGTTGTAACACTTCTGTCTCCAGTAATACTCTTCATTTTTTAGAGCAAGGATGAGAATACTATTGGCTTTAGATAGATTAGCCTTAGTAACGTTGCTATTATTCTGTTGGTGAATGAGTTCACAGTTATCAACCTCCTTAGTAGCATCTTTGAATTTGTTAAAAATATTACCAAAAGTAGTAGAAGTCCATTCTTTGAGACACTTCCTTAATCTCTTGAGCTTGTACCAGAAAATTACATTAGTATCACCATTGCAATGATTTGTCCAATTCTGCTTGACACAACTTAAAAATTCAGGATGATTAGTCCAAGCATTTATAAACTTAAAGTAGCCTTTATTATAGTGAGAAAACATGTTCTGATTGTTAGAGATAGTGATAAGAAGAGGGGCATGGTCAGAACACGTTCTGACCATGTGAAAAACCTGAATATTCCAAGATGAGATCAATTTCTGATTGACTAACACCCTGTCTAACCTTTTCCAAATTTTGTTATTGCTCCAGGTGTACCTAGAACCATTGTAACCAGGGTCTTCAAGATTGTAGTGTCTGATGAAATCATTAAAATCATCTACACTACAGTCATCAAAAGAGGCACAACAGAGCTGATCTTTAGGGCAACTGATGGTGTTAAAGTCTCCATCGATTATCCAGGGCTTTTCATCACAGAGGAGCTGACATATTTGAGTCCAGAGCTGTTTACGATGCACTCTTTGATTCTTGGTATAAACAGAGGTAAATAAACAAGAAAATGTAGAGTAATTGATCTCCAAATGGAGAAATTGATCATGATTAGTGATAACATATATATTAATGTCATCAGGCCAGAAAATCCAGACTTTATTAGATATGTTAGCAGTAAAGTTAGGAAAACCAATCCTTCTAGCTATCAGATCAATTTTATTATACCTGGCCATTGACTCTTGGATAACAATCACCTTAACATTGTCGTTATTGATAATGTATTTGAGTCTAGACAAAGTAGAATTGTTATGAATTCCTCGAGCATTCCAACTAACAGTCTTTATCATTATCTGATAGAGATTTGTTATAGGACTTCTCTCTTTTACGCAGAGAGTTAATAGACAACCTTTTGATACTTCTGTTTTTATTTGCAGACATGATTTTCCTATTAATGACCATATTGAAGTCCTGATCAGTGGAGCTTGAAGAGTTTTAAGAATGTCCGGGGGTGATTTTGTGATACGAGAATCTCTTAGTGTCAATAATGGTTGAATTACTTTGTTGAAGAGCTTTTTAGAGAGAGAAAGTGAGAGCTTAGCTTACGTAGAGAGAGAAAGTAATATTATATTCATCTTGGGATCTGTGAAGCGTGTGTGGTCCTTTTATAGTACATTTTTGGGTCCCACACGCTTTAATTCCTATTTATTACACTTTTGGTCCCTACATCTTCTCTTCTTCTTATTCTAGCTATTTCTTTAATAGTTTATACAATTTTCCCCTAACACAATTTCCTCTTTACATTTTTCTCCTATCATACTTCTTCTTTACAATTTTCTCCTTGTCTTTTATTCTTCCTTATTAGTAGTCCCCCAATCCTAGTAAAAATAGTTTTACTAGGACTGTAAAGAAGTCTCCATTGTCTCTTCGAACATCTCTTCTTTGAAGAACTTTTCCTCAACCGCCAAACTTCCTCCTCGAACAAATACTTCAAATGCTGCACCTCTTCGAAAAAGCATCTTTTCGAAAATATCTTTTATCTCATATTAGCCAGTGTAGCCCCCCAATCCTTGCAATGTCTTAGTAAGGACAATCTAATATCTGCAACCTTTGCCCATCGGAATTTTCCATGTAAGCATATCACAACCACTAGAATTCGACGCTAAGATATTGCAATGATTGGCTGAAAAAAGGGGGCATGACATCAGCAGTCATGCTTTTGCGTCAGCGTATCTTTAGAGAGATCATGCCTCTGCAACTTTTCCCACGCCTCTGTCAACAATCTCTGACCTAGGGTACTCATAATACCCCTAGGCAAACAACAAGAAATGTCCCAATGCCCGATTTTCCCTAAAAGCCCATTTGGCTTCTATAAATACTCACCTCTTTAATTAATAGCTCAAACTTTCCACCGAGAATTTCTAGAGAGAGAAAGCTGGCTTACAAACCTCATCGGATTCTAGAGTGGCTCCTTATTAGCAAAAAATTCGAAGAAAGAGTCGCTGGTGGTGAATACACTGAACCCCAGCCTCCACCTGCTGTGACTACCTTCTACGGTTTGTGGCCCCCTCATGCAAATTCGACGGCCATAATCCCCCTCGAAATATCTCATCAGAATCAAGTCAACAACCAGACCACCCTAGAAGAAATAGGGAAAGAGAAGCACCATAAACACTCTTCGGGAAAGAGAAAGAGACACCATAAGGACCAACATTCGCAGGAGCGCAAGCGTTTGAAAGATGTACCAGAAACTACCCCTGAGGTTCCTCGAACTATGGCAGCTGACCCTCCTCTTCCGAGGACCGGGGATCATGTGTCAAGCCTTCCAGCTACTCCATCCATAACAGGACATGGGACTCCCCGGTTTTCTCCAGGATAGACCGTGGCTACCGAGGTGGAGATTCAAGAACTGCACAACAAAGCCCTAGCTGCTAAAGGAAACGTTATCGCCTCAGATAATCCGGAGTCGTCTCTTCAAGCCACTCATGTTCCAGATAGGAGTAATATCATCAAAATTTCTGCTGAGTCGTCTGGTGAACATCCTACCGCCCCGAACAATCCTGATCCAAACACTCAAGCCATTCAAGCCACAAATCCAGACCAACACATCGACATCCCAGCAGAATCCTCTAGTCAGACGCATACTCCTCCTCCAACAACATCTGACGAACAAGAGGAACGTATTACCCCCAAGTCAAAAGGTGATGTAACACTTCCCTTAGAACTTGATGCCATCATGGGCAACAATATTCGAGGGATTGAGAATAAGCATGTTGTTGCTCTTTACAATATATCGTACAAGTACTTTTCTCCCTCAGAAGAAATGTTACTTCGTACTCGTTGGTGCATCCCTTCGTACATCGACATCAGATTCCCCTCCAAAGGAGAGACTCCACTATCTTTTAGGGATCATGAGCTTGTTGTTTACATTGACATCATGAATTGGGGAGTAAGATTTCCTTTAGAACCCTTCTTCATCAAATATTTTGCTAAGATTGACCTTTGCCCCTCTCAAGCTGGACCCAATATGTGGTTCACATTAATGGCATGCATCATGGCCTCAAGAATTTCAGGCCAAGAGTTTTCCTTGGAGCAGCTCATCAGATTATCCAGGTTGGCTAGGAATCCATTCTTCCCATTCTACTCGTTAACTTTTAACCGAAGGCATAAAGTGCTAAAAGATTTGCTGGAGGCTGACAAGAAATGGTGACAACAATTTATCTTCTTCTCAAGACACTGGGAGACAGGCTCTGAAGCAACCCCTTCGAACACTCACAAACTATCTCTGTTGTGGACCAATAAATGTAAGTCCTCGAACCACTTTATTTATAATAGTCCTTCGAATTGTGAGAGTTTAACTTAAGATTTTTGTAGCTATGACTGGCATTTCCAAGCCATATGCTGATCACGTAGAGAGTGCCACTGCTGTTTTTACGAAGCTTAGTGAATGGGCCAAAGAGAAATGGGAAAACCGATTTCGCTTGTGTTTCAACGACAACAATATGGCTCTGAGCAGACTGTGGAGGTTAAATCCCCTTGATCGACTGTCTTTGAAAGAGTTGATGACCCCTCCTTCCCAAGATGAGGTGTTAGAACAAGTAACAAAGAAAGATATAGTTATATATCTTCCGAATCGTGATCGTGCACAAAGTCATCGAGATGCACCCGATGAGGAACTTTCTGCTAAGCAACAACAGCTACAACTAGAAGTGTCCATTGCCCCGGACCCAGCCTCCTCGGACAACAGAGGAACTCCCAATCCTGACTCTTCCACGAAAAAGGCCATTCACCCTCGGAAGAAAAAAAACTTGAAAGCCAAAAGGAAAGAAAAGGCTGCCTTAGAGCCTATCCAGGAGCTGTCCAAAGACGGCAGATGTCAAAATGATGCCCCCGAACCGGCCCAGGAAATAGAAGATCAAAGAGCACTTGATGGGTCTGAGCATGAAATGGGAGATAACTCTCCCAAACAAAACTCCAACTTAACACCCAATACTCCTCGGACCCAAGCATCACATCCAGCTCCCCAGAGGAGCCCCCAATACTTGCTCCACTGCCCATGCCTCAAAGTAGGCCTCTCCAACACATTGATCTTGGAATTCTCGAGGGGGAGACGTCGGACTTTGACGCTGTTGGCCTTGGATCTCCCAGTAGCTCCTTCGAAATTCCCCATGACGACGAATTCTCACTCAGTATACGTAGCTTGCTGCACGCCTCTGTTATTAAGGGAAAGAAGATGGCACACTTGGAGAACAGAAAAAATCATTATAAGTTCAAGGCTTCTGTGTTGGCTGCACAGCTTGAAGAACCAAAAAGCAACATGCGATTGTGGAGAGTCAAGTAGATGCACTATATGAAAGATTATCTGCCTCGGAGAACTATGTCATTATGCTGGAGATGTGTTTTCCAAGAGGAGAGGGACCTCTATCAGAAGAAGACTGAAGGCCAAGAGAAACTCATTGCTGAGTATATGAAGGCCGAAGAGATAGCGCGCAAATGTTTTACTGACTGTTGCAAGGACTATGAAATAGTTTACATGAATATGGATTCGTGAGGACAATAATCGCCTGAGGGTAGGCTGGTAATTTCAGTTGGTATTTTACGGTGGTATGTGGGTGTTTAAGTGGTGGCGTGCGGGTGTTTAATGTGTTTTAGAGAGTAGAGAGATAATTAAGCAGCTTGGTAGCAGTTAATTCTTCTTACCCATAGTTAATGTAGGTGGTTGGGTATTTATAGTGTGATGTTTGGGCCCTTATGGGCTTTCGAGTCATGTTTAATGGACCCGGGTCATGTTCAAAGACCCATGAGCTCTAAGTAGGAGAGCAAGTAGCTTAGTCAAGAAGTGTTTAGGTTTTTTAGTACTTTTGTCAGACTTCGAACAGTCCTATGGTCATAGTGTTCGAAGTGATCTGTCCGGTCCATGTGACCTGTCCGGTCTCCGGAGAGACTAGACCGATTTGCCCTTGTTCGGGGAGCATGCTGAATTCGGACTCATCAGGAGCCCCTTTTTTAGGTGTTTGAGCAAGTATTCTTGTCAGAGACCTGAAAAACAGTCCGATGTCAGAAGTGGTTTTTAATCCGGACATGTCTGTGGGTTTACCCGGACAGATAAAGCTTCACGAATTCAAAACGGTTTTTTCTAGAGTTCGTGGGACACGTGTCACACCTTGATTGGTTGCTTTAGCCGTTTTTTCACCTTGAATTTCGAACCCACCTTCTTCGAAAAGCAACCTTTTTAATTACAAATGGTGACATCAGCGCTGTCTTTTAATCATTGCCAAACTTTTCGAATTATCCTAGGAATCAACTCCTCTTTTCAGATTTACTATAAATTGAAACTCACTTTCTTCTGTTTTCACCATCTCTTTCACATTTACTCTGCAAATTTACTCAGAGCTTTCTCTCTCTAAAGCAAAGATTTTCTTAGTGGTTTATGTTTACAGCAAGGACTGCATTGATTAAAGGTGGTTGGCTCAACCTTTCAGAGTTGGAGAAAGCACAAAAAGTTGAGAAGGAGAGACGAATCGCATCAGGGCTACCTTCATCACCTGTTGACAGACCAGCCGCCTCCGTTACAGAGTCAGATCGAGGCTCGTCCTCCTCTAAAGGTACTAAGCCCAAAAAGTTATTTCAATCCACCCTCTCGCCTATAGTCTCTGGTTCCTCAGTTCAGGAGTCAGTACCTGCTGTTGAGCCAGGAGTTACAGTTACAAGTGTTAGGAAACCCTCTCCTTTTATCGATATGGGATCAGACACAGATCACTCTCCGGAGAAGTTGGTGGTTAAGAGGACAACCCGGTTGGTAAAGGGGCAGGCCTCCAAGAATACTCCCTCAAAATCGGGGGCGAAAAATATCAGCTCTGGGTCTGGAGTGCCCCTCAGAGCTCCCCGGGAAAGACCATCCGGTCCGGAAGCGAGCAAACCAGCACCCCACAAAAGACCTCTGCCTCAGAGCCCCAGCCTGAGACTAGGGGTCAAGAAGACATTGTAAATCAGCAGTCCGGAAGCCAGGCTGTGCCAAGTTTGAGCCCTCCCCGGACCAATGCCACTGACATTCCCCCAACAATCATGGAGGAAAGAATGGAGGACTCTGCTGCTGCCAAAAAAAGCAAGGAAAAACTGTGCTTGAAGCATCCGGACCTGCCGGAGTGCCTTGAAGAGAAGGCGGGGCTGTGTTTTCATAGAGTTGAGCTCAAATACCTCTTGGCTTTACAAAAGACCAAGTATGCATTCATCCATACTGCTGAACTGGGGCGAATGCGCACAAAATGGGGGATCCCAGAAAACGTAAAGATAAGGATTCCCATTGATCCGGAGACCCCTATGGATTATAAGCGGAACGAAATAGTCTTTTTCACAGAGCTATTTAATTGGGGACTCAGGTTTCCCTTGGACCCGGAGATCGTTAGATACTTCCACCTGGTCAAGCTCTGCCCGAGCCAGCTGAGCCCCAACGGCTGGTATACTCTGATGTCATGTATCATGGCATCTAGGTTGTCCGGGATCCCTCTCCCATGGAAGAGTTCGCAGCAGTGGCCAACCTTTGCAAACATCACCAATTCCCCTTCTACCACTTCAATGTGGGGAATGACCTTAAAGCTGTTGATGATCTGTTGGAGTCCGAAAGCAAATGGAGGAGCCAATTTTTATTTGTCAGTGGCGCTTGGGAAAACGGCAAAAAGATCAAGGTCGGAGAGAACCCAAGCCTCCTCAGGAGCAAGTGGAGGAGTTATCGTAAGTTTCACACTTAAAATCTTTGATCATTCCTCCCCTTTTTTTGTAAGTTGGTTTAAATTAACTGATCTCTCTTTTGTTTTATCAGAGCTGCCCAAGGAGTTCGGGGACTACTTGAAGGCCGGACAGGTCACTTGTGGCAAAATCAATGTTTGGGCCGCAGAGAACTGGGGGAATCGATTCCACAATGCTTTTACTAGTGGAAATCTGGCAAGGTCTCATCTGTGGAACACCATAGGTCGGAGAGACCTGACATGGGAGGAGCTCACCACCCAACCTTCTGCAGACACTGTGCTTAAGAGGTCCCACGAACCAGATGGGACACTCTTCCTGCCTGGCCGGGCTAAAGCCCCAAGCAAAATGAAGGTTAAAAAGATAGGCAAAATGGTGGCAAGTGATGCTGAGAAGGATGCCCCAACTGCCCCAGAGGGACCGGCCCAGAGCCAAATCGATGCTGCTCTCTTGCAGGTAGTGGAGCAAGAGACTGTAAGACAGGAAGCAGAACTCCCAAAATCTCCAAGGGCTTCCAAGAGGAATCGCAAGCAGGAGAGTGGTGGGGCAGACCGGGCAGCCAAGAAGAATAAGACTGCAAGGGGAGATGAGCTTGCTCTCCGGGATCCGGAGCCCCCTGTCCAGGCTGACCCCTCTGACCCAACACAAGCTGAAGAGATCCCAAGAGAGTTTCATATTGATGAAGTTGAGGGGGGAGATCTCAACCTTGATGAGGTGGACATCACCGGTCTAGGTGGGCTTGGCGAATATTTCCTCAACCTCCCCAGAGACGACTTCGCAGGGCCTTACATCCCTCCGAGCAACTCTAATACGGTCAACTTCAATGGTAAGACTTTCATTGTTTCTAGTGAAAAGGACACCATAGCCCATTCCTTGCTTAGCAATGTGCAGCCAGTACTCACACTGGAAATACAAGTCCGGAGTCAAGCAGACACCATCAAAGACCTTAAGTCTGAGAAGGAAAAGCTGTCCGAAGACCTCTGTACTGCTACTGCTAATGCTGACATGCTAAAGGAAGCAAATGAGGAGTTGAAGAAGAATCGAGAGGAAAGCAACACAAAAGTTTCCACTCTAGAGGAAACTGTCAAAGGCCTCCGGGAGAAGCTCTCCGGTGTGGAGAAAAACCTTAATGCCTCAAGAGAAGAGACCAAGGCAAAAGACAAGATCATCACCAACCTTACTACTGATAAGATTGGCCTTGAGAATGCAGTGTCCAAGGCTGCCGAAGAGAGAAATACATTGCTAAGGGATCAAGAGGCTACAATCCAAGCCATGGTCAATGCTTATGCCAACCAGATGATTAAAAGTGAAGAGCTATTGATTGAGAAAGTGAGGTCCGACATGGTTCTACTCTTCCATGAAAAATATCCGAAGAGGAACCTAGGGGACTTGTGGCGTTATGTAGATGATGATGACCTTCCATATCATACAATGGCCGATGAGGATCAGGATGGAGCCTCCAGTGCGTCCTCATCTGATGATGAAGAGCATACTGGGGAGAGCCCAGATGAAGAGAAGGATGATCCCAAAGGCAAGAAGGTAGTTGAAGGGAAAAGCGACTTCGAGGGCAAGAAGGCAGATGAGGGTGAGCCATCTTCAAAGGCTCAACCTTAACCCACAATTTACTTTGTTTATTTTTTGTTCGAACCAAAGTCCTTGGAAGGCCAAGGCACTATTTTTGTAATGGTGTCCGGTGCTCGACCGGACAGGTTTTTTGTGTTGTACCTTGATTATTGAAAGTCCTTGGAAGGCCAAGGCAAGTTTAAGTTATTTCATTTAATGAATATCTCCGTTCTGTGCAACCATCATCTTCTTTTATTGTTCATTTTAATTTTGATAGCCAGAGTTTAAGTAGCTTTTAGATATTGCATTGTGAGAGTGTTTAAATTCTCCGGCTAGAGTTTAAATAGCCTCTAGAAATTTCAGTCTGGATAGTGTGATAAGGAACAGAACTTTAAACAACACTTAGAAATTTTTTCAAGAAAGCATTAAATTTTATTGAAACCTCTCCGTGCCACCGGGGGGGGGGGGGAGAGTATGCCCCCAAATATTTACATGGATGTTCAAACAAGTAAATATTTACACAAGTGTTATTCCAAATACATCCAGAGATGCTCTATATTCCAAGGATGAGTTAAAACTCTGCCATCTTTGTCTTCCAACCAATAAGTTCCAGGCTTAATTCTTTCAACCACCATATACGGACCTTCCCAAGTTGGGGCCAGTTTTCCGAAGAGTTTTTCTTTAGTGTGTAAGAAGACCTTCCTTAGTACTTTGTCTCCAGGTTGGAAATCTCTTCGTTTGACTCTGGAAGCAAACCTGCTCCTCATCAAGCCTTGATAGTGTGCAACTCTAAGGTGAGCTTTAACCCGTTTTTCTTCTATCAAATCAAGTTGATTTCTGATTACCATCTCATTAACGTGTTCGGAAAAGTTGTGAACACGAAAGAAGGGAAGGGTCTTCTCTATGGGGGCTACTGCATCCATCCCATATACCAAAGCAAAAGGTGATTCTTGTGTTGCAGCCCCACGTGTTGTCCGGTAGGCCCACAAGACTTCTTGCAAATAACTAGGCCACTTCCCAGCAGCCCCTTCCAAGTTCTTCTTTAAACCGGAGAGTATGGTTCTATTAGCCACTTCAACCTGCCCATTTGCTTGTGGGTGGAAAGGTGAAGAAAAACAATGCTGTATACCCCTTGAGGCACAGAAGCTTTCCATTTCTCTATTGTCGAATTGTGGCCCGTTGTCTGTTGTTATTTTCTGTGGGACACCAAATATGCAACATATGTTGGATAGAATTAATTTTATAACAGCTTTTGATGTTGTCCCTGCCAGTGGGGCTGCTTCTATCCACTTCGAGAAGTAGTCTATGGCCACAATTATAGTTTTGCGCCCTCCGGACGCCACGGGGAGAGGCCCTACTAAATCCAACCCCCATCGAGCGAAGGGAATGGGCTCAGAAATTGACTCTAGAGGAATGGCTGGTACAAGAATTTCATTGCTGTACCTTTGGCATGGGTCACACCTCCTCACCAACTCTTTAGCATCTTTCATGATTGATGGCCAATAGTATCCGGAGAGTAATACTCTTCTTGTTAAAGCTCTAAACCCACAATGGGCTGACCCCTCACCATCATGCAATTCGGAGAGGACCACTTGTGACTCATCATCCCCCAAACAACGTAGGAGAGGTTTACTGTAGGACTTTTTGTACAACACTTCTCTTAACACGATAAAACCACGAGCCTTGTGTTTCAACGTTCTGGCTAGTGACTTATCTGGTGGCAGGACACCATCGGAGAGATATTGTAGGAGGGGAAACCTCCAGTCTTGAGGCTGTTTCACTTGTATTTCAAAAATTTCCTCTTCTTTACCCTTACTAAGTTGAATTGAAGGGCTTTCAAGCACATGGATCCATGGGTATGACTCTGTATATGCTATGGTTGCCAATGAGTCTGCTAACTTATTTTCTGCCCGGGGAATGTGCTCATAGACAACAGATTTAAATTTTAGTGCTTCATTCTTGAGGAGGAGTAAATATTTCATAAGCTGCTCCTTTCTAGCCTCAGATTGGCCTAAGGCATGGTGGATAAGCAATTGGGAGTCACTTAGTAGCTTGACCCTCTTAGCCCCACAAATGTAGGCTAATTTTAACCCAGCTATAGCTGCTTCATATTCGGACTCGTTATTAGAACCCTGAAAGGAAAACAAATAGCCTGGTACATATTGTCTCCATATGGGGAAGTTAAACATATTCCTGCACCACATCCCATAGTGCTAGATCCACCGTCTGTTCGGACGATCCACATTTTCTTGTCTTTTATATCAATAGCTTGCTCTGAATCCCTATCGGAGTGGAATTCAACTAGAAAATCAGCCACAGCTTGGGCTTTCACTGCTGTCCGGGGAGCAAAGTCTATGTCGAAGTCCCCCAACTCTACTGACCACTTAGTCATTCTCCTCGAAATGTCTGCTTTTTGAAGGACATTCTTTAAGGGGAAAGAGGTCCGGACGATGATGGGATGAGCCTGGAAATAAGGCCTCATCTTCCTTGCAGCTATCACTAGGGCTAATGCTAATTTTTCAAGTTTCAGGTAACGTCTCTCAGCATCTATTAAGCTTTTGCTAATGTAGTATACTGGGTGGGGATGTCTATCGACCTCTCTTACCAGCACAGCACTGATGGCACAACTTGAAACTGCCAAATATACGAAGAGAGTCTCCCCATCAACCAGTTTGAATAAAGTTTTGGGAGAGGACAGATGTTTCTTGATTTCATTGAAAGCCTCATCACACTGTGGGGTCCATTCGAACCCCTTTGCACCCTTCAAAGTTTGAAAGAAAGGAGCACACCTGTCCGAAGACCTGGAGATAAATCTGTTTAAGGCTGCTAATCTCCCCGTTAATCGCTGTACTTCTTTAATGTTTCGAGGAGGCTCCATTTGGAATAGAGCATTGAGCTGGTCCGGATCGGGCTGTATTCCATGTTCACTTATGATATACCCTAGAAACTTCCCGGACTGCACTCCGAAGACACACTTTTCAGGGTTTAACTTTAGATTCACTTTCACCAAGTTGGCAAACGTTTCTTGGAGATCGGACAAGTGCAACTGCTCATCCACACTTTTCACCATCATATCGTCAATGTATACCTCCATATTTCTTCCAATTTGATCAGCAAATGCCTTGTTGACAAACCTCTGATAAGTAGCCCCAGCATTTTTCAAACCAAAGGGCATAACTTCGTAGCAATGAAGACCTCTATCTGTGACAAATGTAGTATGCTCTTGATCCCTTGGATCTACTTGAATCTGATTGTACCCGAAGAAAGTGTCCATAAAGGAGAGCACCTTGTTTCCAGAGGTAGAGTCTACTAACTGATCAATCCGGGGGACCGGATATAAGTCTTTTGGGCAAGCTCTATTGAGGTCTGTGAAGTCAATGCACATGCGCCACTTGCCATTCTTCTTTTTCACCAAGACAGGATTGGCAGTCCACAAAGGGTATTGAGACTCCTTGATGTGTCCCATCTTTGTGAGCCTGTCAACCTCTTGCACAATGACATCAGCCTTTTCTTTGGAAAAAGCTCTTCTTTTCTGAACTACTGGAGTTACATCTCTCCGGACGGATAAGTGGTGGGATATCACCTCTGATGGAACCCCAGTTACATCAGCATTGCACCAAGCAAAAACGTGCTGATGGTCTTTCAAAAACTTCAACATTTCCTCTTTCAACATTGGTGGCATCTTGGACCCTATCTTGACACTTTTACCATCTTCCAGACAGTGCGTTTCAACTTCTTCGATTGGTATTAATACCCCAGGGGTCTCTCTAGGGTCATCAATTTCACCCTCACCCCCAGAAAGGCCCTCAAACTGCTATTGTTCGTTAATACGGACTGCCCCCAGCGTTCGAGGAGCCAGGGCAGTAGCATAGGATTCCCCTCGCAATCTTTTGGCTGCTCCGGACGACTCCAACCTGTCCCTGAACAGCATACTTCAAGCACTGATGGACTGTTGAAGCTACAGCAAGCATCCTAGAGAGCCAAGACCTCCCCAGAATGGCATTGTAGCAAGTGGGACAATCCACCACAATAAAGAGTATTCTGACCATTTTCTTGAAAGGGCCCCTGCCCAATAACACCTCTTCTTCGAACTCCCCGATCACATCTGCTGAGCTGCCTGTAAAGCCCACGATTGACCTGTCAGAATTCTGAATTACAGCTGGATTTTTCATTTTCTTATAAGTGGTTAGGAAAAGGATATTGGCTGAGCTTCCAGTATCCACCAAGATTCGACGTATGTCATTGCCCCCTATAGATGCTCCTATGACAACAGCATCCTCATGAGGGCCAGCAATGTTTCTTAAATCATCCTCATCAAACACAATGAAGGGAAATGAGTTTGGTGACTGGTAAGATGTCATGCCTCCTTCTAGCTGGGAGGCCAAAGTATGAACATGCCTCTTCCTCGAAGAAGCAGTAGGAGCTGTCATAGTGTCCCCTCCGAAAATTGTAAGCGACTCAAAAAACTTAATGAGCCCGGAGACCGACCTAGAACATTCCTCTATAGCACCCACCCTGTTCCGAGTTGGATCAGGATCCAAGTATTCAGATTCCACATCAAACCTTTCAACTATAACCATGGCCCCCTCCGGGGCAGCATTACTCGGACCAACCCGGTGAGTATTATCAAGCATCTTGCCTCCTCTTCTTTTAACGTAAGCTCCCAGCTTCCCCCTTTCAATCAAGTTTTGAACCTCTTGCTTCAACGCTATGCAATCATCAGTAGTATGACCAATATCATTGTGATATTGGCAAAAAGAGTTGTTGCGATGCTCCCTGGGAGACTGCAATGTTGCCGGTCTCCGGTAATGCACCTCATCCTTTGTTTTATCAAAGATAGTGGACACGCTTTCTTTTAACTCTGCGAACCACTCCGGTTGGACCTATGGCCCTCTCTTGTTTCTGGATTGTTGACTTTGAGCAGGAACAGCTGGCTGAGACTGATCTTTTGCCCTACCATGCCCCTGTCCGGTTTCTCTTGCTTTGTTCCCAGACTGATTCTGATTTGGAGTTGGCGCCACTGGGGTGGATCTCACTTGCCTGTGCACCCTGGTTTTCTTGGTTTCATCGACGTTTATTTGTTTGCCAACCTGATTCAGCAACCCTCCCCATGTCATAGCCTTCTTCCTGGTCACCGAATCAGCTAGATTGCCTGGGTTCAAACCCTGTCTCAGGGATGCTATTGCTACTTGTTCAAAGCAATCAGCCAACCCATTCTTTGTGTTTACAAAACGGCTAATGTATTCTTTCAAGGACTCATTGGGCTCCTGGGCACAATGGATTATTGTGTCTCCATTGCCCTTCAGCTCTTTACTCCCTACGAACTGCCTTCGAAAGGCCACCCAAAACGTATCCAAGTCTTTAATACAACCCTGAGGCAGGCTGTTGTACCATTTGAGAGCACTCCCCGTAAATGATTGGGAGAATGCCCTAAAAAATAGTTTATCATCGTCATCAAAGTTCATCATGAAGTTCTTGAATTGCTCTAGATGGTTATCCGGATCAGTACTGCCATCGTACTTCTCCATTTTAGTGCTGCCAACCTCTTGGGGAGGTTTCCGGACAGCATTTTAGAAGACAGTGGAGACTGCCTCCAATTCCTTCCACGACTGAACACATTATCTTCATTGGGAGTTGCAAAAATACCTGGCTCATCATGGAAAGCAAAAGGATCCATCAGCATCTTGTCCGTATACCTCCGGTGGTGAGATGATCGTTTGCCAATATGTCTTTTCATTCTTCCATGCCTGTCTCTTTTTCTTGAATATTTCTTAACCTGCTTTTGCTTTTTCTTGGTTCGACCCTCATCGCTGCTAGAGGACAAGGATTTTTCATTTCCTTCACTGTCCGAAGAGCTACCTGAAGATTCTGAGCTCGAGTCAGAACTCTCCACAGGCTTGGACCGGTGAGACTTTTTAGAACTAGCATGAGTCGTTTTGGTGCTCACATGAGTTTTGGAAGCCTCATGCTCTCTGGGGTTATCGGTGTGATGAACAACCGATGCCTTGGATTTTTCTTTCACGCCCATCTTGGCCTTTTCAGCCCTCAGAGCTTCTATTTCAAGCTTTAACCTGTCGCGCTCTTGGACAGTGTACTCATCGTTCTCTTCCACCACTTCGAGCAAAGCTGGTGGAAGCTCTGGATTGTCCGGATTCATTCGGACAGATCTTTTTAGCTGGTTTTGAATGCTTGATTCAGGCACCTTCATGCTTCTACTGTGGTCGCCAATTTGGTGAGGACAATAATCGCCTGAGGGTAGGCTGGTAATTTCAGTTGGTATTTTACGGTGGTATGTGGGTGTTTAAGTGGTGGCGTGCGGGTGTTTAATGTGTTTTAGAGAGTAGAGAGATAATTAAGCAGCTTGGTAGCAGTTAATTCTTCTTACCCATAGTTAATGTAGGTGGTTGGGTATTTATAGTGTGATGTTTGGGCCCTTATGGGCTTTCGGGTCATGTTTAATGGACCCGGGTCATGTTCAAAGACCCATGAGCTCTAAGTAGGAGAGTAAGTAGCTTAGTCAAGAAGTGTTTAGGTTTTTTAGTACTTTTGTCATAGTTCGAACAGTCCTATGGTCATAGTGTTCGAAGTGATCTGTCCGGTCCATGTGACCTGTCCGGTCTCCGGAGAGACTAGACCGATTTGCCCTTGTTCGGGGAGCATGCTGAATTCGGACTCATCATGGATCACTTGGCAAAGCGCATCGAAGATTTCCCTCGGCAGGTAGAGGAAGAGAAAGAGAAGGCTGTGAATGCCTATATTGCCAAATGCACCAACAACCTTGCTGATCGAGATGCAACAGTTCGAGCAGGGCTGATAACTCAACTTCATGCAGAGCACCCCGAATATGACCTTGGCAGTTTTTAGAAACTTGTGTCCCCGGATCTCCGTCCTCCTCATATTGTTGTCAGTGAGAGTGAGTCGTCGGATTCCGAGGAAAGTGACTCCCCAGAAAAATCTCAACAATAGGTAATCATGGATAAAGTGTTTTATGTATAAGACCTTATAAGGCGATTTTTGTTTTCCTTCGAATTTTATGCGAGGAGATGTACTCCTCAGATTTTTGTGTATGCCCCAACCTGTAAATTAAACCATGCAATATTTAAAGTGTGGCAATTTATAGCGTTGTATCATTTTTAACTGTGGTGCACATCGAAAAGGCATAACGTGAATAATAACATAAAAATGTAAATAGTTCAAGGCACAACATATTGTGTCTCAAAGAATAATTCGAAGGGACCCAATTTATAATTCGAAGGGTGAAACAGCTTGAGGCACAAACGATAGTGCCCCGAATAATAATTCGAGGCACAAACTATTACAACCCAAATAATAGTTTAAGATAGGGAAAAATCCGGGGCACAAATCAGTGTGACCCAAATTATAATTTAAGATAAAGAGAAATTCGAGGCACAACTCATTGTGACCCAAATTATAGTTAAGGCAAAGAAAAATTCGAGGCACAAATCATTGTGACCCAAATCATAGTTTAAGGCAACGAAAGATTCGAGGCATAAATCATTAATACCCAAATCATAGTTTAAGGTAGAGACAAATTCGAGGCACAAATCATTGTGACCCGAAAAATAGTTTAAGGCAAAAAGTACGTCATATTAAGAAGCTCATTGGACACCTCGTTAAAACCTTCCTGTGCCTCTCAGGGTAGGAAAGAGTATGCCCTCACTATGTTTGGAACTTTCATGTACAAAAAAGGACAACTGCTACGCTCTAATTAATTTCTCATTCGAGATACAACTTTAAGTGTTCAATGTTCCATGGGAGACAAAGGTATCTCCCTTCCTTGTCTTTTAACCGATATGTTTCCGGTTTTACTTTCTCGGTGACCTCATAAGGGCCCTCCCAATTTGGTCCAAATTTGCCCAGGCTCTTGTCTTTAGTATGCAAGAAGACTTTTCGTAGTACTTTGTCTCCCACCTTAAAGTCTCTATTCTTTACTTTAGACGCATATCGAATCCTCATAAGAGTTTGATAATTGAGGGACGTCAACTGTGCTCGTTGTCTTTTTTCTTCAACTAAATCTAGCGCCAGCGCTCTGTTTTGGTCATTCACATCCGCTGTATACGTTGCCACACAATATGAAGGGAAAACAATATTTGGAGGGACAATGGCATCCATGCCATATAGTAAGGAAAATGGGGATACAACTGTAGCTGTTCGTGGAGTTGTCCTGTAAGCCCACAATACTTCTTGTAAATAATCAGGCCATTTTCCTGCCTTCCCTTCCAATTTCTTTTTCAAACCATCAAGAATTGTGCGATTGGTCACTTCCACTTGCCCATTAGCTTGAGGATGAAATGGGGCAGAAAAACATTGTCGTATGCCCTTGGAAATGCAAAAACTTTTAAACTCCTTGTTATCAAACTGAGGCTCGTTATCCGTTGTAATTTGCAATGATACGCCAAAACGACAACAAATGTTTGACACCACGAATTTGATCGCGTCTTTGGCCTTTGTCCCTGCTAAGGGTTCTGCTTCTACCCACTTAGAGAAATAATCCACTGCAACAATTATAGTTTGTCTGCCACCGGATGCCATCGGTAAAGGCCCAACTAAATCGATACCCCACCTGTCGAATGGGACTGCTTCCGAAATACTCTCCAATAATACCCCCGGCTTATGGATCACATTGGCATAAAGCTGACAAGTGTCACATCATTTTACCAAATCTTTTGCATCTGAAGCAATAGTCGGCCAATAATAACCAGCCAGAAACACCCGACGAATTAATGCCTTATACCCACAATGGGCAGAACCTTCCCCATCGTGCAATTCAGATATGATGATTTGTGACTCGTCCTTGTTTAGACACCTTAGTAATGGTCGACTCAAATATTTCTTATACAGCATGCCTCCCAGCATGATATACCCATGAGATTTGAACCTGATTTTCCTTGCCTCGTACTTTCTGACGGGTAAAGTATCATTTTCTAGGAAGTCAGTAATGGATGATCTCCAATCGTCTTTGATTGCATTGCTCTCCTCGTTAACATTCATTGCATGCTCCGCGTCAATCATGATTGAGGGACGCTCCTGAATCAAGACCCATGGGTATCCCTCCGTTCGTGAGGCTGAAGCCAAAGAATCTGGGACAACATTTGCTTCCCTTCGAATGTGTTCATACTTAACTTCCTGAAAATCAGACACTAAATCTTTTAATGCTTTCAAATACTTGTATCAGCTTATCTTTTCTGGCCTCAGACTCTCCCAAAGCTTGGTTTATTACTAATTGTGAATCGCTGATCAGTTTAACCTTTTTAGCTCCACATATCTGAGCTAAACGCAAACCCGCTAATGCAGCTTCATACTCCGCCTCATTGTTAGTGGCCTTAAAACCAAACCGAATAGCTTGGAACATAGCTATCCCTTCTGGAGAAATCAATTGGACACCCGCCCCACTTCCAGAAATATTCGACCCCCCATCTGTCCGTACCAACCATTCTGTTTCATCAAAATGGTCAACGACTTCTTTATCCTCTCTTTCCGAATGGAATTCGACCAAAAAATCAGCTAAAACTTGGGCTTTTATCGCCGTTCGAGGCTCAAATGCTATGTCAAAATCTCCTAGTTCTACCGACCATTTAGTCATCCTCTCAGAGATATCAGGCCTCTGTAACAAACCTTTCAGAGGAAAAGTTGTCCGAACGATTATAGGATGTGCCTGGAAGTAAGGTCTCATCTTTCGAGCAGCCGTTACCAAAGCCAACGCTACCTTCTCCAACTTAAGATATCGCTTCTCCGCATCCAGCAAACTCTTACTGACATAATAGATAGGTTTCAGAAGAGATTCCTCTTCGCGAAGTAGAACAACACTGACCGCACAATCTGACACTGCTACATAGACAATTAATCTCTCCCCTACCAATGGTTTAGACAATACCTCAGGGGACGTCAAATATTCTTGGATTTGGCGAAAAGCGGTTGAACATTCGTCGGTCCAATGAAACTGTTTCGCATTTCGCAATACCTTGGAGAAAGGTGCACATTTATCCGAAGACCGAGAAATAAATCTATTCAGAGCGACCAATCTCCCTGTCAGAACTTGGGCTTCTTTGATATTATGGGGGGGAGTCTTGGATTAGCCTCGATGCCTTTTTCGCGGATCATGTAACCAAGAAATTTGCCCGACCTCACCCCGAAAATACACTTGTCTGGATTTAGTTTCAAGTTGAGCTTGCTTAAATTGTTACAAGTTTCCTCTAGGTCAGCAAAATGATCTTCGTCCCACGAACTTTTGACTAGCATATCATCGATATAGGCTTCCACGTTCCGTCTAATCTGTCCCTCAAAGGTTTTATTGACCAGGCGCTGATAAATTGCCCCTGCATTCTTTAAGCCAAACGACATAACCTTCTAGCAATATAACCCTCTGCCGGTAATACAAGAAGTGCTTTCTTCATCTTAATCATCTAATCGGATTTGGTTATACCCTGAGTATGCATCCATGAAGGACAACAGTCGGTTACCCGAGGTCGAATCTACCAACTGATCAATGCGGGGCACCAGAAATGGATCCTTGGGACAAGCTCTGTTTAAATCTGTGAAGTCAACGCATATTCTTCCGTACCAAAACTGGATTCGAGGCCCATACGGGATAATGCGACTCGCGAATGTGGCCTATGCTTAATAGCCTTTCTACTTCCAAAAGAATAGCGGAAGCCTTTTCCGGAGAAATGGGTCTCCTCTTCTGGACAATAGGTCTAACATCAAGTCGTACTGCAACTTTATGACATATGACCTCCGATGGTACTCCCGTGACATCCTGTGCACACCAAGAAAACATATCGAGTTTGTTAGATAAAAACGCAATTAACTTTTTTCTGAACTCCAAAATTTTTTTTACTCCGATCTTCAAAGATTTGCCACTCGCAAATTCATGTGTCTCAGAATCTTCTTCCGGGACCAGGAACCCGGGGGTCTCCCTCGGATCATCACATGGGATGACTTCGGAGGAAGGCCCCCCGAACTCTCTTCGAGGATAAAGCTATCTGGTAACATTCGCGGGCCATTTTCTGGCTACTTCTGATTATCCCGCCATTGTTCCCTACCACATACTTTAGACACTGATGCACCGTCAAAATTACACCATGCATCCGGGACAACCAAGAGCGGCCCAGAATAACGTTATATGAAGTTGGCGCGTCGACGACAATAAACAATACTTCCACCTCTTTCATGAATGGCCCACGACCCAACTCAACCACACATTGAAATTCTCCAACCACCACTGCTGTAGCGCCGGTAAAGCCCACTATGGTCCTGTCGGAACTTCGTATAACTGGTGGGTCATAAATTCTCATGTAAGTGCTCATAAACAAGATATTTGCTGAGCTTCCTGTATCGATAAGTATCTTCTGAACTTGATCCCCAGCGATACCCGTAGCAATCACCACCGCATCCTCACGCTGGCCCGCAACATTTCGCATATCATCGTTGTAAAAACAAATGATGAGGGAGGGTAATCGGTGCATTTGTGCTGACACCCCCGCTTCGATCTGGGTCGTCAGGTTGACCATGTGCCTCTTCCGTGAGCTATTGGAATTTCCCGCAATAGAATCTCCTCCAAAGATTGCCAATGAATCAAAGAAAACACAAAGGCTGTTCACCCTTCCCCTCGGAATAACCTCTTCCACCATATTCACATTGTTCCTCCCCTCCTTGGGATCCAAATATTATTGTTCAACATCAAAATCATCGACCTCTTCGGAAATTACCATGGTTGTATCAGTGTTCTTTGGGACAGCTTTCACCACAGTATTTTTCTGAGAGTGCTTTTTGACAAACTCTAACAACATCCCATTCTCGATCAAAGCTTGTACTTCTTTATCAAAGCTATGCAATCCGTGGTATCGTGCCCAATATCCTCGTGATACTTGCAATACTTGTTAACGCTTCTACTTTCCCTCGGAGTCTGTATAGGAAAAGGCTTCCTGAATGGTATTGTGGATCTCGTCTTGTCAAATATAGCGGCAACATTTTCCGTTAACTCCGCAAAATAGTCTGGTCGAACCCACTTATTCGATATTGGTGTGGTCCCTTGATGGTAATTTTGCTTGTTGCCATAGTACTGTGGCTTTGTTTTCTGCCTCAGCGGATATTGACCCGTACTTTTGGCTTGAACATTGGCGTGGGGCCCTTGGTTACTCGGCTCAGACCTCTGAAACTGATTCTGATCCAACTGATCCCCGGATCCCTTCTCTGATGCCTGAGTCTCCTCTACCAGAATTCTCTTCTCAACCTGATCCAACAATGCTCCGAAGGTCATGGCCTGACTCTCCCCCACCGTATCCTTCAATAATCTGGGGAGTATGCCCACTTGAAAGCTGCAAGTGCCACTGAGTCTTTACAATACTCCATGTCTGTTTTCGTTTTGACAGACCGATTGGTGTAATTCTTCAAGCTCTCCCCAACCTTTTGTCTGCAATAGATTATCGTGTCTGCGTTAGCTCTGAACTTTTTGCTCCCCACAAAGTGTTGTCTGAAGATATTCCGAAACATGTCGAAATTCTTTATCGAGCCCTGCGGAAGCCTATTATACCATTTGGAAGCTACCCCCTTGAAGGTCTGGGAAAACACCCTACACAACAATTTGTCATCATCGTCGAATTAATCATGAAGTTTTTGAATTGTTCGATGTGATTATCCGGGTCTTGTGTCCCATCGAAGTTTTCTAACTTCGAGATATCGAAGTGCTTTGGGAGGTTTCCCACCAAATTGTCCGGGGACAAAGGAGAAACTCTCCAGTTGTGACCCGTACGATAAACATTGGATCTCAGATTTTCGTTGCTCGTAAAATACAATCCTTCCTCGGAAGGAAGAGTATACTGATGTTGCCATTCCGAATTTCGCGGGCCCATGTCTTCTTTCCTGACAGGTAACTTCGATTGGTCATAAGTCCGCTCATCAACCCGAGCACGGTGGCTCTTCTCCCTCGGAGACTTCCTCTCCGAGCTTCTTCCCCTTCGGTAATCATCGTGTCCTCGACCGTGTTTTTTATTTTTGTGATTTTTCCTAAGAGATGACTCCGACGAACTATATCGAGAATAATCTCTCGAATCAGACGAATCCAAATGTCGCTTTTCTCTCCTCCTCGACGATCGTTGTTCGTATCCCCTGTATATATCGTCCCTGTTTTTAGGATGAAAATCGGTTTCGCGCTCCTCCTTTCCACTAGCCGGCTCCCTCCTTATCTTGGAACGAAAATTTACATGTACGGTTTCCTTTTCTGCCTTCAATCTCTCGATCTCTAGCAACAATTCATTCTTTCGAGCCAACAGGTCTGAGTCATCGAAAGTGTCTCCGACTCGCTGGCCCCCATACGCCTCGTACTCCATGTCATTCCGGTAGTCATCGCCCACTAGGTTCTCTTCGCAATTGTTGACAAAATCGTCCCTTTGTTCTTCTATAGTTTTCCTCGAAATAAGAACTATTTCCAAGAAGCGATTGTCGTCAGAACGATCTCTGTTTCCCACAGACGGCGCCACTGAAGAGTTTTAAGAGTGCTCTGGGGTGATTTTGTGATACGAAGATCTTTTAGTGTCCAAATAGTCTGCAATACTTAGTCTAGGAGTCTTTCTAGAGAGGGAAAGTAAGGATTTAGGTTAAATAGAGAGAGAAAGTAATATTCTATTCATCTTGGGATCTGTAAAGCATGTGTGGTCCTTTTATAGTACAATTGCGGGTCCCACACGCTTTAATTCCTATTTATTACATTTTTGGTCCCTACATCTTCTCTTCTTCTTATTCTAGCTATTTCTTTAATAGTTTATACAATTTTCCCTTAACACAATTTCCTCTTTACATTTTTCTCCTATCATACTTCTTCTTTACAATTTTCTCCTTGTCTTTTATTCTTCCTTATCAGAGTTGGCCTTTGGTGAAGGGTTGTAGCTGCCTATATTGTCACCATAAGGAGAATCCTGCTGAGTTTTGGCTTTGAGAGTTAATATCCTGATCCAAGTTTTGCAGAGCACTAATGAGATCAAGCTCTTTGTTGGAGGCAGTGTCAACTATATAAGGACTACTTGGATTTGTTGAGTGTCATGAGACAATGCGCTTATCTTTAGCAGTTATAATTTATTTCAGCTTTCTTATGTAAACCTGATTAAAAGATTGAATCTTTGTAGATTTTGATGCTTGAAGCTTAGCAACTTCTTGTAATGAATCTCATTGAATACCATCTTTTGATATGCTATCAGATTTTTTACTGGCTTCTTTTGATTTTTCTTCAGTTTTTGAAGCATTCTTTTTGCAATTAGCATCTTTGTGCCCCAAGTGAAAACAATTATAACAATAATCAGGAACATTTCTATAGCTAACTCCAATCCAGCATCCTTCATTTTCTCCAAACCCAATCCACAACTTCCTTTTAAGCAATTTTGAAACATCAATTTCCACTTGAGCGTAAGAAACATTAGCTTTGGCCCGGTTAAGCTTAGGAACAAACGTTTGATGAACTTTGCCTAAAGAAGCAGCAATGTCACTAACAATACACTCATTATATAGATACTCTGGCATGTTTTCGAATCGAACCCAAAACAATACAATATGGCATTATTTATTCTTGTTAATGTCAGGGGACCATTTAAGTACCCTAATAAGTTTCCCGTCAACGTTCCATGTAGGTTTCGACCATAAATTTCTGATATCTTCCAATAAGCTAAACTCAATCAAGATTTGTCTTGAGTCTAAAGTTACGTATGAATATGGCACTTTAAACTTGATTCCATGAAAGATTGAAAGGCCACGCGTTTTGGAATATCTTGACTGAACTTGTCGATCAAAGTTGATTTAGATTGAGTTATTAGGACTTCTTGAGTTTATTTTGCAAACTGAATAGCGTTATGATCATTTGCATTCTTGACGAACTCAGCTTTTGGCACGGTGCGACTATGAACAGAGGACAGGATTTTTGAAAAGGATTGTCCTTGTTAACATTTGGGAGAAGAGCAGGGAAATCTTCATTGTTGAGAATGTCAAAAAACATAGATCTGGCAGAGAAACACAAAAACACAGTAATGGATGAGAAGCGCAGAGCATTAACAGCTTAAAGATATCCACTCAATCAGAGGAGAAAAAAGCTTTGAAGAACAGAGAGGAACTATTCGGAGAGACGTGAATAGTCGGAATGCAAGAACGGAGGCTAGAGACGGTTTAACGGAGAACTTTAAAATCGTCGAGGCTCTGTTTTTCGGAATTCTGTTTTTGATCTTGAAAAGAATCACGCAACCAGAGGAAAAAAAAGCTCTGAAAAACAGAGATAAGCTCTTCTGAAGGAAGAGGGAAAAGACGATAGTCTAGAATGAAGACCGGAGACGGCTGAGAAAATCCGGCAAAGCTCTGTTTCTTGAAGCTTTCAAAAACCCTCCATCTGTTCAATTCAAGTTGACCCTGCCTTTATTTAAGGGATTTCATTGTCATTTTATTCTTATTACACGCTAAAATAATTAAATATTATTCAGTTATATAGGATAGCATGAATTCCACCATTTATCACATAGGGGTAAATCTAAACCATGCAATTAAAACATTTCGAATATATAAACTGCATTATCTATTTATTTTTTCAGCCTCCTTTGTGTCTCCAATATAATAAACCAATACTCGAAATTGGGAAAAACGAAAAGTTGTAGGCTTCAATGAAGCCGTATAATATTTATCGTGCACACAGTATACCCAACTAGTTATACAGCAGTTGTACCAAAATAAAGTACTCTAATCTTTATTTGGACCGTCCGTTTTAGGATTTTTAGGAGGAGCCTGATCTCGCTCTTCTTTCTCCTTCTGATCATCCTCCTGATCTTGTTCTTCTCCGTCTTCTGCCGCCTCTTCTTCTTCTTCGGTTTCCTCTGATTCTTCTTCGTCTTCGGCTGGCTTTTCTATAATGTTTGGGTAAAGCATGTGCTCGAGATAATATTCGTCCTCCGTCTCGGCTGGCTCTTCTAAAATGTTTGGGTAAATGATGTGTTCGAGATAAACTTCTTCGAAAAAGCTTCGGAAAAGAACATGGTCGAGAGAAAAATGCTCTTTCATCTTGTAGGACGAGAAACGTTGTTGAATCAAGAACAAGAAGTGGAGTACCAGAAGGAAAGCCGGTCATAAACTGCATTATCTATCATAAACCAATATCCTATTATTTTTTCTAACTTAATTAATGTTATATACATAAAATATATACTTTATAAATCTCAACAATATTGGTAAATTATTAAAACAAATTATGAGACACTATAGATGCTTTGTTACAGTGAAGCAATAAACTATAAGAATGACACCATATTATCGACAAATAAGTATTTTAAATGCATATCTATCAATAACATGCCCTATTCAACTATAAACACACAACTAAAAAGATAGAAGAATAAAATTTATTAGTCCAGACTATCAAACTATCACATTAAGAAAATAAAGAATGAAATCAAAAACAATTATACAAATATACTTGTATCACGTTTGTTAGTCTTTTTTTTAGTCGGATTTGATAAATAAAAAACTCGCAAGATTAGTTTTTTTTAGAGGTTATTGATGAATAGAGAAGAATATAACTACTTGTGGTGAGAGATCTATCAAATATTATTTTATTGATATTTTTTACAAAAGGTGAAATTATCCAAAAAACAATGAAAATCCAACAAAACAAACATGAAATCTAGCAGTGAAAAATCCAACAAAAACAAGATCAGATTTAATTTAAACCTTAATTTAAGTTCTCTTATCATCTAAGATCCATATAAGAATACAATTATGATCTACTATAAATTAAAAACAAGTTCTTAAACCATATTTGTTTACCCAAAACATCATTCTATACAAAAGCATCAAATATTTGTACATTCTTTTTTTCTTGTGATATAAATTTTTAAAAGTCCGTATCTTTTAAACTATAATTTGGGAGGAAAATCCAAAAAATATCATTGGTTTTTTATTGTTAAGACGAACAAAACTAGATCTAAGATTGATTTATTTTTTGCTAGCCCACTTAACCATCTTATCGTATCTACAATTTTGGTATGTCATCTATTATCTAGCCTTTATGTCTTGCATATACCATTTTTATTTTACCTTAGTTTTGAATATGTAATCTAAAAATTACGTCTCACATCTATCATATAACATTTATATCTCACATATACCATTACAATTTTGATAAGAGCGGAAATTATCCAAGTCATGTTGGATCGACATAATATAATGATGTAATAATATAGTTAATAGTTTGTAATAATAGTGGTAGATTGAGAAATAATAGAAACTTGCCTTGTAAATAATAAAAGAGTCGTTAAAATGAGAATATAAAAAGGTAAAAATAAAATCAAGTGATCACTCATGTAAAATAGAGCCCATTACCGCCACTATATAAAGAAAGATTCTCTTTATAGAAATGGGGTTATTGATATAATATATAATTATTTCCACTTTCTCTCTCTACAATCTCGTGTTTCTCTTTCGAGCTTACTGTAACCACATTATATGGTAATAAAATCAGTCTCCGATCATTTCTGGAACTATCATTGACGTCGTTTGTGGGAAAGTGAAGTGATACGCGGGACAGTTTTTCCAAATCACAACTCTAGGAGAGATGAACATAGAAACACAAGATGGAAGGGCGACATGTCTAGACCCCGGCGGGATTATCTCGTATTCCGAAGACCATCATTCTGAAGAGTGGCATCACGATTACAATCACTATTGATGAGTCCGTATTTATTCACCACCACTCACTGAGAAAACCGGACAGGGGTAATTCGGACAATAGGTGCCCACTGAACTATCTGGACAGAACAAAAGTATTAAAACACTAAACCTCTTTTGACTAAGCTAGGTGTTAATCTACTTAAAAACTAATGGATCTTTAAACTCGATCCAACTTGACCCGAAAGCCCATGAGTCCATAATTAAGGGTATAAATACCCAACCACTTTCATTAATGAGGGTAATGAACATTTAATACAACTAGACAGCTTAAATCTCTCACTACAAAATACCCAAACATTTAATACCTTTAAAACTCTCTAAAATGCTGGACAAAATTATCCTTGGTTCAAAATAAACCACACCAAATTGGCGACCACAGCGGGAGAAGAAGGTGCCTGAATCTAGCATTCAAAACCAGTAAGAAAAACCAGTTCGGATGAATCCGGACGAGCAAACAGTGCCACCACTTTTGATAGAAGTGGTGGGTGAGAACGATGAGTACACGGTCGAAGAACGAGACAGGCTGAAAGATGAAATAGAAGCGTTGAGGATGCTAAAAAGGCAGAGATGTGTTTAAAAGAAAATTCGAAAGTGTCAGCCATTCACCATACTAACAACCCAATGGAGAATGACCAATGAGTAAAGACTCACTTGACTACAAGAAAGACCCATGTCAGTTCCAAGAAATATCACATGTCTAAGCCGGTGGAGAGCTTAGAGTTTGAGTCCTTTAGTGGCTCTTCGAATGAGGATGGACTTGAGAGGTCCTTGTCATCCAGCAGGGACGAGGGCAGATCCAAGAAGAAGCAAACGTTTATCTTTTTTGTTTTTTGATGACCCAAACCAAACTAGAAGACTAAGGGTCTGGTTAAATAGAATTTGAAGATGGAGACTCTGTTTTTAAATTTATTTAAGTTTGTATTTCGTTTTACTAAACTTAACATGTATTCCACCTGTTTCATAATGAACAAGATCCTTTTATTTTATTTTTTGCATTCATATTTTAACATCTAGATCAAAAACGTATTTTATGAGCTGGTTCAGCATCTGCAAAAAAATATACTTAAATAAAACGTTTCGCAACTACCACAGTATAATATATTTAATTATCCAAGGTTCCGTAACTATTAAATTAGTGTATTTGTGTATAAGTTGTTTCGTATCTATCAAACGTTTAACATCCACTTCTCTTTTAAATCGTGCCTCGCATCTATCACAACCCATCATGTTGGTTATTACTCGTTTCGCATCTAGCATGTCCATATAACAAAAGGTTTCGCAACTAACATCCATTGAAATGTTTCCAACACAGCTAAAAAAAACTAAAAGTATCAAAAATTTGATTCATTTTACGAAATGTCTACACATGTGCGTCTGTTATGACCAGATTTACGACAACAAGAACACTTTATCTTACGAATACTTAATTCTCCTCTAGATGGAATTATTTTCTTCTTAGGTCGTCCAGCTCACTTTTTTAAAACTGGAGGAAGTAGATCCGGAGAAGTTGTTGAAGTAGATCCTTGACCAAAAGTAGTAAATAGAGCTATAACATATGAATATATTGTCTTATAAGAGCTTACGCAATAGTATGGCTCAATATATTCCATAGGATCTGCATCTATATAAAATATAGCAGCTACAATATGAGAACAAAGGAAACACTCATGTTGCCACGACCATAAGAACAACGACGTACACTAAGATCAACAACCATAACATGATCACAAAACACTTCACGCAAAAGAGAAGTAGACGAATAAACTATCCATGGACGACCTTCTTCAACATTAGCTTTAAACTTTTCATCAAATTCAGGACACAAATCACTAGTCCAACGTTCAGCATCGCCAAAACGTCTCGAAATTTGACTCATTTCTAAAACTCTAATCCTATCAATTAACTCCTGTATAGGAAAACCACAAAATAGTTTTACTTGGTTGTTAAAAGATTCAGCTGGATTAGATGCCATTGAACCATACCTCGTGCCTTCGAAAAAAGCACAAGCATATTTCTCAGGAGATAAAGTTTTGAAAAAACTTTGAATCTTCTCACCTCCCGGCTTAAGTAATTCATCTATATATTGATTAAACAAATTATGATTAGAAGCATATGCACATCTTTTAAACAGTTTTACCATACTCTCCTTAAATTTCGTCGGTGTAGCCTTTAAACAATGCCTCAAATAATTCATAAGATGATAAAGATAGTATCCATGATGGCAATTTGGAAATATAGCAGATACAACAGTTACAATACCTAAATGATGATCACTAATACATGTCATTTCGTGATCCAAAAAAATGAGGTTTCAACATCTCCAAAAACTATACCCAATTCTTAGACAAAACAATATTAAAAGCAGTAGGGAAAATACCTGCAACCAATATAAAGAATAGTATAAATGACTCATTATAATAGGTTTCACAACTATCGCTTACTAATATATATAGGTTTCACATCTATCTCATTAATCATATACTATATGTGTTTCGCATCTATCTCGTTATCATATACAACATGTGTTTCGCATCTAGCACAATAATCATTAATTACATATGTCGCATCTATCACGTTATTTGTTCAGAACGTTTCACATCTATATATTTGTTATTCATCTCCAATCCTGTTTTTTCGCAGATTCATAAATAATTTAAAAGATAACATTTATTCCAATATAATTAAAACTTACCATTGTTACCATCTGTGGCTATAGAAGATAAAAAAACTCCATTATATTTTCCCGTTAAAAAAGTCCCATGAACAAATAAAACATGACGACACGAATTGAAACCATAGAGGCAAGACCCAAATGCTACAAAACATCGCTTGAAATCATTGGTTTACAACGAATACTCCAATATGTAATCACTACTGTTATCAAGAACTTTCAATGTTTTAAAACAATTCTTAAAAAGTTTATAAGAAGTTGAACTATCGCCATATACAGCCCTCCTAGCTTTTTCTAGAGCAAGCCATAAAACACGGCAAGAAATATCTAAACCATAATCATTTTTTAAAAATAATTTCACGCTTGTAGCTGTAACATCAACTCTCTTCCTCATACAATCATGTATATCATTCCAATCAAACCAGATGACAAATGCCTTCTATTTTCTTTGCTAAAACCAATCCCACATGTATGAGTTTCAACATACTTCTTAATATAAAAAAACCCAGTAGACCTCTCTTGTCTAGCATAAAGTCTCCAAGGAAAGCCCTTTGAATCTTTTTTCATGCAATAAATAGTTACTCTTTCTTTATTGTAATGCAAATATATAAAAGAAAAACCTTTTTGTAAAGCCAACGGATTAACAGCTAATCTTAAACCTACTGCTCCATCTTGATACACCTGCCCAACACCACTAATTTCATCAACCCAACCAACTGTAGAAAATACTTTATGCTTGTGACTAATACCATTAACATCAGAAGTTTCACTAGTTTTTCCACAAACAAAATCTTCATTAACAACTTCAACTATAATTTCAGCAGTTTCTCTAATATTATCACCAACAACAACATCACCTTCAACTTTAATTGTAACACTTGAAACACCCAAACTATCAACAAATGATAGCAAAGCAATTAAATCACCATCACAACCTAAGATAATTTTTTCTAGATCACCACAAGAGTATCTTAATTTGAATTTACCCCGAACCAACGTATCATAAATTTTTTTTAACAATATCTTCAAACTCAGAAAACAAACCAAGGTCACAAATTGCAAGCTCCCCATTTAGTTTAAAAATGCACATCCTACTACTAGACATTGCGTACCTACATTAGACAAATGTTTCACATCTATTATTAGCAAACAATACATGAGTTTCGCATCTATCTATAAAACATGTTTCACATCTTCTCAATCAAGAAAATTGATGTTTCGCATCTTCACAAAATAAAAATGGTAACATTTCGCATCTACTAAAAAGACATATTTCATCAGAAAATTCAGAAAAACCTACACGTTTCGCAGCTATCACTAAGTTCATAATAAACGTTTCACATCTACTTCGTAGAAACAAAAAACAGTTACGTGCAGACTAAAACTTATAAAAACTAGAAGATAGACTGAACTGCTAATACCACCAATATACTGCATCAACAACGTAAAATAACAGATGAATACTTAAAACAAAAAAAACAGATCGACGAAACCTAATACAGAGATATAAACTCGCGATCCAAAATTTCAGTAAAACTCAAAATCCTAACATATAACAATAAAACTAACTGCGAAATTAAGCTAAACACAATCAAAATCAACAAAAAACATTAAAAACAAGAAATCGATTAAGAATAGAGAATTACATATGATAGTAGTGCACTGTTAAAGTCACGTAGAAAACAATTAGGGAGAAAAAGAGTCAAATATGGGTGTCAAAGCTTTTATATAAGTAAGTAGGTTATAAAAGGTATAAATGGGTCTTAGATAGTAAATATTTCAAAAAAAAACGGGCCTTTCTTGGAGATATATCAAAATATGGGTCTTAAGTGAAAATTACTTTGGATATTGGGTCTTAAATGGTATTTAACCCAATATATATATATATATATATATATATTATTGTCTTTTAAATAATAAATAACATTTTAAGAGAAGACAATAGAAACTCAATAAATTAATACTCGATTATTTAATACTCTCTAAGATAATATTTTTTGTGAGTCCCGACTCGAGGATATAATGCTAAATTAACAATTCGCTAAAATTATAAGATAATACATTTTTGATAATTTCTTTAGACCCATATAAGATATAAATTAATAATTCTTTATATATAACATATTACATGAATGATTTATGAAGGTTTCTTGAAAAATGACTCAATTGTCTTTTGTTTTTTGTTGAAATCAATTTCCTCTTGAATCTCGTCTCTAATTTTCCTTAGCATGGTAAGAACTTCTGGTGTTTTTATCTCATAGCTCAACAAGAAATTGGTCAATGCGATTTCCGCTTTAATAGCTTCATTTCGTGAAGGGGGCTCCATTGTAGAACTTTCATCATCTTCTTCATCCATATCATCTTTATTAATTCCAAGAAGCAATGAACACAAGAAGCATACTAAGGTGGAATATTGAAGGTTTCTTTCAATTTGGGCTCTTCCTTTGATATACATGCATTGTATACAGTACAATAATTAAGTAGAAGCTTGAAAGGTATTTGTAAACTAAGTATTTTACTATAAATTAATAAAATATTAATTAATATAAAAATTAATAATTATTAATTTATCGATTAATTAATAACACTTTTAATTAATAAATTTTGGTGGTTTCAAGTGTATTACTTTATAGAGTTTCTACTATAATTCTAAATTAATCTTAGATAAATATAGCTTTTACTATTTTGGATCCGTCAATTTTTTTTATACAAAATATAAGTAATCATTACTTTATGCAACCTCCTTAAATATTCTAATTATTTCAACTAGACTAAAATCTATTTATTATTTTTCAATACTAAATACATTATATACATAATAGTGGGTTCCTAAGCTTTAATTATTGCCACTATACTTAAATATATTATTAATCTTTAATACTAAATATATTATTTACATAAAAAAAATTGGTTCTTAGGCCCACAGGAACCCACCTAGCTCCACTAACACACATAACTTAAAACTCATAATTAAATAATCAAATAACTCAATTTCTCCCCACAATCCCTAATTCCTTCATTGTTCGCAAATCATATCTCTATATAGGAATTCAAATTATTGAGATATTAATCAAGTAAAAAAATACATTTTTTCAGTGATAATCACGAATTACTCGTGAATACTAACACACACAAGTTTTGCACTTCTTTCTACACTGAATGAAACGTTTTTCTCTATCAATGACTTTATCTGAAAATGGCTTTTGAGATCTATCTTTAGTAGATATATTGATTAAACGAGAAGTTAAACGAAGAGATGAGCTCGAGTACTGAATCAAAAAATCTAAATATTGAATCGAACATGAAAATGAAAATCCTTTTGCAATCCTTTTGGTTGAGTAGAAAATGAAATAAAAATATAGTTATATAGACAATAAAAAATGAGAAGAAAATCAATGAAGATGTTGTAAATGAGTCGAATAATTCATTCACAATGTTACAGTTTTATGTCATTGACACTGAAGCTATAATGGGTAATGTCAACTTTAGTCTTGTGTATATAAGCCCATTAGGACCATTATCTAGTAAGTCTATTTATTTCATATAAATAGATTACTACGACTATACAAAAACACAATCTGAAATCTGTAACCCTTTTCTATCATAGTGAAACACTTTTCTCTGGCGGCGCCCGTGAACGTAGACAATTGTCGAACCATGTTAAATCCTATGTTTTTTTCTCCTATGTCCTTCCTTTTCTATCATAGTGAAACACTTTTCTCTGGCAGAGCCCGTGGATGTAGACAATTGTCGAACCATGTTAAATCATATGTTTTTTTCTCCTTTGTCCTTTATCTGTGTTCTGTTTTATTTGTGTTTTGTGCTTGAGTCATTTGTGATAAATTGCATAGTGAGTTATAACATGAGAATATGAATATGCAACTTAAGTAGTTGGAGTTTCAAAAAATATGTAAGAAAATGAACGAAATCGAATGGTGATGTATATTTTCTATCCATTCATAGATTTTTCTTAACAACCAACCACAAGCCAACAAGATAATATATATATATATATATATATATATATATACATTTTATATAAATATTATATGTGGTTTCAATAGTATTCAACGACTACCTATAAGGTAAGAATTTAGACAAATACAGAGAGAAGGAAACTGAATAAATGGAAACAAATTGAACTTTTTTCTTCGAAACAAGAAAATAAACAATAGTAGATTTAAGTTGTTGTGAGTTTTTTTAATATCAAGATTTGTGAATAACGAGCGAATTAGAAAATGCTTAGAGAAAATGGGCTACTGAATTAAATTCGGGTCTTAGAGTGTGACTTGGGTAACTCTATGTTGGGCTAGTTTTAATTAAGTTAGTTTGGACTGGATTTGGGTTAGAAATTACGTTATTAGAATTAGATAAAAATAAAAAGTAATTTTTGAGACATTCCACGTGGACGACGCTGATGTGGAAAGTTAAAAGATATTTATGGGAGGAAAATTGGACTGAAATCAATAAAAAATTGTTTATTACGTTTTCTAAAATAAAAATTATATTTATATTATAAAAACAACTGACTAACATAAAAGAACTGATAAAAAGGAACTCCATTTTTATACCTTTTAAAATCGTCTAACGGACTTACAACACCTTTTAATGACATTTAGAATGACCCTCCATCATTTAAGGGATTTCATTATCATTTTATTCTTATTATTTTAAAAAGCATTTAGTATATTAGAAAAAATTAAATTAAACACTAAACTAATTTAAAATAATTAAATATTATTCAATTAGATATATAGGATAGCGTGGATTCCACCATTTGTTACATGCATACGGATAAATCCAAACCAAACAATTAAAACATTTCCAATACATAAACTGTATTATCTATCGTAAACCATACTTAAATTCCATAACCTTTTACCCAAGAAAACCTTGTAAAAGCTGAAGCAACCGTGAAAAAGAGATCGGAAACTCAAACGCTAGAACCACTATTGGTTTTAAGTGATCTCATCTATGTTATTTGGAGAAATGGAAGTTTAGTTATATACTTCTTTTCCACAAATCTCTAATACTGATAAATTATTAATATAAAAAGAAATCATGGGATGGGACAATTATTACTTTGTAATTTATAGTCTTTTTAAAACTTATATACACTTCGGCAGATGATTTGATAAGTAATAAGAAACTATATCCTAGTGCACATATTGAGGCTTTTTCTAACCTTTTAGGTTGGCGTCTCAACTTTAGCGGGCAAGATCATCCTCCTCTACTTCTCAGGACTTTTGGCACCCCTGGACGCGCTGGACCAGGGCTCATAGAAACATATCACACACTGGTAAAACTTTTAAGATAATTTTCATCTCTAATGACTTTAACCGAGGACTCTTTCGATCCGTCCTTTTCTAAAATGTTATGGCTTTCAATCCCTTTTGACAACCTAATAGGATCTCTTCTTCGCTGCATGTTTAAAGTCCGTGGAAGAATGCCTATTGAACCCACTTGCCAATTTATGGACTAAATTTTGATTACGAAGTACGAAGCCAAATTCCCCGAAGAGCTATAGACGTGCATAAGATTTTGTTGAAATCATGTAGGGAATATTGGGTCCACATATTCCACTTTATATATATAGATACAATAGTGTGATATTAGTATTCTTAACTTATATACTGTGCCATCCACCTGCTTGATGAAGCATGTGTTCCGTCTGGGCCTAGTGCTCTGGTCCGATCTCTAGAGTAGTGTGATATTGTCCGCTTTGGGCCCACTGGCCCGCACGGATTTGCTTTTGGTCCACTTCTAAAAGGTCTCACACTAATGGAGTTGTATTCTTAACTTATATACTGATATTTCTTCCCATATTTAAACGATGTGGGATTTGGAACTTTGGTCGCACCTAACAAATAAATCCAAAGACACGTCACTGTGAATGTCACGAGTGTAGGAAATCGGTATACGTATTGTCATTTCATTGTGTAGACTCCGATTACCATCTTCATTCCAATTGTTATTTAATAAGATGTTGAGGCAAAACATGAGAGGATTTATTGTAACTAAATAAATATAGGTTGGGCTTCTGGGAAATGTGCAACGACTAAGTCTACGTATTATTTGCTTGGGTCTTAAGACTTTTTCCTTTAGTGGTTTCATTTTTTTTACACATAAAACTAAAGTGATTTACATTTATCAAATCAAATTTCAAATTTTATATCTGTTATCACCATCTCGGCTTATTCTTCGCAAAAAGTACAAAAACCCATTAAGAATCATAAACTCCAAATACATACCAAATTTCCAAATTTGTGTGGCTTTCTTTTAGGGTTTTCATTTATATTTGTTAAATTTTATAGTTTGTTTAGATCTATTTTTGTTAATCAATTTTTTTAATATGATTAATGTCTGAAATATCTAATTCACGTCTGGGTTTTCAAAAAGACGTAATTTTTATCCTTTTTTAATTAATTTTCTAATAGATTAAATGACTTAGATTATTTTCATCTTAAATATTTATCTCTTGGTTCCAAATTGGTGTTTCATCCAAGGATATTCTTCTCTTATCCAACATAATTTCATTTACCAATCTAATTACAATTATTATTATGTATGAAAAATATATTACTAGTCATGTTCTCTACCATTTAATACGTACCTATTAACAACATAACAATATCAACACCATTTTTTAAATCACTATCTCGTTTTTAAAAGAAATTAAAATTAAAATTTATTTTATTCAACTTTAACTAATAAAATTGAATAAGATATACATTTATTGGAAAAATAAATAAATTTAGAAAATGAAACAAAAGTGGTGGTAAAAGAGGTAGAATGATTAGATAATGAGATACAACACTGCTTCGAAGTTTTTTTTTATTTTAATGTCGTCAAAATTTGGACGGAATCTGGCTTAGACTGTTGGAGCAATTGTGCGCCACCAATCGATCCATTTAATTACAAATTCATATCAACTAGCACTCATAAACTATATACTAACAAATATGTTATAAATCTAACAAAGAAGCTATAAAATAAAGAATAAGATATCAAAATCAAAATCAGTAACATAAAAATTAAAAAAAAAATTAAAAAAAAATTAAAAAAAAATTAAAAAAAATTAAAAAAAATTAAAAACCTCCCTAGGTAGATCCGGCTTGTCACCATACTTCTTCACCACGCATGAGTTGGATTATCGAATTTTTATATTGACCTGATTTGATTATCGGATTTTTATATTGACATGATTTGAAAAACTATAAAGAGAATGAGAGAAACATCTTTATTTACAGGAGTTGAAAAACATATACAGATTCATGTCAAAATCGCACAAAAATAGTAACAAAATTGAAATTAGTTGTGCATTTGCTGCAACAAAGGTTTATTTTCATCAGATGTTCAGTGAGTATAAACTAACATATTTTTCACGAATTCTATGATGAACAACATAATAATTACACATATCCTGCGGTGAAAAGGTACTTATTCGCAGGCGTTTTTTGTGAAAAATGCATGTTCATCGCATGATGTGTACGATTACAAACTAGAAAATTCTACTATACCTTTTAACCTAAATCACTCAAATCTGCATTATCAGGAAATAAGTATTCTACACATAGATCTATCAATAACATACATTATTCAACTAACAAACCATAAAAGAAACAACTAAAAAGATAGGGAAATCAAATTTGCTAATTCAGATTTTCAAAGTTAAATAACATAAAAAAATGAAATCATTAACAAATTATACCAATATCCTTGTATTACGTCCCTTAATAGTTTTCTGAAGTCGTATTTGGTAAATAACAAACTTGCGAGATAAGTTTTTGGAGGCTATATTAATGAATATAGAAGAATATAACCACTTGTGGTGAGAGATCTATCAAAAATTATTTTATCGATATTTTTTCAGAAAACGGTAAAGTTATCTAAAACTAATGAAAATCCAACATAATGAGTATGAAATCTAGAGGTGAAAAATCCAACAAAAATAAGATGAGATCTAGCTTAACCCTTAATTTATGGGTCGACTACCATTTGAAGAGTCATATAAGAATTAAATTACAATCTACTAAGAAAAATCAAGTTCTTAAGCCATATTTTCTACCAAAAATATAATTTTATACAAAATCATCAAACACGTATACATTCTCTATCATTTGTTCGCTCGTGATTTAAGTTTTTTAAAGTTTGTATCTTCTAAACTGTAACTCAGGAGAAATAATCGAAAGTACTATTGGCTTTGTTTTTGTAAGATAAACAAACATGATCTATGATTGATATTTTATTTAAAAAAATATCGCGAGCCCAACTAAACCTTTTTCGCATCTATTATCTAACATTTATATCATTCATCTACCATTTCTTATTATATATTGGTTTTGAATATTTCATCAAAAACTTAGGTCTCATATCTATCATATAACATTTATATCTCGCATCTACCATTTCAATTTTACACTAGTCTCGCATCTATGAGTAAAAAATTACGTTTGAAATCTATCATCTAGTATTTATATCTTGCATCTACCATTTCCATTTTACACTGGCCTCAGACCTATCATTAAAAAACTAGATCTTACATCTATTAACTAGTTTTATATATGGAATTTACCATTTCTATTTTACAGTGGTCTCAAATCTATCATCTAAAAATTAGGAATCGCATCTTTCATCTAAAATATATGTCTCAAATCTATCATTTTTATTTTACAATGGTCTCGCATCTAGAAACGTTATAACAGATGCAAGAAAATAGACACGAGATAAAAACTTGGCTAAAATCATTCTACAATGGTCTCGCATCTAGAAATGTTCTTCTAACTTTAAGCGTTATATATGTACGAGCAAGCTTAACTTCCGGTTATTATGGGGTATGATACATTCTTTGGTTGAACTGCAACATTGTACAATTAGATTATCATTTGAGAATAGTCGATATATAGCACAACATAAATTTCGAGACAATGTAAATATGAGAGGTAAGGTACTTTAGAACTTTGTGTATTGAATTATAAAGTGCTAAACATCATGAGATGACTGATGAAATTAGGATGTCTTGTAAAATTGAGATGGCGGATGAAATTTGCATTTGTGTTATATGATTTGCAAGTGGCTCTATAAATGCATAACTGTACCTTTAGAATATTTTCATGATCATTGTACGAGGTTAGATATAATGATCCGAACAAACTTAACCAAGATAGAGCTCTTTAAATATAATTTGGATAACTTATAACTAATGTCGTGCAAACCAACGATACATGACGCATATAACATATTTACAAGAAATGGTTTCAAACAGTCTATCCGGAAACATCCATATTTTTATAACCATTAGAGAAATAAAAACACCATGGCCATCCACATGCCAAACAAACATTATAGGTTGATGTATCACCCATTAAATGAGATAAATCACATTAGAAGCATGTGAGAGATTTTAAAAAAATATAATGAACCTTCAGTGCCAAACTCTTTTACAACCTCTAAGGTCAAAGTGCATAAAAGGGAAATGAATTACAAATGGAATTAAACCAATTAATTTGGAACTACCAACACAAACTAATGGTCATAGCATTCCTCGAGAGAAACCTTTGGTAGTTAGAACTACTTCGATGATGTAACTATCTAGTCACAACATACCGAGCTCCAGTATTGGTCCTAAACAATTAATTACTGATTCAAATCTCTACTTACTATAATTTTCATTCACTATACACCTATAATTGCTATAAATGATGTTAGACCTGATGGGTATTGCGGTTTTCGATCAGTATCATCTGACTTGTACGATCAACAAGATAGGTGGAAAATTATTACGAAGGGCCTTTATGAGGAGCTTATGGATAATATGATATTTTAAAATAGATATATTATGGTACATAATATTATTTAGAGGTTAATAAAAGTATACACTACTATGGAGTATGTGCAAGTATATCTAACTAGATGAAAATTTTGTTCGGAGATAGTAATAGCCATCACATCAAAGTTTGAATGCATTTTTCATTTTTAGCACAATCAATGATGAATTGTAGTTACACGTTTCTACCATTATACGATGTACCCCCTCTATTGTCTAAAAGGATGGAAATTAGATTTGGTTTTGTTACTAACAACTATTTTTCCATATAAGTTTTTCACTTTACATTTGAAGTGTTTTCTATAATAATGATTCATCGTCATCCTTAATATGGATCAAATTTATCTGAAGGGCTATTTAGTAATGTGGTAAAAATTAATTAATTTTTAGTATAAAGTATAGAGATGAAAGAGTTTATTAAGTAAATGTTTAGAGAGAGAAAGCTTAATTCAAGCTGTAAATACTTCATGATTAGTAAATGTCTCCAAAAATATTTTTATTGGCTGAAATACCTTAATATGACTAATGGGCCAAAACAAATCCATGATTTGAACTTTATTTATCCAATCCAATGGTCCAAAACCCATTAGGCCCATCAACTAATAAATAAATAAAATATTAATTATACAAAATACATGAAAATATAAATATTAGCTTTTTGTCTTATTTGCCCTTCGAATATTTATATTCTCATAAAATTGGCCCCTTAGTCCTCTCAACTTTTTTGTAGGAGGGCTAACTCATAAGCTCGTTATATACGGCTTGATTATCCCCATGGATATAGTCCTTCCAAGTTCACTTTAAACCGTTTAGAGACAATATAGATTTATCTGATGGAGTCATTCATGCATAACATTGGTACTCTTTTGATAAGTGTTAATAGGATACATCATTGGACACGTGTCATCGCTTCATTAGAACCACGATCTTACTCTACCATAAGTGAGGCATGTCAATAGTTGGAAATAATTTCACTGTCTTAGAAATTATAGCCGTTGGAGGCGTTTCCACTTCTCTAAACTAAACCTGATGGTCTTCTACAGTTTTTTATATAAGATTTCCTCTCATTTTCTTAGTATAGTAATTTATAGAGAGAAAATTCACTTGTAGAGACAGAAGTTGAGTATCTTATCATTGCAAAGTTAATCACCGACGATAATTTTTACTTTCCACCACTATTACCACCGCAGATTCAATTTCTAATAATATTATTATGTTTGCATATTCACTACCACTCAGACGATTGAAAACGGAGGAGTTAATACATACAAAAGATTTCAACATCCCACCAGAACCTTATTCTACCGTTCAATCATTTACCTCGAAGGATAGTTCATCAAGATCATCACAATCCCAAGGATCCACTAGTCGTAAACGTTCTTCCTTTTTTCATAACTATATGTTTCGATACAGAGGAAAACTCACCGCTAAGCTTGATCATGCCAACTTAAGTTCACACAAACCCATCTTCCAGGGACGAAGAAACCACCCAACAGACTCAGTCTTCTCTTTATTCTCCATTACAATATCTAAATAGAGAGATATGTAATATCTCTCATCAAGCTAAACCTTTTGAATCCAATATTAGGGAGTTGGATGATGAAGATGAAGGTCTAAGTGAGGAATCTCCACTGAAGACATATGGTAAATCTGGGGAAAATGTGTTGGTTATGAATAAAAATTTAAAGGTCAAAAGTGGCAGAGGTGGAAATGCTAAAACCACTGAAATGGAGGCTGAAATACTTTCTTCATCACTGGTCGGCGGGTAGGGCCTAACTTTCAAAAGGTTAGCATTAAATATTCTGTGGCCCTCGATAAAATTTCCTTATTATTATTTTTTAAATAGTGAGATAAACGTCATATGTGGGGAATAAGTATTTTCAAAAAAGGTTAAGGTTATGATAACCACACAAGGTGAAAGTTTGATGAGTTGTCATCCATGAGAGTTGGTTGTTTATCCAGACGTGATGAGTTGGGCCTCTGGTTTCTCTTGGACACTGAAATTGTTAATTATTTCAATTTGGTGGGACTATGCCCAAGCCAGGCTAGACAAATGCTTCGTTTACCTTGATACCATGTATCATGACATATAGGTTGTCAAAAATTTGAATGTCAACGTTGCCATTTCTGAATTATCTCAAAATTCTTGTATTCCTTTTTACTTTACGATATAGGTGATGAGTATAAAGTTGTGGACAGCTTGTTGGAGGCTAAAACGTTGTGGAAGATGCAGTTCTTTTTTGTTAGTGGATGGTGGGAAAATGGGAAAAAATCACTTCAAAAGACAACCCGATTCGGCTGATCAGGTCTTGGAAGAACATATGTAGTTTTTTCGAACTTAAAACTATTGCTTATCTTCTATTTATTCGCAATTTATATCAATTTTTCTTCTACAATGATACTGAGATATCATTTGCATCATCTAGAGGATGCTAAGATTGCTTTTAAGAAATTACATCAGTCAGCCGATGAGCATTGGTACAATGCCTTCCACAAAATTTTTACTCCCAACAACTTGGTTCAGAGTCATCTTTCGAAGACCAACCCCGAACGAGATCAATCATGGGAGTAATTAACTACTCCTCCTCGTTCATCGGCTATCCTCCAAATAATTGAGGCTGTAAATGACAAACTATTTTTTCAACGAGGACTAGAGCCCCCAGCCATCGAGTAAAAAACGATAAGACTGCCGAACAAAGCTCTAAAAAAGATAATGTTGGTGTTGAAACTGTAGAATAGCCTAATGAATTTTGCGAGCCACGACCGATTAGTCTTTGTTAGATACACTAAACATTAATATTAAATAGGATGACACAGACATTGGTTTTCTCATCTTGAATAAGAAAAAGAAAAACAAGAGAAGCAAAAATAAGAGTGAGAAGAGGGAAATAAAAAAGAAAAAAAACCCTTTGTTCGAAGATTGTCCCCATTTCAGTCTGAACTATCATCCCACCAGCTGATAACGTCACAAGTGTGCTTTATGAAAATATGCCCTTCTATATGATAAAAGAACAAGATGCGTTGGCATATATGATACTCAGATTCGTAAAACCTATTGCTGAGTTGGATAGGGAGGTCAAAGCATAAAAATAAATTATTGCTTCACTTGAAAAAGAAAGAAAAAATTACAAAGAGTCTTTCAAAGTGGAAAAAACATGTGCTGATGGTTTAGCTAATGAGGTTAACTTGGTAAAAAATGAGCTCACAAAGATAAAGAACTCTTCTGAATTGTTGTAGTCAACTAGTTCTAGGGAGATTTAAAAGCTTAAAAATCAACAAACTCGTGAGAATGATGTTATGGAGCATATGTCAAAAGAGTTAGAAGATCAACGTGCTCTTTCTAAAAGATACGATGGGGAATTAAACACTATCAAAGCTCAAGTTGTTTTATGAAAAAGATGATGCAATGGATGAATATGTAGATGAGATCTTAAAATACTTATCTAAGCGGGATGTTTCAATCAAGTCTGACATGGTCTTATATTTTCACAAGACATTCTCCAAGTTGAACCTCAGATCTTTGTAAGAGTTGGTCTCTGAGGAATTTTAGCCCATCGATATGCCCATAACTAATCAATTATACATATTTATGAATTCGTATAGTGATATTTCGGAAGTGAATAATGGGAAAAACTTCGGAGGTGGGAGTTCAAATGATAAAAATGTTAATGGGGATAAGCTCGGAGGAAAGTGAATTCATACTTTGTTGTTTTGTGCAAGTCTTTGGCGTATGCAAGGCATTTTGTTGTATTTCATTCGGATTCCATGAATTCCTTGATTCACCCAAAGCATTTTTACTCGTTGTCTCATTAATGCATTAGTGTTATTCTGTTCCCCATCAACTTCTGATTTTTGAATTTCATTCGATGGTGCATAATTTAATTAATCCACTTACTCGAATGTAATTTATTCGAATACATGAAAATCACTTACTCCAACTATCTAAAGGTAAACCATTCAAAGACACACAAATTTATTATTCTAACCATTCGAAGGCACACAAATTGATTATTTCAACCATTCGGAGGTAATCCATTCAAAGGTACACTAATTGATTGTTTTAACCATTCAAAGATAATTCATTCGAAGGTACAAAAATTGATTATTTTAACATTTGAAGGTCCAAAAATTGATTATTTTCACCATTTGAATGTTATTCATTTGAAGGTATAGAAATCAATATAAATATATACTAAGTAAAATATAATATAAGATTTGGTTAAAGAAATGTAATAGAATGCGAGTCATCCAAATACCTTATTAGAACCGCCTGGAGCCACCAGGGTAGGAAAAAGTATGTCCGCAAATATTTACATAAATTCAAATGAAATAAAAAAAATTATACATTCATTCAAGATAAAGTCTTGGATGTTCGATGTTCCATGAGTTCCTTAGAAAGTTACCTTCTTGATCCGTCAACTGATAAGTGTTTGGCTTGACTTTTTCATTTACTATGTACGACCATTCCCAGTTTGATGCTATTTTTTGAAAACTCTTTGTCTTTGGTATGTAAGAAATTTTGTTTACTACTCTATTTCCCACTTCAAATTCCCTTTTCGGAATTTTAGACGCATATCAACTTGTCATCAAGTTTTGATAAAGAACAGCTCGCAAGTGAGCTCTGATTCTTCTTTCCTCAATCAAATCCAATTCAACTCTTATATATAACTTTAAATTTCAAAAGATGGGATGGTAGATTTAATTGATGTCACTGCATCCATCCTAGAAACCAAGGCAAAAGAAAATTCTTGAGTGACAGTTCGAGGCGTAGTGCGATAAGCCCATAATACTTCTTGTAAATAATTTTACCAATTACATGTTGCCCTTTCTAAATTATTCTTCAAACCGATATTAATGTTTCTATTGAAAACTTATACGTGCTCACTGGCTTAAGCGTGAAAATGCGAAGAAAAATAACGTTGAATTCCTTTGGAACTACTAAAAATGTCCATGCCTTTATTTTCAAACTGAGGGCCATTATCCGTTTTCAAGATTCTAAGAATTCCAAATTTACAACATATATTGGACAGGATAAATTATATCACTGTTCTTGAAGTACTACCGGAGAGAGGCACTTCTTTGACCCATTTTGAAAAATAATAAACCGCAGATATAATAGCTCGACAACCTTTGGACGTCATTGGTAGGGGTCCTACTAAATCGATCCCTAATCTATCAAAAGGTATCACCTCAAATATTGATTCTAGCAGTATTGACGCCTCATATATTGTATTTGCAAATATTTGGAATGGATTACATCGTTTAACTAACTATTTAGCATCTGCCACCATTGAAGGCTAATAATATCCTTTCGATATAACCTTTTTTGTTAAAGTTTTGTAGAGCCTTCACCATCATGTAATTCAGATAAACTCACATGGGATTCATCATACCCAAGTAATCATAACAAAGGTCTGCTAAAGGATTTATTTTAGAGAACATTCATTCAAACTACAAAGCCGTGTGTTGTAAACTTCAACTTCCTAGCCAACACATTATCAACAGACAAACTTCATTTAGTAGTAAACTCTTTGATCGAATACCTACAACTATAGATTTGTTATTGTTGATACTTGGAAACTTTCTTCAATACTTGTCCCAAATTCAAAGTTTCCTAATATCTAAGGGCGTTCTTGTATAAAGATCCAGGGACATGCTTCGGAGTAAGTAATAGTGGCTAAGAAATCAGCCATCGAAATTTTAGCTCGTGAAACATGTTCATATTTCATATATTTGAAAAAAGGTTGATGTCTCCCTTAGTACTTGTAAATATTTTACCAACTATGATTGTATGGCTTCAGAGTGGCCCTAAGCATGATGTATGAGTAATTGTGAATCACTTGTCAATAAAAAATATTTGGCAGCATAAATTTGGGCAAGTCTTAACCATGATGTTGCTGCCTCATGTCTAGCTTCATTATTTGATTCTTTGAAACGAAATCATATTGTTTTGTATATTGAATCTACGAATGCATATAATAAATAAATTCAATGATAAATAACATGTCATGTCACGAAAATGAATATCATACCCCTTCTTCAGTAGATGCCCAACACTAAGCAAATTATTAAGGCCAAAAACAAAATAACCACGAGACATTTTCTTAATCTTACCTTGTTTTGTTTTAAATTCTAATTTACACCACTAATTTTGTAAGATTTTCCATCTCCTACTGTTACTTCTACACAATCAGATTAAAATAATTTTGAAAATAATTTTTTGTTACCTGTCATATGCTTGCTACAACCAATGTCTATTTAGCAGAAATCATCAGTCTCGCCACTATGAGTCACAAACAATAAAGTTTCTTGATTATTTTTCACCATGTCATCTTTGCGAACCCCTAAAGTTCTGATTTTGGTTTGTTTCTTTTAATTGATTTTGATAATGACCCCTTCCATAAATATTGGAGCCTCTTCCTCTTTGATTTTCACTTCCTCTTTGTGAGCCTCTAAAATCCAAATTTTACTTTATTGTATCCTTTTTCAACAATCCCTTATTTTTCTTGTGATACCAGTAGAGGTTTCATCTGTTTACTCCATTTATTATAATTCTCTTTTGTTAAATGAGGAAGAAGAGAAAGAGGAATCAAGTTGTTCATCTTGATCGAACAAAACTCTGATACTAATTTAGAATATATGTGTAGGTGTGAAACATTCCTCACAAACTAGCAAGATATTGTCCGCTTTGGCCACAAAGGACGGCACGGATTTGCTTTTGGTACATTCCCAAAAATCCTCTTACTAGTTAAGGTGGGTTCACACTTATATACACTTAATATTAGCAATGTGGAATGCTAGACCAAGTATGGGCTGAAGTTTACTCTCATACATCCTCCCTTAAAATTGATCTCATTAATCGATGGAATAAACGTCGCCCAATCATAGTGGAAACACATGTCTGGATGTGTTGATGGGCGGCCCCTTAAACTTGATCCCATTAATCGACGGAATAAACGTCGTTGGGCGGAATGAACGTCACCCAGTCATAGTGGAATAAATATCGCTGGATATTCAACATATTAATATGTCCCACATTGCTTAGTACGTAACGAAGGGCATTGTCCCATCACGCTAGAGGATAAAACCTTTATTCCAGCTTTGATACAATGTTAGAATATATGTATAGGTGTGACACGTGTCTTTGGTACACTCCTAAAAATCCTGGTATTAGTTGAAGGACGTTCACACTTATATATACCATATTCTTTTTCAATGCTAGCAATATGGGATTATGGACCAAGTATGAGATCAAGTTTAAATCTAGTTGGGTTAGCTGCACCTGATTCACGACTAGCTTTCATTTCTTGTGCGGCACTACGAATGTAAAGAGAGCTATAATGGTTTAAGATGATGACGTGCCTATAGTTCTGTATTTTTATGAAGAGGTTGTTTGGTGCTCATAGGCTTTTTGTCTTTTAGGTTTATACACAAAAACTTGTTGGTTTGGTCTAAGTTCAGAGGCATTAAAAGAACTAGTTTTGTAAGTTTTTTGGCTTAATAAGAAATATGTGCACCAAATAACCCGGAAACGCATGATAATTGGCTACAGTATGCATGATATCTTAATATTCTCATGAATGTAGGAGGCAGAGAGCTGTGTGGCAGAAATTTATAAAGGACATATCAACCATGATGGTAAAACTCCACGTGAAATAATTAGTGACAACCACAAAGACTTATTGATAACAAGGGATAATGGTTAAAAGAAACAACGAATTCAGGTACAATTGTTGCTTATCATTACAATAATCGCTAGGCTAAAATATACCACATTTTGTTGGATCTTATACGGTTGGATCCTACATCTAATTAATAGAACTCTCATATAACTTTGGATAAATTTATATCCGCAAAAAAAAGGTATATAAGGTTTTTGATATATCTCTGACCGTGTTTTTGGGTTTTGGGGGTTTTCAAATTTGAGTTTAAAAATAAAAGGATAGGGTGAGAGTTCTAACAAAATATGGCTTTTTTCTAGCTTGACCCTTACAATTAGGGTTGCAGCAACATTTACTCTTCCAGGAGGCAACAATCAAGATACAAGACATCTAGTTTTTGGTCAAAAACCATTGTTTATAGTTTTTATAATATCTACTGCGGTCGTTTATAATATGTACTGGTGTGGTTTATTTTCGTCTGAGGGTAAGTTTGTAATTTTTGTTTAGAACTGTGTGAAAGTTTGGGAGTATTTAATGTTTGAGTAGAGAGTAGAGGGAGAATTAAGCAGCCTGGTTGTATTTAATTTTTATTACCCACATTTAATGCTGCTAGTTGGATATTTATACTCTTACATTTGGGCTTTATGGGCTTTCGGGTCATGTTTAATGGACCCGGGTCATGTTCAAAGACCCATGAGCTCTTAGTAGGAGAGCAAGCAGCTTAGTTAAGAAGTGTTTAGGTTTAAAGTACTTTAGTTCTTGTTCGAACTGTCCAATGGATGAGGTGTTCGAACTGCCCTATCCAGTTAGGTAGTCTTTGTCCGAACTGTCCCTGTCCGTAGTGGTCACAGAATCCGGACTCATCAGTAGCCCCTTTTTTAGGTGTTTGTTCAAAAACCTTTGTCAAAACCTGAAAAACAGTCCATTGCTAGTGACAGTTTCATCGGGACAGGTCTTTCGAATTGTGTTATGGTTTTATCCGGACTGAAAAAAGCTCTTTGAATCTAAACGGTTTTTTGCCAAAGTTCATGGGACACGTGTCTCTCTCTGGTTCGTTACTGCAGCCGTTTTTTCACCTCGAATTTCGCACCCACCTTCTCTGAAAAGCAACCTCTTCATTATATGAAGGTGACATCAGCGCCGTTTCTTAATCATTGCAAATCCTTTCGAATTATCCTAGGAATCATAACTTCTTTTTGGGGTTTACTATAAATTAAAACACTTTTCCACTATTTTACTATCACCTTCATTCTCACTTTGCTAATTTTCAGAGCTTTCTCTCTCAAACACAAGTTCTTCACTTTGGTTGTTTATGTTCACGGCTAGGAACTCTTTAAGCAGAGGCGGGTGGCTCAATCTATCAAAACTAGAAAAAGCACAAAAAGTTGAAAGGGAAAGGCATATCGCAGCAGGCTTACCTACTTCCCCCATCGACAAACCAGCAACCTCAACTACAGAGCCTGATCAGGGCTCCTCCTCTTCAAAAAGTGTCAAACCGAAGAGGTTGTTTCAAACCAGTCCCTCTCCTATTGTCTCAGGTTCATCGGTTCAAGAGTCAGAACCCACTGTTGAACCAGGTTTAACAATTACTAGTTTCAAAAAGCCTTCCTCATTCATAGCCATGGGGTCAGATGCAGATACACTCCCAACAAACTGGTCGATCGAAGAAAAGGTCGGCTGGTCAAAGGGCAGGCTTCCAAAGGCACCCCTTCAAAATCAGGTGCCAAGGATAGCAGTACAGGGTCAGAAGCACCCATAAAAGCACCCAAGGACATGCTATCTGGACCAGAGGCCACTGGCTCAAGCCCCCGAAGAGAAACCACCATATCAGAGCCCCGGCCGGAGGCCAGAGTCCAAGAGAGTATCGAAGCTCATCAGTCCGGAGGTCAGACTGAACCAACTCCATACTCCCCCCTCACAAAGACAACTGAAAACCCTTCCTCAATCATAGAGGAAATAATGGAGGACTCTATCGAAGAGGCTCCATTCGAGTCTGAACCCTCCGGACAGACTAGTGATGCTGCTGCTGCCAAGAAGGACAAGGGAAAAGAGAAGCTATGCCTTAGGCATCCAGATTTACCTGAAATCCTCGAAGGAAAAGTGGGACCTTGTTTCCACAAGGTAAACGTTAAATACCTTCTTTCTTTACAAAAAAACAACTATGCTTTCATCCATACAGCCGAGTTGGGCCGGATGCGTACGAAGTGGGGGATTCCGGAGAACGTAAAGATAAGAATCCCCATAGACCCCGAAACCCCAATGGACTGCAGACTCAATGAAATAGTCATCTTCACTGAGCTTTTTAACTGGGGTTTAAGGTTCCCCTTAGATATGGAAATATTTAGGTATTTCCACCTCATCAGGCTCTGCCCTAGTCAACTGAGCCCCAACACCTGGTACACACTTATGGCCTGCATCATGGCCTCCAGGCTCTCCGGGATTCCTTTACCCAATGGAGGAATTCGCAGTTGTGGCCAGACTCTGTAGAAACCACAACATTCCCTTCTATCACTTCAACATGGGTGATAATTATAAAGCAGTGGATGATCTGCTTGAGTCGGAGAGAAATTGGAGGACTCAATTCCTGTTCGTAAGCGGCGCTTGGGAGAATGGGAGGAAAATCAAAGCTGGGGTCAACCCAAGTCTCCTCACCAGCAGATGGAGGAGTGATCGTAAGGATCCTACCTTACATTTTTATTTTACTTTCATTTAATTTGCCTAAACTAACTGGTCTTGTCTTTTGTCTTAACAGAGCTGCCCAAAGACTTCAATGACTATCTAAAGGCTGGGCAGACCACTTGTACCAAGATCAACACTTGGGTTGCTGAAAAGTGGGGGAACCGGTTTCATGATGCTTTTACAGGAGGCAATTTTTGCAAGGTCTCACCTCTGGAACACTAATGGCCGGAGGGACTTGACTTGGGAAGAGCTCACCACTCCACCTCCTCCGGATGTAGTCCTCAAGAGAAAACATGCACCGGACGGGTCATTATACTTGCCAGGTCGAGCCAAGGCCCCGAGCAAAATGAAAGGCAAGAAGGGAAAGGGCAAGAAGGCTGCAGGTGAGGCTAACCCTGCCGAGGTGGAGGAGGCTGCTCCAACAAACCCAGAGGGGCCAGCCCCAAGCCAAATTGATGCTGCTCTGCTAGAAGTGGTAGAGCATGAAAGTGCTAGAGAGGAGGTTGAATCCCCAAAACCCCCCAAGGATTCCCAAAAGAGACCGAAAACGGGGAGCAGAAAGCAAGGACAAGGAGGTTAAGAAGAAAAAGACCTCCAGGGGTGATGAACTTTCTCTCCGGCCTCCGGAGCCGCTCTCCGCTGTAGATCCTACTGATCCGACAAAAGCAGAGGAGATCCCTGGTGAGTTTCAAACTGACGAGGTTGGAGGAGGAGACCTTAGCATTGATGGTGTTGACATCACAGGGCTTGATGGACTTGGTGACTATTTTGCAAACCTTCCCAGAGACGACTTTGCTGGGCGTTACCTCCCTCCGAGTACTTCGAATACCCTTACTTTTAATGGTAAGACTTTTACTGTTTTAAGTGAAAGGGATATTATAGCTCACTCCATATTAAGTAATGTTCAGCCAGTGCTTGTTTTGGAGAAACAAGTTCGAAGTCAGGCATATACTATCAAAAAATCTCAAATCTGACAAAGAGAGACTGTCCGATGATCTTCTTACTACCACTCAACATGCTGCCATTATGAAGGGAGAAAAAGAGGAGCTAAAGAAGAGCCAAGAGGGGTGGAGCACAAAGGTTTCCACTCTAGAAGACACTATCAAAGAGCTCTGGGAGAAGCAGTCCAGATTAGAGAAAGATCTCACCTCTTCAAAAGAGGAGGCAAAGGCCAAAGACCAAGTCATCCACAACTTGACAAATGACAAGATTGCGCTCGAGAACACAGTGTCCAAGGCTGCAGAGGAGAAAGCAGATCTGCTAAGCGAGCAAGAGGCCAAAATTCAGGCCAAGATCGATGCTTATGCCAACAATGTAATAGACAGTCAAGAAGAAATGTATGCCAAGGTGAAGTCGGACATGGTCTTGCTTTTTCATGAGAAGTTTCCGAAGAGGAATCTGGGAGACTTATGGACTTTTTTAGAGTATCCATACCTTCCCTTCCATACAAGGGCCAAAGGCGACAGGTTTGACTTCTCCAGTGCATCGTCATCTGACGACGAAGAGAACACCGGGGAGAGCCCAAACGAGGAGGATGACGATCCCAAGAAGAAGAAGAAGACAGGTGAGGCTGAGCCATCTTCAAAGGCTCAGTCTTAAATTATGAATTATCTTTTTATGTTATCTGAACTAAAGTCCTTGGATGGCCAAGGCATTTTTGTAATTGTGTCCGGCATTTTGTCCGGATAGATCTTTTGTTCTGTCTGACAATTTGAAAGTCCTTGGAAGGCCAAGGAATTTGGGTTATTTTAATGAATATCTTTGTTTTGCACAACTCTTGCATTCTTTCATAGTTTGTTTCAATTTTGGTGGCTAGTGTTTAAATAGCCCTTAGTTATTTCATAAATATTCTAAAGCGAGAGTGTTTAAATTCTCCGATGACAAATGTTTAAGTAGTCATCCTTCCTTTAATTCATTCCGGATGGTGTGACAAAAAACAAAGTAAGAACACTTCGAATTTTTTCAAGAAGGCATCAAATTTTATGAAAAAAGTCCGGACACCTCATTAAAACCTCCCCGTGCCACCAGGGTAGGAAAGAGTATGCCACCAAATATTTACATGGATTTTTAAACAGGTAAATATTTACATAGCTTCTATTCCAAGTACATCCGGAGATGCTCAATATTCCAAGGGTGATTCAAAACCCTTCCATCCTTGTCTTCTAGCCAATATGTTCCACGTTTAAGCCTTTCAATGACCATATAAGGTCCTTCCCAAGTTGGGGCAAGTTTGCCGAGCAGCTTCTCTTTAGTGTGTAAGAAGCCTTTCCTCAACACCCTGTCCCCCGGCTGGAAATCTCTTCTTTTAACTCTAGAAGCAAACCTGCTTCTCATCAAACCTTGATAATGTGCAGCTCTAAGGTGAGCTTTAACTCGTTTTTCCTCTATTAGGTCAAGCTGACCTCTGATTGCCACTTCGTTAGCGTGTTCAGAGAAGTTGTGAACTCGAAATGAAGGAAGGGTTGCTTCTATGGGAGCTATTGCATCCATCCCATAGACCAAGGCAAATGGTGACTCTTGTGTTGCAGCCCCAGATGTATTCCGGTAGGCCCACAAAACCTCTTGTAAATAGCTAGGCCATTTCCCAGCAGCTCCTTCCAAATTCTTCTTTAAACCGGACAGTATAGTTCTGTTAGCCACTTCAACCTGACCATTTGCTTGTGGGTGGAAAGGTGAAGAGAAACAATGTTGTATACCCCTTAAGGCACAGAAACTCTCCATTTCCTTGTTGTCGAACTGTGGCCCATTATCTTTCGTTATCTTTTGTGGAACACCAAATCTGCAACACATATTGGATAAAATGAACTTTATGACAGCTTTTTATGTTATTCCTGCCAACAGGGCTGCTTCAATCCACTTCGAAAAATAATAAATAGCAACAATAATAGTTCTGCGTCCTCCGGATGCCATAGGAAGAGGTCCCACCAAATCCAACCCCCATCGAGCAAAAGGTATAGGCTCAGAAATTGACTCTAAAGGGATGGTTGGGACATAAATTTTGTTTCTATATCTCTGGCATAGATCACACCTTTTCACCAACTCCTTAGCATCTTGCATTATAGAGGGCCAATAATAGCCAGCCAGTAAAATTCTCTTTGTTAGAGCCCTGAATCCACAGTGAGTTGATCCCTCACCATCATGCAATTCGGAGCTGACTACTTGAGACTCATCATCTCCCAAACATCGCAAAAGAGGCTTACTGATTCAGAGTGAAACGCAAGAGAAGCTAAAAGAGGGATAAAAACCCTAATTTTATTAATCAAAACAACTCCTCCAACAATGTATAGAAGATATGTTTATATAAGGGTTCAAGTGAAACCCTAAAACCAAAAAAATATGAAAATTACCAAAATATCCTAAAGTATTAAAAACGCAAAATAAGATGATAGATGAGCCCAAATGCCCAAAAAGGCCCATAGCTCACGAGCAAAGCTCGTGACTTGTGTTCGTGACGTCGTTTCCTTCGAAACAAGTTGTTGTGGGTCAAAATCAGACACCAGAGCTCCAAACTGTCAATTCTCTGCATTCTTCGGATGATCGTCAGTCTTTATAAATTTCAGCGCTAAACTATCTGCATCATTCCCACCGGGGTCGAGAAGATTCGTCCTCGAATCAGAACCAGTCTCCTTGTCAAAAGAGTCACCTGCATAAGGAATCAGATGCTTAACATTAAAGACATTAGACGTACAAAGATGGCTAGGAAAACGCAGTCGATAAGCATTCGGGTTGATCCGCTCCACAAGCTCCACCGGGCCAATCTTCCGGGCGGCCAGTTTGTTGTACTCACTAGCATGGTACCAATTTTTGGTTAAAACTGCCCACACATAGTCACCAACGTCGAACTGAACAGGACGACGATGAGAATCCGCCTCAGACTTATACTTGGCGGTGCTCAAGACAAGGTGATCGTAAGTCTTCTGGTGGGTTTGGCGAATACGCGATACAAGCTCCTCAGCAGTTGTGTGAACACGAATTTTACTGGGCAGGACGAGCAAGTCGACAGGACCCCGGGGCACAACACCATACATCACCTGGAAAGGACAAAGACCCGTCGAGCGGTGAAGGGCATGATTATGGGCAAACTCTGCCTGCGGTAGGCGCTGATCCCATGCCTTCGGGTGATCTCCCACCAGGCTGCGCAATAAGTTACTGAGGGAACGATTAACCACTTCTGTCGGACCATCAGTCTGAGGGTGGCAGGTACGACTGAAACTGAGCTGTATATTCACCATGCGTCATAAACTGCGCCAGAAATGACTCACAAACCTGGTGTCACGGTCAAAAACAGAAAACACATCTGCAAACACATTAGTCCCAACAGGGCTAGCAACAGGAAACACATCAGCAAACACATCAGTCCCAACATGGCTAGCAATAGGAAACACATCTGTAAACATATTAGTTACAACAGGGCTAGTAATGGGAAACACATCTGCAAACACATTTGTCCCAACAGGGCTAGCAACAAGAAACACCTCTGCAAACACATCAGTCCCAACAGGGCTAGCAATAGGAAACACATCTGTAAACATATTAGTTACAACAGGACTAGCAACGGGAAACACATCTGCAAACACATCAGTCCCAACATGGATAGCAATAGGAAACACCTCTGCAAACACATCAGTCCTAACAGGGTTAGCAATAGGCAACACATCTGCAAACACATTAGTCACAACAGGGCTAGCAACGGGAAACACATCTGCAAACACATCAACTGTCACAACCTTCGCCGTAACCTCCGCCATATCATCATCATATGTATCAAACTTTGGGAGACCATCAGGAACAATGGGGGCCGGTTCAAATGCCTCGTGAGAGAAAAGACCCCTAGCACCCGCAGCATTCGGACATTCTACCTGACGATGCCCTAATTCTCCACAGTCAAAGCAACGTAACTTACCAGTAGAACGGTTGGTCTCAACAATGGGAACAATGGGAACGGTTGGACGTGGAACTGGTTTGGACGCCGAAGTCCGTGAAGGAGCACCAGTCTGTACGCCGATCTGGGTCCGGCGAGCCAACTGTTTTTCTTCCTGGAGGGCACGCCGATGGGCTTCGGAAACAGAGCACGAGTCAAACATGTTCAACACATCTTGAAGCTGAAGACGCAACCCACCAATATAGCGGGATACCCGCTGATGCGGCGACTCGTTCACATCCGTACGAGCCAGCACCTGATAGAATTCTTTTGTATACTCGTCCATAGATCGTGGTCCTTGACGAAGATTCTGGAGTCGCTGGAATAGTTCCCGCTCGAAGTTGTAAGGTAGGAAAGCCTTGCGGATTTTTTTTTTGAACTTCTCCCAACTGCGGACTTTATCCTTGCCTTCACGCTCACGGATCTTCTTAACTTGCTGCGACCAAGCATGTGCCCTGCCGCGCAGGTGGATGGTGACCAACGCGACCCTTCTCTCCTCCGGAACTTCCTTGAAGTCCAGTACTTCATCAATCTGGGATAACCAATCAACAAGCGCCTCTGCCTTAAGGCCACCATCAAAGTTCGGGATGTCTACCTTAAATCCAAGCTCCCAGCGGCGGCCGTGATAAGTATTCTGTTCGAACCCCTCCCCAAAAGGGTTATCGATACCTTCAACCTTCGTGCCTTGTTGCCTTGCGTTAAGATCAGCCATCTGACGGGTAAGATTAGCCACCTGACGGCGTAGGTCAGCAACTTTGCGATCACCTAAATCACTTGTATCTTTAGCCACTGCAGCGCCACCGCGACCGCTGGTTCTTCCTCGCACCATCTCGCAGGACTGCATGTGTCTGATACCACTATGATTTAGAGTGAAACGCAAGAGAAACTAAAAGAGGGATAAAAACCCTAATTTTATTAATCAAAACAACTCCTCCAATAATGTATAGAAGATATGTTTATATAAGGGTTCAAGTGAAACCCTAAAACCAAAAAAATATGAAAATTACCAAAATATCCTAAAGTATTAAAAACGCAAAATAAGATGATAGATGAGCCCAAATGCCCAAAAAGGCCCATAGCTCACGAGCAAAGCTCGTGACTTATGTTCGTGACGTCGTTTCTTTCGAAACAAGTTGTTGCGGGTCAAAATCAGACACCAGAGCTCCAAACTGTCAATTCTCTGCATTCTTCGGATGATCGTCAGTCTTCATAAATTTCAGCGCTAAACTATCTGCATCATTCCCACCGGGGTCGAGAAGATTCGTCCTCGAATCAGAACCAGTCTCCTTGTCAAAAGAGTCACCTGCATAAGGAATCAGATGCTTAACATTAAAGACATTAGACGTACAAAGATGGCTAGGCAAACGCAGTCGATAAGCATTCGGGTTGATCCGCTCCACAAGCTCCACCGGGCCAATCTTCCGGGCGGCCAGTTTGTTGTACTCACTAGCATGGTACCAATTTTTGGTTAAAACTGCCCACACATAGTCACCAACGTCGAACTGAACAGGACGACGATGAGAATCCGCCTCAGACTTATACTTGGCGGTGCTCAAGACAAGGTGATCGTAAGTCTTCTGGTGGGTTTGGCGAATACGCGATACAAGCTCCTCAGCAGTTGTGTGAACACGAATTTTACTGGGCAGGACGAGCAAGTCGACAGGACCCCGGGGCACAACACCATACATCACCTGGAAAGGACAAAGACCCGTCGAGCGGTGAAGGGCATGATTATGGGCAAACTCTGCCTGCGGTAGGCGCTGATCCCATGCCTTCGGGTGATCTCCCACCAGGTTGCGCAATAAGTTACTGAGGGAACGATTAACCACTTCTGTCGGACCATCAGTCTGAGGGTGGTAGGTACGACTGAAACTGAGCTGCATATTCACCATGCGCCATAAACTGCGCCAGAAATGACTCACAAACCTGGTGTCACGGTAAAAAACAGAAAACACATCTGTAAACACATCAGTCCCAACAAGGCTAGCAATAGGAAACACATCGGCAAACACATCAGTCACAACAGAGCTAGTAATGGGAAACACATCTGCAAACACATTAGTCCCAACAGGGCTAGCAACAGGAAACACATCAGCAAACACATCAGTCCCAACATGGCTAGCAATAGGAAACACATCTGTAAACATATTAGTTACAACAGGGCTAGTAATGGGAAACACATCTGCAAAGACATTAGTCCCAACAGGGCTAGCAACATGAAACACCTCTGCAAACACATCAGTCCCAACAGGGCTAGCAAAAGGAAACACATCTGTAAACATATTAGTTACAACAGGACTAGCAACGGGAAACACATCTGCAAACACATCAGTCCCAACATGGATAGCAATAGGAAACACCTCTGCAAACACATCAGTCCTAACAGGGTTAGCAATAGGCAACACATCTGCAAACACATTAGTCACAACAGGGCTAGCAACGGGAAACACATCTGCAAACACATCAACTGTCACAACCTTCGCCGTAACCTCCGCCATATCATCATCATATGTATCAAACTTTGGGAGACCATCAGGAACAATGGGGGCCGGTTCAAATGCCTCGTGAGAGAAAAGACCCCTAGCACCCGCAGCATTCAGACATTCTACCTGACGATGCCCTAATTCTCCACAGTCAAAGCAACGTAACTTACCAGTAGAACGGTTGGTCTCAACAATGGGAACAATGGGAACGGTTGGACGTGGAACTGGTTTGGACGCCGAAGTCCGTGAAGGAGCACCAGTCCGTACGCCGATCTGGGTCCGGCGAGCCAACTGTTTTTCTTCCTGGAGGGCACGCCGATGGGCTTTGGAAACAGAGCACGAGTCAAACATGTTCAACACATCTTGAAGCTGAAGACGCAACCCACCAATATAGCAGGATACCCGCTGATGCGGCGACTCGTTCACATCCGTACGAGCCAGCAGCTGATAGAATTCTTTTGTATACTCGTCCACAGATCGTGGTCCTTGACGAAGATTCTGGAGTCGCTGGAATAGTTCCCGCTCGAAGTTGTAAGGTAGGAAAGCCTTGCGGATTTTTTTTTTGAACTTCTCCCAACTGCGGACTTTATCCTTGCCTTCACGCTCACGGATCTTCTTCACTTGCTGCGACCAAGCGTGTGCCCTGCCGCGCAGGTGGATGGTGACCAACGCGGCCCTTCTCTCCTCCGGAACTTCCTTGAAGTCTAGTACTTCATCAATCTGGGATAACCAATCAACAAGCGCCTCTGCCTTAAGGCCACCATCAAAGTCCGGGATATCTACCTTAAATCCAAGCTCCCAGCGGCGGCCGTGATAAGTATTCTGTTCGAACCCCTCCCCAAAAGGGTTATCGATACCTTCAACCTTCGTGCCTTGTTGCCTTGCGTTAAGATCAGCCATCTGACGGGTAAGATTAGCCACCTGACGGCGTAGGTCAGCAACTTCGCGATCACCTAAATCACTTGTATCTTTAGCCACTACAGCGCCACCGCGACCGCTGGTTCTTCCTCGCACCATCTCGCAGGACTGCATGTGTCTGATACCACTATGATTTAGAGTGAAACGCAAGAGAAACTAAAAGAGGGATAAAAACCCTAATTTTATTAATCAAAACCACTCCTCCAATAATGTATAGAAGATATGTTTATATAAGGGTTCAAGTGAAACCCTAAAACCAAAAAAATATGAAAATTACCAAAATATCCTAAAGTATTAAAAACGCAAAATAAGATGATAGATGCGCCCAAATGCCCAAAAAGTCCCATAGCTCACGAGCATATCTCGTGACTTGTGTTCGTGACGTCGTTTCCTTCAAAACAAGGTGTTGTGGGTCAAAATCAGACACCGGAGCTCCAAACTGTCAATTCACCGCATTCTTCAGGTGATCGTCAGTCTTCATAAATTTCAGCACTAAACTATCTGCATCACTTACTGTAAGACTTCTTATACAGAACGTCTCTTAGTATGATAAAACCACGAGCCTTGTGCTTCATGTTTCTTGCTAGTGATTTATCCGGAGGCAAGATGTCATCGGAGAGATACTGCAAGAGAGTAAATCTCCAATCTTGAGGTTGTTTCATTTGTACATCGAAAATTTCTTCCTCTTTGCTCATGTTGAGTTGAATGGAAGGGCACTCCAGTACATGGATCCAAGGATATGACTCAGTGTATGCTATGGTTGCCAAGGAATCTGCTAGTTCATTCTCTGTTCGGGGTATATGCTCATAAACAACGCTTTTGAACTTAAGTGCCTCATTTTTAAGAAGAAGTGAGTACTTCACTAGTTGCTCTTTTTTGGCCTCAGATTGACCTTGCGCATGGTGGATAAGAAGCTGGGAATCACTCATCAGCTTGACCCTTTTGGCCTCACAAATATAAGCTAACTTTAAACCAGCTATAGCTGCTCCATATTCGGACTCATTGTTGGAAGCCCTGAAAGCAAAACATATAGCCTGGTACATCTTGTCACCATATGGAGAAGCCAAGCTCACCCCTGCACCACATCCCATGGTACTTGATCCGCCATCTGTCCGGATGATCCAGACCTTTTTGTCTTTCATTTCAGTACTTCGCTCTGTATCCCTATCATAGTGGAATTCAACTAAAAAATCAGCCACGGTTTGGGCTTTGATTGTTGTTCGAGGAGCAAAATCAATATCGAAGTCCCCCAATTCCACTGACCACTTAGTCATTTTACTTGAAATGTCTGCCTTTTGGAGAACATTCTTCAAGGGAAAAGATGTCTGGACGATTATAAGATGAGCCTGAAAATAAGGCCTCATCTTCCTTGCAGCAATTACCAAGGCTAATGCTAATTTTTCGAGTTTCAAATAACGTTTTTCTGCATCTATCAAGCTCTTGCTGATGTAGTACACCAGATGGGGGTAATTATCCACCTCTCTTACCAATACAGCACCGATGGCACAACTTGAAACTGCCAAGTATACGAAGAGTGTCTCTCCATCAAAAGGTTTAAATAAAGTCTTGGGGGAGGACAGATGTTTCTTAATCTCATTGAAGGCCTCATCACACTGTGAAGTCCAGTCAAATCCCTTCGCACCCTTTAAAGTTTGAAAAAACGGGGCACATCTGTCCGAAGACTTTGAGATGAATCGATTTAAAGCAGCCAACCTCCCAGTCAACCGTTGTACTTCTTTAGCATTAACTTGGTCCGGATCGGGCTGTATCCGTTGCTCACTTATTATATAACCTAGGAATTTCCCGGACTGCACTCCGAACACACATTTCTCTGGATTTAGCTTCAAATTCACTTTTACTAATTTAGCAGAAGTTTCTTGGAGGTCCGCCAAGTGTAGTTGTTCATCCACACTTTTTACCATCATGTCATCAATGTATACTTCCATATTTCTTCCAATTTGATCAGCAAAGGCTTTGTTCACCAATCTTTGATAAGTAGCCCCAGCTTTTTTCAATCCAAATGGCATCACCTTGTAGCAATGAAGACCCCTGTCAGTGACAAACGTGGTATGCTCATGATCCTTCGGATCTAGTTGAATCTGATTGTACTCGGAGAAAGCATCCATGAAGGATAGTAGCTTATTCCCAGAGGTGGAATTTACCAGCTGATCAATCCGGGGAACTGGATATAAATCCTTCGGGCAAGCCCTATTGAGATCTGTGAAGTCAATGCACATACGCCACTTGCCATTCTTCTTTTTTACCAAGACCGGATTGGCAGTCCACAAAGGATACTGAGACTCCTTTATATGCCCCATTTTTGTGAGCCTGTCAACTTCTTGAACAATAACATTAGCTTTTTCCTTGGAAAAAACCCTTCTCTTTTGTACCACATGTGCTATGTCCCTCCGAATGGATAGGTGATGTGATATAATATCTGCTGGAACCCCAGTAACACCAGCATTGCACCAAGCAAAAACATGTTGATGGTCTTTTAGAAATTTCAACATCTTATTCTTCAGTTCGGATGGCATTTTGGACCCTATCTTAACACTTTTTCCTTCTTCCAAAGAATGTGTTTCAACTTCTTCAACCGGTATCAACACTCCACGGGTCTCTCTGGGGTCATCAATTTCACCCTCACCCCCAGAAAGCCCCTCAAACTGCTATTCTTTGTTGACACGAGCTGCCCCCAACATCCGTGGAGCCATTGCTGTAGCATAACACTCTCTTGCAGTCTTTTGACTGCTCCGGAAAAATCCCACCTGTCCTTGAACAACATATTTCAAACATTGGTGGACTGTCAAGGCCACTGCATGCATCCTACAGAGCCAAGACCTCCCTAAAATAGCATTATAACAAGTGGGACAATCTACCATAATGAAAAATATCCTGACCATCTTCTTGAAAGGGCCCTTTCCCAACAAAACTTCCTCTTCGAACTCCCCGATCAAATCTGCCGAGCTTCCAGTGAAACCCACAATTGATCTGTCCGAACGCTGAATTATGGCTGGATTTTTCATCTTTTTGTAAGTGGTTAAGAAGAGGATATTGGCTGAACTCCCAGTATCCATCAAGATTTGTCTTATGTCATTGCCCCCAATGGATGTTCCTATGACAACAACATCTGCATGAGGGCCAGCTATATCCCTTAAGTCATCTTCATCGAAAATAATGAAGGGAAATGGAATTTGTGACTGATAGGAGGTCATGCCTCCTTCTAGTTGGGTAGCTAAAGTATGAACGTTCCTCTTCCTTGAAGAAGCAGTGGGAGCTGTCATAGTATCCCCTCCGAAAATTGTAAGTGACTCAAAAAAATTAATAAGCCCGGAGACTGTTTTACAACGTTCCTCAATGGCACCCACTCTATTTCGAGTTGGATCAGGATCCAAGTATTCTGATTCTACATCAAATCTTTCGATTATAACCATACCCCTCTCCGGAGCAGCATTGCTCGGACCAACCCGATGAGCATTATCAGGCCTATTTCCTCATCTTCTTTTGACATATGCCCCCAGCTTTCCTCTTTCAATTAAGTTCTGAACTTCTTGTTTCAAGGCTATGCAATCTTCAGTGGTATGGCCAGTATCATTATGGTACTGGTAGAAAGAATGGTTACGATGTTCTCTAGGAGATTGCAGTGCGGCCGGCCTTCTATAGTGTACTTCTTCCTTCGTTTTGTCATAAATGGTGGCCACACTTTGTTTTAACTCTGTAAACCACTCCGGTTGAACCCAAGGCCCTCTCTTATTTCTATATTGTTGACTCTGGGCAGGCGCAGCTGGCTGAGATTGAGTTTTAGCCCTGTTATGCCCCTGTCCGGCCTCCCTTGCCTTGTTCCCGGACTGATTTTGATTGGGGTTTGGTGCAACCGGGGCAGACCTCACCTGCCTGTGCACCCTAGTTTTCTTTGTTTCATCAACGTTGATTTGCTTTCCGACTTGATTCAGCAAACCTCCCCAAGTCATGGCTTTCTTTCTGGTCACTGAATCAGCCAAATTTCCAGGGTTTAAGCCCTGCCTTAAAGACGCTATTGCTACTTGCTCAAAGCAATCAGCCAACCCATTTTTGATGTTTACAAAACGACTTATGTATTCTTTCAATGATTCGTTTGGTTCTTGGGCACAATGGATTATTGTGGCCCCATTACCCTTCAATTCTTTACTCCCAACAAACTGCCTTCGAAGGCCACCCAAAAGGTATCAAAATTCTTGATGCAGCCTTGAGGTAGGCTATTATACCACTTCAGAGCACTCCCCGTAAAGGATTGGGAGAATGATCTACAGAGTAACTTGTCGTCATCATCAAAATTCATCATGAAGTTTTTAAATTGCTCCAAGTGGTTGTCTGATTTCTTACTGCCATCGTATTTCTCCATTTTAGTGTTATCGAACCTCTTAGGGAGGTTTCCGGACAGAATCTTGGAAGACAATAGAGATTGTCTCCAATTCTTGCCACGACTGAACACAGTATCCTCATTAGGAGTTGCAAAGAAACCTGGTTCATCGTGGAAGGCAAACGGATCCACCAACATCCGGTCTACATGCCTCCAGCTGTGAGATGATCCTTTGCCTATATTCCTCTTCAATTTCCCATGTCTATCCCTTTTTCTTGAATACTTTTTAATAAACTTTTGCTTCTTTTTGGATCGGCCCTCATCACTGCTGGAGGATAAGTACTCTTAACCTCCATCCTCGTCCGAGGAGCTACCAGAAGACTCTGAGTCTGAGTCAGAACTCTCCACTGGCTTAGACCGGTGAGATTTTTTGGAGCTAGCATGAGTCTTCTTGGTACTCACATGAGTCTTCGAAGGCTCGTGCTCTCTGGGGTTGTCGGTATGATGTGCGACTGATGCTTTTGACTTCTCTTTCGTGCCCATCTTAGCATTCTCTACCCTCAGAGCTTCTATCTCGCCCTTTGATCTATCACGTTCCTCGATGGTATATTCATCATTTTCACCCACCACTTCAAGAAAAGCTGGTGGTACTTCCAGGGCGTCCGAATTCATTCAGACTGATTTTTCCTGTTGGTTTTGAATGCTTGATTCAGGCACCGTCGTGCTCCCACTGTGGTCGCAATTTGGTGTGGTTTATTTTCATCTGAGGGTAAGTTTGTAATTTTTGTTTAGAACTGTGTGGAAGTTTGGGCGTATTTAATGTTTGAGTAGAGAGTAGAGGGAGAATTAAGCAGACTGGTTGTATTTAATTTTTATTACCCACATTTAATGTTGGTGGTTGGGTAATTATACCCTTACATTTGGGCTTTATGGGCTTTCGGGTCATGTTTAATGGATCCGGGTCATGTTCAAGGACCCATGAGCTCTTAGTAGGAGAGCAAGCAGCTTAGTCAAGAAGTGTTTAGGTTTTAAGTACTTTAGTTCTTGTTCGAACAGTCCAATGGATGAGGTGTTTGAACGGCCCTGTCCGGTTAGGTAGTCTTTGTCCAAACTGTCCCTGTCTGTAGTGATCACAGAATCCGGACTCATCATGTACAAAAACCATTGTTTATAAATCTATCTTATTATTTTTATTATTAACAATTATCCTCATCGTCGTCGTCCTCGTCCTTGTTGGACCTAATCCTTGGTTATAATGTTGTGGTTGATCTTCTATTTTTATTATTCTTGGAATCTCATTAGTGTGAGTTAGAATGATTTGTGCCACTATCAGCTACTTATTATTGGTTTTCAATCGATGGTTATGTGGGTACACAGTTGGAGTTATAATAACTTTGTATATAAATTATCCTTTAATTTTCTCAACTCTCCACACGAGCTAACGAATCTCTAAAATTGAGAGACTTTTTACTTCATAGTGGTATTCGATAAAGTTATCGGCAATATCAAATTATATATGCTCCAACTGATACCAAATCATGATAGTCATTCAACACACTCTTCTTGCCAACAATCTTCAAAGTTTACTCTCTCAAATTTTGTTCAGGTCTCCATTTTTTGTGGATGATGTAATCATCATCTTCTTTTATTACCTTAGAACCAATAAAATGGTTTCCTAAAGGTTGTATAGAACATCTTGAAACTTCTAATACAAACCGTTTGAAGGCTATTGAACCATGTCAAGACATTTCTCCTAGTCCCCGTTCCCGTTGGACCTAATCCTTAGTTATAATGTTGTTGTTGATCTTCTATTTTTATTATTCTTGGAAGCTTCATTGTGTGAGTTAGATTGATTTGTGCCACTATCAGCTACTTATTATTGTTTATCAATCGATGGTTGTGTGGGTACACAGTTAGAGTTAGAATATCTTTGTATATAAATTATCCTTTAATTTTCTCAACTCTCTACACGAGCTAACAAATCTCTAAAATTGAGAGACTTTTTACTTCATAGTGGTATTTGATAAAGTTCTCAAAAAATATATATTATATATTCTCAAACGTATTTCAAATCATGACATTCATTCAACACACTCTTCTTGCCAACAATCCTCTAAGTTTACTCTCTCAAATTTTGTTCAGGTCTCCGTTTTTTGTGGATGATGTAATCATCGTCTTCTTTTATTACCTTAGAACCAATAAAATCGTTTCCTTAAGGTTGTGTACAACATCTGGAAACTTCTAATACAAACCGTTCGAAGGCTATTGAACTATGTCAAGACATTTCTCCTAGAGGTCAATAAAAATTCCATACATTTTATCTTATCATCTGCTTTGTACGTTAACATCTCGCTTTTAAAATATTGAATATAATAATAGGGTCCCTTTTACCAGTGAATTTATCCATCTTGTGGTAGTTAAAGCTCGGTGATAGATATTCATATAAGATATTTATCGCTAGTAAGGACTCCTCTTGCACATCATCATCATTTAATACTATAAGAAAACTTCTCAATTTATTCATATTTATATTCCACATGAAGGGATATACTTGATGCTTCCTTGGTTCATGTCATTTTTCAACCAATATCTAACACTATTTTTGTTTATAAATGGTATCATTTAGAGTCATGTCTCTTGACTGATGCAACATAGTAAGGATTCACATGTGTTGAAGTATAGAAACTCGAAAGGTTTCCGCTACCCCATTTATGCTAAATGTGGCATATATTGGTTGTTTACATCTACTCCTACCGAAGCATGAGAATATCATTGAGGCACAGTTTGATAACATGGTAGTATGGTTGCAAAAATCTATTAGAATAGATAATTTGTCCGAGGTGTTTGGATGTATTAATAGTTTGGCTGAAGTCTTGGCTACGTCATTCAAGTTTTTTGATAATTTGATTTAGTCCCCTGCTGAGTTGCTAGTTTATGTTGGTCGACCTCAAACTGAGCTGGTGATTTAGTTGGGTCCTTAGCTGTATTACCAAGATTTGTTGATATCTCTACTTCGTCCTAGGTTTGAGTGATGTAACCTGTTTCTTATTTGAACGAAGCAAAATATCGATTTTTAGAGTTGTTTTATAGTTTTTGCTGTCATTTTGTTATGGTTGGTGCTCCTGTTCTTGTTCTCTTCTCCTATTTTGACTTATTTCCCTGGATGTAGAGGTCATTCTCCTCATCTTCCGACGACGATGGTGTTAGTGATTCTCGCTCTTACTAGAGGATTCTTTATTAGACTTATCATTAATAGTATTGCTCTTATTTCTGAAAGATGATATTGTACCAGTTTGTAACGTTCCGAATATGCTATTTTATTATTGAATTAGTTACATCATCTCATTATTTATCTTAATCTTTAATATTATCTTTGGGATGCTGAATCTTAGATCACACTTTTGGACGAGGAGGCATGAACATCATAATTTTGCATCATTTTAAAATTGTTAGCTGCCAATTGATATTGTAGTAGTTGTATGCCCGTCAATCTATAACCATGATATATGTTTGGAATTCGTGCTTTTTTGTGTTTGGATGATAATATTCTGAAAACCCATCGTTTCTACAGATGGCGCCAATTTAATGTGCTTAATTTTTTTGGATAGATTCGACGGAGGATGTGAGATCCATGTTAGACTACAAAATAAAATAACAAAATTATAATAGTAGCAATAAGTCATTTTATTTGTTAAAGTAACTCACATATATAGCGTATATAGAATATGTCTCGTATAATAAAATAGAGATCATATGTTATCTATAACAAACTAGATCTTATTCTAATTAGAATTAGTATTTTTGACTAATTATATTTTTAATAATTAATAATATTTTTTAAAAATAATATTAAAACAATTATTGATGTTTTTAAATAATAATAATTTAAACTTATTTTCCATCATTATATTAATGAGATTTCAGAATCCTATATTAATTATACTTCTATGGGGTTCGCATATTCCGCATCTCCATACTAGTATGATATTATCCGTTATGGCCTCGAAAAGCCGCACGACTTTGCTTTTGGTCCACTTCAAAAAGGCCTCACACTAATGGAGATGTATTCTTAACTTATATAGTGATCTTTCTTCTCATGTTTAACCGATGTGGGATGTGGTACTTTGGTCGAACTTAACAATTTTGTCTTTTATATTAATTAGATTCTTTAATTAATGGATTAAGATTTATCACAACTGACCTATAAAAAAACAAGATATTACTTTGCAATTTGTGGCGCGATGCGATGTTAGCTGCATATTTCTTGAGAGAGAGAGAGAGAGAGACTAGCTTTATGTCATTTGAGAGATAAGTGATGTGAATGATAAATACTGAAGGCAGGGTTCTGTGAATCATGAGTGATTGAGTCCTTTGTGTTTGAGAGTTTTTATGTAACCATACTTATTTATAAAAGGAGTGTGTTTCCCGTGGATGTTGGATTTTTTCACGATTCGTACCACGTTAAATCTCTTGTTGTGCAATTGATTTACTTTATGTTCTTTCTTGTTAACTTTGGTCTTTAAATAAGGTAAGAAGTGAAGCTCTTATTACCTCCTACAACCTCTCTGATAGATGTTCACCAACTGTTAGTCACTGCTTCGTCCGAGTGATCGACCTAGTGAGTCTTGTTAGGTTTGGGTCAGATCTTTTTCAGATATTGATAATTTACCTAACAAGTGGTTCGGTGAGTGCGGAGATCTGATATCAATATTTTTTGTTGGTGAAGAAGACAAAGTAAAAAGACGAAGATCGCGGATCTTGGAATAAAGTCAAGCGTAGTAATAATAATGGATTCCATGAGGGAAGTATTAGAAGAAGCGGCTAGTGTGGGGAGTGGATCTATTAAGATTCGACTGGATGTAGTTGAAGGCTTGTCGAAGCAGTTAAAAATTCAATCCACAAAGTTCCTGAAGATATTTAGGACTAACAATGGTATGGTATTAGTGAACCGTCCATTGACTATCTATTGTTCTAAATTTTCTATTCATAGGCGCAAAATCTTAAATAGTACACCAAAGCATGAAATATCTGAGAGGATGACCCGTAACTTACTTGGAGTATGGGTTATGCTTCTAACAACTGGACAGAACAAGAGATTGAGTGAATGAGCTGTTTTGGACAGCTAACATCGTCAACATGAGCCCCTGGACTTTCGATCGTCATAGAGTTATAATAGATGTCGAAGGTGGAGTCAGCCACCATCGGTCTTCAACACTATGAATGGGGAGAACCTTTCATCCAAGCCAATACCTCAACCCCTCTATCTTCCACCATTACCATCAATATTTTCAAGCCTGCATCATCACTCTTTGTTTTTAGAAATAGAGGAATAAGCCTCATTCAAAACTCAAATCAAGGTGCACACCAAATAGAAATATCAAACCATTGTTAAAACAAAATTTGCTTAAAAACAGATCACTGAAAAATCATCCTACAATCTTAACCAAACCAAAAAACTTAGAAATAATCCAATTTTCGCAGAAACCTAAAAAAGAAGCTAAATATACTCATAGATGGTGAGAACCTAAGGGAACCCCAAGTACAAACTCTATATTCTGATAACCACAATCAAATACAAACTGTTCAAAATAGAATATGGATTCCTAAGATTAGATTAATCATTATAATGATAAGATATTGGACGAAAATTTTAGCTCTCAAATTGAAACAACTACTTCGAGAAGTGTACAACTAAATATTTCTCAACCTACAGAATCAAGCAAAAAAGACTACTCAGAGGAACCAATGAACAAAAAAGAGAAAAATAAAATTATAATAAATCTCACATTGTTCAAGATCAAGACAAGTTTTCTTTAGAGAATAGAGACAACGAGATTATAGAAGTCTTACAGTGTATTAAAACTAATATTCTCTTTTCTTCGGTCAACAATTTTGATAATCCAGACATGGAGACATCTCCTTGTCAAAGAACCATTGAAAATCTTCGAAAATCTCTTGTTCTAGGTAAAATATAAGAAGAAAAATATTATAAGAACATCTAAGAATGTAAAAATAAAATCCTTCACAGACCCAATTCATACCAAGATTATACAGTTTAAAGGGTCACGAAGACCCTCTTCTAGTTCTTTAAAATGACAATCAAAATCCTAAACTCGAATGCTAGAGGTTTGGAAAATAAAGCTTCTATAAAAAAAATGAATCAATCAAAAAACTCAAAAAGTAATTGGTTTGCTAAATGGACTTTAAAATGCAAAAAAAATGATTTCAACCAAACGAAACTCTTGCTCAATTAAAAGCTATTACATTTCTTCAAAATATAAATGTTAAATTCCTACAAATAGAGGATTGGTTGATACAATTCAGAACGCGAACCAAACTAATCTAAATACATCACAAAATGTTGAAGAATTGCGTAACGTTCTCTGGTTATTTTTCTAAAGCTTTACCCGTTTTATCTTTATTGATTTCCAAAGATCCTTAAATGTTTATCTTCATCATTCGAAAAATATATTTAAGATTAATATCATCTTTATAATTCTCAACTAATCATATAAAACTTTTATAATATTACTAACATTGGCTTAAAACACGTACCACTACCTGATTTTATTTTATTTATAAAATAAAACTTTTTTAAAAAATAACCATTTATAGATAAAATGTTATGGAGAAAATTATGAAAAGAATAAAAAGAGGTTTAACGGGTTGTTAATTCTCTTTTTCTGAAAAAATAATTTACAAAAAATTTAAACCAAATTCTGGAAGAAAGAAAACTTCAATTTGACCACAAATCTTAAATATTTATTCAAAAAAAAATACCTATCACGATTCATTCTATATAAACTATGTTTCCATCATAAATCAAGTTATAACGGATCTTTATCACAAAAACATTGCGGTCAGCGAACATGGCGTTTCTCCCCTCTTCTTCTCCTGACTGATGATGATTCGGCTACGAAAGAGAGGGGAGTTATGATTCAGGTGGTTTACACACCTCCTAAGGTGTGAAATTTAGAATTAAATACCTGCTTCTTCAAAGTTAGGAAGGTACCACCACCGTGGATACCGACAAATTGGAGCCATCATCTACATTAGGGTATTTGACCAGTGACTGATCTTTTTAAAGTAGTGTCGTCGTCAGTGGCGGATCTAGGAATGGAAATTAGGCGGGCTAAACTATAAAACGTATACATATTTCCTGAAATATTTTTCAGTACTTTCGGAAAACCTAGTTCTACTGTTAGTTTTGAATGCGTTATCTAGCTCTAAAAACACCAGCGCGTTAATACTGGAAACACCAATTTCTCAAGACCAGTACGACGACAAACTATTGTGAAACCGTCTATTCCGACCATTTTGTAAACAAAAATAACATAAATTTAAAAAAATATTTTAGACCAAATCCTTTTCTTTTTCAATGGTGGCTTTGTTTCAATGTTTTAATTTTTTACAAATATTTTAAAAATATCAATTTTTTTCTTTTTGTTTCAATATTTTAATTATTTATTATTTTATTTAATTTCTAAGTTTGTATGTTTTATAATAATTTACTTTAACTTCCACCTACTAATTTTTATTTTACTATAGAAAAATAAAACGTGAAAGTTTATTTTAAAATTAATTGTTTTTTCTAATTATAACGGATCAAGTAATATGATAATTAAAAATGAAAATTTTAAACTCAATTTTTTTATCGCAAAATATAAACCACGCATCATTAGTGGCGGGACCGGGGGCTCCAGCCTCTGGTAGCCCCCGAGTGGCTCTGCCATTGGTCGTCGTCGCCCTCACGTTAGGTTAGCATACCAAAAAATATGTTTTTCCGGATACAATGAAAAATGGTGTCGGTTTTTGTTGACTTTTGGATAGCGTTTTTGTGATGTATATGGTTTCAGTTTCACCGTCTAGATTGTAATTTGCTTTTATGGCTAGGGAAAAATGTTTGTTCGAATAATGAAATAGTTTTGGTATTATATTTCACTTTTGCTTCTTATTTTTGTTAGTTTATTATGCTTAATTTTTTTTTATGTTTATAGATCTTTATTAGATAGAATTGGATATACCTATAGCCTTCACTTATTATAATAGTAGAAGTGATTTGGGTTTTTTACTCTTCACATCAAATGAGTTTTTTCATATAAAAATTTTGTGTGTTGATTTATTTTATTGTTGATTTATTTTATTAGGTTTTTGATTTTATTTAGTTATCAAATTTGTGAATCCTTATTGTTGAATTAAGTACAATGTCAAGGCACTATTCGACTCATTCACAACAAATCTTCCCTTTGAGGCGAATATCCTTTTTTCACTATCAACAAAGAAACTTCTCTTCTTCTGACTCACCAAATGCCCCTAAGGCATTCACTATACACTACGAACACCGATCCAGTTTAGGCACTCTTTAAACTTTCGAACCGATACTTCCTTGGTCATTATTTGTTGGATTATCGTGTGTAGACACTTTCTTCACATCAACAATTCCCTTTGATATTATATCATGAATAAAATGATACATCCTATCTATGTGCTTTGTACACTCATGGTACTTCTGGTCCCTATAAGGTGTGTGGCGCTTTGACTGTCATAAAATACTTTTGTAGTAGTCCTATCGAACCCCAAATCTGCCACCAAACCTTCCAACCATATTGCCTCTTTAACTGCTTCTGTTACCGCCATGTACTCTGCCTCTGTTGTAGAAAAAGCTAAAGTAGCTTGCAAATTTGCTTTCAAACTGATCGCACTCCCAGCTAGAGTAAATACATATCCTGTCAGAGATCTTCTTTTATCCATATCACCTGCAAAATCAGAATCAACAAAACCAACCAATGATCTTGCAGCATCATTCAGCGATTCACCAATATCGATCTTGTTAAAAGTTAAGCCAACGTTCACAGTATTCTTAAGATACCGAAGTATTAATTTCACTGTCTACCAGTGTTCTTTGCCATGACATCCCATGTACCTGCTAACTACACTAACCGCATATGAAATATCAGGACGTGTGCATACCATAACATACATGATACTACCAACTGCACTTGCGTATGGAGCCTTCGACATTTGTTCCAACTCAGCATCGTCTTTGGCCGCTCCTACTGCAGACAACTTGAAATGATTATTAAACGGAATGCTAACTGCTTTAGCATCAAACATGTTGAATCGTTGTAACACTTTCTCAATATAGCTTCGTTGAGACAAGTGTAATGATCCTACACTTCTGTTCCCGATAATCTTCATACCAAGAATTTTCTTTCCTCTACCCAGATCCTTCATCTCAAGCAGCACTAAGTTGCTTCTTTAACTGCACAATGTGTGATATACTACAAGCAGCAATAAGCATATCATCCACATACAACAACAAGTAAATATAAGAATCATCTGACATCTTTTGATGATACACACAACTATCATATAGACTCCTTGTGAACCCTTTTGACACCATGAATGTATCAAAACGTTTGTACCATTTCCTAGGTGACTGTTTCAAACCATACACTGACTTTTTCAGCAGACAAACTTTGTCCTCCTTATTAGGTTCGATAAATCCCTCTAGTTGTCTCATGTAGATCTTCTCCTCCAATTCACCATTAGAAACGCAGTCTTCACATCCAACTGCTCAAGCTCTAAATCTTGCAAAACTACTATGGCTAACAAAGCTCGAATCAAACTATGCTTCACCACTGAAGATAATACTTCATTAAAGTTGAATCCTTCACTTTGAGTATAACCCTTAGCAACCAGTCTTGCCTTGAATGGAGATGTCTCAACCCCTGGATTACCTTCATTTTTCTTGAACACTCATTTACTGCCTACTATCTTCTGTCCTTTAGGCAAGTCAACAAGCTTCCATGTTTGATTATTATGAAGAGATTCAATCTCTTCCGCCATAGTACCAATCCATCGATCTGCCTTTGAACTCGTAATAGCTTCTCTGTAGCTACTAGGTTCCTGCATCTCAACTTCTTCTGCAACTAGATTAGCATACCTTTTTGGAAGTCTAAAATCTCTTCTTTTTCTGCCCAATGCTATGCTATAAGGTTGTTGTTCTACTTCAGGCACATCATCATCACTATCATCTGATGCTGACGCTTCACCTCCTGATTCTGGATCCACCTTTGAACCACTTGAATTATTGGACCTGCTAGGAACTGATTCTACTTCAAGCTCCACCTGTTTACTCACAATCGATCCTGATTCGACCATTTCTCCTACTTTCTTCTGCCTGTCTAATGAAGCAAACTCTTTAAAAGTAACGTCCCTACTGGATGACAAAATTTGGAGACTTTTAAGAGGTACATCATAACCTATATCCTTTCACTCCAATATCATATCCTAGAAATATGCACCTATTTGCCCTCGGCTCAAGCTTACCATCTCTCACATGAGCATACGTAGGACAACCGAACACCCTCAAATGTTCATAATCAGCCGACGATCTAGACCAAATCTCAAAAGGAGTTTTACAATCAATAGTCGTTGATGGAGACCGATTCACCAAGTAACACGCTGTATTGATAGATTCAGCCAAAAATCATTTCCCACACCAGAATGCGAGAGCATACTTCGTGCCTTGTCACAAAGCATTCTGTTCATTCTTTCTACGAATCCATTCTGTTGTGGTGTTCTAAAAAAGTGTGATGGCGCACTATTCCCTCAGCTTCGCAGAACTCGTTGAACTCACGACTGCAATATTCTAACCCATTATATGTCCTAAAACGTTTGATTTTTCTTCATGTTTTCTTCTTAATCATCGTCTTCCATTTGACAAAGGTTGAATATGCCTCATCTTTCGTTTTTAGAAAATAAACCCACACCATCCTTGAATAATCATCAATCAAACTCATGTAGTATCTGGCTCCGCTCTTGGATGGAATTCAGTTTGGGCCCCAAAGATCTAAGTGAATGTAATCCACTGTCCTTTTAGTCTTTCTTACAGCCGATTTTCTGAATTTGACTATAGTTTGTTTACCCAACATACAGTGCTCACAAAATCCCAATGATTCTGCTTTATACCCTTTCAACAAATCTCTTTTTCCCAAAACAGCTACTGCTCTGTCACTCATATGACCAAAACGCCAATGCCACAACTTATTTTAATCTTGACTACTTTGGTTATTACTCCCTCATGATGCTACTGCAGCATCTCCCATAACAACACTCCCTTGGAGAATGTAAAGACCCTTCTGCAAATTGTCTTTCATGCATACCATTGAGCCTTTTGTCACTTTAATTACACCGTCTTTTGCACGGTACTTGTAACCCCGAGAGTCTAGAGTCCCAAGAGAAATCAGTTTTCTATTTAACTCAGGAACATGTCAGCACGTCAAGATTCTAGCAACCCCGTCAAACATTCTGATTCTGACGTTACCAATATCACCAACTATCAACGAATGATTGTTCCTTAAATAAACAGTTCCATGCATTGGCTTGTAAGTATCGAACCACTGCTTGAACTGACACATGTGATATGTAGCGCCAGTATCGAGTACCCAATAGTTTTGCCCAAAGTCTGAACTCACGCACTATACATCTCCTCTACCACTGTTTTCACTATCATCAGAATCGTTCACACCTCCAACAATGTTTGCTGTATTTTTCTTTTGATTTCTCTTTTTACCATTTAGTTTTGGAAAATCTCTTATATAATGACCCTGCTCACCGTATTCATAACAGATTGAGTGCTTTACCTTTGACTTGGACCTCCAGTTCTTCCTTCTTAAAGAACTCCCTTTGCTTCTAGATCTTCCTCTAGTCATAAGACTTTTCCCTTTAGCTGGATTGTCCGCCTGCAACTGTCTCATCTTCTTTAATTTCAGTGACCCTTTGACATCTGCTATGGATAACTTATCCTTATCCTACATAATGGTATCTGCGAAGTTTTCATAGGGAGCTGGTAACGATCTCAATACAAACAAAGCTTGATCCTAATCCTCAATATTGATATTTATGTTCTCCAAGTCCATTATAATTGATTTAAAATTATCTAAGTGCTCAGTTATGGACATACATTCTTTCAATCTGAAATCATACAAATGCTTCTTCAAGTATAATCGGTTTACTACTGATTTCTCTGAGTAAAGATCTCCTAGCTTCTTCCATGCGCAGGCAGCAGTCTTATCACCACTAATCTCTCGAAACACATTATCTTTCACACTCATCAAAATCCAACACAAAGCCCTTACTTGGAGATCTTGTTTCGCCTCTTCTTTCATCTTTTTTGGTAACTTATTCTCCACAGCCTTCCACAGCCCTTGCAGTACCAATGAAGATTTCAGTTTAATCTTCCACAACGTAAGGTTGGATCCCCCATCAAATTTTTCAATCATGTATTTTGTTGCTGTAAACGCCATTTTGAAACCCAAATTGCAAAAGCCGTAATTTCACCACGTGGCTCTAATACCAATTTTGTTATTAAATCACCATGCAATTATCACAAAATGGCTCTAGCACGGAACATATGTGAAGAAAAGACTTAAATGAACACAAATTTTAACGTGGTGCAACAATTGTTTACGTCCACGGGCGCCGCCAAATAAAAGAGTTTCACTATGATAGAAAAGATTACAGATTGTGTTTTATGTAGCCCTAGTAATCTATGCATATGGAATAAATAGACTTACTAGATAATGGTCCTAATGGGCTTTTATACACCAGCCTTCTCTAACTGTTTATTTTTTATCTTGTTTTTCTTCACTCTGGGGATAAAGAAGGATACGGTACCTTTGGAGAATGTTTCCTGGTTTCCTTGCAGTGATGTAGGTACTGGTGTTGTCTCTTCTTACAAAGCAACGAATATTTTTCATTGCTTACTTCTCTAATATGTAATATTGGTGAAGAGCTTTGTTTTCTATTTTATATATTCGTTTGATTAATATAATGTTAAGTAGTTGGTGAGAGATATTATTCTAACAGCTACAGGTATTTATTGACCATTTGAATGGAAAATAATTACATTATATTTTGCAGGAAATGTAAACATTTGAGAGATTTTCAACCAATTTTAATCGATTTTTACAAAAATATTTGTTTCAGGAACCCATTTGAGATTGTGTTTGTCCAAAATACTCTTCAAGCTAAAGACTCATTTGAAAACTCGTTTTCTAAGATGTCATGGTTGGCAATCCTATTCTGGGAATATGAGAGTCGTAATAAATTGAAAAAACTTTTTGAAACCAACTCAATACCGTATTTTGTTTTCTTCGGTGTCAATCGAGATATTTTGACCACTCAAAGAATTGATATGGTCGTCGAATATGGACCATAAAAGTATCTCTTCGATTTAGAAATGCTCAATCAAATTATAGAACGAAAAATCAGAACAATCACTTAAATCGTTTTTGGTTTTTGAATCCGTGATTTTGTACTTTTCTGACGCGAACAAGGTACTAGTATCATACTAGAAGAGAGGATTATCAGACTCCTTTTTTACAAACCCAGTCCGACTCCATATATTAATTTCGCAAGATACTTAGCAACTATAAATAAAAAGCTAGGAGGTAAATTTGAAACCATTTACGTGAGTTTAGCGAATGACGAAGAAGAATTCGCGGATCATTGCAAAACCAAACCTTGGCTTGCGGTTTCTTTTAGTTGCAAACTTGGAATAAAATTATGTCGTATTTTTTAGGTCATCACTGTTCATGCGTTGGTCATTATTGGACCGGATGGGAAGACTATATTCAAATGGAGTAGATGCAATTTAACTATATGGAAGTCTTGTGTACCCTTTTACACAAAAAAGACTTGTAAAAGTAGGAGCAAAGGAGAAAAATTGGTAAAAAAACATTGCAGGTCCTCCATATTTGTCAGTTGTCTCACGTCAATCCCTATATTTTACCTTTGTAATAAATAGGTTTTCTGCGTTTTAAAAAACAAAATAAACAGGTCCTTATTGACCTAGCCCAGTTTTTATCCCATAAATACCTTTTAACTTTCCATATCATCAACATCCACGCACGACGCTGATGTGACAACAATAAAAAAATTAAAATTACTTTTCGCTTTTATCTAACTCTAATAACCTAACTTCTAACCCAAAGTCGGTCCAACTAACCTAATAAATCAACCCATGTCCAAATAACTTAATTAAATTTAGTCCAACATATAGTAACTAATTCACAACCCGGTTTTTAATGACCCACTAGCCCACCAACCTTAAAACCTATAATTAATAATCCAGTAACCCAATTTCTTCCCACAATCCCTAATTTCTTCATTATTACCAAATAATATCTCTATACCGGTATTGAAAGACCAATCAAGTAAAAAAATAATTTTTTCATTGACTATCACAAATTACTCGTGAATACTAACACATACAAGTTTTACACTTATTCCTACATTGAATGAAACGTCTTTCTAGAGACGAAACCTCCTTTAAATCACTATATCAATAACGTAATCTGAAAACGTCTTTTGAGATCTATCTTTAGTAGATAGATTGATGAAACCAAAGATTGACCGAAGGGATTAGCTCGAGTACTGAAGCAAAAACCTTAAATCTTGAATCCAGCCTCCAAATCAAAATCATTTAGTAAACCTTTTTGTTGGCTAGAAAGCGAAAGAACAAATATAGCTTTATACAAAGTAAAACAAATTAGAAGAAAATCAATAGAGATATTGTGAATGAGTAGAATAATTCCTTGAAAATGTAATGTGTTCGGCGATACAGTTTTGTGTCATTGAAAGTGAAGCTATAATGAGTAATGTCATCTTTAATCTTGTGTATATGAGCCAATTATGAACATTATCTAGTAAGTCTATTTATTCCATATAAATAGATTACTAGGACTACACAAAACACAGTCTGAAATCTGTAACCCTTTTCTATCATAGTGAAATACTTTTCTCTTGCGGCACCCGTGGACGTAGACAATTGTCGAACCACAATAAATCATGTATTTTTTTTTCATTCATTTATCCGTGTTCTGTTTTATTTCTGTTTAATGCTTGATCCATTTATGATAAATTGCATAGTAATTTATAACAAAATTGGTATCATAAAATTGGTTGTGAAATTTTATTTTCCAATTTGGGTTTCACAATGGCGCCTACAACAACAAAATACATGATTGAAAAGTTTGATGGGGGGATCCAGCTTTGTATTGTGGAATATTAAACTGAAATCTTCATTGGTACTGCAAGGGCTGTGGAAGACTATGGAGAATAAGTTACCAGAAGAGATGAAAGAAGAGGAGAAACAAGATCTTCAAGAAAAGGATTTGTACTGGTTTTAATAATTATGAAAGACAATGTTCTTCGCGAGCTTAGTGGTGAGAAGACTGTTATTTTCGCATGAAATTATCTAGGAGATCTTCACTCAAAGAAATCAGTAGCAAACTGATTATACTTGAAGAAGCGCATATACAATTTCAGGTTAAAAGAAGGTATGTTCATAATTGAGCACTTAGATAATTTTAAATAAATTATAATGGACTCGGAGAACATAAATATCAACATAGAGGATGAAGATCAAGCTTTGTTTGACTTGAGATCGTTACCAGCTCCTTATGAAAACTTTATAGATATCACAATGTATGGCGAAGATAGGTTATCTCTAGTACATGTTAAAGGGGCGCAAGAATTGTGGGTGTATTTAGTACTCCCAAATGAAAAGAGGATTGATCAATGGTCGATTCAGTAAAAAATAAATAAGAATTTCTAGTTGTACCTCGTAAAAAAACCTCTTTATTTTTAAGCATTCCCCTTTCTTTTAGTTTAGAAAGTAGAAACAAAGGAAATTTCAGTTATGTTCAAGTAAAGGCTCAAATTCTTGACTGGTGAAAACATCAAAGGCCTCTGCCCTTTCTTTCTTTGGATACGTAGAGAGAAAGAGCAGAGTTTTTGGTTCTTTCATGTTGTCAAAGATCTGAACAATGGAAATAGATGGTGACTGCCTGATCGAATTGATCGGGTCATATAGGAACAAGGTCCAAGTCTACCGGTCTGTTAGGATGCCTCAGCTGCATACATCACTACACTTCCACTTGACACCTATCGTAATCATAAACGGATCATCTTGCCGTGATCTTCTCTTGAATTCTCAAAACTTCTGTCACTCCATCCCTGCAGGGGCAGAGAACCCGTTGTTGTCTCAGCTGTGGTACCGGAGGCTCTGGGAAGTCAGAATAGGAGAGCACTCATCTTGGGGTAGGCTTACTACTTAGATGCTTTCAGTGGTAACTTTCAATTCGCCTCTGACCATCAAATGAAATGTGAATAACCCGTCCTCCTCTCTTTAAAACAAGGGGCGCTTCTAGTTATGTTGGTGCTTGAGTTGAGACAGTTGCAGTCAGAAAATCAGGCTGAAAGGAAATGCTCAATCAAATTATAGAACGAAAAATCAGAACAACCACTTAAATCTTTTTTGGTTTTTGAATCCGTGATTTTGTACTTTTCTGATGCGAACAAGGTACTAGTATCATACTAGAAGAGAGGATTATCAGACTCCTTTTTTACAAACCCAGTCCGACTCCATATATTAATTTCGCAAGATACTTAGCAACTATAAATAAAAAGCTATGAGGTAAATTTGAAATCATTTACGTGAGTTTAGCGAATGACGAAGAAGAATTCGCGGATCATTGCAAAACCAAACCTTGGCTTGCGGTTTCTTTTAGTTGCAAACTTGGAATAAAATTATGTCGTATTTATTAGGTCATCACTGTTCATGCGTTGGTCTTTATTGGACCGGATGGGAAGACTATATTCAAATGGAGTAGATGCAATTTAACTATATGGAAGTCTTGTGTACCCTTTTACACAAAAAAGACTTGTAAAAGTAGGAGCAAAGGAGAAAAAATGGTAAAAAAACATTACAGGTCCTCCATATTTGTCAGTTGTCTCACGTCAATCCCTATATTTTACCTTTGTAATAAATAGGTTTTCTGCGTTTTAAAAAACAAAATAAACAGGTCCTTATTGACCTAGCCCAGTTTTTATCCCATAAATACCTTTTAACTTTCCATATCATCAACATCCACGCACGACGCTGATGTGACAACAATAAAAAAATTAAAATTACTTTTCGCTTTTATCTAACTCTAATAACCTAACTTCTAACCCAAAGTCGGCCCAACTAACCTAATAAATCAACCCATGTCCAACTAACTTAATTAAATTTAGTCCAACATATAGTAACTAATTCACAACCCGGTTTTTAATGACCCACTAGCCCACCAACCTTAAAACCTATAATTAATAATCCAGTAATCCAATTTCTTCCCACAATCCCTAATTTCTTCATTATTACCAAATCATATCTTTATACCGGTATTGAAAGACCAATCAAGTAAAAAAATAATTTTTTCATTGACTATCACAAATTACTCGTGAATACTAACACATACAAGTTTTGCACTTATTCCTACATTGAATGAAACGTCTTTCTAGAGACGAAACTTCCTTTAAATCACTATATCAATAACGTGATCTGAAAACGTCTTTTGAGATCTATCTTTAGTAGATAGATTGATGAAACCAAAGATTGACCGAAGGGATTAGCTCGAGTACTGAAGCAAAAACCTTAAATCTTGAATCCAGCCTCCAAATCAAAATCATTTAGTAAACCTTTTTGTTGGCTAGAAAGCGAAAGAACAAATATAGCTTTATACAAAGTAAAACAAATTGGAAGAAAATCAATAGAGATATTGTGAATGAGTAGAATAATTCCTTGAAAATGTAATGTGTTCGGCGATACAGTTTTGTGTCATTGACAGTGAAGCTATAATGAGTAATGTCATCTTTAATCTTGTGTACATGAGCCCATTATGAACATTATCTAGTAAGTCTATTTATTCCATATAAATAGATTACTAGGACTACACAAAACACAGTCTGAAATCTGTAACCCTTTTCTATCATAGTGAAATACTTTTCTCTTGCGGCGCCCGTGGACGTAGACAATTGTCGAACCACAATAAATCATGTATTTTTTTTTCTTTTCATTCATTTATCCGTGTTCTGTTTTATTTCTGTTTAATGCTTGATCCATTTATGATAAATTGCATAGTAATTTATAACAAAATTGGTATCATAAAATTGGTTGTGAAATTTTATTTTCCAATTAGGGTTTCACAATGGCGCCTACAACAACAAAATACATGATTGAAAAGTTTGATGGGGGGATCCAGCTTTGTATTGTGGAATATTAAACTGAAATCTTCATTGGTACTGCAAGGGCTGTGGAAGACTATGGAGAATAAGTTACCAGAAGTGATGAAAGAAGAGGAGAAACAAGATCTTCAAGAAAAGGATTTGTACTGGTTTTAATAATTATGAAAGACAATGTTCTTCGCGAGCTTAGTGGTGAGAAGACTGTTATTTGCGCATGAAATTATCTAGGAGATCTTCACTCAAAGAAATCAGTAGCAAACTGATTATACTTGAAGAAGCCTATATACAATTTCAGGTTAAAAGAAGGTATGTTCATAATTGAGCACTTAGATAATTTTAAATAAATTATAATGGACTCGGAGAACATAAATATCAACATAGAGGATGAGGATCAAGCTTTATTTGACTTGAGATCGTTACCAGCTCCTTATGAAAACTTTATAGATATCACAATGTATGGCGAAGATAGGTTATCTCTAGTACATGTTAAAGGGGCGCAAGAATTGTGGGTGTATTTAGTACTCCCAAATGAAAAGAGGATTGATCAATGGTCGATTCAGTAAAAAATAAATAGGAATTTCTAGTTGTACCTCGTAAAAAAACCTCTTTATTTTTAAGCATTCCCCTTTCTTTTAGTTTAGAAAGTAGAAACAAAGGAAATTTCAGTTATGTTCAAGTAAAGGCTCAAATTCTTGACTGGTGAAAACATCAAAGGCCTCTGCCCTTTCTTTCTTTGGATAGGTAGAGAGAAAGAGCAGAGTTTTTGGTTCTTTCATGTTGTCAAAGATCTGAACAATGAAAATAGATGGTGAGTGCCTGATCGAATTGATCGGGTCATATAGGAACAAGGTCCAAGTCTACCGGTCTGTTAGGATGCCTCAGCTTCATACATCACTACACTTCCACTTGACACATATCGTAATCATAAACGGATCATCTTATCGTGATCTTCTCTTGAATTCTCAAAACTTCTGTCACTCCATCCCTGCAGGGGCAGAGAACCCGTTGTTGTCTCAGCTGTGGTACCGGAGGCTCTGGGAAGTCAGAATAGGAGAGCACTCATCTTGGGGTAGGCTTACTACTTAGATGCTTTCAGTGGTAACTTTCAATTCCCCTCTGACCATCAAATGAAATGTGAATAACCCGTCCTCCTCTCTTTAAAACAAGGGGCGCTTCTAGTTATGTTGGTGCTTGAGTTGAGACAGTTGCAGTCAGAAAATCAGGCTGAAAGGAAAGGTCTTATGACTAGCGGAATATCTAGAAGCAAAGCAAGTTTTTTAAAAAAGAAGAATTAAAGGTCCAAATTAAAGGTAAAGAACTCAAATTGTTATGAATGCGGTGAACATGGTCATTATAGAAGAGATTATACGAAATTGTATGGTAAGAAGGGAAATCAAAAAGAAAATACAACAAATATTGTTGAAGTTGAAGATGTGAACGATTTGATGACAGTGAAAACAATGGTACATGAGATGTATTGTCCGTGAGTTTATACATTTGGCAAAATTATTGGATACTCGATATTGACACTACATATAACATGTCTCAGTTTAAAAAGTGGTTTAATACTTACAAGCCAATACATGGAACTGCCTATTTTGGAAACAATCACTCGTTGTCTATTGGTGGTATTGGTGATGACATAAGCAAGATGTTTCATGGAATGGTTAGAATCATGACGTGTTGGGCATGTTCCTAGGTTGAAGAGAAACCTGATTTCTCTTGGGATACTAGAATCTCTGGGTTAAGGGTACCGTGCAGAAGACGGTGTAATCAAAGTGACAAAAGGCTCAATGGTGTGTATGAAAGGAAGTTTGCAGAAGAGGATTTACATTCTTCAAGGGAGTGTTGTTATGGGCGATGCTGCAGTAGCATCATCAGGAAGTAATAACTAATGTAGACAATATCAAAATTAGTTGTAGCATTGGTGTCTTGTCATATGAGTGACAGAGGATTAGCTGTTTTGGGAAAGAAAGATTTGGTGAAAGGGTATAAAGTAGAATCATTGAGATAATTGAGCACTGTGTTTTTGGCAAATAAACTAGAGTCAAATTCAAAAAACTGGTTGTAAGAAAGATTAAGGAAACAGTAGAATATATTAACTCAGATCTTTGGGGCCCAAGCAGAATTCCACCAAAGAATGGAGCTACATATTACATGAGTTTGATCGATGATTATTGAAGGATGATGTGTGTTTACTTTATGAAAACGGAAGCTGAGGCATACTTAACCCTTTTTAAACGGAAAACGATGATTAAGAAGCAAAAATGAAGAAAAATCAAACATCATAAGACAGATAATGGATTAGAATATTGCAGTCGTGAGTTCAACGAGCTCTCGGAAGCTGAGGGAATAGCGTTCCATCACACTTGTTCTAGAACACCACAACAGAATGGGGTCGCAGAAACAATGAACAAAACGCTTTGTGACAATACATGAAGTATGCTCTCGTATTCTGATGTGGGAAAGGATTTTTGGGCTGAATCCATCAATACAGCATGTTACTTGGTAAATCAGTATCCATCAGCGGCTATTGCTTGTAAAACTTCTTTTGAGATTTGGTCTGGATCGTCGCCTGAGTATGAACAATTTATAATGTTTGGTTGTCTTGTGTATGGTCGTGTAAGAGATAGTAAGCTTGAGCCGAGGGTAAAGAGGTGCATATTTCTACGATATGCTACTGGAGTGAAGGGATATAGGTTATGATGTACCTCTCCAAAGTCTCCAGGTTTTCTAATCAGTTGGGACATGAATTTTAACAAGTTTGTTGCGATAAAAATTTGGTAAGAAGTAGGATAAATTGTCGAATCAGGATTGGTTGTGGGTAAATAGGTGGAGCTTGAAGTATAATTAGTTCCCAACAGGTCTAATAGTTTGATTGGTTCTGAGACAGATCCAGAATCATGAGGTGAAGTGTTAGCATCGGATGATAGTGACGATGATGCGCCCGAACCAGAACAACAACCTAATAACATAACATTAGGTAGAGAAAGAATATATATTATACTTCCAAAAATTTATATGAATCTAGTTTCATATGCTACGTCTGTTACAAAAGAAGTTGAAATGCGGGAATCTAGTAGGTATTAGTAAGCTATAGCGATTTTAGAGGCAGATCGATGAATTAGTGATATGGGGGAATAGATTGAATCTTTTCATAATAATTAAATATGAAAGCTTGTTAACTTGCCTAAAGGACAGAAGGTAGTATGTAGTAAATAGGTGTTCAAGAAAAAGAAAGGTAATCCAAAGGTTGAGGCATCTCGATCCAAGGCAAGACTTATCGCTGAGGGTTTTACTCAAATGGAAGGAATCAACTTCAATGAAGTATTTTCTCCAGTGGTGAAGCATAGTTCGATTCGTGTTTTGTTAGCCATGGTAGTTTTACAAGATTTATAACTTGAGCAGTTATATGTGAAGACTACATTTCTACATGGTGAATTGGAGGAGTGAATCTACATGAGACAACCAAAGAGATTTATCAAACTTAATATGGATGACAAGGTTTGTCTGCTAAAAAAATCACTATATGGTTTGAAACAGTCACCTAGGAAATGGTACAAATATTTTGATATATTCATGGTGTCAAAAGGGTTCACGAGGAGTCCATATGATAGTTGTGTGTATCTTAAAAAAATCTCAGATTATTCTTATGTTTACTTGTTGTTTTATGATGATGATATGCGTATTACTGCTTGTAGTATGTCACACATTGCGCGGATAAAAATGCAGCTTAGTGCCGAGTTTGAGATGGAGGATCTGGGTAGAGCAAAGAAGATTCTTGGTATGGAATTATCATAAACATAAGTGTAGGATCATTACACTTGTCTCAATAAATCTATATTGATAAAGTGCTACAACGATTCAACATGTTTGATCATAAGGCAGTTAGCCTCCCGTTTGCTACTCAATTCAAGTTGTCTGCAGTAGGAGCGGCCAATGATGATGCTGAGCTGGAACAAATTTCGAAGGTTTCATATTCAAGTGCAGTTCGTAGTATCATGTATGATATAGTATGCACACGTCCTGATATTTCACATCCGGTTAGTGTAGTTAGCAGGTACATGGTATGTCCTGTGAAAGAACAATGGCAGACAGTAAAATGGATACTTCGGTATCCTAAGAATACTTCGAATGTTGGCTTAACTTTTAAAAAGACCGATATTGGTAGATCACTGAATGATGTTGTAGGATCACTGGTCGATTTTGTTTATTCTGATTTTGCAGGTGATATGGATAAAAGGAGATCTCTGAGAGGATATGTATTTACTCTAGCTAGGAATGAGATCAGTTAGAAAGCACAGTTGCAAGCTACTGTAGCTTTTCTACAACAAAAGCAGATTACATGGTGGTAACAGAAGTAATTAAAGAGGCAATATGTTTGCAAGGTTTGATGGCAGATTTGGGCTTGGATAGGACTACTACAAAAGTGTCTTCTGACAGTCAAACCACCATACACCTTACAAGAAACCAGATGTACCACGAGCGAATAAAGCACATAGATGGCAGGTATCATTTTATTCTTGATATAATATCAAAGGGAATTTTTTATGTGAAGAAAGTGTCTACACACGATAATCTAGCAGATATAATGACCAAGGCAATATTAGTTCGAAAGTTTAGCGAGTGCCTAAACTGGATTGGTGTTCCCAGTATAGTGTGAATTCCTTATCGGCATTTAGTGAGTCAGATGAAGAGAATTTTCTTTGTTGATAGTGAATAAATGATATTCGCCTCAAGGGGAAGATTTGTAGTGAATGAGTCAAATAATGTCTTGAAAGTGTACTATGTTCAGCTGTACAGTTTTGTGTCATTGGCAGTGAAGCTATAATGGGTATTGTCATCTTTAGTCTTGTGTATATGAGCCCATTATGAACATTATCTAGTAAGTCTTTTTATTCCATATAAATAGAATACTAGGATTACACAAAACACAATCTAAAATCTGTAACCCTTTTCTATCATAGTGAAATACTTTTAGCTGGCGGCACCCGTGGACGTAGACAATTGTCGAACCACGTTAAATCTTGTGTTCTTTTTCTTTTGTGTCATTTATCCGTGTTATGTTTTATTTGTGTTATGTGCTTGAGTCATTTGTAATAAATGTCATAGTGATTTATAACAGGAGAAGATGAATACGCAACTTAAGTTGTTGAAGTTTCCAAAAATATATAAGAAGATAAATGAAATCGAATGGTGAAGTTGATTTTCTATCAATTCATAGAATTTTATTAACAACCAACCAGAAATCTAATATATATATATTGTTTCAATAATATCCAACGACCATTTATAAGCTAAGGATTAATACAAATATGGAAACATGAAAACTAAATAAATAGAAACAAATTGAACTTTTTTCTTCGTAACAAGAAAATAAAAATGACACTTTTTAAGTTGAGGTGAGTTTTTTTAATATCAAGATTTGGAAATAACAAGGGAATTATGGATGGTTGAGAGAAAATGAATTACGGGATTATTTAATTTCGGGTCTTGAGTTTGATGGGTTCTTTGGTCTTTAAAATTCGGATTGTGATTTGGATTTTTCTATGTTGGGCTAGTTTTAATTAAGTTAGTTGGGTCTGGATTGGATTATTTAGTTAGTTGTACCGGATTTGGTTGGAAATTAGGCTATCAAGATTTGGAAATAACAAGGGAATTATGGATGGTTGAGAGAAAATGAATTACGGGATTATTTAATTTCGGGTCTTGAGTTTGATGGGTTCTTTGGTCCTTAAAATTCGGATTGTGATTTGGATTTTTCTATGTTGGGCTAGTTTTAATTAAGTTAGTTGGGTCTGGATTGGATTATTTAGTTAGTTGTACCGGATTTGGTTGGAAATTAGGCTGTTAGAGTTAGCTAAAAGAAAAAAATAATTTAAGATCTTTTACTAATGCCAAAAAAAAAATTATAGAAAAAAAATAACCTTTTTATTACGAAATAACAAAAAACAAAAGAAGGAGACCGACGTGAAACAATTGATAAACATAAAAAAACTCTGTTTATACTTTTCAAAATCGTTTAATGGAAACTCTTGTTATACCCTTCAAAATCTTATAATGGACTTTCAACGCTAATGACATTTTAAATTAACCCTCCTATTATTTATATTATTTAAGTAAGGATTTCATTATCATTTTATTCTTAATACTCTAAAAACATTTAGTATATTATAAAAACTATAATTACACGCTAAACTAATTTAAAATAATTAAATATTATTCTATTATATATATATATATATATATATATATATATATATGATAGCGTGGATTCCACCATTTGACCATGCAATTAAAACATTTCTAATATATAATAAACTGCATTAACCACACACATACGGATAAATCTAAACCATTCAATTAAAACATTTCTAATATATAATAAACTGCATTAACCAATATCATTTATATCGCGTACCGTTTTATCAAAAAGGAAATGTTTTCCAACAATAAATATCTTACTATTTTGTTCAGTTTATTAATATTATGTTTATTAATATTATATACACGTTCAAATCACGGTAGCTTTAAGCTAAAGTATATACTTCTTCCATAAATCTAGAATATTGATAAATTATTAAAACAAAAATGTTATCATATGAGACAATTATTAGTGAGGTCCTTAAAAATTATATATATACTATAGATGCTTTGTTATAGTGAAGCAATAAACTATAACAATGACACCCTTCTTCTAAGTTTTTAGGTTAAAGTTTCTATTTGGGTGTCAAAATCATCTTCCTCTACTTCTCACCACAACGACACCAGCTACCAACTAATCTTTTACAATGGCTCCTTTAAACCTATCACATACTCAATGAGCACATATAATTTTCGAAATTGTTTTCATCTCTAGTTATTTAAAATAGAACTCTTTCAATGAGTTCTTTTCAATGAGCACATATAATTGTTTTCAATGAGTTTCGCCTTGGGGGTCAAAATCATCTTCCTCTACTTCTCAGCACAACGACACCAGCTACAAACTAATCTTTTACAATGGCTCCTTTAAACCTATCACATACTCAATGAAGCACATAAAATTTTTGAAATTATTTTCAGCTCTAGTGACTTAAAAGAGAACTAGTTCGATGAGTTTTTTTGGGATGTCATGGCTTGACATTCCATTTAGAAGACCTAAGAAGGTCTCTTCTTCTTTGCACGCTTAAGTCTGTGGGGGTGTGGGAGAATAAATATGGTTGATGTTTTAAATCAAAATTATTATCTCCCTCCATAGTTGATGTTTGATGAAATACTCTTTTTTCTCCTATTCAAATAGTTCACTTGTTAATTTATTTATAATTATGTTATTAACAAAATGTATAACCTATGTCTTTTATCATCCATTACGAACGTATCAACATAAATCAAACATCATTTTTCTTTTAAAATTATAATTTTGTTTAAAAAATATAGTTTTTTCCCAAAATAAATCAATCTTAACTAGCAAAATTTAAAGAACAACGCAGTTATTGGAAAATATGAAGCTAGAGAACGAAATAGAAATGATGGTAAAGGAAGAAGAGTGAGCGAATAAGTAGATTAAATACTGATTCCAAGTATTTTTTTTATTTCCATGTCGTCAAAAATTTAGTTTGAGGAGCACAGTTTCGTAGACATGTGCATTTAGTGCAGCATTGAAGCACGTTATTCTTCGCGATTACAGCAAGCAAAAACAACCAAAACCCTAACTTTTTTTTCTGATATAGATGAACCTCGGTGTCTAAATTTGATCTATTTAACCTCAAATTTATGCCCACCAACAAGCATAAATTATATTATGGATATAAATCTAACAAAAAAAACTAAACATAAAATCAAGAAATCAAAATAAAAAACATAAAAACCTGAACAAAATTAATGAACATAGAAATCTATCATTTTTTACTTTCTTTTATAATTTAATTGGTTTATACTATTTTCAATCAAAATTATTATCTTCCTCCATAATTGCTGTCTGATGCAGCACTTTTTTTCTCTCATCCATCCGGCTTATTAATCTATTTACAATTATGTTATTAAAAAAATTACTAATTATGTCCTTTATCATCTAATATGAACATATATGATATGTCAAATGTAATTTTTCTTTCAAAATAATAATTTTGTTTAAAAAAAATATAGTTTTGTTTAAATCAACCTTGAAAAAAATATATAAAATTACTAAAAAATATGAAACTAGAGAATAAAATAAAAATGGTGGTACAGGAGGACGACTCATCAAAATAGGAGATTAAATACTGATTCCAAATATATATTTTTTATTTCCATGTCGTTGGTGGAGGAACCCCGTTCCGTAGCCACTGTGCACTATCGGGGCACATTCTTCTTCGCAATTACAACGAGCAACAACATCCAAATCCATTTTTTTTTTCAAAATAAACAAACCTCAAATTGTAAATTTACTCTATTTGACCTCAAATTTATACCTGCCGACACTCATAAAATATATACTAACAAATATGTACATAAATATAATAAAAAAAACTAAACATAATATCGAAAACAAGAAATCAAAATAAAAAATATAAAAAACCTGAAAAAGTTGATGAACAATTTTTTTAATTAGAAACCTTTATTAAAAGAAGATTCGGTTTGTCACCGTCCTTTTTCACTGATGTAGGTTACAAACGTTTGTCAGAATTTCAAAGTGGTCAAAGTTTAAGAACTAAAGAGAATGAGAGAAATATCATTATATAATTTGCGTATAAACGAGTAAAATAACATATACATATTCATGTAAAAATAGCACAAAAATAACAACAAACCTGCAATTAGTCTTACATTTGACGCCGCAAAAGTTGACACAACAAAAGTTAATCTTCATGCAGCAAAATTTAGTCTTACATTTGATGCAACGCGGTGATGATGAACTAACATACTTTTACATGCCTTTCAACCTAAATCAATCAGATATATCAAATTATCGACAAATAAGTATTTTCAACGCATATCTATCAATAACATGCCCTATTCAACTATCAAACACACAACTAAAAAGATAGAAGAATAAAATTTATTAATTCAGACTATGAAACTAAAATCACATTAAGAAAATAAAGAATGAAATCAAAAAACAATTATACAAATATACTTGGATGAAATCAAAAAATAATTATACAAAATATACCTGTATTACGTCTGTTGGTCTTTTTTTGAGTCGGATTTGATAAATAAAAACTCGCGAGATTAGTTTTTTAGAGGTTATTGATGAATAGAGAAGAATATAACCACTTGTAGTGAGAGATCTATCAAATATTATTTTATTGATATTTTTCACAAAAGGTGAAATTATCCAAAAAAACAATGAAAATCCAACAAAACGAGCATGAAATCTAGCGGTGAAAAATCCAATCAAAATAAGATCAGATTTAACTTAAACATTAATTTAAGGTCGGTTGTCATCTAAGATCCATATAAGAATTCAATTATTATCAACTATAAATAAAAAACAAGTTCTTAAACCATATTTTTTAGCAAAAACACCATTCTATACAAAAGCATCAAATATGTGTACATTCTTTTTTGTGATATATATTTTTAAAAGTCCGTATCTTTTAAACTATAATTTGGGGAGAAAATTCAAAAAATGTCATTGGTTTTTTATTGTTAAGACGAATAAAACTAGATCTAAGATTGATTTATTTTTTGCCAGCCCATTTAACCCCCTTATCGTATCTACAATTTCGGTCTTTCATCTATTATCTAGCCTTTATGTCTTGCATCTACCATTTTTATTTTACATTAGTCTTGAATATGTAATCTAAAAATTACGTCTCACATTTATCATATAACATTTATATCTCACATATACCATTACAATTTTGATAAGGGTGCAAATTATCCAAGTCATATTGGATCGACATAATATAATAATGTAATAATATAGTTGTAATAGTTTGTAATAATAGTGGTAGATTGAGAAATAATAGATACTTGCCTTGTAAATAATATAAGAGTGGTTAAAATGAGCATATAAAAAGGTAAACATAGATTCAAGTGATCACTCGTGTAAAATAGAGCCCATTACCGCCACTATATAAAGAAAGATTCTCTTTATGGAAATGGGGTTATTAATATAATATATAATTCTTTCCACTTTCTCTCTTTACAATATCGTGTTTCTCTTTCGAGCTTACTGTAACCACATTATATGGTATTAAAATCAGGCTCCGATTATTTCTGGAACTATCATTGACGTCGTCTGTGGGAAAGTGAAGTGATACGCGGGGATAGTTTTTCCAAATCACAACTCTAGCAGAGATGAACGTAGAAACAGCAGAGGGAAGGGCGGCATGTCTAGACCTCGGTGGGATTATCTCGTATTCTGAAGACCATCATTCTGAAGATTGACATCTCGATTACAATCATTATTGATGAGTCCGGATTTATTTGCCACCACTCACTGAGAAAACCGGATAGAGGTAATTCGGACAATAGGTGCCCACTGAACTATCCGGACAGGAAAAAAGTATTAAAACACTAAACCCCTTTTGATTAAGCTAGGTGCTAATCACTTAAAAACTAATGGATCTTTAAACTCAACCCGGTTTCACAACTTTATCCGAAAGCCCATGAGTCCATAATTAAGGGTATAAATACCCAACCACTTTCATTAATGAGGGTAATGAACATTTAATACAACCAGGCAGCTTAAATCTTACAAAACACCCAAACATTTAATACCTTTAAAACTCTCTTAAACACTGGACAAAATTACCCTCAGTTCAAAATAAACCACACCAAATTGGCGACCACAGCGGGAGAAGAAGGTGCCTGAATCTAGCATTCAAAATCAGCAAGAAAAACTAGTTCGGATAAATCCGGACGAGCAAGCAGTGCCACCGCCTTTGATAGAAGTGGTGGGTGAGAACGATGAGTACACGGTCGAAGAACGAGACAGGCTGAAAGCTGAAATAGAAGCGTTGAGAGCTGCTAAAAAGACAGATATGGGTTTAAAAGAAAAGTCGAAAGTGTCAGCCATTCACCATACTGACAACCCAAGGGAGAATGACCCATCAGCAAAGACTTACTTGAATACAAAAAAGACCCATGTCATTTCCAAGAAATCTCACCGGTCTAAGCCGGTAGAGATCTCAGAGTCCGAGTCCTTTAGTAGCTCCTCGAATGAGGATGGACTTGAGGAGTCCTTGTCATCCAACATTGACGAGGGCAGATCCATGAAGAAGCAAAAGTTGGTTAAAAAATCTTCAATAAAGAGGGATAGGCATGGGAGGTTAAAGAGACATCTGGGAAACGGGTCGTCTCACAGCCACAGCGATAGCCGTAGGCATGTGGATCAGCTGCTGATGGACCCCTTCGCTGTTCATGATGAGCCATGTATTTTTGCAACACCTAATGAAGACACAGTCTTTAGTCGTGGCCGGAATTGGAGACAATCCCCATTGTCATCCAAGATACTGTCCGGAAACCTTCCTAAGAGGTTTGACAGTACTAAGATGGAAAAGTATGATGGGAGTAAGGATCCGGACAATCATCTGGAACGGTTTAAAAATTTTATGATGAATTTAGATGATGATGACAAACTGCTTTGTAGAGCCTTCTCTCAATCTTTGACGGGGAGTGCTTTGAAATGGTACAATAGCCTACCATAAGGTTGTATCAGAAACTTTTACATGTTTTGGGTGGCCTTCCAGAGGCAGTTTGTTGGGAGTAAGAAGGTGAAGGGCAATGGAGATACTATTATCCATTGTGCCCAAGAGCCAAACGAATCACTAAAAGATTATATAATCCGGTTTGTGAACACAAAGAATGGGTTAGTTGATTGCTTTGAGCAGGTAGCAATAGCTTCTTTGAGGCAAGGATTAAACCCTAGGAATCTGACTGATTCGGTAACCAGAAAAAGGCCATGACTTGGGGTGGTTTGCTAAACCAGGTGGGGAAGCAAATCAATGTAGATGAAAAACAAAGACTAGGGTGCACATGCAAGTGAGGTCTGCCCCAGCAGGACCAAACCAGAACTAGTCCGGATACAAGGCCAAAGAAGCCCAACAGGGGCCCAACAGGGCCAAACAGACTCAATCTCACCCAGCTCCAGCTCAGAGCCAGTAGTCTAGAAATAAACGGGGACCTTGGATCCAACTGGAGTGGTTTGTTGAATTGAAAGAAAATATAGCAACCATCTATGACAAAATAAAAGATGAGTTACATTTCAGGAAACCGACAGCGCTTCAGTCTCCTAGGGAAATTCGTAATACTTGTTTTTGCCAATATCATCATGATATTGGCCATAACACCGAGGATTGTATCGCCCTGAAACAAGAGGTGCAAAATCTGTTTGAAAGAGGAAAATTGGGAGTTTATGTCAAGAGAAAAAGTGGGAACATGTCTGACAATGCTCACCGGACTGGCTCAACGAACAATGCAGGGACATCGGCTCCGGACGGGGCCATGGTAATCATTGAAATATTTGATGTAGAATCAGAGTATTTGGATCCCGATCCAACCCGAAATAAAGTGGGGGTTATAACAGAATATACCAAGATAGTGTCTGGGCTCATAAGTTTTTTTGAGTCACTCACTATATTTGGGGGGGACACGATGACTGCGCCGACTCCTTCTTTAAGGAAGAAGCATGTTCACACTCTAGCTACTCCAGCATGTTCCATATGATAGTTGTGTGTATCATCAAAAAATGTCAGATAATTCTTATGTTTACTTGTTGTTGTATGTGGATGATATGCTTATTGTTGTTTGTAGTATGTCACACATTGTGCAAATAAAGAAGCAGCTTAGTGCCGAGTTTGAGATGAATGATATGGGTATAGCAAAGAAGATTTTTGGTATAAAGATTATCGGTAATAAAATTGTAAGATCATTACATTTGTCTCAACGAATCTATATTAAGAAAATGCTACATAATTTAACATTTTTGATGCTAAGGCCGTTATCATCCCTTTTGCTACTCATTTCAAGTTGTCCGCAGTAGGAGCGGCCAAGGACGATGCTGAGTTGGAACAAATATCGAAGGTTCCATATTCAAGTGCAGTTGGTAGTATCATATATGCTATGGTACACACACGTCCTAATATTTTATATGCGGTTAGTATAGTTAGCAGGTACATGAGATATCCTGGGAAAGAACACTGGCAGACAGTGAAATAGATACTTTGGTATCTTAAGAATACTGCGAACGTTGGCTTACCTTTTAACAAGACCAATATTCGTGGATCGAAAACTGATGTTGCAGGATCAGTGGTTGGTTTTGTTGATTATGATTTTGTAGGTGATATGAATAAAAAGAGATCTCTGACAGGATATGTATTTACTCTAGCTGGGAGTACGATCAATTGGAAAACATAGTTGCAAGCTACTGTAGATTTGTCTACAACAAAGGCAAAGTACATGGCTGTAAGAGAGGCAGTTAAAGAGGAAATATGGTTGCAAGGTTTGGTGGCAGATTTGGAATTGGATAAGACTACTACAAAAGTGTCTTGTGACAGTCGAAGTGCCATACACCTTATTCGTGATATAATACTATAAAAGTGTTATGTACAAAGTGCATAGATGTCAGGTATCATTTTATTCGTGTTATAATATCAAAGGGAATTGTTGATGTGAAGAAAGTGTCTACACACGATAATTCAGCAGATATAATGACCAAGGAAGTATCATTTAAAAAGTTTAGGGAGTGTTTAAACTCGATTGGTGTTCCCAGTATGGAGTGAATGCGTTATGGGAATTTGGTGAGTCAGAAGAAGAAAAGTTTCTTTGTTGATAGTGAAAAAGGATAGTTGTCATAAGAGGAAGATTTGTTGTGAATGAGTCGAATAATGCCTTGACAGTGTAATGTGTTCGGCAGTACAGTTATGTGTCATTGAGAGTGAAGCTATAATGGATAATGTCATCTTTAAACTTGTTTATATTAGCCAACTATGACCATTATCTAGTAAGTCTATTTATCATATAAATAGAAAACTATGGCTACACAAAAACACAATCTGAAATTTGTAACCTTTTTCTATCATAGTGAAACACTTTTCTCTGGCGGCACCCGTGAACGTAGATAATTGTCAAATCACGTTAAATCCTGTGTTATTTTTCTTTTATGTCTTTTAGTCGTGATCATTATTTGTGTTCTGCGCTTGTGCCATTTGTGATAAATTGCATAGTGATTTATAACAGGAGAAGATGAATACGCAACTTAAGTAGTTGAAGTTTCCAAAGATATGTAAAAAAAATAAACGAAATTGATTGCTGAAGTTGATTTTCTATTCATTCATAGAATTTTCTTAACAACCAACCAGAAACCAACAAGATAATATATGGATACATTTTATATAAATATTATATGTGGTTTAAATAGTATTCAACGACTACCTAAAAGGTAAGGATTAAGACAAATACAGAAAAATGGAAACTGAATATGTGGAAACAAATTTAACTTTTTTCTTCGAAGCAAGAAAATAAAAATGGCAGTTTTTAAGTTGATCTAGGTTTTTTTTTATATTAAGATTTAGGAATAACGAGAAAATTAAGGATTGTTGAGAGAAAATGTGTTATTGGATGATTTAATTTTGGGTTTTAAATTGGGTGGATTACTTTGTCATTAAAATTCGGGTTGTGACTTGGGTTACTCTATGTTGGGCTAGTTTAAATTAAGTTACTTGGGTCTCGGCTGAGTTATTAGGTTAGTTAGACCGGGTTTGGGTTAGAAGTTAGAGTTAGATAAAAGTATAAAATAATTTTAATTTTTTTACTGCTGCAAAAAAATATTTACGGAGGAAAATTGGGCTTATTATGTTTCTTAAAACGCGAAAATAACATTCTAATTACAAAAATAAAAAATAAGAACTGATGTAAGACACAACTGATAAACATTATATGGAGACTTAGCATTAACGACCTATCCAACAAACTTATTACGAATAAAGGCCTAATTTTTTTAAAAAGGTTTTATACCTTAAATACCCTTGTATATAGAATACAGTAACCAACCTTTATTTTAATTTTAATTTTTAAAGGTCCGTATCTTTTAAACCGTAACTCGAAAAAAGAATCTGAAAATACCATTAGTTTTGTTTTTTTAAAACGAACAAAAGTAGTACCACTCATGATATGTTTTGATTTTATTTAAAAAATATATTTTACACACGTTTCTTAGTTATATGGTTTCGCATCTGGTGATTGGTTTCGCATCTATCAAAATAAAGAAGGTTTCGCATCTATCAAAACAAAAAAGGTCTCTCATCTAGCAAAATAAAGAAGGTTTCGCATCTATCAAAATAAACAAGGTTTATCATCTATCAAAATAATGAAGGTTTCACATCTATCAAAATAAAGAAGGTGTCGCATCTATCAAAATAAAGAAGTTTTCGCAAAATAAAGAAGGTTTAGCCTCTATCAAAATAAAGAAGGTTTAGCCTCTAGCAAAATGAAGAAGGTTTCACATCTATCAAAATAAAAAAAGTTACGCATATTTTTCGATTACCTTTTAAATTTAAAGTTTTTAGAAAGTTTGTATCTTTTAAACCGTAACTCGGAAAAAAATCCAAAAATAGTGTTGGTTTTATTTTTTTAAGACGAACAAAACTAGTACCACTCATGATATATTTTGAATTTTTTAAATTTTTTTACATCTATCGATATTAACGTTTCGCATATACTCTTGATCGATCTTTCATACGATTTCAAAAACTTGAATCTGCTTCTACAAATATATGACACGAATAGAGAAATAGAATAGTAGTAGATGTTGGGGTGGCTTTTATGGCAGTAATATTGTATTTCTTGTTAGGAGAGCAGGAACCAAACATAACTTGGTGTGGTACAGCTGGTGAGCACTGTGATCCAGCAGTCTGTCCAACCGCCATAGGCATAGTAGTAGATGGTTGTCTAGTTAGATGATACATGTAGTTCTTATTTTCCATTAACCGGTACATATGAACAACAAAAGCCCAAAACATGTTCTATTAACCTATCTATTAATTTAATTTGAAAAAAAATTAAGAAGAGAGCGAAGGAAAAGGAAGAAGAGTTAAATTACGGTAGGAAATAGATATAGAGAGAGAAAGATTTCTATTGTTATTAGTTTTGTCAGAGAGAGAAAAGAAGAAGAATTTAAACGATAATGACGAAGGGAGAGAAAAAATAGAGTAAGATGTTAAAAGCTTTTATATAAGTGAATAAGGATATAAAAAGTATTAGTGAATCTTAAATAGTAAATATTTGAATAAAATAGATTTTTTTAAAAAAACATGAAATATAAATTTTAAGTAGATAATCGTTTGGATATTCGGTCTGTACTTTTCCAACATTATACTTTCAAAATGGTTTAAGGACTTAACGGCTTTACCACCCCTTTTAATGACATTTTAAATTAACCCTCACATTATTTAAAGGATTTCATGATCATTTTATTTTTATTACTTTAAAAAGCATTTAGTATATGAGAAAAATAGAATTACACGCTAAACTAATTTAAAATAATTAAATATTATTCAATTATATAGGATAGCATGGGTCCACCATTTGTCACATACATAAGGATAGATCTAAACCATGCAATTAAAACATTTCCAATATATAAACTGCATTATCTATCGTAAACCAATATCATTTATATTGCGTACCATTTTATCCAAAAAAATCTGGTTGTTCTCCAGCGGTAAATATCTTACTATTTTTTTTGAATTTATTAATGTTATATGGTGAGAATAGAAATTGGATGACTAAGAATCAGCAGAGATTTTTCGATGGTGAATATAATCTTTCTCGTCTTATTTTTTCATAGGTGTTATCAGTCTCCTTGACCTCTTTAAATAGGCCCAGTGAGTTAGTTACAAATTCGGTTACATAAAAGATTTATTTACATTTCAGTCCATATTCTCCCTATAAAGCTTTAATCTTATTCTGTATTAATAGAACTTATCATTCAAGTCCTTATTAATTACATTTAAGTCCCTTATGAATCTATTTCCTTATCAGTAGCCCCCTTAGTTCTTATAAAGATAATTTTATGAGAACTATTCAGTCTTCGAACATTACACCAAGTGAACAAAGCTTCTTTCCTCTAGCCCCTTTATCATGACTGAGCCCAGTAACTTACAACTTCACTTCGAATGTATGAATGAGTGCAAATAAGCTCTCTGCTCGCTTCGAATTTATCAACTAGAAATACAACTCTACTTCGACCTCGAATCTTCTGTCTTTAACACTTTTCAACTAACATACCCCTACTTGAAAAATTGATTGGACCCTTCTTGATAGGTCTATGACATGGCAAGTTTTTCTCCACGTTTTATATTCCACCCAATAAGAACAATTTACTGGTTTTGCCTCTTCAAATTCTCAACGTCGTCTTTTCCCAAGTATAAATACTTAGCTCCATCTTCCTAAGAACTTTTTAGAAAAATCATCGTTCCTAAGCTATCTTCATCTGGTTCTTCTTCAACCTTCAACCTCATTAGCTACCTTCACCAGAAACGTCGATTTCTTCAGTCACAAAAAACAATTCCCCAGATTAATGTCTATTGTATGAGAAGATATCCCAAATACAAAAGATCTAAACCCAAAAAACCAAGAAAACCAAAGAAATATCTCTTCGCTGGTCCTGGTAATCAAGTTTGGTGCTTACGGCTGGTTCTATATTGGAGAAAGAGCTGAGGAATACAGAGCTGCTGGATTAATCCACAACGCTTCCCGCTTCTCCTCTACCACCTTCAAATACGGTAACTTCAATTCCAACCTTGCTAATGCGTCTTCGCCCCTAGCATCAAACCCAGGATCTAGCCAGCAATCTTCTCCTCCTCAAAATCAATCCACTTTTCCATCACTAAGACCACATCAAAAACCTAAGCCTGTCAATTCTGACAAACCTCCAACTTCTAAAAAACTACAACCCAAATCATCTATCCTACAATCTGAAGCGGTTAAAGCTAAATTTCACAAAACATCAACCTTTCTAGCAATGGGTGACGATGCAGAAACCTCCTCTCCTCCCCCACAAGAATTTGTTGACGTTACACCAGAAAATAGTCAACCAGTTCTTATGGAAAACGAAAAACAATCCCAAACTGAGACTCAAACTCGCAGTCTTCGCGATGAAGTTACTGATGAAGAAAATGATTCAGAAGCCACTGAATCCAATGCCGAAGCCGAATCCGAGGCGGAAGAAGAAGTAATCCCTTCAAGGAATATTCGAGGAAAGAAAGCTCCTATCACCCTCCCCGAAGATGTTGCCGCCTTGGTTCAGGAAAACCTAAAACTACTTTGTCCTCGGTACATTCTAGCCCTAAAAAACGTACCCTATACTTACTACCCCGAATCAGAGAAAGAAAAACTTAAGAAACAATGGGGATTAACAGACAACATCGTTCTTCGTCTACCAATAGAAGGAGAAACACCTTTGAGTTGTCAGAAAAACGAATTGGTAGTTTACCCTGAACTTTTCAACTGGGGACTTTGATTTCCTCTCGATCCAATGATTGTAGAGTACTTCGAAATTCTTGGGTTGTGCCCAACACAAGTCACTCCAAACCAAATGTTCACTTTACTCTCCGTCATTATGGTGTTGAGGTTAGGAGACATCCCCCTCGAAATAGAGGACTTCATTTCACTGAACAAACTCTCAAAGGGGCCAGTTTTACCATTCTACTACCTAACTTTGGAGGATGATCTGAAGATTATCGATGACTTCCTCGAGGCTGACAAGTTTTGGAAGCAAAGGTTTGTTTTTTTATCAGGAGCCTGGGAAAATGGTAAAGAAATTTCTGATGACAACCCCTCAAAACTTACTCTCATCTGGAGAGATAACAGTAAGTAAATCATGGTTATTATTGTTAATACTTTCTTCCCAATTTATTAAGCCTAGTCAAACTAACCAGGCCACTTATCTAATTATATACCCTTTTCCCAGAAATTTCGAGGCGATTCAAAAGTCGTCGGAAGACTGCAAAGACCATCTTCATGAGAATGACTAAATGGGATGAGAAAGCCTGGGGAAATGGCTTTCACTCCGCCTTTCAACCAATCAATTTCGTCAACAGCCATCTCTGGCGCATAACCTTGGGAGCTGACTTTCTTGAAAACCCGAAGCTCCCACCAGATCTCATTGATGCGGTCAAAAGAATACTCGAACCACATGGGAAAACTTACCTTCCCACGAGGAACCGATCTGACAGTCACCTGCCACTAAAAAAGAAGGGAAAACTGGCCCTCATAAAGTCCAACACAAGTAATCCTAACCAGTCTAAAAATTCGAAGCCTACAAGGAAACGAAAAACGCCTGCATCTCAACTTCCCCCAATATGCGAAGAAGGCGAACCTATCCTTAAAAGGAAAAAGAAAGAAGATAATGCTTCAAAGAAGAAAAAGGACAAGTCCACTACCCCGAGAAGTAAGAAAAAGAACGAAGCTGAAATGCTCGAAGCGGTATTGGCTTCCGAGGTCCATGAGAAAACCTTCATTGAAGAAAATCCTCAAGGAGGATTGGCACTAGGAGATAGCCAGGAAAACGAATATCTTAACCTCGACGATTTCAACTCGAGTGGGGATTTTGTAGTCACCTGTGAAGATTCTCAGCCTACCAACACCATTCCATCATCTTCTACCGGGGCTGCCATAACTTCAACATCTAACGCAATTATTCTTGTCCATCGCCCATCAAACTTGCCAAATCCTCACAGATCCGATGAGGTAACTTCAATCCTTCGACCCTTTACTAACTTAGGTGTTGCAGGCAAAAAATTGTGTGAAGAAGTAAGCAATTCACATACACAATTGGAGATCCTTGCACAAGAATTAATCAAGAGCAAAAAGGAAAAAGAATCTGAAAAAGCTTCGAAAGATAAAGCACTTCAAAATTTCGAAGCTGAGAAAAGAAAACTTCTTAACGAGCATAAAGAAAAAATCAAAGCTATGGAGACTTCTCATCGTATGGCTCTTGAAAATATAAAACATTCTATTGCCATTTCTGGTGAAAAGAAAAAATCTACCGAGGCTGAAGAACTTGTTAAGAAAACTCAAGAAAGCCTGGAAAATTGTCAAACTCAATTGACTACGCTTCAAACAGGATTCGAGTAGGAAAAGAAGGATGCCATCAAGAAAGCCGAAGCTGCTGTTGGTTCTTTGATGCTTGATGCTATCAAGAAGGCTCAAACCCAAACAGCTATCGATCTTCTTCGAGAAATTCATGCCGCCTATCCAAGGTTAAATTTAACAGAATTTTGGAAACAAATTCCCGAGGAAGATTGCCCAGACGAAGCATTCGAGGTTACATCAAACTCTTCAGAAGAAGATGACGTTTCCAAAGGGTCATCGGAAGACGACTAAACAGTAGATTATATATGTCATGTGTTTATTGTTGTTGTTTTTTTTAAAGTAGTTTTCTCCTTTTTGTAAGCTTCAAGATTTATCTGATGAAACAAGCAACTATCTTAATATTTCAAAGTTCTGGTGCACTCATAAAACGTGGCACTCGAAAATTTGATGCGCTCATAAAACGTGGCACCTCGAAAATTTGATGCGTTCATAAAACGTGGCACCTCGAAAATTTGATGCGCTCATAAAACGTGGTACCTCGAAAATTTGATGCGCTCATAAAACGTGGCACCTCGAAAATTTGATGCGCTCATAAAACGTGGCACCTCGAAATAGGTTGTTTCTTCAAAGCTATTGCTTTGGAAAATTACTTTTGGTCAACTTTCAAAGATGATCAGTCTCTGCCAAGTTACCAAAATAACAAATCATTCATCATATTAAACAACCAATGGCCAAAAGAAATTTTATTATGAACTTCAATTTTTACCAGACACCTCATTAAAACCTTTCTGGGCTAACAGATAAGGAAAGAGTATGTCTATCTTTTACAAAAATTCTAAGTTCGATTTTATTCACAATACAATTTCAAATGTTCTATATTCCAAGGGTGTTTAAGCATCCTCCCCTCACAATCAGACAACCTATATGTCCCTGGCTTGACCTTCATTTTGACTTCATAAGGACCCTCCCAATTCGGAGCCAATTTTTCGAGGTGTTTATCCTTGGTATGAAGAAATACTTTTCGCAACACTTTATCACAAACTTTGAACTCCATCTTCTTAACCTTAGCATCGTACCTGCTTCTCATTAAGTTTGATAATGAACCACATTCAAATGTGCTTTAACCCTCTTTTCCTCTAACAAATCAAGCTTAATCCTTCTAGCTTCATCATTATCTACTTTGGAATAATGCAATAGCCTATAGGAAGGTAATGTAGATTCAGCAGGGCATACAACATCCATTCCATACACCAAACAAAAAGGAGTCTCTTTCGTGGCCTCTCTAGGAGTTGTACGATATGCCCACAATACCTCTTGAAGATAATTTGGCCATTTCCTCGCTGCTCCCGCCAAATTTTTCTTCAAACCCTCTAAAATAGATCTATTTGTAACTTCCACTTGCTCATTTGCTTGTGGGTGGAAAGGAGTAGAAAAGCATTGCTGTATTCCTTTTTAGGAGCAAAAAGAGTCCATTTCCTTGTTATTATTGGGGACCGTTGTCTGTTGTTATCTTTCGAGGAACTCCAAAACGGTAGCAGATTTTACTTAGAATAAACTTGATCACATCCTTAGCTTTTGTTCCAGCTAAAGGCTCTGTTTCTGCCCACTTCGAAAAATAATCAACTGCGACAATAATCATCTGTCTTCCACCTGAAGCCATAGGCAATGGTCCTACTAAATCAATCCCCCGTCTATCAAAAGGAACCGCCTCAGAGATTATCATTAGAGGTGTCGCTGGTTTATGTATCAAATGTGCATACCTTTGACAAGTATCACAACTTCGAACTAATAACTTGGCATCCTGCAGTATAGTAGGCCAATAATATCCTGCCAACAATACCCTACGTGTTAAAGCTTTCAAAAAACAATGAGCTGATCCATCTCCATCATGTAATTCAGATAAATGTTTTTGAGATTCTTGCTTACTCAAACATCGTAATAAAGGCCTCGACACAGACCTCTTATACAATACCCCATCCAACACCACATAACCAAGAGCTTTATTCCTTATTTTCTTGAGCAAGTGCTTATCAAGAGGTAGTATTCCCTTTGTAAGAAAATTTAACAAGTCAGTTCTCCAATCACCCCGAATGCGCGCCGAATCATTTACTACCTCCTCAACAAATTCACATTGCTCAGAGCTTAATATAATCGAAGGCAGTGGTTGTGTCACGATCCATGGATATTATTCAGAGTAAGCCATTGTTGCTAAAGAATCAGCCATTGTGTTATTTCCTCTTCGAATATGCTCTACCTCAACATTTTTAAATTGTGCCATCATACTTTGAAGTTCTTGCAAATACAAAACTAAACGGTCTTTTTTAGCTTCTGATATTCCTTTAACATGGTTAAATACTAACTGCGAATCTGTTTCTAAGTGCACGAATATTGCTCCACAAATTTTTGCTAACCGCAATCCTGCTAACACTGCTTCATATTCAGCTTCATTATTCGAAGCATGAAATCCAAATCTTATAGCTTGAAACATATACTCCCCTGTCGGTGCCACCAATTCTACCCCCGCACTCGACCCTTTATTACTAGATCCTCCATCAGTTCGTACCGTCCATACCGGATTCGTGTGTATTTTTTCATCTTCTTTCTCTTCGAACCTCCTCGAATGAAACTCAACAAAGAAATCTGCTAAGGCCTGAGCTTTGACAGCCGTTCGTGGAGAGAATAACACATCGAAATCTCCCAATTCTATAGACCACTTAGTCATTCTTCCTGAGATATCTGGCTTTTGCAATACATTTTTCAATGGATAAGAAGTTCGAACCACAATTGTATGTGCTTGGAAGTAGGGACGCATTTTTCTCGCCGCCACTATTATACACAACGCCAATTTTTTGAGCTTTAAGTAACGTTTTTCAGCATCAACCAAACTTTTACTGACATAATAAACGGGCTTCAAAACTCCCGTATCTTCACTTATCAGAACTGCACTCACTGCATAATCCGATACTGCTACATACAAAAACAGTTGCTCACCTTCTCGAGGCTTTGATAATATTTCAGGAGAGGACAAAAGATTTTTGATCTTAATAAAAGCTTCTTCACAATCCGAAGTCCACTCAAAATTCTTCGGTCGACGTAACACCTGGAAAAAAGGCAAACATTTATCTGAAAAACGAGAAATAAATCTGTTCAGAGCTGCTAACCTGCCTGTTAATATTTGCACTTCTTTGATATTCCGAGGCGAAGACATTGATATCAAAGCCTTCAACTGTTCTGGATCCACTTCAATTCCTCTTTCACTTATCACATATCCCAGAAACTTACCGGATCGGACTCCAAACGTGCATTTTTCAGGGTTCAACTTCAACCGTATTGCTCTAAGATTCAGAAACGTCTCTTCTAAATCATCAATATGATCATCATCACTTTTGCTCTTAACTAGCATATCATCGATGTATACCTCGATATTCCTCCCTATTTGTGAAGCAAATTCCTTATTCATCAACCTTTGATATGTAGACCCAGCATTTTTCAATCCAAACGGCATCACTCTATAACAATGTAAACCTCGATCAGTGATAAATGTTGTGCTTTCTTCATCCTCTGGATTCATTTGAATTTGATTATATCCTGAAAATGCATCCATAAATGTTAGAATTTTGTTTCCAGAAGTAGAATCCACTAATTGATCAATTCGAGGTACTGGAAAAGGATCCTTTGGGCAAGCTCTGTTTAAATCTGTGAAGTCTACACACATTCTCCATTTTCCATTCTTCTTTTTCACCACTACATGATTAGCTGTCCACTTCGGATATTTGGACTCCCTAATATGCCCCATTTTATACAATCTATCTACTTCAGCAATTATGGCCTCAGATTTTTCCAAAGAAAAAGCTCTCCTTTTTTGTATTATTGGCTTGATCTTCGAATCCACGGCCAAACTATGACATATAATATCAATTGGGACCCCCACTACATCCTCAGACTTCCAAGCAAACACATCCAAGTTTTTAGACAAAAAATTCAATAACCTTTCTTGCACTAATAAAGACAATAAAGTCCCAATTCGAAGTACTCTGTTATTATCGAAGACGTATTCTTCTATTTCTTCACTTACTATCACAGAACTTGGGGTTGACCTTGGATCATCGATTCCTTCATCTTTACTACTAGAATGCAACCCCCCAAATTGCTATTTCTCCATTGGATCACCGGTACTTTTATCACGTAGTCTAAATGTAGCAGCATAACACTCTCTAACTACTTTTTGATCACTTCGAACTACACCAATTCGATCCCCGACTACATATTTCAAACATTGATGAACTGTAGAAACTATAGCATACATTTTTGCCAGCCATGACCTTCCAAAGATAGCATTGTAGCTCGTCGGACAATCTACCACCATAAAAAGTACTTCTACTTTCTTTTTAAAGGCCCTTTTCCCAGAGAAATTTCACCTTCAAATTCCCCTACTACATTCTCTCTTGCACCAGTAAACCCAGTTATAGTTCTTTCTGACCTTTCTATCCGAGGCGGAGCGTTTAATCTATCATATGTTGATTTGAACAACACATTAGCAGAACTTCCAATATCAATCAATACTCGTCAAATTTCTACCCCACACACTTCTGCTCCAATGACTACTGCATCTTCATGTGGTCCTGTAATTCCTCTCAAATCATCTCCATCGAAAATTATAAATGGGACATTCTTCTTATTGTATATATGTGTTGATGCTCCTCCTTCAATTTGATGAGTTAAATTTACTATATGTCTTTTCCTCGAATTATTAGTATCATTAGTCATTGAGTCTCCCCCAAATATTTCCAATGACTCAAAGAACGCACATAAATCTCGAACACGTCCCTTACATATCGGCTCATCAACTGACATCAACAACAATCGACTAGGGTCTGGGTTGACATATTCCGAAGCCACATCAAATTCATCCTCTGCAACATCTAAAATCATCAATGCACTTTCCTGCTTAGAGTTAGGATTACTTACCTTTTGAGTTACGGCTCTAGCATTCTTCGGACCATTACTTTGATTTTTGACATACTCCAACAATTTTCCATTCTCTATCAAAATCTGCATTTCCTTCTTCAAAGCAATACAATCAGTTGTATCATGACCAACATCATTATGATAACTACAGAACCTGCTATTGCGTTCCTCTCTTGGTCTATTAATTGGTGCCAGCTTTCTAAAATTTACTGTTCCCTTGGTTTTCTCATAAATCGATGCCACATTTTCAGTCAAATCCGCATAATATTCTGGTTTTACCCACACATTCGATCTTGGTCTGAATTGGTGTTGATTATTAAAATTATGCTGATTAGAACCCCCTTGATATGAGTTCGAACCTCCTCGATTGGAAACATTTTGACTACCCCTCGCCCGTGACGAGTTATTATTCGAAGCGTTCGCTTGATTATTTCCCACTTGACTATTCCCTTTCTGAACACCATTATTTCCTCCTCGAACTCGAGTAGACTCTTCGACTTTGATCTGATCTTCAACCTGAGCCATGAGAGCTCCAAACGTTAATGCCCTACGCCTTGTTGTTTCATCAGCTAAATCTCCTGGCAACAATCCTTGTCGGAACGCTGCCATAGCTACCACTTCCTCACAATCATCTAATCCTGCTTTTGTTAACACAAATCTTTTAGTATAATCCTTCAACTTTTCTCCCACAGCTTGCTTACATTGTATTATCGTATCTCCGTTAGCTCTCATTTCTTTGCTTCCCACAAACTGTCTTCGAAAAGCTGTGTAAAAGCCTCTAAAATTTACAATGGACTCCTTAGGAATCTTATTATACCATTTTAATGCAGTTCCTTTGAATGTCTGAGAGAATGCCCTACAAACCAATTTATCATCATCCTCGAAATTAGTCATATAATTCTTGAATTGCTCTATATGATCATCTGGATCTTGAGTTCCATCAAACTTGTCAATTTTAGAAATGTCGAACCGCCTCGGAAGTGGTACAGATCTAATCGCACTAATCAACGGTGAATCCCTCCAATCTACTCCTTGAACAAACTGGTCTTCGTTCCTCATTCCCACAGTAGCATACAAACTTGGTTCGCCTTCAAATTTTCGAGGAGAATACACTCGTTTTTCCTTCTTTTGCCTTCCTTCCTTATACATTTTAACTGGCCAAAATTCATATCCTCCTTCTTTTGAATGACTTCGAAAATGCTTATATCTTGGTGTTTCATCTGATTCCGAATTTTCAAAATCTTCTTCACTAGAATCTACATACCGTCGCTTCTGCAACTTTTCATTTTTTCTCATTCCACTATGCTCCTTCTTACGCTTAAAATGTATTTTACGTTGAACATCTTGAACATCGCCGACATCATTCGATGGATCCGACTGATCATCCTGATTACCTCTTGCTATTTCAGATCTAAGTCTAGCGCCATTATTATCTTGTTTCTTTTGAGCAAATTTATCAAGTTCTGACACTTTTCTTAACAACTCATTCACTTTAGCCTCAATATCAAATTGGCTTGATCGAATCGGAACTGATTCATCTGCTTCTTTCTCTTGCAGATCAGATCTCAATGTCTTTAAAGCCCTTCGAATAGACGGATTATCTCCTTCCTCCGAATTTATCTCCGATCAACGAAAATACAAACGAAATGCTTCAAAAAAAAACGAAAAAATTCGAGACTCGATTTTTTATCTATCGATCAGGGTATCTTTGTCCCCTCTTTCTAGCGCCAATTTGGTGAGAATAGAAATTGGATGACTAAGAAACAGCAGAGATTTTTAGATGGTGAATATAATCTTTCTCCTCTTATTTTTTCATAGGTGTTATCAGTCTCCTTGACCTCTTTAAATAGGCCCAGTGAGTTAGTTACAAATTCGGTTACATAAAAGATTTATTTACATTTCAGTCCCTATTCTCCCTATAAAGCTTTAATCTTATTCTTTATTAATAGAACTTATCATTCAAGTCCTTATTAATTACATTTAAGTCCTTTATGAATCTATTTCCTTATCATTATATACATAGAATAATGGATTATCACGCTCAAACCACTTTAGCTCTAAGCTAAAGTATATGCTCTCATAAATCTAGAATATTGGTAAATTATTAAAACAAAAATGTTATGAGATAATTATTACTTTTTATTTATAGTCAGGTTTTTTAAAAATTATATACACTATAGATGATTTGTTATAGTAAAGCAATAAACTATAACAATGACACCCCTTCTTCTAAGTTTTTAGGTTGAAGTTTCTATTTGGGGGTCTAAATCATCCTCCTCTACTTCTCAGCTACAAACCAATCTTTTACAATGGCTCATGTAAACCTATCGCATACTCAATGAAGCACATACAATTTTCGAAATGATTTTCATCTCTAGTGAGATGAAAGAGATGAGTTTTTTTATGGAATGTCATGGCTTGCAATCCCTTTTAAAGATCAAGAAGATCTTTTCTTCGCGCTCAAAGTCTGTGGGAGAATGTCTATAGCTATTATTCTGAAACCCACTTGTTCAACCCGTAACTCTAAAGGACAAAATTATGATTAAGAAGTATAGAGCGGAACTCTATCTATTCACTGAAGAGCTATTCAAAGATATTGAAGTAAAATATGAAGAATCGATGGTATATCGGTGGATACTGCAATTACGTTCTTCATCCCAAATAATTTTTTTAAAGGAAGATGATTTTTAGAAAAAAATAAGAGAATGTTAATAGTAACTAAATAAATAAAAAGGTAGGGTTTTTAAGAGATTTGCAACGAACAAGTCTAGTTTTAGAGACTTTTTTCTTCAATGGTTTCTATATTTTTCTTACACAAAAAACTGAAGTGATTTATTTTTACCAAATCAAATTTCAAACTATATCTGTTTGTCACGTTCTAATCTTTGCAAAAATGGTACCAAACCCATTAAGAATGATAAACTCCAAAATTCAACCATGCTAGGAGAAATGCAGAGACACAAATCTGTATTATTAGGGTTTATATTTGATATTTATAGATTTTAGTTTGTTTAAATCTATTTTCTACTTTTAATCAAATTTTTCCGTATCCGTGTCGTGCTTTTTCAAAAAACAAATTATATCCATTTGGTTAGTTTGGAAAAAAAAAATCTATCATATTTGACATTCTTTTAATAATTTAATTGGTTTATCCATTTTGAATCAAAACTATTATCTCTCTCGATGGCTGATGTTTAATGAAACACTATTTTTCTCCTATCCAAATAGGTAAATAGTTTTCCTTATTAATCTATTTTACAATTATGTTATTAACCAAAAAATATTAATGTCCGTATTTTATGATCTAATACAAATCTATCACCATGTGGTAAACATTATTTTTCTTTCAAAATGATAATTTTGTTCTAAAAAATAAAATAAAATCAACTTTTACTAGAAAAATTGAAAAAGAATATCGATAGGAAACTAGTGAATGAAATAGGAATGATGGTATAAGAGGAAGAGTTACAGAAGAGATTAATACTGATTCGAAGTATTTTTTTTATTTCCATGTCGTCCAAATTTAGTTTGAGGAGCACAGTTTTGTAGGCCTGGACCCTTACAGCATAAGGGCACGTTTTTCCTCGCAATTACAGCAACCAAAGACACACAAAACCATAACTTTCGTTCTGAAATAGATAAATCATTTGTGAATTTGATCTATTTAACTTCAGATTTATACCTACCAACATTCATAAACTATATACTAACAAATATGTATACAAATCTAACAAAAAACTAAACATAAAATCAAAAAATCAAAATAAAAAACATAATAACCTGAAAATATTAATGAACAAATTTTTTAATTAGAAACCTTCAAAAGAAGATTCGGTTTGTCAACATCCTTCTTCACTAATATAGGTCACGGGTGTTGGGTTGTCGGACTGGCCGAAGTTGAAGAACTAGAGAGAAGAGAAATATCCTTATATAATTTGTGTATAAACGAAAAATATACATATTCGTGTAAAAATTTCACAAAAATAGCAACGTACCTGCAATTAGTCTTGCATTTGATGCAACAAAGTTAATCTTCATCGCGTACTCAGTGTTGATGAACTAACATATTTTTTCATAAATATTATGATGAAAAACACAATAATTGTGCACATTGTGTGACGGAATGGTACTTTTTCGTACACGTTTTTGTGACGAACTGTATGATGATTGTGTGATGTGTACGATTACGAACTAAAAAACGTTTCCATGCCTCTTAACCTAAATCAATCAAATATATCACATTATCACCAAATAAGTATTATAAACGTAAATCTATCAATAACATGGAGTATTCAACTAACAATCCATTTAACACTCAACTTAAAAGATAGAAAAATATAAAAATTTAATTCAAATTATCAAAGTAAAATCACAGTAAGAAAATAAAGAACGAAATCAAGAAATAATTATACCAATATATTTGTGTTATGTACGTTAATATTTCTTTGGAGTCGGATTCGATAAATCAAAAACCCGCGAGATAAATTTTTTAGAGGTTATTAAAAATTAGAATATAACCGTGAGATATCTATCAAATATTATTTTATTTAATATTTTTCATAAAAAGTAAAAATATCCAAAAAGTAATGAAATTCCAACAAAACGAGCATAAAATCTAGCGGAAAAATCCAACAAAAGTAAGATGAGATTTAACTTAAACATTAGTTTAAGAATCGGTTATCATCTAGGATCCATATAAAAATTTAATTGTGATCTACTATAAAATAAAAACAAGTTCTTAAACTATATTTTCTATGAAAAACATAATTCTTTACAAAATCATCATATATGTATACATTCTTTTTTAATGATTTAAATTTTTAAAACTCCGTATATTTTAAACTATAATTTGGGGGAAAATCCAAAAATACCATTGGTTTTGCATTGTTAAGACGAACAAAACTAGATACATGATTATTATTATTTTGTGAGCCCACTTAACACTCTTATCGTATGTACAATTTGGTCTCTCGTCTATTATCTAGCTTTTATGTCTTTCATCTACCCTTTTTTTATATTAGTCTTGAATCTGCCATCTAAAAATTACATCTCACACACATCATATAATAGTTATATCTCACATATATTATTTCAATTTTGATAAGGGCGTAAATTATCCAACTCATGTCGGGTGAGTATAATATAATGATGTAATAATATAGTTGTAATAGTTTGTAATAATAGTGGTAGATTGAGAAATAATAGGGAATTTACTTGTAAATAATAAAAGAGTGGGTAAAGTGAGCATAGGTAAGAATAGAATCGAGTGGGTCTCTCATGTAAAATAAATCTCACTGCCACCACTCTATAAGGAAAGATTATTTTTATGGAAAGAGAGTGATTAATATAATATTTAATTATTTCCATTTTCTCTCTTTATAATCTCGTCTCTCTCTCTCTAGCTTACTGTAACGATATTATCTGGTAGTAAAATCAGGCTTCGAACATTTCTAGAACTATCATTGGCGCCGTCTGTGGGAAAGTGAAGTGATACGCGTGGAAAATTTCTCTTAAATCACAAGTCTATGAGAGATCAACGGAGAAACAAGAAAGGTAAGGGCGGCATGTTTGGACGCCGGAGAGATTATCTCGTATTCCGAAAACCATCATTCGGAAGAGAGGCATCACGATTACGATCAGTATGGTCGGGGGGAAGTAAGTGATCGACCCTTATCATGACAAAACAACAATTATTAGATGATATAGCTAAGCTTAATGCGGAAAATAAAGCGGCTCTAGTTGAACAAAGGAACAGGTCGAGAGGATGCAGAGAGCGGTCGCTTGATGATCATAGGGTAGAAAATTACGATCAGGGTCGGGAAGAAGAGGATCTCTAGAGGGGTCAATCCCAAGCGCAACGATAAAATATTGATCTAGAAATGAAGATCGAGCGCCAACCTAGGCGAGAGCACAACAACTCCACTGATTATGATTCATCTGAATCATCGTCCCGAGAGCGAGAATACCTATACCACAAGAACGATAAAAGATCAATTGAAAACGAGAGATCCGACACCGCTTATCTTTCCGGCCAAAATACCAAAGCACAACGGAAACAGTATCGACAAAAGAACTCCAGCCTCTGTTAATAAGGATGTAGCGATTATGATCAACATAAGAGAGCAAACCATTATGTCGTAGGTACAGTCCTCGTCGGGCAGTCAGACTTATAGATACAGGATCGGCAGTCAATTCGCCAACCCAAATAAAGGACGATTGTACGTGACTTCTACAGAGGGTCTCGGGAGCAGTGCCATCGGATTTGGACATAATTGGAAGTCGTCCTCACTTTATGATGAAATTTTTCTGGGAACCTCCCGAAGCGTTTCAACATTTCCAAACTGGAAAAATACGATGGAAAGAAAGACTGATGACGCGGCGGAAACAGAAGAAGAAGCAATGATAGATGAAACCCTAATTCAAGAGTAACATGATGAAACCCTAATCTAAGAGTAACAAAAATTAAAATTTTCAGATATAAAAATATATTATTCCAAAAACTTAAAATAACTTAAGGCATATGAGGCTTTATATAATAGCTTCTCAAAACCCTAAATTATAATACAAAGGAAATAAAATAAATATTTTAAAATAAAAAAAAATCTTAATATAATTAGATTTGATTTAAATACATAAGATATTTGAATAAAATAAAATAAAATTAAAAAGGCTTTTGTTTGGACTTTCTGGTCTACATCAAAGACCCAAGCAATCATCTACAGGCATTCAAGAATTTTATGTTGAGTTTTGATAACGATGATAAGCCACGGTAGTTTTACAAGATTTAGAACTTGAGCAGTTAGATGTGAAGACTACATTTCTACCTGGTGAATTGGAGGAGCGAATCTACATGAGACAACAAAATGGATTTATCAAACCTAATAAGTGGAAACAAATTGAACTTTTTTCTTAAAAAAATAAAAAATGGCAGTTTTTAAGTTGTGGTTTTTTTTAATATCAAGATTTGATAATAACGAGGGAATTAAGGAATGTTGGGAGAAAATAGATTACTCGATTATTTAATCTCGGATTTTAAGTTGGGTGGGTTACTTGTTCATTAAAATTCGGATTGTGACTTAGGTTACTCTATCTTGAGTTAGTTTTAAAGCTAGTTTTAAATAAGTTAGTTGGGACTAGACTGAGTTATTAAATTAGTTGGGTCGGATTTAAGTTAGAAGTTAAGTTTTTACCTAAAAAATAATTTTAGATTTTTTACGGCTGCTACATCAGCATTCTACATGGACGTTGATATGGAAAATTTAAAAGTATTTATGGAAAAAAAATTAGACCGATAAAAATATATTTATTACGATTTAAAAAAACTAATAATCTTTTTGTTCTAAAAATGAAAAATAGAAACATAAGATAACTACTTAATAAAGAGACTCCATGTTTGCCGGACTTACTATACTTTTTAATGATATTTTAAATTGACCCTCCCATTATTTAAGAGATTTCAATTTTATTTTTATTACTTTAAAAAGCATTTAGTATATTAGAAAAATAGAATTACACGTATATACTGCATTATCTAAACCATGCAATTAAAACTTTTCCAATATATAAACTACATTATCTACCATAAATAAAACAATTTTATTTAAGAGAATTCAATTTTACACGATAGTACGGATTCCACCATTTGTCACATACGTACGCATAAATCTAAACCATGCAATCAAAACATTTCCAGTATATAAACTGCATTATCTATAGTAACCAATATCATTTATATTGAGTACTTTTTTATCCAAAATAAATTTGGTGGTTGTACAGCAATAAATATCTTACTATTTTTTCCGTTTATTAATATTATATACATAAAATAAAATAATGGATTTCTACCCTCAAACCACTTTAGCTACACTTTAGCTGTAGTTAAGTATATACTCTCTCATAAATCTAGAATATTGGTAAATTATTAAAACAAAAATGTTATGAGACAATTATTACTTTTTATTTAATTTAGTCAGGTCTTTAAAAATTATATACACTATAAATGCTTTGTTATAGTAAAACAATAAACTATAACAATGACACCCCTTCTTCTAAGTTTTTAGGTTGAAGTTTCGATTTGGGGTCAAAATCATCTTCCTCTACTTCTCAGCACAATGACACCACCTACAAACTAATCTTTTACAATGGCTCATATAAACCTATCACATACTCAATGAAGCACATATAATTTTCGAAATTATTTTCATCTCTACTGACTTAAAAGAGAACTGGTTCGATGAGTTCTTTTCTGGAATGCCATGGCTTGCCATCCCTTTTGAAGATAAAAAAAGATCTCTTCTTCTCTGCATGCTTAAAGTATGTGGGGTGTGGGAGAATAAATATGGTTGATGTTTTAAATCAAAAATTTTATCTCCCTCCATAGTTGATGTTTGATGAAGCAATCTTTTTCTCATATTCAAATAGTTCGATGGCTAATCTATTTATAATTATGTTATTAACAAAATGTATAACCTATGCCTTTTATCATCCAATACGAACATATCAACATTAATCAAACATCATTTTTCTTTTAAAATTATAAATTTGTTTAAAAAAAATAGTTTTTCTCAAAATAAATCAACCTTAACTAACAAAATTTAAAGAATAATGCAGCTTTGAAAAATATGAAGCTAAAAAACGAAATAGAAATGGTGGTAAAGGAAGAAGACTCAGCAAATAAGTAGATTAAATACTGATTCAAAGTATTTTTTTTTCATGTCGACCAAATTTAGTTTGAGAAGCATAGCTCCGTAGACCTGGACCGTTAGTGCAGCATCGAGGCAAGTTCTTCGCAATTACAGCAAGCAAAAATACCAAACCCTAACTTTTTTTTTTTTGAAATAGATAAACCACGGTCTCTAAATTTGATCGATTTAATCTCAAATTTATACCAACAGACGAGCATAAATTATATACTAATAAATATGGATATAAATCTAAAAAAAAACTAAATTATTATCAAAATAAATCTAACAAATTTAATCAAGAAATCAAAATAAAAAACATAAAAACCTGAACAAAATTAATGAACATAAAAATCTATCATTTTTTACTTTCTTTTATAATTTAATTGGTTTATACTATTTTCAATCAAAATTATTATCTTCCTCCATAATTATGTTATTAAAAATATATATTACTAATTGTATCCTTTATCATCTAATATGAACATATATGAAACGTCAAACGTCATTTTTCTTTTAAAATAATAATTTTGTTTCTAGAAAAATATAGTTTTTCTTAAAAAATCAACCTTACAAAAAATATGAAATTACTGAAAAATATAAAGCTAAAGAATAAAATAAAAATGGTGGTACAGGAAAAAGACTCATAAAAATAAGAGATTAAATACTGATTCTAAATACCTTTTTTATTTCCATGTCGTTGGTGGAGGAACGCCGTTCCATAGGCCTGGACCGCTGGTGCAGCAACTGTACACTACCGGAGCACATTCTTCCTCGCAATTAAAGAAAGCAAGAACATCCAAAATCATATTTTTTTTTCCAAAATAAATAAACCTCAATTTTTAAATTTAATCTATTTGACCTCAAATTTATACCTACCGATACTCATAAACTATATACTAACAAAAATGTACATAAATATAAGAAAAAAGACTAAACATAAAATCGAAAACAAGAAATCAAAATCAAAAACATAAAAAAGTTGAAAAAGTTGATGATTTTTCTTTTAATTAGAAACCTTTAAAGGAAGATTCGGTTTGTCACCGTCCTTTTTCACTGATGTAGGTTACAAACGTTTGTCAAAATTTCAAAGGGTTCAAAGTTGATAAACTAAAGAGAATGAGAAAAATGTCATTATATAATTTGCGTATAAACAAATAAAATAACATATACATATTCATGTAAAAATAACACAAAAATAGCAACAAACCTGCAATTAATCTTACATTTGATGCAGCAGAAGTTAGTTTTCATCGCGTACTCGGTGATGATGAACTAACATACTTTTCTATGCCTTTTAATCTAAATCAATCAAATATATCATATTATCGACAAATAAGTATTTTAAACGCATATCTATCCATATTCAACTATCAAACACACAACTAAAAAAATAGAATAATAAAATTTATTAATTCAGACTATCAAACTAAAATCACATTAAGAAAATAAAGAATAAAATAAAAAAAACAATTATACAAATATACTTGTATGAAATAAAAAAACAATTATACAAATGTATTTATATTACGTCTGTTAATCTTTTTTTGCAGTCGGATTTGATAAATCAAAAACTCGCAAGATTAGTTTTTTTAGAAGTTGTTGATGAATAGAGAAGAATATAACCACTTGTGGTGAGAGATCTATCAAATATTATTTTATTGATATTTTTCACAAAAGGTAAAATTATCCAAAAAACAATGAAAATCCAACAAAACGAGCATGAAATCTAGCGGCGAAAAATCCAACAAAATAAGATCAGATTTAACTTAACCTTAATTTAAGTTCGGTTATCATCTAAGATCCATATAAGAATTCAATTATGATCTACTATAAATTAAAAACAAGTTCTTAAACCATATTTTTTTACCAAAAACACCAATCTATACAAAAGCATCAAATATGTGTACATTTTTTTTTTGTGATATAAATTTTTAAAAGTCCGTATCTTTTAAACTATAATTTGGGGGGAAAATCCAAAAAATATCATTGGTTTTTTATTGTTAAGACGAACAAAACTAGATCTAAGATTGATTTATTTTTTGCCAGCCCACTTAACCCTCTTATCGTATCTACAATTTTGGTCTCTCGTCTATTATCTAGCATTTATGTCTTGCATCTACCATTTTTATTTTACATTAGTCTTGAATATGTAATCTAAAAATTACGTCTCACATCTATTATATAACATTTATATCTCATATATACCATTACAATTTTGATAAGAGCACAAATTATCCAAGTCATGTTGGATCGACATAATATAATGATGTAATAATATAGTTAATAGTTTGTAATAATAGTGGTAGATTTAGAAATAATAGAGAGTTGCCTTGTAAATAATAAAAGAGTGGTTAAAATGAGCATATAAAAAGGTAAAAATAGAATCAAGTGATCACTCATGTAAAATAGAGCCCATTACCGCCACTATATAAAGAAAGATTCTCTTTATGGAAATGGGGTTATTAATATAATATATAATTCTTTCCACTTTCTCTCTCTACAATCTCGTGTTTCTCTTTCAAGGTTACTGTAACCAGATTATATGGTAGTAAAATCAGGCTCTGATCATTTCTTGAACTATCAATGACGTCGTCTGTGGGAAAATGAAGTGATACGCGGGGACAATTTTTCTAAATCACAACTCTAGGAGAAATAAACGTAGAAACAGCACAGGGAATGGCGGCATGTCTAGACCCCGGTGGGATTATCTCGTATTCCGAAGACCATCATTCTGAAGAGCGGCATCGCGATTACAATCACTATTGATGAGTCTGTATTTATTCGCCACCACTCAGTGAGAAAATCAGACAGGGGTAGTTCGGACAATAGGTGCCCACTGAACTATCCGGACGGGACAAAAGTATTAGAACACTAAACCCCTTTTGAGTAAGCTAGGTGCTAATCTACTTAAAAACTAATGGATCTTTAAACTCGACCCGGTTTCACAACTTGACCCGAAAGCCCATGATTCCGTAATGAAGGGTATAAATACCGAACTACTTTTATTAATGAGGGTAATAAACATTTAATACAACCAGACAGCTTAAATCTCTCACTACAAAACACCCAAACATTTAATACCTTTAAAACTCTCTAAAATTCTGGACAAAATTACCCTCAGTTCAACATTTAATACAAAGTGGCAAAGAGGACCATTCTGTCCAGTCTGAAGAAGAATTTAGAAGGGGCTGCAGGAAAATGGCCAAGCTATTTGCAAGAAGTATTATGGGCATACCGGAATACTCATGGAGCTGCTACATAATAATCTCCTTTTTCCTTGGTATATGGGACGAATACGATTGCTCCTATAGAGGCAACTCTTCCATCGTACAGAGTCCACAATGATTTCGAACAGGCTAATGAGGTGGTAATTAGAAGTCAACTAGACTTAATAGAAGAAAAAGGGTTAAGGCACATCTTAGAACCACCGCTTACCAAGGCTTGATGAGGAGCAGATTTGGTTACAAAATCAAAAGAAGGGATTTTCAGTTAGGGGACAAAGTATTGAGAAAATGTTTCTTGCATACTAAAGAGAAGCAGTTCAGCAAGCTAGCTCCAAACCGGGAAGGGCCTTATGAGGTCTCCGGAAAAATTAAGCCTGGAACATACAGGCTTCAAGACAAAGATGGAAGAATCTTAAAGCACCCATGGAATATTGAACACCTCCGCTTATATATGGAGTGAAAGTTCTTTAAATATTTACTTGTTTAAAGTCCATGTAAATATTAGGGGGCACACTTTTTCCTACCCTGGTGGCGCGGGGAGGTTTTAATGAGGTGTCCGGGTTTATTCAATAAAATTTGATGCTTTCTTAAAATATTCAGAGTGGTTTGATTGAAATTTCTTTAAAATTATTCTAAGGATCTTTGATAGATCGGATTGACCTGGTTGAATGATGGCCATTAAACTCTTGTCATCAGAGATTTTAAACACTCCCATCTTAAATACTTGTAAACTAAATAAGGGCTCTTTAAACATCAACCATTAAATTTAAGCAAGTATGAAACAAAGCAAAAATTTAGCAAGGTAAACCTATCCAGCTGGAACCGGGTGATAATAATAGAACATAAAATATGCCTTGGCCATCCTAGGACTTTGAGTTTGAAGAAAGGTTTAACCGGACTCAAACCGGACATAGTTACAAAAATGCCTTGGCCATCCAAGGACTTTAGTATTTCGCAAGGTTAAGAAAAAAAATAAGAAAAGGTAGTTAAAACCTCAGGGCTTATTCCATTCAGCGTCATCTTTTTTCTTAGGATCTTTAGGTTCACCACTGGAACTCTCTCCGGTTCCTTCTTCCTCATCGGTAGTATCATCAATTCTACTAGAGTAGTTCTTCTTATCACCATCCACCATTGTATGGAATGGGATATCTTCGTACTCGACATATTGCCACAAGGTATCCAGCATTCTCTTCGGGAATGTTTGGTGGAAAAGCAAAACCATATCAGACTTAACTTCGGCATACTTTTTTCTAGGGAATCTATCACCTCGTTGGTGTATGTATCGACACGGGCCTGAATTCGGATGGCCAACCTCTTCAAGGGAAGTCTTGTCACCGGATAAGGTTTGGATGGCATCGTCCTTGGTCTTCATGTCTCCCTTCAAGGTTGAAAGATCTTTTTCCAAACCGGAGCACTTAATTCGGAGCTCTACGTTAGCCATATCCGAAGTGGCCAGCTTTATTGCCAGATCTTCTTTCTCCTTCTTTAAGTCCTCAAACTCCTTCTTCAGTGCCTCCACACTCTAGTTGGCATTGAGAAGGTCAATTGACAAAGTCTCATTTGTCTGTGTTGAGGGTGTTGATGAGGGCAGACTTATTTTTTACTTGCATTTCCAAGTTGAGCACTGGCTGAATATGGCCCAGGAGAGAGTGAGTCACCACATTGTGTTCCCGTGAAACAGTGAAGGACTTGCCATTGAAAGTCACCATATTGGAGGTGCTTGGGGGAAGATAGGGGCCAGAAAAGTCATCTTTCTCGAAATCGTTGAAGTAGAGACCAATGTTTTGAAGGCCACTGATGACTACTCCATCAATATCCCCTCCGCTACCTTCCTTGGATTGTAGATCGGTGGGGATCTTCTCTGCCAAGGTGGGATCAGTTGGGTCTGCCGGAGGTAGAGACTCCGAAAGATTACTTCATCTCCCAAGGTGACCTTCTTCTTTTTAGTAGTCCTCTCATCGCTCCTTGCTCCCCTCTTTAGGTCCTTTTTAGGAGGCCTTAGTATATTTTGAGGTTCACCTACCTCCTTAATGGTCTCATCCTCAACTACTTTGAGCAAAGTAGCATCAATCCTTCCTTGGGTCTACCCACCTAGATTCTCCGGAGCAGTCTCTTCTGCAGCGCCCCGAACTGCCTATGCTGCAGCCTTCTTTTTCTTGCCCTTCCCTTTTATTTTGCTTGGGGATTTGGCTCTGGAGGGCAAGGCAAGTTTTCCATCCTTCTCATATGTTCTCTTAAGTATGACAGCTGGAGGAGGTGGTGTAGTCAACTCCTCTCAGGTGAGATCTCTCCCATCCGTAGTATTACACAGGTGGGATCTCACCAAGTTTCCTGAAGTAAAACAGTTGTGGAAGGTGTTCCCCCAACGATCAACAGCCCAGGCGTTTAGTTTGGCGCATGTGGTCTACCCCTCCTCCAAATAGTCGGTGAACTCATTTGGCAATACTAACATGAGAGAATGGGTGATTCAGGAATAAAATTATCGTAAAATAAGAAAGACAAACAAAATTGAATACTTACCTGTGCTCTTCCACCTGTTGGTGAGCATGCTAGGATTGACATTAGCCTTAATCTTTCTCCCATTCTCCCACGTCCCACTGATAAATAGGAACTGGGTCTTCCAGTTTTTCTCTGACTCCAACACGTCATCCACCACTTTAAATTTATCTCCCATGTTGTAGTGGTAGAATGGGATGTGAGTGGTTTTTACATAGGCTGGCCACTGCAGCGAACTGCTCCATGGGTAGAGGAATTTCAGACAACCTCGACGTCATTATACAGGTGAGGAGAGTATACCAAGCATTTGAACTCATCTGGCTTGGAAAAAGTTTAATCAGGTGAAAATACCTGACGATTTCTGGATCCAAGGGGAACCTCAGCCCCCAGTTGAATACCTCAGTATAAATAACGATCTCGTTGAGCTTGCAGTCCATCGGAGTTTCCGGTGTGACTGGTATTCTCACCTTCACCGATTCTGGGATCCCCGACTTGGTTCGGACCCGGCCCAGCTCAACGGTGTGAGTATAGACATAATTGATATTCTGCATGGCCAGCAGATACTTCAGATTGACCTTATGAAAACAAGGTCCCACCTTGCCCTCCAAGCTCTCTGGCAGCTCCGGATGAGTCATTATCACCTTCACTTTGCCTTTTCTTTTTTTGTTAGAAGCAGCGTCCTCAGTCTGTCTAGAGGTTTCAGTCTCGAAAGGGGCCTCTTTGATGCTATCTTCCATTACCTCCTCCATCATTATGGAAGGTTTGTCAGTTGTTGAGGTTGGAAAATTGTCAGCTTGTGGATCAGTGGTTTGTCTGGATGGCTGAGCACCAGTTTCTTCTAGAGGTCTGGTGTCCTGATGGGGCTCAACTCCGGAGGATTTTGTTTGAGGAGTTATTCTAGTTGCCTCTGATCCGGAGGGTTTGTCTCTGGGGGATTTTATAGATACCTCCGATCCGGGGGCTTTATCTTTGGTTGCTGACTTAGATTCCCCCGTTTTAGAGGACTTGGGGTGTGAGCCAGTTACTTGGCCTTTTACCAAGCGTGTTGTCTGGAGAGGGTTGGTTTTATCTAGAGATTTCTCAACGTCAGATCCCATAGCGATAAACGGAGAAGGCTTCCTAACATTAGATACTGCTTTCTCTTGAACGGTAGAAGGTTGAGACTCCTGAACCGAGGAGCCTGCCGGATTGGAGAGAGGTTTGGCTTGAATAAACGTTTAGGTTTTGCGCTTTTGGTAGAAGACGATCCTTGATCAGCTTCTAAGGATGGTGTATCATACTTATTACTTGGAGAGACTCGAAGACCAACAGCAATACATCTCTCGCGCTTAACTTTTTTCGCTTTCTCTAGGTCATAAAGATTTAACCAACCGCCTTTCACAAGAGCGTTTCTCGCTGTGAACATAAAACTATCCAAGAGAAATTTTGAAAGAAAAAGTAAAAAGCTCTGAGAAAAGAAATTGTAGAGTGGTGAAGATGGTGAAACAATGAAAGAAAGTAATTTATATTAGTAAGGCAAAAATATACTGATACCTAGTAGAAAACGAAAAGATTTAGATAATGATTGAAAACAATGTTGACGTAAGAAGCATTAAATACATGAGTTACTTTTCAGGCTTAGTGGGAGCACCGTTCTAGGAAGAAAACGAATGGTAGGACGAATCAAAATACAACACGTGTCCCACGATCCAAAGAAAAACTCTTAGAATTCTGAGAAGAAATCAGTTCGGATAAAACTTGAACCAAACACATGAACGGGACGGAAAATGTTGTTACTGACTAAGTGAGTTTTTTTAATCGTGCCAAAGACCTTTGACAAAGCCTAAAAAAGGGCTATTTATAAGTCCGGATTTGTTCACCACCACTCACTGAGAAAACCGGACAGGGGTAATTCGGACAATAGGTGCCCACTGAACTATCCGAACAGGACAAAAGTATTAAAACACTAAACCCCTTTTGACTAAGTTAGGTGATAATCTACTTAAAAACTAATGGATCTTTAAACTCGACCCGGTTTCACAACTTGACCCGAAAGCCCATGGGTCTATAATTAAGGGTATAAATACCAAACCACTTTCATTAATGAGGGTAATTAACATTTAATACAACAAGGCAGCTTAAATCTCTCACTACAAAACACCCAAACATTTAATACCTTTAAAACTCTCTAAAACGCTGGACAAAATTACCATCAGTTCAAAATAAACCACACCAACTATAACCAGGGGCAAAGTAGGAGATCGACCTTTATCATTACAAGACAACAATTGCTAGATGATATAGCTAAGCTTAATGCGGAAAAATAAGCGGCTCTAGTTGAACAAAGGAACAGGTTGGGAGGTCACAGAATGCGGTCGCTTGATGATGATGATGATGATGAGAGGGAGGACAGCCGTGATCAGTATCGGGAAAAAGAGGATCTCCATAAAGGTCAATCCTGAGCGCGGAGTCAAAATAATGATCTAGAAATAAAGATCGAGCACAGACCTAGGCGAGAGCACAACGACTCCACTGATTATGATTCATCTAATTCATCGTCCCCAGAACAAGAATATCGATGCCATTAGAAAGATAAAACGATCATGAAAAATGAGAGATCCGGAGCTGTTTGTCTCGTCTGACAAAAGTACCAAAGCAAACAGAAACAATATCAACAAAAGAACTTCAGCCTCTAATGGATCGATTATGATCAACAGAAAAGAGCATACCATTGTTCCCTATGTACAGTTCCCGAGCAGTCAGACTTATGGATATAGGGTCGGCAGTTCATTCGCCGACCCAAATGAATGAGGATTGTGTGTGACTCCTACAGAGGGTATCGGGAGCGGAGCCACCAGATTTGGATATAATTGGAGGTCGTCCCCACTTTCTGATGAAATTCTTTTAGGGAACCTGCCGAAGCGTTTCCAAATTTCCAAACTAGAAAAATACGATAGAAAGAAAGATCTACAAAATCATCTAGAGGAATTCAAGAACTTTATACTGAGTTTTGATAATGATAATAAGCTACTTTGCCGAGAATTTTCAATGACCTTTAAAGACCGAGTCTCGAAATGGTACAATCGCTTGTCTCAATGTTGTATGAAGAGCTTCAGTATTTTATGGGTAATATTTAGGTATCACTTTGCAGGAAGCAAAAAATTCTGAACAAACGGGGATATGATCGTTAACATCCGCCAAAAGGTAGGAGAAATTTTGAGAGACTACACTCAATTCTATGTGGATGCCAAAAGTAACCTTGTTCACTGTGAGGAGAGCGTGTGAGGAGAGCGTGTGAGGAGAGCGTGTGAGGAGAGCGTCGCTTTAACGAGTTTTAGACAATATGTTTACAGGATATGTATTTACTCTAGCTGGGAATGCGATCAGTTAGAAAGGACAGGTGCAAGCTACTATAGCTTTTTTACAACAAAAGTAGATTACATAGTGGTAACAGAAGCAAATAAAGAGGCAATATGTTTGCAAGGTTTGGTGGAAGATTTGGGCTTGGATAGGACTATTATAGAAATGTTTTCTAACAGTCAAACCGTCATACACCTTACAGGGAACCAGTGTACCACGAGCGAACAAAGCACATAGATTTCAGGTATTATTTTATTCGTGATACAATATCAAAGGGAATTGTTAATGTGAAGAAAGTGTCTACACATGATAATCTAGCAGATATAATGACCAAGGCAATATCAGTTCAAAAGTTTAGGGGTGCCTAAACTGGATTGGTGTTCGTAGTATAGAGTGAATGTCTTATAGGCATTTGGTGATTCAGAAGAATAGAATTTTCTTTGTTGATAGTGAAGAAATGATATTCGCCTCAAGGGGAAAATTTGTAGTGAATGAGTCAAATAATTCCTTGACAGTGTACTGTGTTCGGCTGTACAGTTTTGTGTCATTAGCAGTGAAGCTATAATGGGTAATGTCCTCTTTAGTCTTGTGTATATGAGCCCATTATGAACATTATCTATTAAGTCTATTTATTCCATATAAATAGATTACTATGGCTACATAAAAACACAATCTAAAATATGTAACCCTTTTCTATCATAGTTGAAACATTTTTCTCTGGCGGCGCCCGTGGACGTAGATAATTATTAAACCACGTTAAATCTTATATTTTTTATTTTCTGTCCTTTATCCGTGTTCTGTTTTATTTGTGTTCTCTACTTGAGCCATCTTTAATAAATTGCATAGTGATTTATAACAAGAGAAGAAGAATACGCAACTCAAGTAGTTGAAGTTTTCAAAAATATATAAGAAGATAAAGAAATCGAATGGTGATGTTGATTTTGTATCCATTCATTGAATGTTCTTAACAACCAACCAGAAACCAACAAGATAATATATAGATACATTATGTTATATATATATATATATATATATATATATATATATATATATATATATATATATAATATTCAACCACTACTTATAAGGTAAGGATTAAGACAAATACAGAAACATGAAAACTGAATAAGTGGAAACAAATTGAACCTTTTTCTTTGAAACAATAAAATAAAAATGACCGTTTTTAAGTTGAGATGGATTTTCTTAATACTAAGATTTGGGAATAACAAGGAAATTATGAATTGATGAGAGAAAATGGGTTACAGGATTATTTAATTTCGGATCTTAAGTTTGATAGGTTACTTGGTCATTAAAATTCAGATTGTGATTTGATTACTCTATATTGGGCTAGTTTTAATTATGTTAGTTGGGTCTGGGTTGGGTTATTAGATGAGTTAGACCGGATTTGGGTTGGAAGTTAGGTTATTATAGTTTGATAAAAAAAAGAAAATTTAGATTTTTTACTACCGGGAGGAAAATCGTTTAATGGACTTACCACGCTTTTTAATGACATTTTAAGTTGACCCTCCCATTATTTAAGGATTTCATTATCATTTTATTCTTAGTAGTTTAAAAAATATTTAGTATAATTTAGTATGTTATAAAAAATAGAATTACACCCTAAATTAATTTAAAATAATGTAAATTATTATTCACTTATATATATAGGATAGCGTGGATTCCACCATTTGTCACATAAACAAGGTAAATCTAATCGTGCAATTAAAACATTTCCAATATATAAACTGCATTATCTATGATAACCCATACGCTCAAAAGGTAGTATCACTTTTGGTTTCAGATCATTACGACTTCGCTTATAGCCACAAACTAACCTTAAATTATTAAAACAAAAAAATATTAGACAATTATTACTTTGTATTTTGTTTAATTGGGTCTTTAGAAATTATATGGATGCTTTGTTACAATGAAGTTGGCTTAATTTTTAACAATACCGATATTGGTAGATCATCCAAATAGTGATTACACCAGACATCCTAGAATGCAGCAGTCTACTATATGATTGTATTATGACCACCCAAACATTTTCATATATATAACGTATATAAAATTTTAAACATTGTTTGTATAGTAATCCTATAAGAACAATAACGAGAGATGGAGAGAGTACCAACTTCCTACTATTTCCCAAAACCTATAATCTAAATGCAAGCATAACAAAGTAGGTTGTATATAAAATCACTTACCATAATCCATGTCTGAAGATGATAAACCTTCATCATCTTCATCAACATATGTAGTGTCTCCATGACTGTGGAGCCTCATTACCGACTCCATGTCTTTTAAACATTGATTAGCATTTTTCTCAACATGCTTAAGATCCCATCAAGAGAAAAGAATGCAAATATCAAACATTTAGTTTTATTGCACCTTTAGAAGATTGTTCAAAAAACATCTTCGTTGATATATACATACAAAATAAGAAATAACAACAGTAGGACCTTGTTTGTCATCCCCCTTTATTTAATGAAATAAACCTCACAAATTCAACTTGATGTAAGAACCTAGACGTCATAACTATGTTCTTCCTAGTCATAGAAAATTTTTTATCAATAAATTTAGACAAATTAGCACAAATCAAAAAACAAGATTCAGATCATTGTTCCTAGGATCAAATTTCCCTTCCAGGCAATCCAAGTGAGATCACTGAATGATGTTGCAGGATCACTGGTTGGTTTCGTTGATTCTGATTTTGCAGGTGATATGGATAAAAGGAGATCTCTAACATGATGTGTATTTACTCTAGCTGGGAATGCGATCAGTTAGAAAGCACAGTTGCAAGAGACTGTAGCTTATCTACAACAAAAGCAGAGTACATGGCGGTAACAGAAGCAATTAAAGAGGCAATATGTTTGCAAGGTAGGACTACTACAAAAGTATTTTCTGATAGTCAAACCGTCATACACCTTACAGGGAACCACGTGTAACACGAGTGAACAAAGCACATAGATGTCATGTATCATTTTATTCGTGATATAATATCAAAGGCAATTATTGATGTGAAGAAAATGTCTAGACACGATAATCTAGCAGATATAATGACCAATTCAATATCAGTTCGAAAGTTTAAGGAGTGCCTAAACTGGAGAGGTGTTCGCGGTATAGAGTGAATTCCTTATGGGAATTTGGTGAGTCAGAAGAAAAGAATTTTCTTTGTTGATAGTGAAGAAATGATATTCGCCTCAAAGGGAAGATTTGTTGTGAATGAGTCGAATAATGCCTTAACAGTGTACTGTGTTCGGCTGTACAGTTTTGTGTCAGTGAAGCTATAATGGGTAATGTCATCTTTAGTATTGTGTATATGATCCCATTATGAACATTATCTAGTAAGTTTATTTATTACATATAAATAGATTACTAGGACTACACGAAAACACAATCTAAAATTCGTAACCCTTCTATCGTAGTGAAACACTTTTCTCTAGCGGCGTCCGTGGACGTGGACAATTGTCGAACCACGTTAAATCATATGTTTTTTTTTCTTTTCTGTCCTTTATCCGATGTGCTGTTTTATTTGTGTTCTTTGCTTGAGCCATTTGTGATAAATTGCATAGTTATTTATAACAGGAGAATATGAATATGCAACTTAAGTAGTTGAAGTTTCCAAAAATATATAAGAAGATAAATTAAATTGAATGGTGAAGTTGATTTTGTATCCATTCATTGAATGTTCTTAACAACCAATCAGAAACCCACAAGATAATATATAGATACATTATTTTATGCCCCCAAGGGGTAGCCGAGTTGGTTGGGTATGACATTCTTATGACCAAAAGGTCATGAGTTCGAGTCCCTCTACATACACTTTCTCGGCTGAGCCTGTCACTTTATGTGGTTTACCTTCTGGCGTTGGTTTGTAGGCTATCGCGTCAGACTGAGGGTTTACCCTGTGCGCACTCATTGCACTCTGAGTAGCGGCTGCAGGTTCCCTCCGAAAAAAAAAGATACATTATTTTATATATATATATATATATATATATATATATATTATATGTTGTTTTAATGGTATTTAACGACTACTTATAAAGTAAGGATTAAGACAATTAGAGACACATGAAAACTGAATAAGTGGAAACAAATTGAACTTTTTCTGAACTTTTTCTTCCAAACAAGAAAATAAAAAAGGTAGTTTTTAAGTTGATCTAGGTTTTTTAATATCAATATTTGGAATAACGAGGGAATTAGGGATGGTTGAAAGAAAATGGGTTACCTGGTCATTAAAATTTGGGTTGTGACTTGGATTATTTTATGTTGGATTAGTTTTAATTAAATTAGTTGAATTTGGGCTGAGTTATTAGATTAGTTAGGCCGGGCTTGGATTAAACATTAGGTTATTAGAGTTCGATAAAAAAAAAATTAGATTTTTTTAAAAAAAATTACTCTTTTATTATAAAAATAAAAAATAGAGACTAAAATAAGATAATCGGTACCTTTCAAAATCGTTTAACGGACTTTCAACGCCGTTTATGACATTTTAAATTAATCCTCTCATTATATAAAAGATTTCATTACCATTTTATTCTTATTACTTTAGAAAACATTTAGTATATTAGAAAAATAGGATCACACGCTAAACCAATTTAATAATATATATTTCATGGATTCCACCATTTGTCACCTACATTCGGATAAATCTAAACCATGCAATTAAAACAGTTCCAATATATAAATTATGATAAATCATACTTAAATTGCGGTCACCACTATTCATGTCTTTTCATTTTTAGACTTTTCCACTATAATACGATATTGTTATTTTTTTTTCATCCTTATTAATTTTATATATAAATAAGATAGTGGATTACCCGTAGCTCTGCCTCCGAAATCATATATATATTGACAAAAACAACTTTTATTATTAAATTAAAAGAATACAAAAGTTTGAGGAGCCAAAAAAGTCTCTAGAACAAAATGAAGGGCTTGACGCAATTAAAATTAGTAACAATGATAAAAGATTCAAAATACTTAAGCTTGGAAAATGATTCAATTTCCTAGTTTTTTTTTCCTTCTTCTTCGGACCATCAACAGCACAAGCATGATATTTATTTAGCCCAAAAAAATTGCATTTTTTCTTCAAATCAACTCTTCCGATGAAAAAGTCCCAAATTTGATTTCTAACGAAACCCTAGCAGACATTCTTCAGAAAATTCCTCCCACACCTCGCCAAATCATCATTTCCCTCCAAATAGAGCTTCAGTTAGCCCACTCAATCAGTGCCGCTGCATCCCATCAGCTTCGACCCTAATCAATACCGAGGAGAGAAGAATCGACGACAGATTTAGGAAATTTGATCAGCAACTTTGCAATTAGGAATTAATCAATGTAGCCAATTCCCATGCTTTCCAACAGAACTATAGAGAGAAGTTCAGGTGGAGCATCAAACTGATGAAAGTCCACTTTCTGGTTTACACTTTAACGTCCATTTTGCGAGCCAGTTCGTCGCTCGGTTTTGGACACGAGGAACATGCTTTAAGATCATAGCAAAGAAGATAAGGCTTATGCAGATTGTTATGAAAGGATTCATAAGCTTTGGATATTTCCTTTTCGTAAGATATTCAACTATCGCTTGACAATCAGTTTCGATGTCAACGTTTTTCCAACCCTTTTCACGGCAGAGAAGCAGACCCTCCATTAAAGCGCGAGTTTCAGCAACAATCGGAGATAACTTTCCAAACGTCTTTCTCTGGCCTTTCATTATGTCGTCATTTGAATTCTTGACAATCATTTCTCCCGCTGCCTCACTGTTCCAATTACAAGCTGCATCGACATTTAGTTTCATCCTGTCACCATTTGGAAGAGACCATTTAATGTAAGCTTTCTTACTTAACTTATCAGATGAAGAACAACATCCCAGAGCAATTCATGCATCATAGGATTTAAACCAATGTTTCTTAGTTACCTTTTTTTATATGTCCAAACCCTACAGAATTTTATTCACATGGTTTATAGCATCATCTATTGAAAGACTTTTATTTTTGATCTTTAGGTCATTTCTACTTTTCCACACTATCCATCATATTATCGGGGGGATAACATGAGTTATGTGAACTTTCCAGCTCGAAAACCAAAACCACTCTCTAACTTTATGAGTTAAAGTCATGTACTTCTCTAGTCTAATGTTGAATATCAGTCTAAAATGATTCCAAATGCTCCAAGCATATATGTAGTTTACAAACAAATGATTTTTTGTTTCACAATTTTGACAGAACATGCATTTGGATGCCAAACTAATATGCCTATTTTGTAAAACACTATCAATTGGTAAATAGTTTCTAATAAGATTCCACAAAAAGAAAGAATACTTTTTTGGAGTAAGCTGATTCCAAATTTTGTTGAACAAAGAGGATTTGTTGAAATGCTGCCTTGTATTGCTCCAAGTATGCTTTGTGTTAAAGTCCATATTTGGGGAGTCAGTCCAGATCATTAAGTCCTGCTTTAGAGGATTGACTTTAAAGAGAGAAATTTGCTTAATTCTGTCCTCACTTAGGAATCCACTAAGCATTTCAATATCCCACTTATCCTCCTTCTAGAAAGTATTTACTTTCTGATCAAGAAACCAGAGATTTGCAGTAGCATCTCTAAAGGCCATTTCTCCACCCAAAAATCCATATCCCCCCTGCCAAGTATCCACCTTATTTTAGATTCAGCACAATCCTTAATTAATTTCAGCCTTTTCCAAGTGAGAGAACCATTTTTAGAAAAAATCAGTTTTAAGAGGGTGATTTCCCTTGTTATATATATATCATTCATTAAGTTTGACCATAGGGAATCATTTTTCTACAGCAGAACCAAAGCTTTTGCGAGAGAGTATTCAGAATATAAAGTAAATTCCTGATATTTAGACCTCATTCATCAAAAGGTGTGCAAAGCTTTCCCCATGTAGTCCAGTGAATACTTTTAATATCCATTTTAGACCTCCATAGAAACTTATTAAAATTAATATCAAGCCTTTTAATCACACTTAAAGGTAACATTGAACTATGCATCCAGTAATAATGTATTGACATGAGAATAAAAGATATAAGAGAGAGCTTTCCCCCGAAAGATAGGAATTTGCAGTTTTGATTAGTTATCTTTGAGTTGATGTTATCAATCATCTTACTGTAATTCTTTCCCTTGTTGTTGCAGCAAATATTTATGCCCAAGTAACTAATAGGAAGGTGGTCAGCCTTGAATCCAGTACTTGCTTCCAACACAGAAATCCTACTTTGGTGAAACTTATTTAAGGTAATGATTTGAGTCTTGTCCTTGTTTATATGTTGTCCAGAAATCAATTGATACATATCTAGAAAACCACAAAGTAGCTTTACGGATGAATTTAAAGTGTTAGTTAGAATTAGATTGTCATCAACAAAGGAGATACTAGGAATAACCAATGAAGATCTTGAAGAAAAATGCATTGATTTATTATGATTATACAGATTGACCAGACCACGAATTATAACTTCTTCACATATGCCGAAGAGGCTTGGGGACAATGGGTCTCCTTACCTCAAGCCTCTTAAGGTTCTAAAGTAACCACAAGCTTTTCTATTTATTAAAATAGAGATATTCACATCTTTAATCATTTTCTGAATAAGATTAGCACACTGATTAGAGAACCTTTTTAACAAAAGAAATAAACATCATATTGAAAGCGTTAGACATGTCAAGCTTTACCATGATGTTACCCTTCAAGGGTTTTCTACTTAAATCAAAAGCCAATTCTTTTGCAACTAATATATTATCATGAATGGACCTGTTCCTTACAAAAGCTCCTTGAGTCTGAGAAATTATATTAGGCGGGATCAAGACAATCTATCATTAATTAGTTTAGAGAAAATTATGTTAGTCATATTACACAAACTGATGGGAGTAGGAAGGGTTCTGATTTTTAGGTATTAGACAAAGCCCAGTAGCAAAAACTCTAGTGGGAATATTATGCCCAGAAATAAAAGCATTTAAAACAGTATTCAAGTCAATCTTTATAATATCCCAACAAGCTTTGTAAAAAAAAGATTATACCAATCAATCCTAAAGGCATTAGCAGCATTCATAGAGTTTATAGTAGACCAACCCTCTTTTTCATCAGTTTCTTTCAGCAATGACTCATTTTCTGGTTCAGTGACCAGCTTGGGAATAGATGACAAAACAGGATCATTCATATAATTTTCTTCCATATCAGAATTAACATAAGGGCTCTTAATGTAGAAGGACTTAAAATACTCCGCTGTTGAATTGCCAATATCATATAAATTGAAGATCCAGTTGTTTTCTTCCTTAATACCTTAAATTTTATTCTTTCTCTTCCTTCTTGAGACAAAAGCATGAAACATTTTTGTATTACTATCATCATCAACAAGCCAGGAATTGTAAGTTTTTTTTTCCAATATTCATTCTTAATTCTAAGAGCCTGCATATAAAGACTATTAGCTTTCCTCAAATTCATTTTAGTATCATGATTGTTTAGATTAGAGTGAAGAAACTCAGCATCTTTAACCATCATTTCAGTCTCCTTAACCTTCCTAAAAACATTCCCAAAACATTCATTATTCCATACTTTTAAACAGCCTTTTAGTCTTTTAAACTTAAACCAGAAAATCTCACTATGATGGCCACTTATATTTAAACACCAGTTCTTTTCAACCACCTTGATAAAGGAAGGGTCTTTAAGCCACATGTTCATGAATTTAAAACTTCTGTTCTTTTTGTTAAAATCATTTGAAAAATCATTTCCAGCTTCAATCAGAATAGGGGCATGGTCAGAACAAGTTCTGACCATGTGAAAGACCTTAGTTCTACTGAAAATATTTAACCAGCCTGCATTGAACATAGCTCGATCTAGGTGCTTCCATTTCATGCTTCTGTTCCAGGTGAATTTAGAGCCCAGGAACCCAAAATCTTCCAACTGACACTCTCTAATAGTTTGAACAAAATCATATATGTTATTCTGATCATAATGATTACAACACATCTGATCATCAGAAGAAGCAATCATATTAAAGTCACCTACAATGATCTAACCCTTATTTGTATTAGCAATCATCTTTATTTGATCCTAAAGGTTCTATCTAAGCAGGTTGTTGCACTTTGCGTACACGACTATAAGAAGGAAAATGTTATTGTTAGTAATTTTAATCTCTAAACTTAGGCACTGATCATAATTGATAAGAATGTTTATATTAAGGGCACTGATCATAATTAATAATAATGTTTATATTAAGGGCACTGATCATAATTAATAAGAATGTTTATATTAAGATCAGTAATCCAGAAAACCCAAATATTATTTGAGATATTAAAAGTAAAATTTAAAATCCCAAAGAGGAAGTCATATCAGATATTTTATCAGCTTTCACCAAAGTCTCTTGAATAGCCGAAACACTAATCTTGTCTTTAAAGATAATTTATTTCATTCTTCTAACTGTTGATGGGTTGTTAATTCCACGCAAGTTCCAATTAAGTATCTTTATCATTATCTGATAAGGATTTTTGTCTCTTGTTTATCCCAGAATATTTAAGGGATTTCATTATTCTGTTGCTTGGTTTTTTTATCTTCCTTACTGACTTGATTTTTTTCTTTATTACAGTGCTGAAATCTTGGTACACTGGAGAAGATTCTATTCTTGTAAGAGAGTGTTGCAGGCTAACAATATTTTCTTGACGAGGAGAGTTTTGACCAGAGATAAATGTTTCCTCCTCATGAACATCTTGTTGATCATAGTTGCTACTCAGGAGCTGAATAGCCTTAATTATCTCAGTATCAACTGGTAAGTTTCTTTCAAGCTCTTTTGAAATATTGTCATCTACAGAAATAGAATTTTCATAATGTTTGATAACATATATCTTCTATTTTGATGCGACTTTCTTCTTGTCTTTTTAAACTATTATTGATTTAACAATTGGGATAAATTCAGTGTTTGAGCAGGCTGATTCAACCTTTTCCACCTCCTCTGACTTGTAACCTTTGTCTTTAATCTCTTGACCAGTTTGGAGTAGATTTCCACTACTCTTAATCTGTTATATCTTTCTTTCATCTATAGTCTTTCTGTTCAGATTATTCTTTCTACAGTCTTTAACTTTATGACCTAAATAGAAGCAAGAACTACAATATGATGGCAGATTTTTGTACTTGATTGATATCCAACAAGCATCATTTATGCCAAATCCTATCCTCATATTACTATATATTTTCTTAGAAACATCTAGTTCAATCAAAGCGTTAACAACATTTTTACAGCTTCTGTTAACATGAGGAACTTCAATTTTGTAGGTTGTTCCTATAGAAGCACCAATTTCCTTAATGAATTCCTTATTGTAAAGAGCTTCATGGATATTTTCTATCTTAACCCAGACCATGACAATCGTGCTTTTAAACTTTGGGTGAAATTCAAGAGTCCTGCGCAGAATTCTCATCAAGCATATTCCCACCTTCCACACGTTCTTAGACCATAGTCTGCAAACGTTTTCTTGCAACTCAAATTCTATAAAAACATGGTGAGAATCTCAGTTAGCTACCTGGTACAGCCCTTTAAACTTGAGAATGTTCAAGAAACTGTCTATCACTGATTTATTTGGTAAGCCTAACGAGAATTTCCCTATAAGCGTGATCTAAGAAAACTTTAACAGATCTTCTTTTGTTTCTTTTGAAAATTGTACCGAGATATGATCCAGTTTTCTGATGATGCTTTCTGGTCTATAAACCTTCTTTGAATGATTTAAGGACTAAGGCTTGAACATGTCAACATATGATTTCTTTAAATCTTTTTCTACAGGTAAACTCTGTTTATGTTCATGAGGCAAAGAAGGGAAATCTTCATCTTCAAATAGAATATTGTTTATAATCTCCATGATGGAGATAAACAAGGAGAAGAAGAAGATGAAGTAGAAAGAAATCAGTTAAAGCAACAGTAAATTTGGCTTATCGGAGAGGATTTGCCGGCGAGAATAAACGATCTTGGAGAGAGAGCCTCCTCCCAGTTTATATTCTAACCATTAATTCCTTACTTTTTAACCACTATTCTTAACGATTTCGATGGGTTTGGTTGAATATATATATATATTGCATATGTTTTGTTATATTGAAACCATAAACACTATAATAAGTAATAAAAAAACTATATCCTAGTGCCCATTTTAAACCTTCCTTTAATTTTTTAAGTTGTATTTTCCGCTTTAGTGGCAAGATTATCCTCCTCGGTTTCTCAGCACAATGGCACCGGATACAACTCAAACGTTTACAAAGACCATAACTTTTACGAAGGTTTATTGAAACATATCCTACACTCAATAAAGCGGATAAAATTTTACAAATCATTTTCATATCTAGTGACTTAAATGAGAACTCTTTCAGTGAATTATTTTCTAGAATGTCATGGCTTGCAATCACTTTGAAGATCAAGAAGATCTTTTCTTCGTGTTCAAAGTCCGTGGGAGAATGCCTATAGTTATTGTTTTGAAACCCACTTGCCCAACCCGTAACTCTAGGGGACAAAATTATGATTAAGAAGTATGGAGCGAAACTCTATCCATTCACGGAAGAGCTATACAAAGACATTGAAGTAAAATACGGATAATTGATGGTATATCGTGAGAAAGTAGAGAGTTTACATGAGCTTTTCTTGTGTCAAGTCAAAACAAAGATACATTACTGTGAATTTTAGAAGTATGGCTAACCCATATATTCATTCCAATTTTTTTTTTTAAAGAAAAATAAGTCAGGGGTTTTTAAGAGATTCGCAACGAAAGTTTTTTTTTGCTTGGGTCTTAAATTTTTTTCTTTTAATGGTTTGTTCTTTTTCTTAAGCATAAAACTGAAGTTGATTTATATTTACCAAATCAAATTATGGATTACTTCATCACGTTCTAATCTTCGCAAAAAATAGACGAAAGCCCATTGAGAATCATAAATTCCAAAATTCAACCCATATTGAAACTGTAAGAAAGGCAGAGACCCAAATCGGTGTTATATTTATATTTGTTAAAGTTTAGTTTGTTTAAATCTATTTTCTGATTTTTAATCAAATTTATCCGCATTTTCAAAAATATTTTATTTGTATTCATGTTACAGTCGCACGAAAATAGCAAAAAACCTGAAATTAGTTTTGCATTTGATGCAACAAGGTTAATCTTCATCACGTACTCAAGTGATTATGAACTAAAATCAATTATATGTCACATTATTGACAAATAAGTATCGTAAAACTATCAATAACATGCAATACTCAACTAACAAACCACCAAACGCACAACCAAAAGGATAGAAAAATCAAATATGTTAATTCAGTTTATCAAACTAAAATCACATTAAGAAAAGTAAAGAACAAAATCAAGAAAACATTATATCAATATACTTGTATTACGTACGTTAATCTTTCTTTGGAGTCGGATTTGATAAATCAAAAACTCGCGAGATAAGGTTTTTTTAGAGGTTATTAATGAGTAGGGAATAATATGACCACTAGTGGTGAGATATCTATCAAATATTATTTTATTGATATTTTTCACAAAAGGTAAAATTATCCAAAACAAACAATGAAAATCCAACAAAATAAGCATAAAATCTAGCGGTGAAAAATCCAACAAAAATAAGATGAGACCTAAGTTAACCTTTAATTTAAGGGCAGAATATCATCTCAGATTCATATAATAATTCAGTTACAATCAACTACAAAATAAAATAAGTTCTTAAACTATATTTTCTACCACAAACATCATTCTATACAAAATCATCAAATATGTGTACATTATTTTTTTTATTAAATTTTTAAAAGTCCATATCTTTTGAACCATAATTTGGGGAAAATTCAAAAATACCATTGGTTTTGTTTTATTAAGACGAACAAAAGTAGATCCATATTTGATTTTTTTTTGCGAGTCCACTTAGCCCTCTTATCGTATCTACAATTTTGGTCTCGCATCTATTATCTAGCCTTTATGTCTTACATCTAACATTTTTATTTTACATTAGTCTTGAATGTGTTATCTAAAAATTACGTCTCACATCTATTATATAACATTTATATCTCGCATATATCATTTCAATTTTACAATGGTCTCACATCTACCATCTAATTATTAGGATTCACTTCTATAATATAGCATTATGTATCATATATACTAATTCTATTTTACATTGGTCTCACATATATAATCTAAATATTAGCTCTTGCATCTATCAACTAGCATTTATGTCTCACATATGCCATTTTCATTTTACAATGATCTCGCATCTATCATCTAAAAATTAGGTCTCACATCTATCATCTAAAAATTAGGTCTCACATCTATCATCTAACATTTACTTCTCACGTCTATTAATTTTATTTTACACTGGTCTTGTATCTAGCAACGCTAGATGATGGATGCGAAACAGTGGACATGTGATACAGACTTATCTGGAAAACATAAAAGCGTAGTAAAACTTATCTAAAATGCATTCTCGTTTTCCTTCTCCAAATAACCTATAATCCTAAACTTTATAAACACATTCTCATTAATTTGTCAATTTACAAAGAGATTGAGATATTTGTCGATTTACAATACAATTAAATTATTGCCGATTTTACTTTTATCGATTTACAACAATTCGATTTCAAATACTGATGAAAAGTTAACCTTTTAAAATCAATAATTGTATTTGGAGTATTACCAATAGAAATCGATAATAGGTCGTAATTAGGAAAATTAAATAAATATTTATTAAAAATAAATGATAACAAAATTAAAAAATAAATAATAATTTGATTTTGGATAGTTATAGGAAGTTTGCCATTAATTTCATTTTATTTGTAGTTAAATTCTAACAACCATCCACAAATATACTAATAAAACTTATAAAACCCCACTTAAAGGTTCACGCAATTTAACGAATACCCCGCTTAAAACAACCTAAATAGAAGTTAGGGTAGGTTGGGTAAGGGGAAAATCAAAAGTTGTTTGGGTGTAGTTTTTCCCCCTTATCCAATCTACGATAACTTCTATTTAGTTACAAAATTGTTATTTATGAAAAAAACATTAAGTATATGCTCGAAAGACAAACTTATAATATTTCATTAACATTCAAGATCAAACTAACCATTTTTTTGAAAACCAAATCCTAAAAACCATATTCTTGAAGATAATTATTTTAAAAGAAAATTAAATTTCAACACTAACACAACCAAACGGAAAGAGATATACATCGATCGGAAGATTTAAAGATAGAAATTGAAGAACAAGTGTCTACAAAGAAGCTACAATCGTCAAAAAAATAAGGTAAACAATAATTTTGTTTTTTTTATAAAATATTTTTGGTGTTCTTGGTGCTGATATGCACCACCAGTTTAGGGGGTGAACCCGTGTCGTGTAGCTGAAAATCAGGATGTAATTGGTTGGTACAACCGGTTATAACCGGTTGTACCGTCGGTTCAAACCCCTGGTACCACTAGCTTGAATATTTGGTACTACCGGTTCGAATCCTTTGTCTTACAAGTTCACAGACCCGGAAGGGGTAATCGAGTTGGTAGAGTAAGGCATGCTCGTGACCAAAGGTCATGCGTTCGAGTCCCTCTACAAACACTTTCTTGGTTGAGCCTATCACCTTGTGTGGTTTACCTTCTGGCGTTGGTTTGCATGCTATTGCGTCAGATAAAGGGTTTATCGTGTGTGCACTCGTTGAGTAGCGACTGCGGATTTGCTCAAAAAACAAATGCAGTTCATTTTTGTAGTTGTTCAACTATGTTTTGGGTATATGTTTTGTTTACTTATTTTCATTTTTTTATGTACTTTGAAATTGCAAGCGATGATGATACAAATGGATATGGAGAGGATTTCACTACTGATGACGCTTATATATTTTCCACAACAAAATATTATATGCAAAATAGATAGGTTGAGTTAGTTAAGAAGATCGGGGCACAAAACAGGTTTGTTATCAACATAAAACGGTGTGATGCTCTGAATAGTAGAAAGAATCCTCATACAGAAAATTACAAGTGTACGATTTTCCGTTGTAGTTTTAGAAAATTTAAGACTTACGATATCGAACCCAAAGGAGAAATCTTTTTTTGGCAGATGTAGAAAATTAAATAAAATAAAATAACTTATTTAAAAATTAAATATAAATTAAATATAATATAATTAACCATAAATTAAATAAATTAAAAATTAAACTAAGAAAAAACAATAAAATTTAGATTAAAAAATCAAGAGTTGGTGTTTGCGTTTGCAAAATAAACAAAAAACAATTAACTAAATTGATTTTTTATATATTAAAACAATTCGAAAATTTTAAAACATGCATATATATATATATATATTAAGAATTTTAAATAATTAACTAAATCGTATCTAAACATATTCTTTTAAAATTAGGTTCTCTTTTAGAGTGTTGTAAACATCTCTTGATCTCACACAAGTAACTCTTTGTATGGTTGGTTATATATTTAGTCCCCAACCTCTTACAATTGTGGGTCATGCAACTTAAAAATCTAGTACAAACTTCGATGGATGTAGCGCGCTACTCATTCAACTCAGTGGTATTATTATATTTCATAAATGAATTTTACCATATGAAATCAAATTATCTGTAAGATGTCATATGAAGTTCTTGTATTTAGAATTCATCAAAATAAAAAAATAAAGTAGGTTGAATCATATGGTGAAATTAATAAAAGGAAAGAAGCAACTTTTCATCACAAAATTATAGATTAAAGAAGCTTTTCGTTGTTTTATTAAAAAAAATCGGAATATAGTAAAAATTTAACGAGATTTGAATTATCAATATTTGAATTTTCGATTGAAAATCCAGGAAAGATAAAGGTGAAATGTTTTGGTGATTTAAGTGGCACCACATTTTTCATTTCCCATTAACATTTCTGATGTTTATTGTTCAAGCCTAGTAGGATTCTTTGATATCTATTATTTGTAAAAAAAATTAAATCAAATTGAATTTTCAACAAAAACTTGAAGTATCAAAACAAAGATTTACGATATTACATCCATAAATTGTATTAGTAGTACGTAGCTAACTTTATAGGTAAAATAACTATTGTATTAAAGTATTGAAACAAAGATTTATGATATATCATAACTATTGTTATCGGCAGTTGCACTCTAAGTAATAGCAAATCTATTATATTGATTCGTTAAATATTAACACATTTAAGTAGAAAACAATGCAAATATATTATGTAATTCTATTTTTAAAACTTATCTAAATAAAAACATATTAGTATTTACATAAATAAAATAATATATTTATACTATTTAAAAACTGGAAGCATTTTTGAAATGTATAAATATAAGCATGGTCTATCGTAGAGAAAATCAATACACTTCTTAACCTTTTTTATATATATTATAAAATTAAATTATATACTAAAATCTATTGATCAACTTTTTAGTTTTTTTGTTTTTCCAGATTGTATCTTATTGGTCTCTCAAATTCATAAAAGGGATCAAGTTTTATATTGGAGTATAAGTTTGCTGAAGCACTCTATTACGAAAAAAACCTCTCCCCTCTCTCCTCTCTATCCAATGGTAATTTGTTCATTCTTGTTAGCTGGTGAATATCTGGATCAATGGATAAAGATCCATTTGATTGATGGCTTCATTATGCAGATTCTCCTCTTTTCCCCTGTCTGTTGTAAGATGGCTCTCTTCCTTCGTAGAATCTTCCACAATCATCCCATCTCCACCAAATCCTCCTTCAAATCAAGATGTTTATCTTATAACAACTTTCTGGGTTTCTGTTGGGACAAGATTGATGGCTCACTCAAGCTTCAATCCAATAGTCTCATTGGAGCTTCCAAGTCGTCAAACTAAAGGTCTCTTTGGATTCTTCAGTAGCCACCTCTATAGTGAACCCACCCATTTGATTGTATCTCTTGTAGACCTCTGTCTGTTCTTACAAACCTCTTTCAATCAGACATCAACTCAAAACCAGTCACCTATCATTTCTTCCCCCTTTTTTATCTTTTGGCCTTAAGTATGTGTCCTCCTCTCTTTGCATTGTCTTATACTCCAGCTTAGCATATGATTCAAAATCAGCAAACCCATCATTATCTATTCCTTGTTGAAGATTCCCCTCTCCTTTCTGTATCCTGGGGATTACAATCAGCAACTTAGTTTCTCATCTAGTTACCCTAACAGAACTAGAAGCCTTTATAATAGTTTAGTTCCCATTTCTAGTCACTTTAACAGGAATGCTCTTCCTCGTTATCTCCACCAACCAAAATACTCTCAAACGATCTCTCTATCCCTGACCAGCATATGTCTCCTCATTTTAGCAAATCCCAGTATTCATTTCCCTCTCTGCCCCCTCTCTTTGTAAAGCATAGCTTTTCAAGCTCTACTGGCTTAATGCTACACCAACTCTTAGTCTAATCCTACTCTGTTCTGTTTTATCTAGACTAGGATTAAATGACTATCTCCTCTTAACTCTGTCTATATTTAGCCTTTGCAGCCTCACTATTGGTAGCTACAACTAATATATAAAGGCTAAGACCTTCTTTAGTCCTCTCCTCTCTCACACCAGCAGTCTATATTACCCTTCCTCTAACTTTCTTCTTCTATTCTTATTACCTATTCAGCAGTATCAACCCTCATTCTATCAAAACAAATACAAAATCTTCTTACCTAGATGGATCCCTCTGAATCGTTGAGACCATCCAAGCCATCGAACCTCACTGGAACCTTCTCCTTCATTCGTACGCAAAGCTTTTCCTCCTCCCTTGCCATGTTTCCCGGCACCACTGAGACTGGCCAGTCATCTTCCACCTTCCATGTAGCCCAATCGATCCTCCCTGCTCACTCATCCTCTCACTCACATCAAATATCTACCAATCACGAAAACTATGTCAAACAAGCCTTAGCCTTGGCTAGACACCATATGGAATCTGGCCAAGGTCAAATACTCTTTCAGAATGCTCCTCTAAGTGATTTGAACAACTATTTACCTCCACCTGATCTCAACAACTCTGTCCTCCCTCAAGTCATCTTCTCGATAGCCACATCTGGGAATTTCCCACCTCTTCAAGTTAGCCTCCTCTCTCTTAGGGTCAGTTGCCCTCCATCAGCTAACTTAGGGTTTTATGACAACCTGGTGGCGGCGATCGATGAGCTCCCTTATCCTCCAATGCGGGCCTCTGTGTCTCTGTCTAATACCCTGGAACAGAGCATCCCTCATCGTGTCGCCCCTCTCCCAGCACTTTCCGGTCAAGATTTCACACTGTACTGCTCATCTGAGAGGCTGGGTAGCACACCCATCCTTGCGTATGCATCACCGTCCTCGATCAAGACCGGTCTCTCCTTTGGGACTGGAGGCTCTCACTACTGCTCTGAGGAGCCAACCACCGATACTTCTGTTCCGATATGCTCCACCAAAGGCGACCCTCTAGAGAGATCTTCACTGGAGAAAGAATTGGCTAACCCATCTAGGGTTACTCCCTCGACTCTGCCCAAAACTATGAGTAGTGGTAAACCGGCATTTCAGGTAGGGGTTGAAGATCAAGATATCAATTCTAGGTTTCATAGCTTATCCCCTGGCAGATCGACTGCAAGGATAAAGAAATCGGGTTCGCGGTTAGAGGTTGGAAGATGGCCAGGAAGAGTAGTAGTGAATTCGGGGCCTTCTGGTGTAAATGCGATCCAGTCTATGGATCCTTCCCCCTTGGGCCGTCATTCTAAATGTAATGGGACCACACATGTCTTAACAATAGACATGCATATTAATAACAGAGGGAAAGGCCTGTTGGGAGGTGGTGCTTCCTATGGCCATCACTCTCTAATCTGAAATTTCGGGAATGCGGGTAAAGGCCCAAAAGGGAAAAAATATAAGCTGACCCATGCCAAGCCTTCTACCTCAGACTTCAAAGGAATTATCAAGGGAAATTTCTAGTTCGAACTCGCTTCCTAAATCTACATCTCTCTCCACATATGCAAGTATTGTTGTGGGCTATAGTGATAATCTCTCCCCTTTGGCGATTGGCATTAGTCATATGGAAATGGTGGGTAATGAATTCATTATGAATAACTCGACTTTAGGATCTCCGGATTCATGGAAGGCTTGTCTTTCGGGATATTTTCTCAACCAACCTTCCAATCTTGCTTTTCTTAAAGCTAATGTGGAATCATTATTGAAAAGGTATGGTCTTTTGGAATTTAAACCCCTTCCCGAGGATTACTTTCTCTTCAAATTAGGATCTGAGGCGATGACTAAAAAAATATTGGAGGAAGCCCCTTGGCATTTTGGTGGGAACCTCTTACCTCCCTTATCAAAGATCCTCAAACTGAAATACCCATTTGGGTTAAGGTATTTAATCTACCTTTTGAGCTATGGACTGTAGAGGGTTTCAGTAACATTGGATCGGTCATTGGATTCTCATTATATGTGGATCGCCAGACGGAGCGAAAGGAAAAAATTCGTTTTGCCCGCATTTGTATCATGATCAAGGCGGGGCCTCCTATTCGATCTGAGCTCACCTTCAAGATAAGAGGCAAATCCATTAAGGTTTCGTTTGAATATCAGGGTCTCCTTCCCCAATGTGTTAATTGTAGAGTCTTCGGGCACCCTACTCGCCAGTGCAAAAAAGGTCCTATCGAGCTTTTCCCCTTTCCTATAGTGACATCGTCTTCCTAGGAAGATCCTTCTGAGATTGATCCAGAGCTGGATTATGGATCTCGGCTTCCATTCATTATTGAGGATACGGAGGTGGAGCTTGGCGAGGAGGTGGACCCCCCCCCCACCAAAAAAAAGGGCTTGCACGGATGAAACCAAAGATAAGGGTAAACATGTATTGTCCTCCGACAGGATCATCGGCTGAGTCACTGTATCTTCAGTACGGACTGGAGCTTGGATTCCTGATTCGAGGTACTCAGAGTCAACTCACAGCCACCTTAATCATTAACGCATGATATATGCGTTGCTTTCGTTTTTATCAATTGTGTCATACCCCTATTCTATGGCATCTTGATATTGTTTTCTCTATTGTTGTTGTATTATCTCGGAATATGCCCCAAGATAATGTATGAACATTTTTATTTATTTTAAATTCTTTTAAAAAAAGTTCTATATCGGATCAAAATCTATGTTTTCTGAAGGATTGAAGGTCTTAAAAATGATATGTCGAACACTTTGGCTTTATAAAGCCTTAACATTTAGTGCGAGTTGTTTATCTCAATCTAATGTAAGGAAAATATGATTAATTATCCTTCTATTGAAAATTAATTTTTAATAAATTTATGCTATTATTATTTTAACTTTAGATCTAAAATAAAAATAATTACATTAACTTAGGTGCTATTTAATTTTTTTTATATATATAGGAAAGAAACCATAACTACCCCACAAATAGCAATAGCTCTTTGAGTCTTCGTCAACCTGTAAGTTCTTTTAATATATATATATATCGGTTGGATGTTTGGTTGTCTTTTAGCCCTAATTTATTTATCGCGTTTATATATTTTACAGAGGTTGTTAGCAAATATAATGGATTCTATAATTATCTTTTATTTTGATTCTAATAATTATGTTATAACATAATTTTTGTTATATTCATATTATCAATATATTTAAAAATAAAAATATATTATATAATCTATCTATAGATATAAAAAAGAACTACATTTGGTCTTTCATCTGATGGCCCAATAAAATTAAAAGACGATGAAAGAAATGGAAATAAATTTTGGAGGGTCGATGGACTAATGATAAAGTTCATCTAATTTAAAATGCGTTTTATTAATATTCTTTTTAAAGTATCGACAAATTAAATGGTATATTGTTTAGTTGGTAGATTATTCTTAATTAATCTTAAAAAATTATTTGGTATCTAAAAGAACGATTGATCAAGTAAATTCTGAATATTTATAATCTATTTATTTAATATTATTTATTCATATAAATTACATCAAAAATATTATTTTAAATTCTGAATATTTATAATCTATTTATTTAATATTATTTACTCATATAAATTCCATCAAAAATATTATTTTAATATAGGTTAATGTTAGATTATTGATAAGATTAATTATTATTGTTATTTATTTATTTAGAAATGGTTAGTCGTCCTTTTATTTATATATACAACAGTATTCTATATTATAATCAAACCAAATAAAGACAAACATTTAAAAATAAAATAAAAAAGCGTACAACTTCTTCGTTTTTTAGAATTCCAATCTTATTAAAAATGTTACTAAAGTTGCTTTTTTTTATGAAGAAACAAACGGTAGCTCTTTTTAATGGTTTTCCTTTGCAGTTACTTTGGTGAAGAGGTTCATTTTTTGTTTTGCTTACTTCTTTAATCCGTAACAAATGTGAAGAGGTTCATTAGGTTCATTTTTTGTTTTATATATTCGTTGCTTACTTTTCTAATCCGTAACAAATGCGAAGAGGTTCATTTTTTGTTTTATATCTTCGTTTGATTAATATGATATTAACTAGTAGCTTCCAATATATGAGTCTCGATTATTATTTTTTATTTATAAATTCCAAATTTAAATAAAGATTCATATTATACATAGAGTTAAACTTATTTATTTATATATATTTTACTAAATTTTAATTGAAAGAGGTGTATAAATAAATTTATTAATTAACTTAAAATTAAGTAAAATATACCTTTTAGTAAAATACACCTTTTAATAAAATTTTAATAGATATTTTACTAAATTTAATTAAGATCTGTAGATATAGTTGAACGTATTTATTTTTAAATTTTTGTTGATATAAATTTCAGATAATAATATAACAAATAATTTAAAAAATAATAAAATTAAGATTTTTTCAAAAATAAGACAGTTCCACCTATTTATTATTTATTTCTCTCTCGGGGCTGGAGAGAAAGCTTTGCATCAATTTATGTACCAGATGATATTATAAGGGAGGTGCTGATCGTTGGGGCTTCTGGAAGATTGTAACTGTGGCTTTACAAGTTTCCTTTTGGATCAGCTTGGATGATTGGTTTATTTTGTATAAATGCAATTTGCTAATCATTTCATTTTTTATTATCTTTTGGAGTTTTGTGCTTTTTTTAATGCTTAATTCGATACAGATGAACATGACAGTGTTTTTGGATATTTGGTTTGTGTAACATAAGAAAGTAATGTCATCTGTTCTTTCTTTCATTCTAAACTTAACATATTCATGCCTATGGAATGTAGGTATAAATTAAGAATTTTAAAAAAATAAAAAATGAAATATTAATTGAAAAATGAAAAATGAAAATAAATAGCATTTATTTTGGTAATATTAATACAAAAGATACGTTAAAAATATAAATTCAACATTTAAAATATGTTTAACATAAAAAAAAATATTAAGCCCAAACAAAATTGATTAATATATATAGACCCAAGATTCAAACGAAATGGGACAAAATAATCCAGACTGTGAAGTTTGAAATTTGTTTTAGTATAAATGAGTGTTTAAGCAGTACCAAAACAACACAAACAGATGTAAATTATATTTTATATTTGAATTTATAATCGTTTCAAAATACCAACATATGGTAGTGTCATTGTATATCCAACAATGGAATTAAGTTATTCATAATCGTTTCAAAACCCTCGTTTTGCTGTTTTAGTAAATTTTCTACATTTTCCTATTTTATTTAGATTTTATTAAAATACTTAACCAGCTCCAATCGCTTTGAAATTGGGTTGGGTTTTATTTTATTGCATAAGGAAAAAAGTTGTAATTTTGGGCTAGGGTTTCGAGCACTTCTATAAAAGGATCTCACACCTTATTTTTGCCGCAGACTTTTTTTAATAGAATTTTGATTTTCTTTAAAGTCTCCTTTAATCTAACCTAGGGTTAGAACTATCCATCTTCTATTGTTCGTCTTCTTTTTTCGGAATTTTCAGCCATCTGTTCCGCCTCGTAGCTTGACGCTACCATATTGGTATCATATTCAGAGTTCCTACGGCGTGGGTAACGACAGTATGCCGCCAAAGCGATCTTTTCGGGGGAAGTCCACTCTTCCGATCACCGAATCGGTCGACCGTGATGAATTCGGTCAATTCCAATCCCAGGTTGGTGAACGGATGCACTCGTTGGGAAATCAGTTGAGAGACGTACAAGAAGCACTACACAGGCTGTTGAACAATCAAACCAACGGATTTCGAGCTCCAGGTTCGAGCAACCAGCCGTCGGGATCTAAGAGAGAGATCGGTCGCGAGCGGAATCCGTTTGCTCCTCGACGAGAACAAGTTAGGGGTCAATACTCACCACAAGACTGCCGTGACCAAGTCTTTGAGCAGCCGACACCGAGAGATTCTGATCTCAACGCCAACAACCGGTGAGAATCTGGATTCAGATTGGAGATCCCAGAGTTCCAATGGGGTCTTGCACCGGAGGAGTTTTTAGATTGGATCGCCTCAGTTGAAGAAGTTCTTAATTTCAAGGAGGTTCCGGATGCAAAGCGGGTACAGTTGGCTGCAACTACATTCCGAGGCCGAGCTGCATCCTGGTGGCAACAGCTCAAGCAGACCAGATCAAGGCACGGTAAGCCAAAAATAACAACTTGGGCTAAGTTTGTGAAGCACATGAGGGCTGCGTTTTTGCCTTACAACTATACCCGCATAATGTTTCAGTAGTTCCAAAACCTTAAACAAGGGTCAAAGACTGTTGACGAGTACACTAACGATTTTTTCACGCTACAAAACCGTGTATATATTACTGATTCAGCAGATCAGCTAGTATCTCGCTATATAGGGGGGATGCGACAGCAGTTTCAGGACCAGTTGAATATGTTCGACCCTGTGAATGTGTCTGAAGCATATCAGCGCGCACTGCATCTGGATAAAGCCCTTTTACGAAGGCCTTATGGAGGAGACACTGCCAGAACAAATCCATTGGCATTCCCCAAAAGGACGGTTCCAAGCCCTAACCCAGGAGTGTCAACTGCTTCTCCTATGCGCACAGGTGCTAATTTGCAGGTCCCTAGTCGCACAGTTACTTCCTCACAGGTCCGGTGCTATCATGAACTAGGGCACGTTGCTTTAAAGTGTCCAAAATTACGACAACAACCACAACACCCGTGGGGTCTGTTCGCTGACACTGCTGATTTTCCCTTGGAGGGTGAGCCACGGTTTGATGAGGAACCAGAGGATGTTGTTGATGAAGTTCCAGAGGACCAGGTTACAAGAGGAGATATTGGTCAGGCATTGGTTTTAAGGCGTATCTGCCTGACGCCGAAAGCCAAAAGTGATGGGGATGATTGGCTACGAAACAATATTTTCCAATCGACTTGTACTATTGGGGGAAAGGTATGCAAATTTGTTACTGATTCAGGGAGCTGCGAAAATGTTATCTCTGAAGAAGTTGTCCAGAAACTGGCCCTGAAAACAGAAGACCACCCAAACCCCTACAAGCTTGCCTGGTTAAAGAAAGGTAGTGAGGTAAATATCTCTAGAAGATGTCTGGTATCTTTCTCTGTTGGTAACTATAGGAATAAAGCTTGGTGCGATGTTATTGGGATGGATGCGTGTCACTTGTTGCTAGGCCGACCCTGGCAATATGATAGAAGTGTCACATATGATGGTAGGAGGAACCGCTACAGTTTTATATGGAATAATGTCAGGTTCATATTAACACCAACTAGAGAGGTTTCTCCAAAACCTGCCCTTGCAGTATCAAAGGAGTCGGGTAAGAACTTTTTAGCTCGAAAGGCGTTTATAGAACATGCTCATGAAACAGGGATTGTCTATCTTTTCGTGGTTAAAGAATTTAGTACTGATCCACTTGCTGGTATACCTGAGCGAGTTCAGCCGCTTTTAGCAGAATTATCTGTTGTCTTTCCCAATACTTTACCTACAGGTCTTCCTCCATTAAGAGATATCCAACACCAGATTGACCTTGTACCGGGTGCTAGCCTACCAAACCGACCACATTATTGGATGAGCCCAAAAGAGCATTAAGAGCTTCGCAGACAGGTGGAGGAACTGTTAACGAAAGGCCACATCCAGGAGAGTCTTAGTCCTTGTGCTGTTCCTACACTATTAACACCAAAGAAGGATGGCTCAATAAGAATGTGTGTGGATAGCCGGGCTATCAACAAAATTACAGTCCGGTATCGGTTTCCTATTCCTCGCCTTGATGATTTACTGGATCAATTGAATGGTGCTACTGTGTTTACGAAGCTGGATTTGAAGAGAGGATACCACCAGATTCGTATTCGTATGGGGGATGAGTGGAAAACAGCCTTCAAGATCCGAGAAGGTCTGTTTGAATGGATGGTAATGCCATTCGGTCTTTCTAACGCTCCTATCACGTTCATGCAGGTTATGAGCCAGGTATTTCGCCCGTTCATCGGAAAATTTCTTGTTGTGTACTTTGATGATATTCTTATCTATGGTACCACGGAAGAGCTGCATCTCCAGCACTTACGCGAGGTGTTGGTTGTTTTGAGGCGAGAGGAGTTTTATGGAGGACTCGATAAGTGTTGTTTTATGACAGATTCAGTCGTCTTCCTGGGGTATGTCGTGTCAAAAAATGGGCTTTCAATGGATCAGTCGAAAGTGGCAGATGTGCGAGACTGGCCTATTCCTACTTTCATCACTGAAGTCCGCTCTTTTCACGGATTGGTCTCCTTTTACAGACGGTTCATACATAACTCCAGCACTGTTATGGCTCCCATTACAGAGTGTATGAAGGGCAAGACATTCTGCTGGACCCCTGAAGCAGCTAAGGCGTTTGAGGAAATCAAGGTAAGACTTATCACTGCACCGATTCTGGTTTTACCTGACTTTTCTACAGGATTTGAATTGCATTGTGATGCATCTGGACTGGGCATTGGCGCTGTAGCATACTTCAGCGAAACGTTAAGTGGAGCTAAACTTAACTACAGCACCTATGACAAGGAGTTTTATGAAATTGTACGAGCTTTGAAGCACTGGAGTTCCTACTTGGCCTACAATGACTTTGTCCTGTACACCGATCATCATGCCTTAAAGCATCTGCAGAGTCAGGAGAAACTCTCTTCCCGCCATGCACGTTGGGCAGCATTTACTCAACAATTTACCTTTTCCATTAAACATACTTCGGGGACAGTTAACCGCGTAGCTGACGCACTGAGCCGACGCAGCATGATGATTCGTATGGAAGGAGAAGTTGTGGGATTCGAGATGATGAAGGATCTATTGGGTACCGATCCATATTTTGGTCCTATTCTAGAGGATGTCAGCGCAGGTTTGAGAAAAGATTTTACAGTGAGCAACGGTTACTTATTCAAAGGTAATTTACTTTGTGTTCCTGAGGGCAGTTTGAGGTTACTGATTGTACAAGAGAGACACAACGAGGGGCATGGGGGTAGAGATCAAACCCTTCACTCTGTATGCAATCAGTTCTTCTGGCCGCATTTGAGGCGAGATGTTATCCGTTTTGTAGCTGGTTGTCGGGTTTGCTAGGTGGCAAAAGGTATATCCTCCAACGCAGGTCTATACCTACCACTCCCAATACCGGAAGGACCGTAGCGAAGCGTCAGCATGGATTTCATCTATGGGCTGCCAAGAACACAGAGAGGTAACGATTCTATTTTTGTAGTGGTTGATAGGTTTTCTAAGATGGCCCACTTCATTGCCTGCAAGAAAACCACAGATGCTGTGAATGTTGCTAATTTATACTTTCGTGAGGTCTACCGCTTATATGGTCTACCCTTGAATATCGTTTCTGATCGCGATGCGCGGTTTGTGGGGCATTTTTGGAGGAGTTTGTGGCGCCTCACAAACACAAAGTTGAGTTTTAGCAGTGCATATCACCTCCAGACAGACGGCCAAACCGAGGTAACTAATCGAACGTTAGGCAACATGTTACGCACAGAGGTCTCTGGGAACTTGAAAGCATGGGATTCCCACATTTATCATGTTGAGTTCGCCTACAACAGGCACACAAGTACAGTACTGGGTATAGTCCCTTCATAGTAGCCTATGGTTATAACCCACGGGGTCCTATGGACTTAGCTTTCCCAACGCTTGATAAGGTCCCAGCTAAGGTCGAGAACGTCATTGTTGATCTATGGGAGATCCATGCGAACACCCGCAAACACCTGGAGGAAACAACACAAAAGTACAAGATTTCCGCAGATAAGAAGCGCCGCCTGGTGGAGTTTGCTGTGGGAGACTTTGTATGGGCTGTTTTGACCAGGGATCGCTATCCTGCACACGAGTATAACAAGTTGGCTGCAAGGAAGGTGGGTCCGTTTGAAATTATTGAAAAGATTAATCCCAATGCATACAGGTTGAAACTACCCAGCCACATGAAGACCCATAACGTTTTCAACGTGAAGCACCTGGTGTCATTTACTGCTGCTGCTGAGGATGATGAAGCTGAGAATTCGTGGGCGAATTCTTCCGAAGAAGGGGAGGATGATGTAGTTGCACAAACCCATGACTATATGGCCCTTTTGGACAAATGGAAGCAGCTTTATTTGGGGCCCAGATATCAGAGTTAGGCGATGCGACCAGTCAAATCGAACGCGTCGAGAAGCCCAACGATTTTGGAAAGCATCACAACGTGATGAAGTCCAGGCCCTAAATTTAGTCGTTTAAACCCTCATTTTGCTGTTTTAGTAAATTTTCTACATTTTCCTATTTTATTTAGATTTTATTAAAATACTTAACCAGCTCCAATCGCTTTGAAATTGGGTTGGGCTTTATTTTATTGCATAAGGAAAGAAGTTGTAATTTTGGGCTAGGGTTTCGAGCACTTCTATAAAAGGCTCTCAAACCCTAGTTTTGTCGCAGACTTTTTTGAATAGAATTTTGATTTTCTTTAAAGTCTCATTTAATCTAACCTAGGATTAGAACTATCCATCTTCTATTGTTCGTCTTCTTTTTCTGAATTTTCAGCCATCTGTTCCACCTCGTAGCTTGACGCTACCATATTGGGATGGTTAAAGTTTGGGGTTAGGACTTAGTAATCAGTCGGGGTATTTTGGGTAAAACGTTGGGGATGGTTAAAGTTTGGGGTTAGGACTTAGTAATCAGTCGGGGTATTTTGGGTAAAAAGTTGGGGATGGTTAAATTTTGTATGGGGCTACTTAAAATTGGGGTTGGTTACCATTTTGGGATTTATCCAAAACCTTTTTTTTAATCTTTACAAAATCAAGTTCTTTGATTTTTTTCTCTTACCACTTTTCTTTGTCTTTTTTATTTTCTTCGAGATAAAAATTTAGTTTTTTTTTACTATTTTATTTGAATGGGTAAGGAAAGACAAAATAATGATTTCTCACATATTCAAAATAAAAGTGGAATTGTTTCATTTGGCACTACGTATCCTAATCATTATAAGGAAGTGATTTATTGTGTTACTCGTCGGACTCGTCAGACCAAGAAAGTTAATGTGAAAAAAATATAAGGCTCTTAAGGTTCCATCCCATTATCAGGTTGTCGCTCTTGTTCATTATGCACTTGATGTAATGGACATTTATTCAATGTAAGTGATAATATCCTTGATTCTTCCAATCATAAAAGTATAACGATATTTGTGAAGAACGATACCAAGAGAAAGAGTATCACATATTATGATTATCTTTATAACGACAATAAGCATTATGTTAATAAGCTTAAGGGTTGGCCAATTTTTAAAGATGTAATATTTTAATTCTTCGTATAAGGGATATTATTTCTCATGTTTTAAATGATGAAGTTGTGTTTTTACATACTTTTATGATATGTATATTTGATTTCCCCTTACTCTGGAAATTTTAAAGTTATTTTAAGTGACTAAGATTTGCCCAACTCAACTTGTTCTCAAAATTTTGAAGGGTTCTTCTTCTGCTATAATTTTATCACTGAAGGTTTATCAATATTTTAATATGACTGATTCCATAACCAAATCAAAGACTATGGCCGAAAAATGAAGCCTTTTTTATTTATTGATGGATAAAGATGTTAATTATCATTGTGATCTTCAAACCTTACAATGTATGGAATGATAAAGTTGTATATGTCTCTGGTTTTGCGAGAATGGTTTGCAAGGAAGAAAATATCGATGCTCATAACCCTGGTATTTTAAATGTAAGTTATTTTACCCCCTCCCCCTCTCCCTTTTAATAATCTAGTTGACTGTCAATCTTATTCTTATTCTCATAGATGATGAATTTAACAAGGATCGGTGCACCAATATAGAATATCTTAGGCTACTGGAACAGACTTCATTTTTTTCTTATTTTTATGGTACCAGATTTTGAAGAAGTTCTTTGTAGTTGACTATGTTCAAGTATTGGTCTTCTAGTAACTTTTTATTTGTGATTCCTCATAGAAGAAGAATATGGTAAAACCTTCTCAGAGAAAGAATTAAGTATTCAAATGAAAAACAATGTTGTTAAATAATGGACCGAAGTGACTTCTAGGACTAAAATTTTTGAATTTCAAAACGTATGTTGCTTGTAAATCTATTGTCATTGATGGTTTTGATTTGAGCATAAGAAAAACTTGTGCGAATGTTGTAGAGGATGGGGTCGAAGCTGACAAGGACAATGTGTTATTAACTAAGTTTTTTATCACTTCGGCAACCGAAGTTGGTGTGTCCTAAAATGGAAATATTACCACTAAAGTCATTTTTTCTCACGAGAATGAAAATATGGTTGCTCCTTTTGAATTAGTCATTTATAACAGTTCTGTAGTGAGATTTATCAAACATCTCAGACTTTAACTACTTTAAACTTTTTTTGTGTTGTTGAATAAGCAGTTTTTAAGTCTTCAACTCCTTCAACTGTTATAATTATATATTTTGCTTCTAGGTTTTTAGATGAATAAGTTGTTGAACAATAACTATTAGCTATAGGGCCCCTTACTTCTCGTCAGTCCAAAATAATTGTAATATCTGGAAGTGGTACTAAGTCTATAAAATAAGTTATTGATTATGTTGAGAAAGAAAAAAAAGTTATTTTGGTGTTAGCCCATAACTTGTCTTCTTTACAATGAATGTTAAACCAATCTTTGAAGGTTAACGAATTATTGAACAAAAACGTGCATAATTGTTATGCCATAAAATTCAAAGAGTCTGAAGGTACTTTTAAGTCACAAAGCCTTCTCCTGTAAAAGTTACGACTTCTGTTATTAGTGAACTTATTGTTAGAATATTTGTGACAACTGATGTTGTAACAGATGAATCTCCATAGCAAAATATGGTTACTACTACTGAAGTATGTGCTAGCTCATCATTAGCTCATAAGCTTGTTGTGGATGATATTAATAATACTTTAGAATATCCAACCACCAAAGTAGGTTCATCAACCTCTGATGTTCGAAATACAGATGATAACAAAATTGTTCTTGGAGACCCATGTGATACATTGTTTGACATGGGTGTTCCTTAAACCAAAACTTCTCCTATACCAGGTCCATATGTTTATTTAGATCAAATTTCTAACATGTAGTATAAATTTACTACTCTAATTAATCGAATGAAGCTTTCAACCTATCTTTCCCCCTTAGAAATGACTAAAAACACTTAAATTTGGAAGTCGATGTAAATTGAAAGATTTATAATTGTCTTTCCTTTCTTAATAACAGTTGGCTACCTTTTTATTTTCTTTGTTTAATGTCTACAGAGTATCTTCAATATGTTTTTACTATGTTAGATTAATGTAATACATAACCCAAAAATTATAGTTTTAATCTTCAGGTCGTTCTTGAAGGTGATTTAAAACCATTTTAAAAAGGGCAAGAACTGAGAGTTTCTCTCTAAAGTAAGATCGATAGTGAGAGGTAGCTAAAGGCCGTTCTTGAAGGTGATTTAAAACCATTTTAAAAAGGCAAGAATTGAGAGTTTCTCTCTAAAGTAAGATTGATAGTGAGAGGTAGCTAAAGGCTGAGATTCAAAGATCGTTTGATGGTGAAAACTTCTAAAAACAGAAGTCGAAGCTTATTAAATGATGAACATTTAAACAAGTCTTTTGTGTTATCTCAATTAGATAGTGCATTAATTCATACGTATGATATAATATCTACAAACTGTAGATTTTGTCATTATCCGAGGAGTATTATTTCCACCATATATAATATGTTGTTTACAAACAATGACAAATTAAAAAATTTTAAGGTCGAGTGAGCTTTATTGAAGGTCTTTGTTCTTTTGTGGACAAGTAAATTGTTGATGTTCGGTCTCAACCTGTAGTTGAGAAGTCGGAATGATGCATCGGTAGTAAAAGTAAATTTGCTTCACAAATCTCCAATTAAATAAATACTAGCTTAGACCATATATGTTGCTTCCTAAATGATTTAGGTTTATCGTGTAACAATGTTGGTAACTAACTCAATGTTGGTTTTTTTCATAAAAATTATCCTAAAATAAACTTGGAACAATTTTACTATCACGTCCAAACACATATTTTCTTAAATATTTGGAAGGAATGATAGTTCTCTTAACTCTTATCATTTATTAAGGTATAATGAGAATGTAATTTTATTTATGATATGAGTGATGAGGCTATAATACAAAACATTTATTGATATTTTAGTTGTTACGAATCTGAATGATAATTATTGTTGTGGGCTTAAAACGATAATATTGGAGGAGGTATGCCTAGGAGGTAGGGTAGACCGAATAAATATTAGGTAAACAAACTAGCCAAAAACCTTAACATACCCTAATGCATGGTTGATTAGGAGCTTTGAATCGCTTATCCAGCAAACTTGTTTGGCACCACAAATTTATGCAAGTCACAACTCTGCCAAAACTACCTCGTACTCTGCCTTGTCATTAGATGTCCTGAAGCCCAAATGTATCGTTTGATACATTATTTATCCAGTCGGAGCAACCAACTAAACCACTGCTCCACAACCCGAGATACTTGAACCCCCACCAGTTTGAATAACCCACTAGTCTATAAGGATATCAATAGTTGGTTCCAATTCTGGTCGCTCAGAGTGAAATTCAACTAACAAATCTCCTAATACCTGTCATTTGATTATTATTCGAGGTTTGAAATCGATATCAAAGTCTTCCAATTCCACTTACTATTTATTCATATGATCCGAGATAGCAGGATTTTGTAATACATTTTTCAATCGAAAGGAAATTTGAACCACAATCAAATATGCCTGAAAGTACGGTCTTATTTTTATGACTGCAGCAATTAAGTCCATGGCTAGCTTCTCTTACTTCAAGTAATTATTTTCAGGATCCAACAAACTATTACCAATACTGCGCTTACTACATAGTTCGAGACTACGATGTAGATGAGTAGCTTTTCTACCATATTTGGCTTAATTAAAATTTCAGTAGAATATAAGTTCTTTTGATCTCGATAAAAGAATCATCGCACTCCGGTGTCCAATTGAAATGGTTAGCTTTTTTCAGAACTTTAAAAAATGGAACACATTTGTCTGATGACCTTGAATGAATTTTTTTAGAGCACCCAACCTTCAAGTTAAGATTTGGAATTCCTTGATAGATCTCAGAGAGGATCCATAACAGTTAAAGCATTGAACTGTATTGGGTCGCTTTCGATTTCTTTTTCACTTACTAAATACCCCAAGAACTTTATGGATCGCACCCCGAAGGTATATTTTTATGGATTAACTTTCAATTTATTTCTTTTAAGTTATGAAAAGTTTCTTCAATATCGAAAAAATGATCATCATATCATTTTTTACCAACATATCATTTATATAAACTTTAACATTTCTTCTACTTTAACTAGCAAAATGTTTGTTCATGAATCTCTAATAAGTTGTCCCAACATTTTTAAACCAAAAGGTATTACATAGTAGCAATTTAAACCTTTATCAGTTATGAATGTATCAGGTATTCCATATGTATCTTATTATATCCAAAATATGCATCCATAAAAGATAAAATCCTATTACCTGAAGTAAAATCCATGAACTGATTAATTCTTGGAAATGGGTCTTTCAGAGAAGCTCTATTTATATTGGTAAAATCAACACACATCCTCCATTTTATGTTATTATTATTCATAAGTGTTGCATTTGTTTTTCACAACGAATATTTGGATTCTCCAATATGGGCTACTTTCGACAACCGATCTGCTTTAACTATAATCCCTTCGATTTTTTCAACTGAGAACGTTCTCTTTTTCTAAATTATCAGGTGTGCATTAGGCCGTAGAGTGAGTTTATAACATATGATATTTGTAGGTACTCCTGTCATATTTTTTAAACATCGAATGAACATGTGTAAATTCTTAGATAAAAATGATACAATATTTCTTTTACATCTGGCGGTAGTAGAGTGCAACTCTTCAAATTTTTACCATGGGTAAATAAGTAATTTTTAACATTCTCATCAAGTGTTATCGAACTAGGGGTCTCTCTTGAATCTTCTACAGCGTTGGACTGCAAAGTTGACCCTTATAACTATTATTTTTGCCTCTGAGCTAAATGAGTAGTGTGTCATTCTCTTTTCACTTTGTAGTTGCCTCAAATAACTCTCACTTGATTCGTAACAACGTACTCTAAACACTGGTAAATGGTAAAGGCAATAGTGTGTATTTTTATAGTCAAGATCATAGTTGTCAGTGGCGTGTGGTGGTCCGTGGCGAAGAGGGCTAAAAAATCCACAGCGGCGAGGCGGGCGGTGAGGCGATGACCACATGACATGCGGCGATCCCTTACCTGAATAATATTCTTATAGCACATAGCTGTAATTTAAATAGTTTAATTTAGAAATTTAAACTAATAATAATAACTTAAACATCCAATTACATAATTCTTAAAACATCCAAGTCAAATAACAAATACATAGACTAAAAGATCAAATTATAAAGCATCAAATTACATAATTCTTTAAACATCTGAGTCAAATGACAAACATAGACTAAAAGGTGTCATTGTATGAGACAACATCTTCACAATTCTCATCTCTACAATGTTCTCCATTTATATCCCATAATGGAGTATATTCTTCTTAGGAGGCTTCACCAACAAGCCTCTGATCTCTTGTGCGAGCCACTGAATACGATGGATTCTTAGACCGAAGATTGTAGTCTACTTTATCAACCTCAAGAGTTACAAAATCAACTCATTCAAAAACATATTCATCTTTCCAAAACTTAGTTATAGGTTTTTATTTTTTTAGTTCAAAAAACAATATCAAGCTTAGCGCCTCACTACAGCTGCCACGGCGAGTGCCACGCTAAGGGCCTTGTCACACCCGACCCTGAGGCGATGAGGCCTCACCACAGCCTTCATATGATAATTATAGTCAAGACCTACCAAAAGTGTATTATAAGAAGTTGGACCATTTACCATTATAAACATCACTTTTACCACTTTCTTGGAAGGCCTTTGGCCCATGTAACGCCTTCCATTCGAACAGTCTAACAACATTGGCAGGATAGTACAAGAAATTTTCCATATGTTTATAAGTATGCATAAACATAATGTTAGCCGAATTACTTGCATCACTTAGAATCTTCAAGATTTTGATTCCTTCGATAGTTGCGGTAGTTACCACTGCAACTTCATGAGATCCAGCTATCCTCCTTAAATCATCACCCAAAAATATAAAGGAAAATATGTCTCTGCAAAGATGAGTCGAGAAGTAGTAATAGAATAATAATTGTTCATCGTTTTTAAGAAAAAAATACATTGTCTTATATAATAATGGTGGTGGGTCTTTGGGCCTCCACAATAACACATTTCTCCCTAATCCGCCTTATTAACTTATTAAATTAGAAAATATTTACTCCTTATTACAAAAACACCCTCAATGCTACATATTTGTTGGGTTTATATTACAAAGTAAATATTGGTCCAATAATTACTAGTTCGACTGTGGGTCAGATAAATCCTACTTTTATCACCAAAGAACTTAAATTGAAGATCATAAAGCATGTGATACGATACCGCATAGGAAATGGTAGAAGTGGAGCAAAAAATTCTACCGTTTCACTCCTTTCATATATAGTAAACAATCGTTCTAAAGTAGGTATGTCATAAATGGCGTAAACTTGAGGGAGGCCGGTTAGATGCATCTTTAGAACAAGAGATCCAATTTCTATTGCTACTTAAAGGGAACCTAAGCTTTGAACTTGCAAAATCTCATATTCTCTAAGAGTAGTTACAATCATTGAGGATATGATCGATAGTTTCGGAGCCAGAATTGCATAAGACGCAAGTCGGGGAGTATTAAAATCTCCACACATACGCTTGCCATCGATAGTTTCGGAGCCATAATTGCATAACACGCAAGTCGGGGAGTATTAAAATCCCCATACATAAGCTTGTCGCGGGTAGTCAGTTTATCGTGGATAGTAAGCCAAAAGAAGAAAGAGTAACGAAGAATATTAAATATATGTCATATTTGTAATGAATAACAAGAGAATACATTTTTCATAAATCGAACTCTTTCCATCACCAATCGCGGGCCAGTCTAATCTACTAGCAAAAATCTATAACATAAAAGATTCTTCGAATTAAAAAGAAAAAAACTAAAATCTAAAATCATTATTTTTAATTTTTTCCGTTTTAATCTGAACGTACCTGATAATATAGAATCCGTGTTATTAATTAATTAAAGACCACCGGATTTTTAAGACACCGTATTATTCAGAATTTTTAAATAGTTATTTTTGTATTGTTAGTGTATATTCCTTGTCTCATTTAATTTAATTTTTTAAATTAGATAACATAATAACAAAAGAAACATAGCCATTCTTCAAAGGGTGAGCTACTTGCTCCATCACATTTTCTATTTCCTCCGTATTTCAATATCAAAAAAAGACTTATCAATGGCTTTTACTATCTTATCCTCATTTTACCTTCTAATTTATAAATTGATGTCATTAACCATTACAAAACCCTTATATCAACAAACACATGATTAAGCCAAATTAAATCCAACATATATGATTTAGCTTCTAAAATTAAACCCTAAAAACAAAAACTTCAAATTTCTTCAAGATTACTTATGGAAGAGGAAGACACCCAAACTAAAAATTTAACACTGGAGAACATCAGTCCATCAACCAACAAGGAAATTTAATCTAGTTTTTTTAGTTTTACATTCAATTTGAAAATCCTTGTTAAAAAAAGATATTTTTGAAGATCCCGATTTATGCAGATTTTAGCGGCAAACAACTAATTCTGAGACGACATCTCGAAATCAGGTGCTTTTTTTCTAAAAAAAACATTTGATTACGAGACAACACCTTGAAATCAGATGCTTTTTTTTTTATATAAAAACACATGATTTTGAGACAGCACCTCGGAATCATGTGTTTTTTATATAAAAAAACGCACCTAATTCCGAGATGTCGGAATTAGGTGCAGTTCGTCTGTTTTAATAAATAATGGTGAATTTTTAAGTGTTGTTGTATTTTTAGAAAACGAATCTTAGACGAATTCGAGAGAGACTGTCTTTGTTTTTAAAGATTATAAGAGAAATTGAGTAGTTAGCTAAGGTTCGTTGTTTTTCAAGATTAGAAGAGAAATTTGAAGAGGAGGCCATCTTTATAGTGGCTAGGCTAGGGTTATGATTTATGGGGGATTGATGGTGAAAATCTAATACAGCTGGTTGGGTGTGTAAAAGTTGATAAGATGGGAGATAGTTTGGATGATGGTAGAAATCGATGGAGTTGCAGGAGAATGAATGAGTTTTGGGGAAAAAATAAAGAAGGGTAAATATGTTATTTCCTTTACGGAGGAAATAACAAAATTCAACCTTCTTCAAAAGCAAAGCAACATCTATAGAGAATTTTACTATTTTTTAGAGTTAGTTCTAAACAAGATCAAGTTATAATGTCATACAACTACAAGAACATATTGCTTTGAAATTTAATCATCTTCAGCCTCTTCTTCTCTACACTCCTTATCATAAATCTTCTAAAGAAGATCAGCAATAAAAGCCCCTCCTTCCTTGGTATAACGAGTCAGAGGCTGAGCATCAGGAGGTTGATTTAGCCATGCCATGTCCTTCGGCCTTTCCGAAGGTGGAACAAAATACCAAAGGCTATCCAAATTTAACTCGGGATAAGTCTCATGGAACTCAAGAACCATCCTGCGACGAACTTCTGCAACGGCTGCCTTAGAACAAGCAATTAATTGATCCTTAAATGCAGCACCATCCTGGATTCTGGCATGCCTCTCATCATACAAAGCTTTCGAAGCAACCTGCACTTTTTCCTCTAAATCTTTCATTTGAATTAGATAATTTGTCTGTGCAACTTCGGCATCGGCCTTAACATTAGCAGCGGCTACCTTAGAACAAGAAATTAATTGATCCTTAAATGCAGCAACATCCTGGATTCTGGCTTGCCTTTCATCATCCAAAGCTTTTGAAGCAATCTGCACTTGTTTCTCTAAATCTTTTATTCGAATTAGATAATTTGTCTGTGCAACTTCCGCTTCGGCCTTAACATTAGTAAGCTCGTAACCAATGGAAGACCGAAGATTCTTAGCAACAATTAGCTTACTCTCAGAAGCACTTAATTTGTCTCTTAAATGATCCTGAGTCTCGGCTTCGGCCTTTAGACAATCTCTTAACTTTTGCTCAGTGACAGCATTTCCCTCCAACTTACTCCTCAAATCATTTTCATTCTTCAGAGATTTTTCAAGATCAGCCCTCAAGTTCATCTCTTCAGTAGTTTTGGCTTGAAGGGCAGCTTTCAGCTCCGAAATCTCTTCCAATGGATCAGCAGCAGCTTCAAAAAGTGCTTCAAGATCAGCAGCAGAATTTGAAGAGTGAATACCAGATTGGTGAAATAGAGCTAGGCCATTAACAATCGTCTGCAAACATTGGATAAGATACAATCACTTCCAATACATAAGTAATCGCAGAACAAAAGTAAAGGAATAGTAAATCTATTTTACATCATATCCCAATGTCAAATGTCTCTTAGCTAAGTCCAAGGGAGAGAGGTCTTTCGGAAGCTTTCTTTTGCTAGCTGAAGCTGCAAATTGAATTATCATTTCAGGGATTTGCTCTATACTGAAACCGGGAGAACGTGAGGGGCATGGAGTTTTGCTTGCAGTAACATCCCCGCTGGACAATCCTACATTTGATCCCGCAGCCATTGTCTCTACTTTAGGAACAAATGCAGGAGCTTTAGAAGCATCTTCGGCAGACTTCAGAATATCATTCACAGCTCCTGTTTGGGGTCTCTGACCCTCTACAAAAACCTTGGAACTTACCTTAAGACTTTCTATCTCCTCCGATTTAGCACTAGCAATAACTTTAGCTACCTGGGAAGATCTATTAGCAACCTTGTCTTCAACAGAAGATTTTGTTTTTAAAGTATAACCCATCCCATCCTTGCTATGAAGGCTTTTTAATCGCTTGTATTCCCAATCTTGCTGTTCAATGAAATCCATATCAGCAGCAAGGACTTCCTGGCCCATAGCTGCAAAATCAGGAGGAGCATAAAGGTCCAGCATAGCTCCTTTACCTTTCCCAAGAATGTCAGGAATTTTCTTAGGAACGGCAGAGTGTGAAGTAACAATTCTTTTGGAAAGAACCGGCATTAGCAGTTCCGAAGCCTTGATGCCTTCCTCAACAAGTTCATAACCCACAGGAACATGCTTAGGAGCTGAAGATTCTAGGCTAACTTCCTCAGCAAAATCTTGGGCAGCCAAGGGGGCAGAATAAAAAGATTTTAAAATCGAAGGGAAAGGAATCACAGGGACATCCTGTTTAATCGAAGGACCACCACCGTTCCCTTCAGATGCTGGTGTAGCTTCAACTCGGGCAGCAGAGATTTGTAAGTGTTTTCTTTTTATACGTTTAGTCAAAGGCATATTATCCTCCTCGCCACTGTCAGCTTCATCATCACCAATGATAACATTCCTTTTCTTTTTTTCCTCAGCAGGAACACCCTTCACAATGGATTTAGGCGCAACATGAACTTTAGATTCCTGCAAACTAGGGTGAGTAGCAGAAACTTTTTCCACAGTCGCACGAGGATCCATTTTCTTCTTAGGGACATCCTTCTCAGCAGGCTTCTTCTTGGTAGAGTCTTTCCCAATATCCTTCTCCTTCGGCAAACACCTATCCATCCCCCTCCTAGACTTTTTCTCCTTATTTACCTCCTCCAGAGACTGACACTCTCCACCTTGGTCACTTGTAGCTTTTTTGTTAACATTATAACGAAGCTTATGAACGCAATAACCACCCAAAGCTCTACAGCCGGACCATAGCTCGCTACAAATAAAATTCGTAGGAGTCAAAATGGTGGAATGGGAAAATTCAAACTCCGCAGCTGCAGCAACTAACATCCCATAGTTAAGTTTAGCTCTTTCTATCCTCACGGAATCCTTCGGCAATGGAATACCACGAGCTAACAAAATCAAACACAAGACAATTTATTAACCAACCAACTAACATAGCAAAACTTATACTATCAAGAATCTACAAAGAAAAACATAACAAGTAACCTCTACAAGTCCAAATTCGGCCGATACGTTTCGCTTCCTCTTTCTTCCCTGTCTCCCAATCTCCAGAAATATAGATAAATCTATCCTTCCATACTTTGTTGCAATCAGGAAGATTCTGGAGAAATTTCGAAAAGTTGCTCATTATGAAGTACAGAAAGGGCTCTGTCTTTCGGCCAGAAATAGTTATGGCAGTAAGGAATTCATTAGCAGAAAACCTTCCATGCACCTGCTTGGACAAGATGACAGCTGCGAACAGGATCCTCCATGAATTAGGAACAAGTTGACTAGGATTGATCCTACTAACTTCAAACAGCCTCAGCAACTCTGTAGAAAATGGGAACCGAAGTCCAATATCAAGAGTGTACTCGTAGAAGACAACTTCGTCTGCATGAGCGTCGAATGGAGTTTCCCGGGCAACAGGAAACCTAATGGTTACACATTCGGGGATTGCCCATTCGAGAATCTTCTCGGCTTGCTCTTTCTCGTTACGGTAGACGTATTTGTGGTGGATTATAACACTCTTCTGGGTATCATTCAACAAATCATCTTCTGTACCATTTGTATCCTTGTGATTGGAGGGTTGGGGTTTGCTGCTCTTTTGTATAGAAACGGAACTCATACCTTCAAGAGCAGATGGTGGCACGGTATGGGGAGAATAGCTGCACGATATTGGGGATGGGGGCGTTGCTCAAGTTTCCATTTTGACCGTCAGAAGTATCAGTTGGAGGAGACTTAAGTAAGGAAGAAAGTTTTCCAAACCTTTGGCTTTCCTTTGCATATTTGGTTGGATCAAGCTCCGAACTATAAACACTTTGAGAGATTATTTAATAGTTTAAAATTTATAAAATGTTTATATTTATATTTGTCCAAAGTATAAAGTTTTTTTTGGAATGGTTTTAAATTCCATTCATCTATTAGATGAAAATACTTAAGTTATTTATCTAATTTTATTCACTTTTTGGACATAAATATTTTTATTAAATTATATCAAGGTTTTTTAGACACACTTTCTTTTTGTAGTTCAAAATTTGTTTCTTTCATTGTCCTTTTCAGCGATCGATCTCCAGTGCCGTCGATGGACTTCGTCTCCATCTATAGTGAAAAAACTGAAATATATCCTTTTTTTGGTCGAAGTAAGATTTGTTTCGAATTCTTTCATTCTTAAGATATTGTTTATTCAGTTATTACCTAGTATTTAATTTTGATATGGTTGTTGTTGTTAATCGATAGATGAATTTATGAGTCCGGTTAAGGTTTATGTATTTATGGTTTGTGGGGTCTAATTTCGAGGTTTGGGATTGTTTGGGTAATCTAAAAACTACTATTCCTCGTCACAATCTCGAGGAAGTGGATGGCACGCTGATGGTGCGATGGTGCACAACACCCTGCACAATAGGTTCGTAGCTAGTGCACCATTGGTGTATAATCCTCATACCTACTAAATGAATTTTTTTTATACCCTAACCTAATTTGGTTAACCTATTTTGTTTAAATATATTTGATGTGTAATTTAGCTACTAATATTTATTTTGTGCTTATTTTAATTATATTTTATCTAACGTTTATTATTTGTTGACTTAGGTCATCCGATTTACGGAAGGACCATACACACCCTTAGATCTCTAGACATGCACGCTTTGGGAAGTACATTGCTCTTGTGACGTCTGTTGAAGCAGAAAAGAGAAAATATGTTCTTGAAAAACATGGACAACAATGTGGAAGCTGAAAAGCAACTGAAGTAGGTTGATTGATCATCAGTCGCATTTATAAAAGTATTAAGCATATTGGTAAAATTGTTGACAAAGAAGATGATACGAGAGTGAGGCTTGAATTATATTGACAGTTCATCATTCACCATCATCAACTCATCGTGCACAGCAATTTGATGTACCTTCCGATAATAGCGACACTGATGATATAGACTACAACTTACTTGAGAATGAGGAAAACATTGTAGCTCATGAGAGGAACATATGAGGATGTTCGCTTTTTGGAGTAAAATAAAATTTTATTGTTTCCTGACTGTAGAGAGCACAAGGCATTCAACACTTTCATCGGGAATGTAAGTTTATAGTTATTAAATTAATATTTTTTACTTATATATATGTATTGCTTATTAAGTATATTTTTATTAAATATTTGTGTGTACAACCTAGTAGTTCTCTCGACATCCATGCACATTATTCAGTATTCTGAATATGGGACCTGACAACCCAGCGTAAAGTAATGAGTTATCTTGCACGTAATACTTTTGGACCTATCTTTGCTTATTCGCTTAAGTATTACACTCATCTAGTGTTGCACAAAAAGATTTATGTAACTTTGGCAGCAAGAGACCAACATATTTCAGTTCAGCTTTTGGAAGATGACATTCACGTTAGATGACATCCATGTCATTACAGGCATCCATGTTGTTAGCAGAACACTAGAATTGAACCAGAAGGTTACGAGAGAAGATATGTATACCTAGGGATGGCAATGGGTCGTCCACGGGCCGGGTTCGGGCCGTCCCGCCCGAGCCCGTTTTTGGACACTTGAACCCGAACCTGGCCCGACCCGCGAACATTAATTTTAATATTTTAAAATTTATTTTAAATATATTAATTTATTATATATATGTTATTGTTATTATATATAAAAAATACTAATTTTTATATATTTTATACTTTTCAAGCCGGAACAGGTCGAAGAAACTAGAAGCCCGAACCCGGCCCGACCGGTTGCGGGTTATAAATTTTTAACCCGGACCTGGTCCGTTCTATCTTCATGCCGGAAAAAATCCGGCCGTGCCAGATCGGGTCGGGCCGGACAACACCCGAATTGCCATCCCTATGTATACCGACTATGCAGGTTGTTAAGAGCCACAATTGATGAGGTTCATTTCTAGTTTGATTCTACACGAGAAGTGAGGTTTAGATTTAAATGGTTCCGGTATACATCTTTTGAGGAATGGTATCTTCATTTGACTAATATAAAAACTATTTTTCAGGTATCACGCGCATAACTTATGTTGTTTTATGCACTATATTTTCGGATACTAGTCTGAAAAATTTGAATGGTGATTTTCCCTATGTTTTGGAAAACATGGACGTTGGGTTGTGGGATATAGCTTGTGGGCTAGTCCTTTTGCATGATTTGCAGGTTTTTAGTTGCAAATTTTTGGAGATCAATTGACAATAAATATTTTATCTCGAAGATCGGTCGAAAGAAGTTGAATCCCAAATACATACGATGGAGAGCAGGAATACGCCAACTCGTAAGTACTCTTTGTGATTTATTTTAAATAAGTTAATCAATTAATAAAAAAGAAGATTAGGACAATTTATAATTCTTAGTTTAAAATTCACACATGATTCGTAGTTCAGATTTGACCTATGATTCTTGATTCATATTGAACACATGACTTTTAATTTGGATTTAACACATGATTCATGATTCGCATTTGACCCACGATTCTTAATTCATATTTAATACATAATTCAAAATTCATATTTAACCCGTAACTTTCATTTTAGATTTAAGACATGATTATGATTCACGTTTAAAACATAATTTTAAATTCAGATTTAACACATGATTTACAATTTATGTTTAATCTATGCCTTTCATTTTGGTTTTAACACGTTGTTTAACCTATGATTCTTAGTTTGAATTTTATATATGAGTCTTAGTTTGGATTTAACACATGGTTTACGATTTGTTTTTCGCGATTAACCTATGATTCGTATTTCAGATTTGACACAACAATTCTCAATTTAAATCAAACACATGATTCATGATTCACTTTAAACCCATGATTCTCAGTTTGAAATTTAAACATAATTCTCAATTTAGATTTAACACATAATTCACAATTCATGTTTAATCCATTAGTCTTGGTTTATATTTAACATATGATTTTCAATTTAGATTTAACATATGATTCGCAATTCGTGTTTAACCTATGATTTTCAGTTCAAAATTAATATATGATTCTCAATTCGGATTTACTGCATGATTCACGATTCGAGTTTAACCCATGATTTTTAACACATGTTTCCTTAATTTGGATTTAACATATAATTTTGTGATTTGCGTTAAAGCCATGATTATCAGTTCGTATTTAACACATAATTCTTACTTACAATTTAACACATGATTCACGGTTTCCATTTAACCCATGATTCTTAGTTCAGATCGACATGATTCTTAGTTCAGATTTACCACATTATTTGTGATTCGGGTTTAACCCATGATTCTCAGTTTTAATAACACATGATTCTCAGTTTAGATTTAACACATGATTCGTAATTCAAATTTAATATATGATCTCAATTTAAAATTAAAAAAAAAAATCATGATTCACATTTAACATATGATTCTAAGGTTGCATTTAATCCATAATTCGTAATTCGTATTTAACCCATTTACTCCTTATATTTATTTTGCTATTGTATGTTTGAAATTAGTTATGTAACCATACAAATGTTGTATTTTATGCTTCATATTTTCATGTTATTTTTTTATCTTTAGCTAATTTATCCCTAATTTGTTTACACTGCAATAAAATCTATTTAGTACTATGCTTAAGATTTTGGGTTTAAACCTCAAAACTGTATATACAATGAAATAAAAAAAATAGATAATTCATAATCTTTACAAACTGAATTAGGATTCTTACAATTTAAAGGGATATAAATTTGAATAAAATAAAAAATGAATTCACATGATTGTTCATACTCATTATAAGAAAATGAGAAAGTGGTTATGAGAATCGTAATAAATTTAAAATAGACATGAGAAAAAGAAGGAACAAATAAAAAAGTTGCAAAAATAAAGAGATAAAATAGAGAACGAATATAGATAAATAATCTAAAAAATAAAGAATCAGAAACCAAAAATCTAAAAATTTCTTATATAATAAAACAATAGTAATTGAGGTATTTTTAAAAATTTGGATATTAAGTGACATTTGGTAAAATTGTTGTAGTTAATGTTATCAAGCCTATTTTCATGTGTCATGCGGTAAATAACTTTAAATTTGGGTATTAAGCGGTACTTTAACCTATACTAAAACTCTACCCGAATGCTACTTATTATTATAGTCTTTTTTTTCCTTCGAAAAATAAAGCTTTTATCCTCAAGGGAGATTTTGGGTTGGTGAAAGGTTTTTAGCATAGACGAGAATACAGTCAGTACAAACCAAATCAGAGATGTATCCGATAGATGATATTTCATTAACTTGGGCTTCATATATACCTCTTGTGCTAACTCAAGACCTTCTATATTATTTCAGCCTCACTCTATAAACCTCAAAGGTTTTTACTATGGCCTTAAATAGTTTAAAAACAATATTCTTAGTTGGAGAACGTTGGACAATCACTTTCTTTTAAAGTGAACCCTCTACGTTTCTAGACTTGGATGAAGGGTTAACAATGGATTATCTCTTGGTAATGGGGTCCTCGGGCTTTGCCTTTAGTCTATGATGGACTTGTATAAACTCAGAATGGTCAATCTACAATAAAACTGCTCGAAAGACCACTAGCAACAAAGTGTTCGTGAACCAAATAACATGATGAATGTTAAGAATATAAATCCTATATAAAGCCCAAGCCAGTTAGCTTGCTTTTATTATAAATAAAAGCATATGCTGTACTAATTGATATACTTCTGAATAATACAAAAACCCTAACCGTCTAGCGGTTTGTTCCTTTTGTTCTTTATATAACATGGTATCAGAGCCAGAAGTAAACTGATCGCGTAAATGTAACAATCAGATTTATCAAGTATTTGATTCCGTATTAGATCTGATTGATAAAATTATCAGGTATTTGATTTCGTATTAGATCTGATTGATAAAACTATAAGGTATTTGATTTCGTATTAGATCTGATTGATAAAATTATCAGGTATTTGATTTCGTATTAGATCCGATTGATAAAATTGTAAGTGGAATTTATCGATGAAATTGGGGCTTAGAAGGAATCGAAATTGCAAAAGTATTGGTTAAGAATATATTTTTTTGGTAAAATTGCATTGTTAACTTGTTGGTAAAGTTGCGTCTCGGGGAACAATCAGAATTGAATTTAGAAATATTGGGAAAATTGAACTGTGTAAATTATTGGTAAAATTGCATAAAATCATTGTTCGGCAAGAAGAGTAGCGTCTGAGATTATTGTGTTTTGGTAAAATTGCACTGGATAAATTTCAGGTAAAATTGCACAAAAGTATTGTTCGGCAAAGAAAAGTTTTCTCCGATAAATTTGGTTTATTGAAGTAGTGGTAAAATTGCACAAAAGTCTGATGAAATTGCAGAAGATTTATTATTGAATTATTAGTAAAATTTCTAATAAATAGATATAGTTTTCGGTTTCGGATCTGTTGTGTGCAGCTCCAATAAAACGGTCCGATCGAAAGGAAAATGAAGTCCGTTTTTACTGAATTTTGGAGAGCATGTTTGGGACATCCTGTCCTTCAATATGACCGGTCGGATTTTGATTCGGTGCTATAGTTTGGGAGAAATTGCAACTGGAACAGTGGAGCAGTTTTGTTGAGATTGTGGATCTTATTGCGAACATAATAGGAAAAGATGATTAGAAGAACTTTGTTACATCTGCATACCATTCGGGTATGTCCTCATCTTCCACTTCAGGTATTGATTCATCATTGTGGATTTTGGATTCGGGTGCGTCTCATCATATGTCACCTCACATGTCAAACTTTGTTTCGTTGTCTCATGTTTCACCCATATCTGTTTTGTCTGCTAGTGCTACACCAATGTCAGTAGAGGGTATTGGCTCTGTTTGTACCCCTCATATATCGTTATCTGATGTTTACTACGTTCCAACCCTTGCTTTGAATCTTGTTTCGGTTAGTCAATTGTGTAAATCTGGTTATTGTGTCTTATTTTCCGAATCTGTTTGTGCTATACAAAATCAACAGACCCAAAGAGTGATTGGGACAGGTCGTAAAATAAGGGAACTCTATGTTTTGGAGAAACTCGAAGTAACAGATATGGATGTCTATGGTGTTGATAGTGAAAAAACATACTTGACTGATATTGCTGCCTCTGGTGTTGATTTGTCTTCGTTTCGTTTGAATCCTTCATCATCTAAGTTTTATCTTTGGCATTCTCGTCTTGGGCATGTATCTACATCGCGTTTAAAGTTTTTAGTCTCTACAGGTGCTTTAAGTCAACTAAACACTTGTAATATCTCGGATTGCAGTGGTTGTAAACTTGCAAAATTTTCGGCGTTACCGTTTAATGAAAGTATTTCTTCCTTTATTGCTCCGTTTGATATTATTCATTCTGATGTCTGGGGTCCATCTCCTGTCTCCAAAAAGGGTGGTTCATCCTACTATGTTTCTTTCATCGATGATTATACTCGATATACTTGGGTTTACCTTATGAAACAGAGATCAGATTTCCTTGGAATTTATAGAGAATTTCGGGCACTTGTTAAGACTCAACATTCTGCTGTAATAAAATGTTTCAGGTGTGACTTGGGGGGTGAATATACATCCAATGATTTTACTCAGTTACTTGCATCTGATGGTACCATACATCAGTCTTCTTGCACTGACGCCCCTCAGCAGAATGGTGTTGCAGAAAGAAAATATCGTCATCTTATTGAGACTGCTCGTTCTTTACTTTTATCTGCTGAGGTTCCTACTATTTTTTGGGGAGAAGCAATTCATACTGCTGTATATGTGATTAATCGAATTCTCACTGCTCATAATGCAGGGATGTCTCCTTTTCAGAAGTTATATGGACAACTTCCAAATTATTCTTCTTTACGAGTGTTTGGATGTACATGTTTTGTCCTTCATCCTCTTATAGAACGCAACAAATTGGGCCCTAAATCCGTAATATGTGTTTTCTTGGGTTATGGTGTTAGACAGAAAGGTTATCGTTGTTTTGATCCCACTAGTCAGAAACTTTATGTCACTCGACATGTTACTTTTCTTGAGCATATCCCGTTTTATTCGATTCCAACGAAATCACATGATATAATAAGTACCAAACTTCAAACTATTGATCCCTTTGAAAATAATAGCGACATACCCATTGATATTGATGTGCAAGCTCTTGAGACATCAACTACAACTGATACTACTTATGCCCCATCAAGTCCTGATTCAGCTTCTTCTTTTAGTGAACCACCAGCTCCACCCCTTAGAAGATTTACTCGTACAAGTAAGTCTACCAAACTACCATATTTTGCGTATTCTTCTTACTCAGCTCCTTTTGCCTCTTTCATAGCAAAAATACATGATTTATATGAACTTCAGTCGTTTAAAGAAGCTGTTTCTGATCCTCGTTGGCAAAATGCAATAGTCGAAGAGCTCACTGCTCTTTACCAAACTCATACATGGGATATAGTTAAGCCTCCATCCGATAAGCATATAATCGGTTCTCGATGGGTTTTTAAAATTAAAACAAAATCTGATGGATCTGTTGAAAGATATAAAGCTCGTCTTGTAGCAAAAGGGTATTCACAGAAGTATGGTATGGATTATGATGAAACATTTGCCCCAGTGGCAAAAATGACGACTGTTCGTACTCTTATTGCGGTTGCTTCTGTTCGCGAGTGGAAAATCTTCCAACTCGATGTCAAAAATGCATTTTTGAATGGTGATCTTCATGAGGAGGTTTACATGACTCATCCTCCAGGTGTTGCTCACCAACCAGGTGAAGTTTGTCGACTTAGGAAAGCCATATATGGACTCAAACAAGCTCCTCATGCCTGGTTTGAAAAATTCTCTACGGTTATAACTTCACTTGGTTTCCTTGCTAGTAATCACGATTCGGCCTTGTTTATCAAATGTACTAGTCTAGGACGAATTATTTTATCCATATATGTAGATGATATGATCATTACAGGTGATGATATTGATGGCATTGCAGCACTAAAACGTGATTTGGCTCAGCGTTTTGCGATGAAAGACTTGGGACTATTACGATATTTTTTAGGTATTGAGGTGGCTCACTCTCCAAAAGGTTATATTCTATCTCAGATAAAATATATATCTGATTTATTCGAACGAGCGCGACTTTCTGATAACAGAATGGTAGATACTCCTCTTGAAACCAATGCTCGGTATTCTCCGACTGATGGTGTTCCTTTGTCAGATCCAAGTCTATATCGAACTCTTGTAGGGAGCTTGGTCTATCTTACAGTTACTCGGCCAGATATAGCTTATGCTGTTCATGTGGTCAGTCAGTTTGTTACTGCTCCTACATCTGTTCATTGGGGAGTTGTTCTTCGAATATTGAGATATCTTCGTGGCACTCAGTTCCAGAGCCTTTTATTTCCCTCGACCTCTTCACTTGAACTGCGTACCTATAGCGATGCTGATTGGGATAGTGATCCTCATGACCGAAAATCTACTACCGGTTTCCGTATTTTCCTTTGAGATTCATTAATATCATGGAAAAGCAAGAAACAAGATGTTGTCTCTAGATCGTCTACTAAACCTGAGTATCGTGCTATGGCTGTCACCACATGTGAGATTATTTGGTTACGATGGCTTCTTGCAGATATAGGGATTAATGTTACTAAACCAACTTCCCTACATTGTGATAACAAAAGCGCCATGCAGATAGCAAAGAATTCAGTTTTTCATGAGAGGACGAAGCACATTGAAATAGATTGTCATTTCACTCGACATCATCTTCAGATCGGCACCATCTCGCTTCCGTATGTTCCATCAGCTTTGCAGATTGCTGATATTTTCACAAAGGCTCAGTCCACAACGCGGTTTCGTTTTCTTTGTGACAAACTCTCAATGCTTATTACTGTTGCATTGTAAGTTTGAGGGAGGGTGTTAAGAATATAAAGCATATATAAAGCCCAAGCCCGTTATCTTTCTTTTATTATAAATAAGAGCATATGCTCTACTAATTAATATACTTCTGAATAATACAAAAACCCTAGCCGTCTATCGGTTTGTTCCTTTTGTTCTTTATTTAACAATGAGAACATAGCCATTGTTTGGACTCGTCCACAATTCTGGAATACTCCTACTTAGCATATGACTTTTGAAGCGTGAACGTTTTCTCATTAAATGGAGATATTAACTATAAAAAAATATGAAAATGTTACATTCATAAACTATAGCAATATAATAACAAAAGCACATACGAACATAATACTTAGTTTGGGAAATCCGTGTGTAGAAGATAAATAAAATTATTCTAAGATCTACTGATAGAAACAGTCTCATAAGGAGCACTTGTGATTGTATTCTAGATAATTAATTCATCTCATTCATGATGGAAAGGGGCTGTAAAGACTATTACATCTATTATAAGGATAAACTCCTTTGAAATCGGTGGATTGAGTTACCAAAACAGTTCCCGAGAAGGCACGTAACCAGCAATAGCCCGTGTCTTTTTTCTTTTCTTTGTCTAATATAGAAAAGTTTAACCAACATCTTTGGTTAATTCATTTATAGCGATGAACATACAAACTCCAAGATGCTATAATAGAAAGGATTCATGATGGTAAAAGCGGCGGAAAGGAAGAAAAATGGTTGATAATAAGCTAAATATCAAATAACAACAAACTATTTTCTTTATCTAGAGTGTAGTGTTTCTCTTTCTAAAAAGTTTTAAAGTGAGAAATGAAGAATGAACTTATATATAGGACTTGTAAAAAAAAACTCTTTAAGTACCCTATTAGAGAAATGGAAAGGCTAATAATGGCTATTGAGTTTGGAGAACTGGAAACGTATCCAATTTATTTAGTTAGCTTTACCGTGGATAAAAAAAATTGTGGCTCTAATCAAGAAGTGACACGTGATATGAAAAATAACCAGTTAAAAATTATAAATTATGAGTAGTTATCATCTTCGAACTACGCCATCAGATGCATTTCGAATAAATTCACTACCAAGTTTAAAAAATACTAGAAAATCAGATTTGAAGGGATGCACCAATGGATATATATCAGTTATCTCTCTCAAAATGTCTTTGAGAAGGCTAAGGAGGCTAATTGATGGGGTCAGAAATTGTTGAGTGTGGTAAATAATGATAGGGTCAGATTTATTCGAGGGGGAAATTTAGACCTAAGATAAATATTATACCGACATTGCACTTTCACCTTTTGACTCAACTGTGTGTGCTACTTCCTTACTCATTATTTATAATAGATTTATATAAATAAATAATGATTAATAGGCTTACATGGTCTTTGAGTTTGGCTCATATCCATGACCCATATGGCACATGAACCCAAAGTCATCCTATAAATGCTATAAGGAACAACATTTAAAAGGGTGGTTGAACTTTATATCTCTAAACATTAAATATAAGAGCTCAATTATTTATCTACATCATACTTTGAATTTATCTACATCATATTTGTTTATAAATTTTAATTAAATAAAAAGTGAAGTACCGATTAAGAACAAAAACCGAACTATTAATTATTTACAACCCTTGTTTTCATATATTTTTTAGAAAGACTCATTTAACTTTTTTATTTATTATTTAAGATCCAAATATTTTTCATAATATCTCAAATACTCTCTTATAAAAAATCACGAGACATGTCTACATTTCTATCTTATTTGTTTTTTTTAACTTTCAATTTTTAAAAGTTTATATTTTGGAACTATAATTCGAAAAAAAATCTAAAACTATCATTAATTTTATTTCTTCAAAACGAACAAAACTAAAACTATTAATGATATTTTTTTAATTTTTTTAACGGGAGACGTACAAACGATAGATGAAAGATACACATTCGAAATACTACTAGTTACAGAATGAGAGACCGATATATGAGAAAACGTAAGTTGCGGGGCGAGAGACCAATAAATGAGAAATGTACAAATGAAAACCGATTGATAACAGATGCAGAGAGGAGAGATCGTTAGTTGCGAGACAAGAAACCTATAAATGAGAGACGCAGAGAGGAAGAGATGAAAGACCGTTAGTTGCGGGAGTAGAGAAGACATGAAACAATGAGAGACCGATAGATGAAAGATGCAGAGACGAGAGACTGCTAGTTGCAGAATGAAAGACCAATATATGAGAAACATAGAGACAAAAGACCGCTAGTTGCGGGACAACATACCAATATATGCGAGGTACGAGTACGAGCGACCTCTATTGCAGGACAAAAGACCGATAGATGAGAGACGAAGAGACGAAAGACCACTAGTTGCGGGACCGGTGTAAAATATAATTTTTAGATGATATACGCGAGACAAAAAAGATAGATGCGAGACAAGGGTTAATAGGGCCCATAATTTTTTATTATTTAAAAAGTTCTAAAAATATCATGAGTTGATCTAGTTTTGTTCATCTTAGAAAATTAATGGTATTTTCAGATTCGTTTTTGGAGTTACCATTTAAATGATACGAACATTTAAAAATTTAAATTTAAAAAAGAAAAATAATAATATCTACACCCGTCTGATGATTTTATATAGAAGGGTAATTTAGATATACAATTTGTTAAACTTTTTGGGTTTTAATTCATAGTGAGTTTCTCCAGATGGGCTTCATAAGTAACTCACCCTTAATTAAATATAGGGCTAAACTATAATAATGCCTCATTTTGTTAGAATGTGACATCCAATACATTTTTTTCTTTATAACTTAAAATGATTAAAATATCTCTAATATATTGATACTTTAAATTCGGTCCAAAAATCCAGAGTTTAACTCACCCAGTATACCTACCAATACTAAGAATTAATGTTATATATATATATAAAAATTTTAAAACATATCGAAATTATAAAATTATTTACTTATGTTCATTAAAATAAATAACTGAACTACCATATTAAGAAATAATTTCATGGCATCATAGATGTAAAATACATATGGGTTTGTAAAAGATTGTATATCTTTCCCTGATATAATTAAAATTAAAAATGGTATCAATCCACAATATAATATGCCTATTAAAGAATAATATTTATTTACAAATGATTTAAGAAAACCATCAAAGGAAAACCAGTCCCCATTGACCAGTATGCAATATTTTAGCATTCTTCGGTTATACTTTTTCTCTTTCAAAAATCAAACTATTGTATGCTATTGTACACCCGCTATAGTTCATGTGTAAAATTGCACACGTATAGCGTGAAAAGCAGCCGAATTCGTGCACCTAGGTTGCGCAAATCCGGTTGTTCTTCACGCGATACGTGCGCGATTCCCCAAGAACATGCTTCAACCCTTCAAACTTCCAAATCCATGCATGTTACCTCAGCTCAGACCTCAGCTCAGGAAAATAGACTACTTAATCGAAGATCTAAACCTAACCTAACCTATAGAACTAACTAGAACTGAAATTAACAACTACAAATATATAAAAAATCAAGATTTCAAACAAAAAATTCAACTCTAAATATCACTAAAAATATATATCTAAATTGAAAAAAAAATTACATTAATAAGTAAACAATACATACACTAGAGTTGTAAAATCTGAAGTTTTTAAATTTGCTGGTTACAGACCGTCAGAGTTTTATAGAGTTTTGGCTAGTTTTTGATATAATGGCTAGTTTTATATAGTTTTGGCTAGTTTTTGATAGAAAAAGGTTTTGTATCAGTGACGGTTTTGTAATTAATAGAGCTCTCGTTCTATTAAAATCGAATCTCAAACCGAATCCTATTCTAACAAAATAGAGTCTCATTTTAACCCACCCTTAAATTATAACCTACCCCTAAATGTATTTTTTTTAAAGAATGTCTTAGCATATCGTTAATGTTGCTCTATCCGTCTTATTTTACTTATCGTTTTAAGTAATACCTTATAAAACATAATATTTATTTATTTGCAAAAATAAAAATAAAACAAATCTAATTAATAAAAATAATAAATAATATTAAATTTTACATTAATATACTTGAAGAGTTAAAAGGTGGTCCAAGGGTGATTTTGTTATGCGAAGATTTGTTGATAGAGGATTTAGTGATAGAGAAATGTTTCAGTGTCAGATCTAGAGAGAGAAAATATTACTTGCTAAACAATATAGAGAGAGAAAGTCTCGTACTATTCATCTCGGGATTTGTGAAGCGTGTGTGGTCCTTTTATAGTACAATTGCGGACCCCACACGCTTTAATATGGTCTAATTACATCTTTTGGTCCCTGCTTTTTGCTTTCTTCCTATTTTGGCTATGTCTTTATGATATAGACATTTTCGCCCTTACACATTTATTTCTATACATTTTCCTCCTATCAAGTTTCTTCTTTACAATTTGGCCCTTGTGTAAAAATCGTTTTGCTAAGACTGAATAATTCTCTTGACAGGCCAAAATCGTTTCCTCTCCGACCTTCATAAGTCCTTCCTCGAAAAGTCGCTCTACAAAACCCTTCGAATTGTCAGGGCCATAAACTACTTCTTCGAATTCTTCGAATATCTACAAGCCTCTTCGTCTGATTTGTAAACCTCGTCGAAGATCTACAAAGCCTCTTCGAACTTCTGTTATTAACCGAGTAGCCCCCTCAATCCTTGCAACGTTTTAAGCAAAGTGGCCTTCGGATTTTTGCATACTTAGGCGAAAAAAGGGTGCTAGGATTGATGACATCATTGCATAACCACCTGTGTCAGCATACTTTTTAAGAAACGTTACCAATTCTTCTGACATTTTTGTCAGAAAACTCTTCCCCTTCCCCTGACAGTCTCTGACACAAAACTCTTCACCTTCTTCTATAGCTAGTTGGCAGAACAATGTCCACCTATGTGGACCATCATACCCCTAGGCAAACACCATGAAAATGTCCACGGGCTTCACTCGGCAAAAAAGCCCACTAGTCTCTATAAATACCAAGCATCTTTCTTCATTAATGCAACTTCTGTTCCATTATTTCTAGAGAGATAAAGCTGGCGAACAAGCCCCGTCGAATTCCTGAGTGGTTGCTGATTAGTAAACGGTTCGAAGAGAGGGTTGCCGCTGGTGAAGACGTAAGGCCTCATCCCCCACCATCGACGACAACCTTTTTTGGTCCCTGGCCTCCTTCGAACAACTCGACCGCCATTATTCCCCGCAAAATAGCTCAACAAAGCTTGCTCATCGAATCGAACCCCCCTCGAGAAATGGGTAAAGAGAGATCACACAAACATTCGTCAGGTTCGAAGAGGAAGAAATCCCATAGAGATAGAAAAGGCTCCCATGAGCGAAAACGGGCCAGGGAGGCTCCCCTAACTATTCGAGAACCAACTGTCCCAACCAATGTTGAGAACCTCCCCCAAAGATCTGCAAGTCCTCGAAGGACTTCGAGGAGCCCTCCTCAAAACTCTGTTATTCCTCCTCGAAACTTAGACCCTCAACGTACTTCTGGTAGTCCTCCTCGAAATCTAGATCCTCAACGTTCTTCTGGTAGTCCTCCTCGAAATCTAGATCCTCAACGTACTTCTGGTAGTCCTCCTCAAAGACAAGGAACAGATGTGTCTAGTCTGCCTTCCACTTCATCCATGACCATTCATGGAACTCAGTTCTCCCCCTCAAGAACGCTTATTACCGAGGAAGACATGTGTATTAGGCATGAGGAAACTTTAGACCCCAAAGTCACAAGGCCTCTTAACAAGCCCCTCGAACAAAGATTACCAATCACCTCCTCCTCAGGCCCTGCGAACGCTGCAACCTCTTCTTCTACGACAATATCCGAGGAGCAAGCTCGCCGGATTGCTCCAAAATTGAAGGGGGATATTGTGCTGCCCTTGGATTTAGACAACATTGCCGGCAATAATATTCGAGGCATTGAGAATAAGCACATGGTGGCCCTTGCCAATATCAAATATAAATACTTTTCGAAGGAGGAGGAGACGATGCTGAGGGCTCGATGGGGCATCCCCACTTATATCAATATCAGATTTCCTGCTGAGGGAGAGACACCCTTATCTGTGAGGGACAACGAGGTGGTGGTCTACACAGAGATCAAGAACTGGGGGTTAAGGTATCCCTTGGACCCCTTCTTTATTGAATATTTCTCGAAGATAGATCTTTGCCCCTCACAGGTCGGGCCCAATATGTGGTTTACCTTAATGGCCTGCATAATAGCCTCGAGACTCTCAGGTCAAGAGTTCTTGCTAGAACAACTCATTGGTCTTGCTGGCTTGGCTCGAAATCCATACTTTCCATTTTACTCGCTGACATTCAATCGAGGGCAAAAGGTATTGAAAGATTTACTTGAAGCTGATAAGAAATGGAGGCAATAGTTTCTCTTCTTCTCTGGTTGCTGGGAGACCGGATCAGAAGCCACTCCTTCAAATCCTCACAAACTTTCTTTGAAGTGGACCATGAAATGTAAGTACTTGCTCTACTTTTTACTCCATGAATTTTATAGTCCCCGAATAATATGTTCCTTCGAATTGTAAACTTACTTCAAACTTTATATTTCTCTAAGTAAATCGCTTCCTCGAAATCACATTTGTCTTCGAACAATATTTCCCCTCGAAATCACATTTGTCTTCGAATAATATGTCCCCTCGAAATCACATTTGTCTTCGAATAATATGCCCCCTGTAAATATGCTAATACTTAGTTATTTGTTGCAGCTATGACTGGCATATCCAAACCTTATACTGACTATGTCGAGGGAGCTACGACTGTGTTCACCAATCTTCGCCTGTGGGCAAAAGAGCAGTGGGATAACCGGTTTCGTCTTTGCTTTACCGATGAAAATCTGGCGAGGAGTCGATTATGGAGGCTGAATCCCCTTGATCGTATTAGCATGAGAGAATTAATGACTCCGCCTTCGGAACGGGAAGTGTTGGAGCGGTGTAGCCAAAAGGATGTCACAATCTATCTGCCCAAACGCTCCCGTTCGCAGAGTCACCTGGGGGAACCTGCAGAAGATGAAGTAGTGCCAAGCCAACCACTAAATCCCAAGATGCCCACTCACACTCAAAGGCCTCACTCTTCGGACAATGCGGGGACGTCGAACTCTGAAGCCCCTCCACCAAGTGTTGTTGCTCAAGGAAATACCATTCCTCCTCCCCCTGCTCCCATCATCCCTCCAAGGAAAGATGGCAAGAAAAAAGATTTGAAGGGAAAGGGCATTCTGCTTGAGCCCATCGAAGAACAATCCGAGGGAGGGGAAACCCCTGACAACAATAAAGAGACGAATCTTGACAGAGAAGTCCATGAGAGTTCAAATGATGCTGAAAATAATGGTGGCCAGTCACCCAGGGGATCTTCGCATCAATCCTTGCATTCTCCTCGCACTGAGACTTCTCACCCAGCTTCCCTCGAAGACAGCCCAAAACTAGCTCCTATCCCTGCTCCTCGAACCAACCCTCTACTATTCGTTCATCCAGACGTTGCTTGTGGTAATTTTTCCGAATTTGATTCGACAGCGTTGGGGTCGCCTTCGAGCTCCTTCGAGGTCCCCTTGGATACTGAGTTCTCAATGAGTCTTCGGAGACTGCTACACACTTCAGTGAACAGAGGAAAGAAGATGTGTTATCTTGAAAAACGCAAAAATTACTACAAGTTCAAGGCATCACTAGCTGCCTCTCAGCTCGAGGAGGCCAAGAAGGAATATGCAGTGATCGAGGGCCAAGCTGACGCCTTGTACGAGCGTCTTTCTGCCTCTGAGAGTTATGTGATTATGCTGGAGGACTGTTGTCAGAAGGAGAGGGATTTGTACAAGGAGAAGACCGATTCCCATGAGCTAATGATAGCTGAATACAAAAAGGGCATCGTTTGGCTTGCGATGGATTCAACCAATGTACTGAAGCTCTTGGAAAGGTAGTTGCAGAGCGTGATTAGTTGGAGAGAAAGATCAAAGGTTTCCCTGTAGAGGTCGAGGAGGCGAAGGAAAAGGCTGTGGATGCCTATGCAGCAACATGTTCGAAGACCTTACAGGCCCGTGATGCTGCTACTCGAGCTGGCTTGTTGACCCAGATATATGCTGAGCACCCTGAATATGACCTGGGGCCTTTTTGGAAACTTGTCCCCCCAGAACTTCGCCCTCCTCAAATAGTCGTAAGTGAGAGTGAAGACTCAGATGGTGAGGGGAGTGACTCCTCGAAGAATGCAGATTGAGTCAGTCAGTTTTTTTTTTTGTTCATGGCCCAATAGGGCCTCTTTTTGTAATGACCTAAACATGTTGTATTGTTCCATTCATGTGAGATTGGGTAAGTTTTGTAAGAGTAATGAATATTCATTTCTATATATATTATGTTTGGAAATAGGTCTGCCCACATCCCACTGCATTTCCTTCGAAAAATTATTAGTTAGTTAATATTAACACATATTACAAAATGAGGCCTTCGAACTCCAATTTTATTGGCCGTCGAACAATTTTAACTTTGAAATATTAGTATTATGTTTGCAATAAAGCTTTCGAGTTCCCATTTTCTTGGCCTTCGAACAATTTTGACTTGGATAAATTGACAAATATTATTCTTGCAATGAGGCATTCGAACTCCAATTTTATTGGCCTTCGAACAATTTTGCCTTGGATAAATTGACAAATATTATTCTTGTAATGAGGCCTTCGAATCCCAATTTTATTGGTCTTCGGATCCCAATTTGATTGGTCTGCGAACAACTATATGTTCTCCGAAAATTTTAGGAGAGAATATTTTGATTCTCAATCGAGGATGGATTCGAGGCATACTATCATATGATCCGAAGAATAATTTAAAAGTCCCAAAATATCGAGGCACACCGTAATGTGACCCGAAGAATAATTTGAAGGTCCCAAAATATCGAGGCACACCGTGATGTGATCCGAAGAATAGTTTGAAAGTCCCAAAATATCAAGGCACACCGTGATGTGATCCGAAGAATAAATTAAGTAACAATAAAAATCGAGTAACTTGAAGAGACAACTACTCGAGGCACATTTTACTGTGACCCAAAAAATAGTGCGAGGGACAGCAATTCGAGGCACATGTTACTGTGACTCAAAAAATAGTTCGAAGGGACAATAATTCGAGGCACATGTTACTGTGACTCAAAAAATAGTTCGAAGGGACAATAATTCGAGGCACATGTTACTGTGCCTCAAAAAATAATAGTTAAGGCAAATAAACTTTGTATTTAAGGGGATCATCGAAACATCTCATTAAAACCTTCTAGTGCCCAACAGGGTAGGAAATAGTGTGTTCTCACCAAAATTTGTTCCAAGGGATACGTAGAAAGCGAAAAGAAATACAATGCTATCTGTCTCTGCTAATCAAGGTACAACTTTAAATGCTCAATATTCCAAGGTAAGCGGAGATAGCACCCGTCTTTATCTTTCAACCGATATGTGCCTGGCTTTATCCGCTCGGTGACCTCATAAGGGCCTTCCCAATTAGGCCTCAACTTCCCCAAACTCTTATCTTTAATGTGTAAGAAAACTTTCCGTAGGACCTTGTCTCCCACCTGAAAGTCTCTATGTTTTACTTTGGATGCATATCGACTCCTCATAAGAGTTTGATAGTGGAGGGAAGTCAGTTTTGCCCGCTGTCTCTTTTCCTCAATCAAGTCTAAAGCCAATGCTCTGCTCTGGTCATTTGCGTCTGAGTCATAAGTCGCTATTCGATGTGAAGGGAAAATGATCTCCGGAGGGACCACGGCATCCATCCCATAGACTAAGGCAAATGGGGACACAACGGTGGCCGTTCGGGGGGTCGTTCGGTATGCCCACAATACCTCCTGTAAATAGTCGGGCCATCTCCCCGCTTTGCCTTCCAAATTCTTTTTCAAACCGTCGAGGATAGTACGATTCGTTACTTCCACCTGCCCATTTGCCTGAGGGTGAAATGGTGCCGAAAAACATTGTCGTATGCCCCTTGACACACAGAAGCTTTGGAATTCTTTGTTATCAAATTGAGGCCCGTTGTCCGTGGTAATCTGCAATGGTACACCAAAACGAGGGTAAAAAACACCAGTCATCCTCCACGTTTCCCGATTGTAACAAGTTAGTCCCTGTCCTTTGAGGCCGTAATAAAGGGGTCCTTATCGTTATATTGGGTGGAATAAAACCATCCTTTTCGAGTCCGGTCCAACATTTCTCTCCATAATACCCTTTGACCAGCCACATCAGTGATCCACATAGGACGCTGATGTGGCAATAGTAAAAAATAATAATATTAAAATGCATTTTCTCTCTCTACCTCTCTTCTTCTTCCTCCTCCTCACTTCTTTCTCTCTCTACAACACCAAAACCCTTACCTCTGCACTAACTTCACCAACAGAAGTAACAACCCTCAAAGCATTCAAAGCTTCCATTAAACCCACCTCCATCCCACCCTGGTCATGTCTCGCCACGTGGCAATTCTCAGCAGCCGATCCATGCACCGTTCCCTGCCAGACTCATTTCACCTGCGGTGTAACCTGCTCCTACTCCACCAAATTCGCTCGAGTCGCTCAAATCACTCTTGACTCAGTCGGTTACTCCGGTCAACTCAGTCCACTCGTTTCGCGACTTGCTGAACTCACTACACTCGATATCGCCGACAACCAGTTTTACGGGCCAATCCCTGGTTCTCTTTCCTTGCTGGTTAATCTTCAAACGCTGACTCTCCGTTCCAACTCGTTCTCCGGCTCGGTTCCTTACTCGGTCACCCTTCTCCAATCGCTCGAGTCACTCGATCTTTCCCGGAACTCGTTATCTGGATATCTCCCGAAATCGATGAATCGGCTTTTGAATCTAAGAAGGCTCGATCTTAGTTACAAAAACTCACCGGGTCGATCCCGAAACTCCCGAAAAAGCTAATAGAACTCGCTCTGAAGAGCAACTCACTGACCGGGTCACTGCCTCAGTACTCGTTTGCCGACTTAACGCAGCTGGCAGTAGTCGAACTGAGTGAAAACTCGCTCTCCGGAACTCTTGACTCGTGGTTTTTCCTCTTGCCGTCGCTACAACAAATCTATCTAGCCAATAACGATTTAACAGGTGTCGAAATTCCTCTCCCTTCGAAAGCCGACAACGATCTAGTGGCGGTGGAGCTTGGGTACAATAAAATTACTGAGAAGGTGCCCGTGAATAATTAAATCTAGTGGCGGTGGAGCTTGGGTATAATTAAATTACTGACAAGTGGGTTAAAGTAAAAACTCATTTTACTTTTTTTTACTTTTGCCACATCAGCGTTCTATGTGGATCGCTGATGTGGCTGGTCAAAGGGTTTTATGGAGAGAAATGTTGGACCGGACTCGAAAAGGATGGTTTTATTCTACCCAATACAACGATAAGGACCCCTTTATTACGGCCTCAAAGGACATGGACTAACTTGTTACAATCAGCAAACGTGGAGGATGACTGGTGTTTTTTACCCCCAAAACGACAACAAATATTAGATAGAACAAATTTGATTACGTCCTTGGCCTTTGTTCCCGCGAGCGGCTCAGCTTCCACCCACTTTGAAAAATAGTCGACGACCACAATTATTGTCTGCCTGCCCCCAGAAGCCATGGGCAGAGGCCCAACCAAATCAATGCCCCACCTGTCAAACGGAACTGCCTCCGATATGCTCTCCATCAATACCCCAGGTTTGTGAATTACATTGGCATAGCGTTGGCACGTATCACAACGTTTGACCAAATCTTTTGCGTCGGCCGTGATAGTTGGCCAATAATAGCCTGCCAAGAATACCCTACGGATTAGAGCCTTATATCCACAATGAGCAGACCCTTCACCATCATGTAACTCGGAGAGGATAATTTGTGATTCAAAACCACTCAGACATCTTAGCAAGGGTCGACTCAAAGATTTTTTATACAATAACCCTCCCAACAAAATATAACCATGAGATTTGAATCTAACTTTTCTGGCTTCATGTTTGTCGACGGGCAAAATGTTATGAGCTAAAAAATCAATGAGAGCGGTTCTCCAATCAGGCGTAATCACATGGCTTTCCTCCGAGATATTCACTGCATGCTCTTCGCCAATCAAAATTGAAGGCCATACCTGAACCAACACCCACGGATATCCTTCTGTTCGTGAAGCGGAGGCGAGAGAATCTGGTATGGCATTTAATTCTCTTCGAACATGCTCGAACTTAACTCCTTCAAATTCAGACGCCAAATTCTTCAGCAGCTTCAAATACTGTATCAACGATTCCTTCTTGGCCTCAGACTCCCCGGAAGCTTGATTTATCACCAACTGAGACTCGCCGAGCACCACATATTTGAGCCAACCGTAAGCCCGCTAAGGCAGCTTCGTACTCAGCTTCATTATTCGTAGCCTTGAAACCGAAACGAATGGCTTGGAACATAGCTATCCCCTGCGGGGATATCAACTGGACGCCTGCCCCACTGCCTGAAATATTTGATCCGCCATCCGTCCGTATTACCCATTCCTCTTTGACAACCGCGTCATGTTCCTCCTGCTCTTCTCTGTCTGAATGGAACTCAACCAGAAAATCCGCTAAAACTTGTGCCTTTATCGCCGTTCGAGGCTCAAACGTTATGTCGAAGTCTCCCAGCTCAACGGACCACTTAGTCATCCTGCCAGAGATGTCTGGCCTCTGTAATAGACTCTTCAAAGGAAAATTTGTCCGAACAACAATTGGATGAGCTTGGAAATAAGGCCTCATCTTTCGTGCCGCTGTCACCAATGCCAAAGCTACTTTCTCCAAAGTAAGATATTGCTTCTCGGCGTCCAGTAAACTCTTACTGACATAATAAATTGGCCTTAGAAGAGAATCATCTTCGCGGAGGAGAATGGCACTGACAGCACATTCAGATACTGCCACGTAGACAATTAATGTCTCCCCGACCACATGTTTAGTTAAGATTTCCGGAGAGGCCAGATACTCTTGAATTTTTCAAAAAGCATTTGAGCATTCTTCAGTCCAAAAAAAATGCTTCGCATTCCGTAATACTTTAAGGAACGAGGCACACTTATCCGACGAGCGGGAAATGAATCGATTATGAGCGGCCAATCGTCCTGTCAGAATTTGGACTTCTTTAATATTTCGGGGGGGAGTCATGGAGATCAGGGCTTTCAGCTGCTCGGGGTCAGCCTCGATGCCTTTTTCACTGATCATGTATCCGAGGAATTTCCCTGACCTTACCCCAAAAATGAACTTCTCCGGATTGAGTTTGAGATTGACCCTGCTTAAATTATGGAATGTCTCCGCTAAGTCAGCAAAATGATCTTCATCTCGCTCGCTTTTGACTAACATGTCGTCGATGTAGGCTTCCATGTTTCGCCCAATCTGTCCTTCGAAAGTTTTATTAACCAGACGCTGATAAGTTGCCCCCGCGTTTTTCAACCCGAACGGCATAACCTTATAGCAATATAAACCCCGTCCAGTAATAAAAGAAGTGCTTTCCTCATCGTTGGCAGCCAATCGAATTTGATTGTACCCCGAATAAGCGTCCATTAAAGATAACAACCGATTTCCGGAGTTAGAGTCCACTAATTGATCAATGCGAGGCACAGGAAACGGATCCTTAGGGCAAGCTCTGTTTAAATCTGTAAAGTCAATACATATTCTCCACTTGCCATTTTTTCTTTCTCACCAACACCGAATTAGAAGCCCATACGGGATAATGCGACTCGCGAATTAGACCTATGCTCAATAGCCGTTCGACCTCTAACAAAATCGCTGAGGCCTTTTCCGGAGAGACATGCCTTCTTTTCTGGACTATTGGTCGGACATCTAATCGTATCGCGAGTTTGTGACACATGATTTCCGCCGGCACACCAGTGACGTCCTGCGCACACCAAACAAACATATCAAGTTTATCAGATAAGAAAACAATTAACTTCTCTTTAAATTCCGGAGAGAGGTGGACCCCTATCTTCAGAACTTTGCCATTCCCAACTTCGTGTGTCGCAGAGTCGTCCTCTGGGACCTGAAATCCGGGGGCCTCCCTTGGATCATCACATGGGATGACCTCGGGGAGGGACCCCTTTAACTGCTATGCGGGGTCAGATAGTCCCCCTCGAACTCCTTTAGAGGATAGGGCGACCTGGTAACATTCTCGTGCCATCTTCTGGCTACTTCGGACTGTCCCAATATTGTTTCTGATCACGTATTTGAGGCATTGATGCACCGTAGAGATTACGCCGTGCATCCGGGATAACCAAGAGCGACCCAAGATAGCATTATAGGAGGTCGGCGCGTCAACCACAATAAAGAGTACCTCTACCTCCTTTTTGAACGGTCCACGGCCCAGCTCTACCATACCCTGAAATTCTCCCACTACAACTGCTGTGGCACCAGTAAAAACCACTATTGTCCGGTCGGACCTTCAGATAACCGGTGGGTCAGAGATGCGGCGGTAAGTACTCATAAACAAGATGTTCACCGAGCTCCCAGTATCGATGAGTGTTTTCTGAATCTGATCCCCCGCGATACCCGCCGCGATCACTACAGCGTCCTCGTGAGGGCCTGCAATATTCCGCATGTCATCATCATCGAAATAAATAATTGGAGAAGGCGAGCGATGCATTTGCGCAGAGACTCCCGCTTCAATCTGGGTGGTCAAGTTGACCATGTGCCTTTTGCGAGAACTGTTAGAATTTCCCGCGATAGTGTCTCCCCCGAAAATTGCCAGAGAATCGAAAAATGCACACAGACTGTCCACTCTTCCCTTCGGAATTTCTTCCTCTACCAGGTTGACGTTGTTCCTCTCTACCTTAGGGTCCAAATATTCTTGCTCGATGTCGAAATCGTCAACGCCCTCGGAAATTACCATGGCTGTGTCAGTATTCTTCGTGACAGCTTTCACCACGGCATTTTTCTGGGAGTGCTTTTTGACGTACTCCAACAGCATTTCATTCTCGATCAGGGCCTGCACCTCTTTTTTCAAAGCTATGCAATCTTTGGTGTCATGCCCTACATCCTCATGATACTTGAAATATTTGTTGACGCTTCTGCTTTCCCTCGGCGTATGTATAGGAAATGGCTTTCTGAACGTGACCGACGATTTAGCTTTATCAAATATTGCAGCAACATTCTCCGTTAACTCCGCAAAATAATCTGGTCGAACCCATTTGTTCGACATGAATCTTCCTCCTTGGTTATAGTTTTGTTGATTGCCATAGTACTGTTGGTTCGACTTTTGCCTCGGAGGGTACTGACCCGTGTTTTTAGTTTGTACATTCGACCGAGGGCCCTGGGCGCTTGGCTCAGTCCTTTGAAATTGGTTATGGTCCAGTTGCTCTCCTGACCCCTTCTCCGAGGCCTGGGTTTCTTCCACCAAGATTCTCTTCTCTACTTGATCTAACAATGCTCCGAAGGTCATCGCCTGACTTTCTGCCATTGTATCTTTTAACAACCCGGGGAGCAAACCCATCCTGAACGCTGCAAGCGCCACCGAGTCTTTACAGTACTCCATATCCGTTTTGGTCTTGACAAAGCGATTGGTACAATTTTTGAGGCTCTCCCCCACTTTTTGTCGACAGTAGATTATGGTGTCTCCGTTGGCCCGGAACTTCTTGCTCCCCACGAAGTGTTGTCTGAAGATGTTCCAGAACATGTCAAAGTTTTTAATAGAGCCCTAAGGTAGCCTGTTGTACCACTTAGATGCCACTCCCTTGAAGGTCTGAGAGAATGCTCTACAGAGAAGCTTATCATCGTCGTCGAAATTGATCATAAAATTCTTAAACTGCTCGATGTGATTGTCCGGGTCCTGTGTCCCGACGAACTTTTCTAGCTTCGAAATGTCAAAATGCTTTGGGAGGTTCCCCACTAGAATCTCCGAGGAGAGCGGAGAAGCTCTCCAATTGTGTCCCGTACGATAAATGTTGGATCTCAGGTTGTCGTTATTCGAGAAGTACAACCCTTCCTCGGAAGGCAAAGTATATTGCTGCTGCCATTCTGAATTTCGAGGGCCCATGTCATTCTTTCAAGGGCCCTTTGCTTGTTCATGAGATCGATCACCAACTCGATCGTGGCGATTTTTTCCCGCGAGGATTTCCTCTCCGAACTCCTTCCCCGTCGGAGATCAGTTTGCCTATGATCACGCTTTTTCCTCTGGTGGTATCTCCGAGGAGATGATTCAGAAGTGCTATACCGCGAGTAGTCGCTTGAAGTAGCCGAGTTCGAACGGTATTTCTCTCTCCTCCTCGGAGACCGTCGCTCACGCCTCCGATATCTGTCATCCCTCTTTTTGGGACGAACTTCAACGCCGCGTTCCTCCCGTTCATCGGCGGGTTCTCTCCTTATCTCAGATCGAACATTTTTCTCTGCGGCTTCCTCCTCCGCCTTCAACCTTTCGATTTCCAACAACAGTTCATTCCTCTGAGCCAAGAGGGCGGAGTCATCAAAAATGTTCTCAACTCGCCGACCTCCTTCTCCTTCGGATTCCAAGTCGTTCTGAAAATCGTCCGCCTCCATGTTTTCCTCGCAATGATTGATCAAATCATCCTCTCGACCTTCCATGGTTCTCCTCGGAACAGGAATTATTTCCAGGGAGCGATTATCGACAGAGCGATTTTCGTTTCCCACAAACTGCGCCACTGAAGAGTTAAAAGGTGGTCCAAGGGTGATTTTGTTATGCGAAGATTTGTTGATAGAGGATTTAGTGATAGAGAAATGTTTCAGTGTCAGATCTAGAGAGAGAAAATATTACTTGCTAAACAATATAGAGAGAGAAAGTCTCGTACTATTCATCTCGAGATTTGTGAAGCGTGGGTCCTTTTATAGTACAATTGCGGACCCACACGCTTTAATATGGTCTAATTACATCTTTTGGTCCATGTTTTTTGCGTTCTTCCTATTTTGGCTATGTCTTTATGATATAGACATTTTCGCCCTTACACATTTATTTCTATACATTTTCCTCCTATCAAGTTTCTTCTTTACAATTTGGTCCTTGTCTTTTATTCTTCCTCGTCAGTAATGTTTTTTTTAAAAAAAAAAAAAATTAAATATCAAATAAAACTAAAAATGAAAATTCGGGATGAGTTCGGATAAAGTTAATTGGTACGTTTTTATTCTTCTAAGGTTTTGTTTTGTTTTGTTTTTTTGGTTTTTTTTTTTACCATAAAAAAAGATATTTTTTCTTCTCCACCTATACGTTTAGGTCTGATTCACATACGCATTAATCATTTATTTTTCTATAATTTTTATTTTATTAAATATTTTATAGAAGCATTAGATACCAAAAATCATATATTTTAAATATAAATAATACCCGAAATACAAACATTCATATTTAATAACAAATTTAAATTTAATATTAAATATATAACATTTGCTTATTGTATATTTTATATTTAATAACTTTTTTGATAAATTACATTTGTATTTAAATATATAAATTTGTTAAAAAAAACTATGATTTTATTAAAATTTAAATTTAAAATTTGTCCGATATAAGCTAAATTTAAGATAAGTTTAAATCTAGTCAAACAAAAATAACGACGAAACTATCTAAACAAAATAATAAATATATATTAATTACAAACCCTAAAAAGAACTAATAGACTCAAATTATAATATAATTTTAAAATCTATAAAATAAAACCTATTGTGAAACGAACCCTTCCTTTTCTTCTTTTTTGGTTTTCGTTCTCTATTCATATAATCGCTCAGTTAGTATTAGTAACTACAACGTCGATGGAGTGTCCATCGACATCGTCGGTTCTCGACGAGATTTGCTCCCATGGGAGCACCGGGCTCTCTCTCTCCTCTCTCTGGCCCAAGCTCTCGGTCTCCTGTCCGTATTTCAAAGCTTCCATATGGGAAAACCTCCTCTCACTCCCTTGTCTAGAGTTTAAGGTTCGAAACACACCTCAGAGCCCTACCGAACCTTCGATTCAGGGCCTCGAAGATGCTCAGAAGCTTAATTTGAAAATAGTGGCCACTCAAAGTTTTAGAGACAGCTTCCTTGGCCTCTACGGTACAGAGTCTGACAATGCAAGTCTCGCAGCGGATCAACGTCGAGTTCTAGAACGAATTGCCATGACTAGGTTTGCGTCGTCTACTCTTTGTTCTTCCCAATTTGATATACAGTTTTTGTATGTTGCTTAACCTAATGGAAATTGTTAGTGTAAATTATTTTAGATCATTGTTAGTGTAAATGATTTTCAAATTTCGTTGGATTGAACAACTATGTGTTCATTAGATTCAATAACAAATACCAAATAGCTATATAGCTGATAGATACTAACACATTATGGCACAACCCAGAGCAACTGGAATAACTCAAAATCAAATTTCGAAGGAGTTTGGCATTTCAGAGAATAATTTGTTTTATATCGTGAGGACGCTCGAATGTCGAGGACTCATTGTGAGGCAACCAGCAATTATCAGGACAAGAGAGTTTTGTTCGGAGGGAGGTTCAAAAGACGGTGCAGGTGTGATTACAACTACGAATATGATATACTTATCTCGATATGCAAAGCCTTTGGGATCTCAGCAAAGATTTGAAAGTAGCAAAGAAGGTTGTTCGATGGAGAGTACTGAAAAGAAGAGTGAAAGTGTTGCGGATGGAGATAGTTTCTCTTCAGAAGTTGTTAGAGAGGATATCCTCGTAAAGGATTATCTACCGGCAATGCTACTTGTTTGCAGTAAGCTTGATAAAGCCAATGGAAAGGTCAAATAGTAAAAATTTCAATAGGTTTATGCAGTTACACAGAGACCATTATGCTTACTTTATTTCATTGCAGGTTTTAGTTGTCTCGGATATGAAACGTGATCTTGGTTATACAGGACGATCAGGGCATAGGCTTTGGAGAAACGTAAGCCTCCTCTTTCTTTTTACCTTTTATCTTTATCCTTGACTGTACTCAATAAACAAATTATAGACTGAAAACCATGATTAGTTGCCGGAGTGTATAAAAAACTCCTGATATTACATTTGTATCAAAACCGCCATTTTTGTTTGTTGTTTTCTTTTTTTTGGCATCCGTGGTCACTCGTTCGTGACGATAGACGCAAAAAAAAAAGACTAACAAAAATCACCACAGATTCAGAATTGTTGATGATATCAGAGAGATGTCTACTTTTTCATACTAGAAGAAGATGTCAAGGCGCATCGTTTCGGAGAAGGAAAAATCTTGAGGGTCAGAACTGCATTATGGAGGCCTCTGAGATAGAAGTAATTGGCTTTCTGTCAAAAAATTTGACCTTTTTTTTTTAGACCAATGACTAACTCCGGTGGCTAACCATGGTTTTTAGCCAATTATAAAGGTCTAAGAACAGATAAAAATATGACCAAAACATACTTTCTTTTCTTCTGTTTTTATGTCTATGATAGTTTTTTTTGTTTTTGTTGGATATTTTGGAACCTATATAGTGAATTGTTTACTGCATAACTTGTTCTCAGATATGTCGGCGATTGAAAGAAGCCTGCATAGTTGAAGAGTTCGCTGCCAAAGTGGATGAAAAGGTAACATGAGGAACTGTTTGGGAGGTTGTGTGTGCTTCACATTATTTCCTCATTTTTGTTTATCCATGTGTGTATGAATAACCAGAAATATATTTTTAAACGATAGAGGAGTTGCCCGGCTAAGATTTTGAAACTGTTGTAGACGTCTACTTTCTGTTTATCTTTTTCTGAACGTCAGGCTTTTCAGCTATAGCTAAATATAATTTTGCTCGGTGTGACTGAGTGTTTGTATTGTTGCTTCTAAAGAGGGTTTTTGTCTGAGGGTGTATGTTATTATCAAAGGTATAATATTTCCTATTAAATTATGTATAAAGCATCTGTGCTTGTTCTTAGGAAGGTGGGTGATATGCTTTAATATCTTCTTCTGCAGGTTGAGCATTGCCTTCATTTGTTAAAGAGAATTACTGAAAAGGATCTTGAGACCATTGGATCTGGTTGTTACTTTGACAAAGAGAAGCAACTTCAGTTTGGTAGGAGGATTAAAAGAAGTGATGAGCTCACGGATCTTTCAATAGATCGTCAAATATATGATTTGGTTGATGCCTCGGGTGCTGAAGGTTTGGCACTCATGGAGGTTAGTAGAGTTTCTTTTGTAACTGTTAAATAAAATAAAATAAAATAATTGTAAATATATTATTTTATACTATATATTATTATAAGATAATATAAGCTTAAGTTAAAGGTGTGTTTAATTAAGTCATTAGTATTCAACTAGAACAAATTCTTTACCTTATTTGTTTATATAAATCTATATATATATATAGAGAGAGGTTTTAATTTGCTTCAGAGAGATTTTGACATAAGAAATATACACACTTTCACATGTATCAGAGTCCATAGTGTTTATTTGGTCGTGAGTTCGGTTCAGGGCCTTTGATTTGATGGTTTTCAATTTTAATCATGAATTTGCCTTTTCTTTGAGCAGGTGTGCGATAGACTTGGACTTGATAAGAAGCGCAACTATCCTCGACTTTGTAACATGATCTCCAGATTCGGGATGCATCTACAGGATGAGAGCCATAAAAAGGCAACAGTATATCGAGTGTGGACAGCTGAGAATTTTAGTCGTAAGCCTGGTAAACTAGAAAATGTCAATATTGAAAATAAGATGTCGAATGTTGATGGTACATCAGCTAAGACTTTCGTGGAAGATGGGCGTTCGATGTATGATGCTGATTCTGCTATGCCTAGCAAGTTGAATAATAGTGAAACTAAACGTAGTATTTCTCATAAGGCCCCTGAAGATGGTAAACCAAATGATATGCATATCTTCCCTGATCATCTGCAACAAACTTTTCACATGGCAAGTGAGGTGAAGACAAGGTTGGAGCCTCATTCAACGACTTCTGAAAACTCTCTTGCCTTAGCAAAGAGCACCGAAACCAGAGTGTATAAGGCATATCGGTTGACTGCTGATTATGCAAAAAGAGAGCAGCGAGTACTCGAACGCTTACAGGTCTTCGATTGCGTCCTATAAAGCTTATTAGATGAAATTTGACTAGGGTTCTACATTGTTCAACTTCTCAACTATTCAGTTTTCATGCAGGATGATGGATTTATTTTGGCAGCTGATCTATTTAGGTGGCTAGTGAGTTTTGAGAAAGATAAAGGTACAAAAATGTGCAGGAGGACCATGGATCGGATACTACAGAAGCTTGTGCAGCAAAAACGCTGCATTAGCGAAGTAATTAATGTCCCAAACACAACTAACTGTGGCCGTAATCATAGTATGGAGGTCATTTTGCATCCATCTGCAAAACCATCAATCAGTGATATTCAAGAAAAAATAAGGTTGTTCCAAATAGAAACTCAGGTTAATCGCTCTAGGCGGAAAACTACTGAACCAGTCACAATACTGAATGACATCCAGAGAAGTCAGAATTATATGGATCAAGATTCAAGAGCTTGTAAATCAGAAGCCAGGCGTGCAAATGGATTTGTGTTGGCAAAGATGGTACGCACAAAGCTGCTGCATGGTTTTCTTTGGGATTCATTTAGATCGTCTCCTAGCTGGAGTGATGCATTGTTTTTTTCAAACGATCTCAGAAGCTGTAGTTTGTTTTTTCTAGAAGCAACTCTCCAAGCCATTCCAGTTGAATTATTTTTACAAATTGTCGGGTCTGACCAGAAATTTGATGATATGATTGAGAAGTGCAAGAAGGGTTTGCGTCTTTCTGATCTGCCCGCTGAAGAGTATAAGCTGTTGATGGATTCTTTGGCAACTAATAGATTGTCAGTGTTGATTGACATTTTACGACGTTTGGAGGTAGACATTTTTGCTTAATGTTGGAAAAACTCTGCCCTGTAACTGTCATTCCATTCTCCATATTTATGCCTCTGCTTCATTGTCATCTTGAACTAGACCAGGTTGCTCTTTTATGTTTGATGTAGCTGGTCATATTGACACTAAACTATTAGATTTTTCCCACTATTTCGGGTGTAGACTATTTTATTTAGGATTCTATAGCTCCTCCTATTTCACTCGAGAACAACTTTGTGTCTTCATTCTGTTAACTGTAATATAGCATGGTAGCAGTCATATAATAGTTGATCCTGAAGCTAATCAGATGGTTTGAGGCAATAACCAATTTTTTTTAGTTTGAACTGCGTTCCTCGAAAACTCCAATTCTGTCACGTAGATGTTAAATGCTAGGCTAAAAATCACCAATAGTCCATCACGTTTTGCGTTGGTCTTAAAGATAGTCACTTTCGTTCACTTTTGTCTCCCACTAGTCTCCACGTTTTAAAACTTTGCATGTTTAGTCCCAAAATAGAGTGCTTTTCCTTTTTTCCGCCCAACTCTTTCGAATGCTGGTTTTAAGAATGAGTGATTGCCCTTATTCCATTCCACTTATTGAACAGGGTTCTATGGTCGGTCCGCGACCCTTTTTAATAAATTGAATTTATCATAATTTGTAAAATACATATGCTTGTGAAAAAGAAGGTGGGTTGCAATAAATATTGAATTTATTGTTTCTAATTCTAATATTATTTCGAATATTAGAAAGCTATCTTTTTTCGTCTTTTTTTAGTTAGTTCATTATTATAAATGTATTTCTTAATAATTTTTGGGGTAAATTTAAGAAAAAGTTGTGTAGCGCGACTGTTTAGGAATTGCCACGTGACTGCTCAAACAATAGATTTTTCGTCTCACATTTGATCATTCAAACATGGGGATTAGCGGTGATTTTTACCCTAAATGCTATATAAATTTGATGTTTTGACTGTTTTGGCTATTATATAATTACTTTATCTATCTACATGCGGATTAAGTTTTATGTTTGAATAATAATGCTAATGATACTATACTTCAGACTTCTATTCCTGTTGTTTGATATTAATATTATATTAATCTGTCTTTCTGTGCAGTTGATTCGGCTGGTTAGTACTGATAATTCCAGTGATGGACTTGTGGGAAAGTCTACCAACTTGAGATATACGTTAGAGCTTAAGCCTTACATTGAGGAGCCGATGTCATTGGGTGCTAAACTTAGTTTGACATCTCTTGATCTTCGTCCTCAGATCAGACATGATTTTACCCTTTCAACTAGAAAAGCTGTTGATGAGTATTGGCTAACGTTAGAATATTGTTATTCTACTGCTGATCGTACAGCTGCCTTACGAGCCTTCCCTGGATCCAGGGCAAATGAGGTATGCACATAATAGTTTGTTTTTTTGGGTATAAGAATCTTTGTTAACTTTGATTTATTTGTTAATTCAAAATGAATGTGTATAACATGATTTTACAAGCTAAGATTTTGGTTGTTAAATGGTTTGATATATTATATACATTTGCATATGTAAGGCCCACTCTATTTACCAGTTATTATCGAACTTTATATCAATGATGAGACTGTATCTAAGAATTCATTCATATAGGTCTTTTTATACCGATCATGGGGCTCACTTCGGGTTATGACAGCTGATCAACGTGCTAAACTGCTAGACTATGTCACTAAGGACAATCCAAGTGAAAAGGTTTCTTTTAAACAGTGTGAGAAGGTTGCAAAGGATCTCAATTTGACCATCGAGCAGGTATATTATTCATGCTTGTATACCCTGATTTCTTCTCTTTGTGCAAAAGAGTATTGACGGAGTCCTTCAAGAAATACATATTGGTTTCCCAACGGTACTCGAGGCTTAGTGTAAAGCTTTTCTCTTTTAGTTTTTGCTTCAACTGGATCTAGTTTATATATGTTTAATTACTAAACTTCCAAATATAGTGGAGTAAGAATGCCCAAATTTCTAGATTTCTGTCCAACGTTTCTTTCTCTTGGTTCTCTTTTACCATTTTATAGTATCGTGGATTAAATATTCATATTTGTATCGTTAATTCTTCCAGGTTTTACGTGTATATTATGATAAACACTACAAGCGTCTTGATAGACATCGGGGTATTTTGAATGCCAACAAAGAGGATCAGTTAATAGAGAGGAAACTTTCTTCCTCTACTCGTAAACGAAAGAGATCAAGAAAAGCAGGATCTGTGAAGGTTACTGGAGTTATTGCTGAATCTAAACAGTCGGGATCTGGGTGTGTTGACCAAACAGATCAACCTCTCCTTTTAGAACCATCAGAAACGCTTGATGCCAAGCTGCTGCCAGTGCCTCAGGAAAGTTGTAATCCCGAGCCTGCTGTTTCTGTCTTTGAACAATTACCCATCTCAAAAAAATGTTATCGTCAAAAAAGGTGTAAGTGGACAGAAGAGAAAGACAGGTAAATCATCATAATAGAACATTATGAGCAGGCTTTCTTTATAATGTAGAAATTTAATCAGAAAATGGAAGTGCGATTGCAGGTTCTCTGCGACAACATAGTTGTCTCACATGCTAGTCAATCAAATTCGACTTATACTCATTAACTTTGATGATCTGTTTCTACACTATTGTCTATTTGAGGATGCACATGTTCTTTCTTATATTCCTTGCATCATGATTCTGCTTACCTAAGTATCTTCTTTTCAGGCAACTCTTGATCCAATACCTAAAACATCGTGCAGCTCTTGGAGCAAAATTTGACCATGTAATCTGGGATACACTTCCTGAGCTTCCAGCAGCCCCTGCAACATGTAGGAGAAGAATGGCATCTTTAAGGCGGAAGAAAAAATTTCGTGAAGCTATGATGAGGCTTTGCAACTTGCTCAGCGAGAGGTATGCACGGCACCTAGAGAAAAAGCAGAAAGGGTTGCTGAATAATGTTGATGGAACGGTGCTTGTTCGATCTTCCTACAGAAAGGCTCTAACTGGCAATGAATCCAATTGTGTTGAACATGATGATGAAACTGGTGTTGAGGAAGCTCGGTGGGATAACTTTAACGAGAAAACTTTAAAGCGAGCCTTTGATGATTTACTTCATCTCAAGCAGATGACTAAACTCGGAGCCTCTACAGGAGTTAGACGTGTTACCAATGAATGGTCAAGTGTAAACCCTAACGTGCAAGTAAATGTACTTCCTCACTACATTCTGCCATATATTTAATATCCCTCTTTATACCCATGCGATGGTTATGGGCCTCTTTCATCTTCGTATGTATTTGCATTGAAATTTATTTGTATTTTCTCATAGTGTACAGCAAGAGAATTTGTTTCATCAATTAGAATTTTGTTGGTCTAAATCTTGCATACCTATGAGTATATCATTGCTAACTTTTATTTTTTTCGTCTCGTGGAAACCAAGGGTTCTGCTAGAAGATTGAAAAGTAGGCGCCTGGCTCGTAAGTTTATTGATCTTTCGAATGCGGAAGTTGTCATTAGTAGACAAGTGCTCAAGTCGCTGGCTGTTTCAAGTGCTGTAGAATTATTGAAGCTTGTCTTTCTGAGCCGATCAACAGCAAAAGAAATGCCAAATTTTATTGCGGAAACTTTAAAACGTTATTCCCAGCGTGATCTTTTTGCAGCGTATAGCTACCTCAGAGACAAAAAGGTTCTGGTAAGGTCTTTCTTTCTTTCAGGAACTCTAGTTTTCCAATGGGTTATGTTTCTCTTAGTTTTAATGGGCTTGGTTTGTGCTCCACATTGTTAGATGTGTGTGGGGGTGCTCAGCAAGCCCTGGTGTGGGTTTGATTGCAGTTGCGGATACTTTCTTCTGTTAAATTTCTTTTTTACATGTTGATATTTTCTTCAAATTTGGCAGGTTGGTGGAAATGGTAGCCAGCTGGAACTTTCTCAGCATTTCGTCCATAACATATCAAAGAGTCCATTCGCAGTTAATACTGGAAAGAGAGCTGCCAAATTCTCCAGTTGGCTTTTAGAAAGAGAGAGAGATTTTATGGCGAAGGAGATCAATCTGACCGCAGATTTGCAATGTGGTGATGTTTTTAACTTGTGCGCTCTTGTTTCTTCTGGTGAATTGTCGTTGTCTCTATCATTGCCAGATGATGGTGTTGGAGAGGCTGGAGACTTGACTGGTTCAAAGCGTACAAGTGAAGACTTTGAAGAGTGTGATGCTGATAAACATAAGAAACTGAAATTTTCAAAAGAGAGTGAAATTTTTCGGAGAGAAAAGGGATTCCCTGGTATAACCATATCCGTTTGCAGGGAGAGCCTTTCAACTGCTGGTATCATAAAGTTGTTTAAGAGTGACAAGCCTTGTACCGCTAAATCTCACCAGAGTGATGAATTTGGTACTATATTGGCTGAAAAGATAGGCAGCAACGCATCTAAATCTGACAATATGACGGAACTCCTTAAGGAAAGCAGCATCTTTTCAACAACAGGCAAGTCAGATGAGTCTCAGTGGGAAACTATGGCACACTATGCTGAATGTCTCATATCAAGATCTTTTGAAGATGCAATCAGTCCTGTGCGTCCAGAGGTCTTTAAATCTGTTTGCACTGCCATTCAGAATGCTGGTGACCAAGGTCTGAGTGCTGAAGATATAAACCTACTTGCGGAGATTCCAGGTAGAAGAAATGCCATGTTACCTTGCATGACAGTGCTGTTGTGTGCTTTCAATTTAAGTGATATACAAATACAAATATTCAAGCATAATTCTATGTAACTAGTTTCCACATATTCTTGTAGAGAGAGTTTCGGAATATATCATTGATGTGCTTGGAGCTTTTGGACGAGCTTTCAAGGTAGGTTTCGACTTATATTGCTATTTCAGTTTTTTGTACCTGTGTAACGCAGTGTATTTGTAAATCTTGGATCCGGAAGATTCATTTCAGATCTTATTGTTTATGGAGTTGCTTATGATATATTTGTGATTTGTACAGGTTGATGGTTACGATAGTGTTCGTGTTGTTGATGCGTTATACCGTTCCAAGTATCTGATAACGTCCCAACATTCTTCATCAGAGAAGTCAAGTAATGAGAGCCTAAGGCTGTCAAATAGCAGCTGTAAGCTACGGACTGAAGCAGACAAAACTTGTACCGATACTCATAAAGTAACTATTATAAATCGTCCTGAAGAGACTTGTTTTCCTTTGAAGAAAGCTCAGAGAAGTGGTGTACTTGAAAGCTCCTTCCAACATACTATTCCAGAACGAGGAAACTATGATGATATGCCGCCTTCTAGTGAGCTATGCGTGCCAATATTGCCATGGATGAATACAGATGGAACCATCAATAAGATAGTCTTGACTGGACTTGTACGCCGCATTCTTGGCGATGTAATGCAAAATCCTGCTATATTGGAGGTACGCCATTTTCTATTTGCCTATAGGAACCTCGGTTTCTGGTGATTTATATACTTTTCATTGCATATTCTAATGTTGAAAATCTTTGGGTCATCTACTGTTTATACTGCATGTAAATATTTCGTCTCATTTTCCCCATTTTCTGACAATATTTGGCAGGATGAGATCATTCGCAAGATGGATGTATTAAACCCACAGGTATTCAAATTGCATTACACATTAGCATCTAGTCAAATTGATCGTAAAAATATTGATATTCATTTTAATTTAACATTACTTACACATGGTGCATGTTCGTATAGAGTTGTCGAAAACTTTTGGAGTTGATGATATTGGACGGTCACCTGAGAGTGAGGGAGATGCAGCAAACTGTATTCAACGGACCACCCGCTTTTTTTGGTGGTAGCAAACCAGAGTTGATATATCGCAAACACTTCTTTGCTAACCCTATGAGCTCATCCTGTTTGTAGCTTTTGATCCCATCCTTTTTTTTATAGCTTACTTTTATCGATCATAATTATTATCTATTAAAATAGTTAAGAAGTTGGAATAGCTCGATCACGTAATCTATAGATAGCTCTTGTTAAAAATAGTTTGGCCTTAGTTAGGCAATTCTTTTTGCTGTTTTGTAGTTCTTTGTGAAATGATTTGTCCATATATTTTTTTTTAACTTAGTCCGTCGGTTGTTTTAATTCTGAGAAATACCCATGTCTTAAATTTTTTACTGGCAAATGTTTGTCGAAGTTAACAGTTAAAAGTTGAGATAAATATTCTATTTTTATTATTTAATTATTTCATTGATTAATATGATTTGGGAACACTTGGAAGAAGTATACTGGGCAGATATTACCTCCGATATTGGTTTTTTCTACTGTTGGTTATTTTGTATTTGGTTTTAACAATCAGTTAAAAATAAAACAATCGATATTATCCTAGATTTTAAAAGTTTATTGATAATTACATGTTGGATAAAATCTACCAGTCAACTATTTTTTCGGACACATCTTTCAAATTTAAAGTTTATAGACCAGCTGAGTAGTTCCAAAATGTATTTCAAAAATGTATTTTATAACAATAACAAATTAATATTATTAAACGATGTGACGTGTTTATTACTACGGTTGTTACATGTTGAAATTTTAAAACTTTGTAACCTTTTTACTAGTTTACTTGTTTATATTATTTTAATTCCAAATCAAGACAGATAACATAAACAAAAGTTTTGTATTGTTAAATATAGCAATAATAACATTAAAATTGCTAAACATTTTTTTTTTAAAATGCATTAAATAATTTGAAAGAGGTTTATACAATGATCTGGGGCATACCCCAGGATTACAGCAACATTTGACTAAAGGGTCTAAAACGGAATGGAAATAACAGAAAAAAACGATCCGATCCATATAAAGGGAAATGAAAAAACGTCCAATACAAGTAGACTAAAATACTGCTAAAGTCCTATCCATCAAGATGTGTCGGATCATGAGCTGCTCTCACCATATCAATCCTTGCATATAAAGTAAAGTAATGAGTAATGATTTAGAAAGACCATCCAGTCTTGGTGCCCTGGAATCTAAACCGAAGATCAGAGAAAATTCGGTGAGACACCATATAGGCAATGGCAGGAGGGGAAGTGGGGAACCAAAGGTTCTTCGGTTCCTCTCTGTCTACACATGGTAAATTACCGCGGCGAAGCAAGAACGCCAAATAGAATGATTTCGAGATTGAGATCATTTTGACGCTTCACAAACCCAAGACTGTCATCAGGAGACGACAAAGGGGAAGCCTAATTTAATACTAGCATGGATCCAAATACTCTGATGAAACTAGAATAAAAAAGGAGATGGGGGATAGTCTCACTGTCAGAGTTGCAGAGAGCACATTCAGATGGGATGCTGTAATCCTAACTGAAAAGTCTGTATTTGGTGACAAGCTTGTCCTTTATCGCGAGCCAAAGAATGAAGGAATGACGAGGAATGACGAGGAATATTGAATTTATTCCAGACTAACCCAACCCACCCTACTGTAGGGTTGAAGTTTTTTTTTTCTTTATTACACGTTACGTTTTATAAAGTTGCTAAACATTTTATAATATTTATAATAAAATAAACTAACAATTTGTAAATATTATAAAAAGGTATGGTCCATTTTGGACTATGGCCTTCCCTATATATATTTTTAAGCAGTAACACTTTATTACAAAATTGAAAGAATACACAAAGTTTGAAGACAAAATTGAAAATTACAAAGAAACAAAGCTTTACTCAAAAAGAGAGAGGGACGTGAGAGAAATCCGCACCCTGAAAATTAGCTCAGACTTTCTATCAACTCAAAGAATCAGTACCAATTCCGTTTCTCTCTCTAACATCAAATTCAAATAAACCCATTTCCCCGAATTAGGGTTCTTCGATCCTTTCAATTTCCTTCTTTCGAATCAGGACCAATCCCTTTAAGTATGAGAGCTCTTGAAGAAATCGCAAACTCCTCGTTTTCGTTCTACCAAGAACGAACTCGACTCACAAAGAAGGAGGAATAGGTCTTGTGATCGGGTCGGGTTCAACCGGATGGATCTCTCAGTGCCATGAATTTTTACACAACGCGGCTTTGGTTTTGTTTTCGCTTCTCTTTGTGTTTAATTTAGATCATCAGGGCCCTTTTTCATCAGTCTTCCCCATTGAGAACCGATTTATAGAAGTGACAATCAAATCACTGAAAATCATCTAGACCGGGCGAAGAATTTATTGTTCGTGAAGCGGATTTCTGATTTTCATTTGCTACTATTTATTGCCCGTTTCCTGGACCTCACATCTGATATTCTTGCTTTGGCCCAGATTGTCAGACTCCAGTCACCTGTTTCAGAAGGCTACCAGCTTCTAATAGAGTCCATAGCCAATACTTGTTAATGTTATGCTTCTCTTTAAAATTTATGAACCCAGGCTAAGGAGAGTTTTTCGAACCCACTGCTCTCTGAAATTTTTATTTGGTATGAAGCTTCAGTTTGAGCGCGATACTGAGCAACCTCCTTCTCCACCTCATCCTTAGCCTGATTCAGCCTAGCCAATTTTTTTTGCTTCAGGAAGTATTGACAACGCGTTGAGCTTCTTGTTGAGCAGATAGCAAAAGCTGAATTCCAATCTGATTCCTGCTATCCATAATTGGTGGGAGTGCTAATACAGCTAGACTAAGGAATCAAAGAATTTGGTCTGGTTTCTCAGGACTGAAATGATTGTCTTCTTCTCAGAGATAAATCTTCACCCAGAAAAACAGCTCAGACCATCTAAAAAAACGACATGCAAGGGTTTCTACTGAGGAATACAAATTGACGCTTCTGCAAAAATTAGAGGTAAGTCTTAATTGATACAATTTCAGTTATTATGTCTTATTTTCCCCAAACCCAGGCTATCAAGAACAATAATTGATAGCAGAGGGTTAGGGGGAAAGAAGGTATCGTAGTGTAATTTCATTTTACACTTGAGAGTCCATCTTGCAAGCCAATCAGCTGCAAGGTTTTGCTCTCTATAAATATGGTTAAAAGACATATCAGAGGTGATTAGGCCTCTGATTCTGGAAATCATTTGTGCAATTGGAACAATTGAAGTGCCAGTCTTGAGCAACTGAATAAGAATTTCAGAATCGTTCTCAATATCGATTTTACTAAATCCTTTGATTTTGCAGATCATTAAGCCATCCAACAGAGCTCCAGTCTCTGCTTGGATATGCGATTGCTTACCGTAGGTGTTGCCGTAGCCTAAGACGAAGTTTCCCTCATGATCTCTGACAATGGTTGCACCACCGGTTTCACTAGAATGAGTGCAACTAGCGTCAGAGTTAAGCTTCAGTCTTCCGACTGCAGGAGGGGTCCAGTAAAGGTAATTTATCCTGCTTTTGATTTCACTATGGATGTAGCAGCCTAATTCTTGAGCTGCAAAGTCATTATTTTTCCAGAATTTAGTTTTAATAAGGTTAGAGTAGTCAAGTGATAAAATATTATTCCTTATACGATTAATAGATGACTTAGCAGAAATAGGAGATCATTTATACTTAACATGATTTCTAGCTTGCCATATAACCCAATTTATGATTGGGGGCAAGATATTTTTCATGTGAAGTTTGAAAGGGGAATACCAAGACTAGTTTCTGGCCATATGAATAGGAGTCATGAACCTGAAAATCTTTACTTTAAAGAGATTAGCAAAATAAGACCATATTTGCCATGCATGGTCATAATTAATAAAAACATGAGTAGTACTCTCAATGCTATTGCAAAAAAGGCATTTGGAAGCAATAGCTAGGTGTCCTTTTTGCATAGTGACTTCATTAGGAATAAAATTATTTAGGAGCCTCGAGTGTAAAATGGAATATTTATAAGGAACTACATTGTTCAAAGCCCTTTCAAAAATAGAAGATTTAGGATAGGTTTGAGCAATTTTGTTTAAAGTTTCTTTTGTATTAAAAGAACCAATGTTTGAGAGACCCCAAATAATTTTGTCATCCTTATTATGGTCAATTTTTAGCTTTTTAATTAGGCAGATACTAGAGTTAGGGAGAAGGGGACTTATCGAGGTTAGATTCCAATTATTGTTGCTCCAAAGAGTGTTGACAGTGTCTCTTTTAAACCAGTAGTTGTCAGAGTCAGTGTCGAAAACGATGATTGGAGGAATCCCAAGCCAATTATCCAACCAAATGTCCACAACCCCTTTACCAATATCCCAGGAAATGTACTTCTCGGCTTCGTTCCTGATAGTAATAAGCCTATTCCAATTTAAAGAACCCTTCTTGATACCAATTTGAGTAGGATGAAAGCTTTTACAATAAATGTTATGAGTTAGCTTAGACCATAGAGTATTGTTTCTACGAAAATCAAATCAAAGCTTTAGAGAGTAAAAGTTTTGATAGTCCTTAAGACTATGAATATTGAGACCACCCTCCTTGTAACTCTTGCATATAGAATCCCATGAGCACCAGTGTATATTCTTATTTTCTGCAGTAGAGCCCTATAAAAATCGATTAAATATTTTTTCTATTTTGCAGATAACTGAAGTCGGCAGTGTACAGGATTGACACCAGTAGAGGGGAATAGGAAGGAGGACACTTTTAATAAGTGTAAGCCTCCCCGCATAAGACAAGATTTTGCCCTCCCAAGATTGGATTTTATTGCTGATTTTATCAATCAAAGGCAGATAATTGCTAACTCTATTGTTAGAGTTCAAAGCAACACCCAGGTAAGTTGTAGGAAACCTTCCAATGTTATAGCTAGTTTGAATTTACAGGTTTTTAAGCTTGTTCTGGTCAATGTTGTTAGCAGTGCTTAACTGCGTTTTGTCCCTGTTGATAACTTGGCCAGAAGCAACTTGATAATCCTGCAAAATCTTACCAATTGTGTTTATAGAACTAGAAAGACCATTAGAGAATAATAATAAGTCATCCGCAAAAGCCAAATAAGGGATGTCTATGTTACTTCTACCCCTGTACTTAATAGTTTTGTCAGTTTTATAAAGATTGACCAGACCTCTAATTAAAGCTTCCTCAGCAAGGATAAACAGACTAGGAGATAAATGATCTCCTTGTCTTATTCCCTTGTTGGTTTTAAAGAAACCTACTGAATTACCATTAAGCAAAATAGTAATAAACAGAGGAAATAAGATTACTGATAATTTTGATAAACATTTGATTAAAACCAAAACTAGCTAGTATTTTAAATATAAAGTCATGAGATAGGTTTTCGAAAGCTTTCGACATGTCTACTTTGATTATAACATTACGGTTTTTGTGTTTTCTTTTCAGGTAATGAAAGAGCTCTTTAGCGATGAGTATCTTCTCATGGATTGATCTCCCTTTGACGAAAGCTCCCCAGAAGTCAGAAATTAGGTCAGGTAATAACATAGCAAGTTTATTATTAACTACTTTAGACATTAGTTTGTTCATAATAGTGCATAAAGATATAGGTCTGAAGTGGTTCCAAAAGCTGAGATTTTCTATTTTAGGGATAAGGCAGATGCTTGTAGCTTTGAAACCCTTAGGAATATTGTTACCTTTAAATAAGTCTGTCATAGCATTACAAACATCAATTTTGATAATAGACGAGCAAGTTGTTAAGAAACAGACATTGAAGCCATCAATGCCAACTGATGAGTCCGAATTCGAAGTGCTCCCCGGAAGGGCAGCCCAATGTAAATCTCTCCGTAAACCGGACAGGATATTTAAACCGGACAGGTGACTTCGAACACTGTGAGCCTAAGGTTGTTCGAACTATGACAAAAGTACTAAAAAACCTAAACACTTCTTGACTAAGCTACCTGTCCTCCTGTTTGGAACTCATGGGTCTTTAAACATGACCCGGATCCATTAAACTTGACCCGAAAGCCCATAAGGGCCCAAATTTCATACTATAAATACCCAACCACCAGCATTAACTATGGGTAAGAAAAATTAACTGCTGCCAAGCTGCTTAATTCTCTCTCCACATTAAAAACACTTTGAAACACCCTTAAACACCCTCACACCACCGTGAAACACCCTCACACCGCCTTAAAACTCCGTTTGAAATTACCAGCCTACCCTCAGGCTACTTTTATCCTCACCAAATTGGCGACCACAGTGGGAGGCGACGGTGCCTGAATCAAGTATTCGAAACCAAGTAAAGAAATTCTGTCCGAATGAATCCGGATAATCCAGAGCTTCCACCAGCTTTGCTCGAAGTGGTGGAAGAGAACGATGAGTATACTGTCCAAGAGCGCGGCAGGTTAAAACTTGAGATAGAAGCTCTGAGGGCTGAAAAAGCCAAGATGGGCGTGAAAGAGAAATCCAAAGCATCAGCTGCTTACCACACCGATAACCCAAGAGAGCATGAGGTTTCCAAAACTCATGTGAGCACTAAGAAGACGCATGCCCGCTCTAAAAAATCTCACCGGTCCAAGCCTGTGGAGAGTTCTGACTCGAGTTCAGAGTCTTCAGACAGCTCTTCGGACAGTGAGGGAAATGAAAAGTCCTTGTCCTCTAGCAGTGATGAGGGACGAACCAAGAAGAAACAAAAGCAAGTTAAAAAGTATTCCAGAAAAAGAGATCACCATGGAAGAATGAAGAGGCACATTGGAAAAGGGTCATCTCACACCCGGAGGCATGTAGACCGGATGCTGATGGATCCTTTTGCCTTCCATGATGAGCCAGGTATCTTTGCAACTCCTAATGAGGATACCGTGTTCAGTCGTGGAAGGAATTGGAGGCAGTCTCCACTGTCTTCTAAAATCCTGTCCGGAAACCTCCCCAAGAGGTTTGACAGCACCAAGATGGAGAAGTATGATGGTAGTACTGATCCAGACAATCATCTGGAGCAATTCAAGAACTTCATGATGAACTTTGATGATGATGATAAACTACTCTGTAGGGTATTCTCCCAGTCTTTTACAGGGAGTGCTCTGAAATGGTACAACAGCCTGCCTCAGGGTTGTATCAGAGACTTTGATACTTTTTGGGTGGCCTTTCGAAGGCAATTTGTGGGGAGTAAGGAGCTGAAGGGTAATGGAGATACCATAATCCATTGTGCCCAGGAACCAAACGAATCATTAAAAGAGTACATAAGTCGTTTTGTAAACACAAAAAATGGGTTGGCTGATTGCTTTGAACAGGTAGCAATAGCATCCCTGAGACAAGGTTTGAACCCAGGCAACCTGGCCGATTCGGTGACCAGGAAGAAAGCCATGACCTGGGGAGGATTGCTGAACCAAGTTGGCAAGCAAATAAATGTTGATGAAACGAAAAAGACCAGGGTGCACAGACAGGTGAGATCCACCCCGGTGGCACCAACTCCAAATCAAAACCAGTCCGGGAACAAAGCAAGAGAAACCGGACAGGGGCATGGAAGGGGAAAAGCTCAGTCTCAACTAGCTGCTCCTGCACAAAGCCAACAGTCTAGAAACAAAAGAGGGCCATGGGTCCAACCGGAGTGGTTTGCAGAGCTCAAAGAAAGTGTGGCAACCATTTTCGATAAAACAAAAGATGAAGTACACTACCGGAGACCGGCAACCTTGCAGTCTCCCAGAGAACATCGAAATAATTCCTTTTGCCAATACCATAATGATATTGGCCATACCACCGATGATTGCATAGCGTTAAAACAAGAGGTACAAAACTTGATTGAAATAGGGAAGTTGGGTGCATACGTTAAAAGGAGAGGAGGCAACAGGCCTGACAACACTCATAGGGTTGGTCCAAGCAACGCTGCCCCGGAGGGGGCTATGGTAATAGTTGAAAGGTTTGATGTGGAGTCTGAGTACTTGGATCCTGATCCAACAAGAAACAGAGTGGGTACTATTGAGGAGCGTTCTAGATCAGTCTCCGGGCTCATTAAATTCTTCGAGTCACTGACAATTTTCGGAGGGGACACTATGACAGCTCCTACTACTTCTTCAAGAAAAAGGCATGTTCATAATTTGGCCTCCCAACTAGAAGGAGGCATGACATCCTATCAATCTCCAAACTCATTCCCATTCATAGTTTTCGATGAGGATGATTTGAGAGATATTGCTGGCCCTCATGAGGATGTTGTTGTCATAGGAGCATCTATAGGGGGCAATGAGATAAGGAGAATTTTGGTGGATACTGGAAGCTCTGCCAATATCCTTTTTCTAAACACTTACAAGAAAATGAGAAATCCAGCTGTGATTCAAAAGTCGGACAGATCAATCGTGGGCTTCACGGGCAGCTCAGCCGATGTGATCGGGGAGTTTGAAGAAGAAGTGTTGTTGGGCAGGGGCCCTTTCAAGAAAATGGTTAGAATACTCTTCATTGTGGTGGATTGTCCCACCTGTTATAATGCTATTCTAGGGAGGTCTTGGCTCTCTAGGATGCATGCAGTGGCTTCGACAGTCCATCAGTGTCTAAAGTATGCTGTTCAAGGACAGGTTGGGGTTGTCCGGAGCAGCCAAAAGGTTGCAAGAGAATGCTATGCCACTGCCTTGGCTCCACGAACGCTGGGGGTAGTCCGTATAAACGATCAATAGCAATTTGAGGGCCTTTCTGGGGGTGAGGGTGAAATTGATGACCCCAGAGAGACCCCCAGAGTGTTGATTCCGATTGAAGAGGTTGAGACACACTGCTTGGAAGAAGGAAAAATCGTCAAGATAGGGTCCAAAATGCCACCAATACTGAAAGAAAGAATGTTGAAATTCTTGAAAGACCATCAGCATGTTTTTGCTTTGTGCAACGCTGATGTTACTGGAGTTCCATCAGAGGTGATTTCCCATCACCTATCTGTCCGGAGAGATGCGGCACCAGTGGTACAAAAAAGGAGAGCTTTCTCAAAAGAAAAGGCTGATGTCATTGTACAAGAGGTTGACAGACTCACGAAGATGGGGCACATTAAAGAATCTAAGTACCCTTTGTGGACTGCCAATCTTGTCTTGGTAAAAAAGAAGAATGGTAAATGGCGTATGTGCATTGACTTCACAGACCTCAATCGAGCTTGCCCAAGAGACTTGTATCCGGTTCCCCGGATAGATCAGTTAGTAGACTCTACCTCTGGGAACAAGCTACTCTTCTTCATGGATGCCTTCTCCGGGTACAATCAGATCCAGGTGGATCCAAAAGATCAAGAGCATACCACTTTTGTCACTGATAGAGGTTTACACTGCTACAAGGTGATGCCCTTTGGCTTGAAAAATGCTGGGGCTACTTATCAAAGGTTAGTCAATAAGGCATTTGCTGATCAAATTGGAAGAAATATGGAGGTTTACATTAACGATATGATGGTGAAAAGCGTGGATGAGCAGTTGCACTTGTCCGACCTCCAAGAGACTTTTGCCAACTTGGCCAAAGTGAATTTAAAATTAAACCCTGAAAAGTGTGTGTTCGGAGTGCAGTCCGGGAAGTTCTTAGGGTATATCATAAGTGAGCATGGAATACAACCCGACCCGGACCAACTCGATGCTTTGTTCCAAATGGAGCCTCCTCGAAACATTAAAGAAGTACAACGATTAACGGGGAGGTTGGCAGCTTTGAACAGATTTATCTCCAGGTCTTCGGACAGATGTGCTCCATTCTTTCAAACCCTGAAGGGTGCAAAGGGGTTTGAATGGACACCACAGTGTGACGAGGCATTCAATGAAATCAAGAAGCATCTGTCCTCTCCCAAGACTTTGTTTAAACCAGTCGATGGGGAGACTCTTTTTGTATATCTGGTTGTTTCAAGTTGTGCCATCAGTGCTGTGTTAGTAAGGGAGGTTGATGGATATCCTCACCCAGTGTACTACATCAGCAAAAGCCTGATTGATGCTGAGAGACATTACTTGAAACTCGAAAAACTAGCATTGGCGTTGGTGATAGCTGCAAGAAAAATGAGGCCCTACTTCCAGGCTCATCCTATCGTTGTCCGGACCTCTTTCCCTTTAAAGAATGTCCTTCAAAAAGCAAACATTTCGAGCAGAATGACAAAGTGGTCAGTAGAGTTGGGGGACTTCGACATAGACTTCGCTCCCCGGACAGCAGTAAAAGCTCAAGCTGTGGCTGACTTTCTAGTTGAGTTCCATTCTGACAGGGATTCAGAACAACCTGCTGATTCAAAAGACAAAAAAGTGTGGATTGTCCGAACAGACGGAGGATCCAGTACCATGGGATCTGGGGCAGGAATATGTCTCACTTCCCCCTACGGGGACAACATGTTCCAAGCTATTTGTTTTGCTTTCAGGGCATCCAATAATGAGTCCGAATACGAGGCAACTATAGCTGGGTTGAAATTGGCCTACATTTGTGGAGCTAAAAGGGTCAAGCTATTAAGTGATTCCCAGTTGCTAGTCCACCATGCCTTGGGCCTATCAGAAGCTAGAAAAGAACAATTGGTCAAGTATTTACTCCTCCTGAAAAACGAGGCGTTGAAATTTAAAGCTGTTGTCTATGAGCACATCCCCCGGGCAGAGAATGAGCTAGCAGACTCATTGGCAACGATAGCATATACGGAGTCCTACCCATGGATCCATGTGCTCGAAAGCCCTTCTATTCAACTCGATAAAGGTGAAAAAGAGGAAGTCTTTGAAATACAAGTAAATCAGCCTCAAGATTGGAGGTCTCCTCTTGTGCAATATCTGTCCGATGGTATCGTACCCTTGAATAAATCACAAGCCAGAACATTGAAGCACATGGCTCGTGGTTTCCTTATGTTAAGAGAAGTATTATACAAAAAATCCTATAGCAAACCTCTCCTACGCTGTTTAGGGGATCATGAGTCACAAATAGTTCTCTCCGAATTGCATGATGGTGAGGGATCAGCCCATTGTGGATTTAGAGCTTTAACAAGAAGGGTGCTACTCTCCGGATACTATTGGCCATCAATTATGAAAGATGCTAAGGAGCATGGTACGAAGGTGTGACCCATGCCAGAGGTACAGCAATGAAATTCATGTACCGACCATTCCTTTGGAGTCGATCTCTGAGCCCATCCCTTTTGCTCGATGGGGATTGGACTTAGTTGGGCCTCTCCCCGTGGCGTCCGGAGGGCGTAAAACTATAATTGTGGCCATTGACTACTTCTCAAAGTGGGTAGAAGCAGCTCCCTTGGCAGGGAAAACATCAAAAGCTGTTATAAAATTCATTCTATCCAACATATGTTGCAGATTTGGTGTCCCCCAGAATATAACAACAGACAATGGGCCACAGTTTGATAATAGAGAGATGGAGAGCTTCTGTGCCTCAAGAGGTATTCAGCACTGCTTTTCTTCACCTTTCCACCCTCAAGCCAATGGGAAAGTTGAAGTGGCTAATAGAACGATACTGTCCGGTTTAAAGAAAAACTTAGAAGGGGCTGCTGGGAAGTGGCCTAGTTATCTACAAGAAGTCTTGTGGGCCTACCGAACAACACCTGGGGCTGCAACACAAGAATCCCCTTTTGCCTTAGTCTATGGAATGGATGCAGTAGCTCCGATAGAAAAGACACTCCCCTCCTTTCGTGTTCATAACTTCTCCGGACAGGCTAATGAGATGACAATTAGAAATCAGCTTGATTTGATCGAAGAAAGACGGGTAAAAGCTCATCTTAGAATGGTACACTATCAGGGCTTGATGAGAAGCCGGTTTGCTTCTAAAGTTAAAAGAAGGGACTTTCAACCAGGAGATAAAGTATTGAGGAAAGTTTTCTTGCATACCAAGGAAAAGCTCTTCGGAAAGCTGGCCCCAACTTGGGAGGGTCCATATACTGTGGTTGAAAGAATCAAGCCTGGGACATACTGGTTGGAAGACAAAGATGGCAGGGTTTTAACTCACCCTTGGAATATTGAACACCTACGAATGTACTTGGAATAAAACTTGTGTAAATATTTACTTGTTTAAACATCCATGTAAATATTTGGGGGCATACCTTCCCCTCTTCGGTGGCACGGAGAGCTTTCAATAAAACTTTATGCCTTCTTCAATAATTTTCTAAGTTTTTGCAAAATTCTGTTGCTTGTCATACTACCCGGACTGAAGGGTCTAAGGGCTACTTAAATTCTAGCCAGAGAAACTAAACACTCTCACAATACAATAACTCAAAGCTACTTAAATTCTAGCTGTCTAAAGTCAGACAAGTAATAAAAGAAGAAGATGGTTGAGTAAAATAAAAGCATTCATTCAACAACTTAAAGTTGCCTTGGCCTTCCAAGGACTTTTTGAACAAGTTTGGGCACAGTACAAAAATCTATCCGAATAATACGGACACCATCACAAAAAAAAGTGCCTTGGCCTTCCAAGGACTTTAGTTCAAACAAAAGATAAACAAAACAAATTATAAATTAAGGTTGAGCCTTTGAAGATGGCTCACCCTCATCGGTTTTCTTGCCCTTGATGTCGCTCTTCTCCTCGACTATCTTCTTACCCTTGGGATCAATCTCTTCCTCACCTGGGCTCTCTCCGGTTTCCTCTTCTTCACCAGACGAGGACTCACCGGAGTACCCCTCATCAACCATGGTTCAGTATGGGAGATCATCGTCATCCACGTAGCGCCATAAGTCCCCTAGTCTCCTCTTCGGGAATTTCTCGTGAAACAGGAGGACCATGTCAGACTTCACTTTTTCAATCATTAATTCTTCACTCTGTATCATCTCCCTGGCATAAGCATTAATCTTGGCTTTGATTGTGGCCTCTTGATCCTTCACCAAAGCAGCTTTCTCTTCAACAGCCTGATTCACTGCATTCTCTAAAGCAAGTTTGTCAGTGGTCAGATTGGTGACAAGCTTCTCCTTTACTGCAGTCTCTCCTCTTGAGGCTGTCAGGTCTTTCTCCAGTCCGGACAACGTAGCCCGGAGATCTTTTACGGTCTCTTCTAAGGAAGCAGCTTTTGTATTACTTTCATCTTGATTCTTCTTTAGCTGATCATTTGCCTCCTTGAGCAAATCAACCTTATTGGCAGCAACCCGGAGGTCTTCGGACAGTTTTTCCTTCTCCGATTTGAGCTCTTTGATGGTGTCCGCCTGACTCCGTACTTGCCTTTCCAGGGTAAGTATTGGTTGCACGTTGCTAAGGATAGAATGGGCTATAACATCCCTCTCACTGGAGACCATAAAAGTTTTACCGTTGAAATTAACTGTGTTAGAGCTGCTTGGAGGGACATAGGGCCCTGCAAACTCGTCTCTGGACAGCCCAAGAAAATATTCACCAAGTCCACCCAGACCGGTGATGTCCATTTCATCTAAGTTGAGCTCCCCCCTCTCAACTTCATCTGTAGTAAACTCTCTTTGAATCTCTCCATGCAAGTCCCTTGGGATCTCTTCAGCCAAGGTTGGGTCAGTAGGAAAAGAGGGCTCCGGGTCCCGGAGAGCAACTTCATCTCCTTGGGAAGACTTCTTCTTCTTGGCCTCCCTGTCAGCGCTCTCACTTGTTTGCTTGCGAGTCCTCTTAGAGGCCCTTGTAGGCTTAGGGAGGTTCACTTCCTGCTTCTCGCTCTCCTGTTCCACCACCTGTAGAAGGGCTGCATCAATCTGAGTCTGTGCCAGTCCTTCTGTATCTGTTGGGGCCTCCTTCTCATCGTCACCTGCTGCCCTCTTGCCTTTCTTCTTCTTGCCCTTCATTTTACTTGGGGCTTTGGCCCGGGCAGGAAGGAAGAGAGTCCCATCTAGTTCGTGAGACCTTCTCAGCACGATGTCTTCATCAGGTTGGGTGGAGAACTCCTCCCAAGTTAGGTCTCTTCGACCTGTGGTGTTCCACAGGTGAGACCTTGCTAAGTTCCCAACAGTGAAGGCTTTATGGAACCGATTCTCCCAGTTCTCTGCAGCCCAAGCGTTAATTTTTCCACAGGTAGTCTGTCCGGTCTTTAGGTAGTCCCCGAAATCCTTTGGCAGCTCTGTTAAAACGAAAAGAAACTAATTAGCATAAACTTGAAGAAAAGAGAGATTCGAACAGAAGCTTAAAGTAAAAACTTACGGTCACTCCTCCATCTGCTGCGAAGAAGGCTAGGATTCTCCTTGGTTTTGATTTTCTTGCCATTCTCCCATGAGCCACTGACAAATAAGAATTGGCTCCTCCATTTGCTCTCCGACTCCAGGAGATCATCGACAGCTTTAAGATCGTTCCCCATGTTGAAATGGTAGAAGGGGAACTGATGGTGTTTGCACAAGTTGGCCATAGCTGCAAACTCTTCCATAGGAAGAGGGATTCCAGATAACCTAGACGCCATAATACATGACATCAAGGTGAACCAGCCATTGGGGCTTAGCTGTGATGGGCAGAGTTTGACTAGATGAAAATAGCGCACTATCTCCGGGTCCAGTGGGAACCTGAGTCCCCAGTTGAATAGCTCCGTGAAGAAGACTATCTCATTCCTTTTGCAATCCATCGGGGTCTCTGGATCGATGGGAATCCTTATTTTTACGTTCTCAGGGATTCCCCACTTCGTGCGCAATCTGCCCAGATTCGAAGTATGGATGAACGCGTACTTGGGTTTCAACAAAGCCAAAAGATACTTGAACTCCACCTTATGAAAGCATGGCCCCACTCTCCCTTCAAGGCTCTCCGGCAGGTCCGGATGCCTCAGATACAAGTCCTCTTTGCCCTTCTTGGCAACAACGATAGCAGTTTCAGCCTGTCCGGAGGACTCGGACTCAAATCTAACCTCCTCAGTGGAGTCCTCCATCCTCTCCTCCATAATCGTTGGGGGAGCTTCAGTAGAAATAGTCCGGGGAGGATTGAGGCTTGGCAGAGCTGATCCTCCGGACTGTTGGCTGTCCGAATTTACTTGACTTCTTACCTCAATTTGAGTTTCTGAGGTAGAAGATTCCTTGGGGGGTAGCGGGCTGCTGGTTTCTATTCCTGACGGTCTCTCCCGGGGAGCCCTTATAGTTGCCCCAGACCCTGATTCACTATTTTTTGCCCCCGATTTCGAGGGTGTGTTTTTAGAAGGAAGTCCTTTAACCAACCTACTTGGCCTTTTCATGATTAATTTGTCTGGGGAGTGGTCATAATCAGACCCCATAGCAATAAAAGAGGATTGTTTCCTAACACTTGTGGCAGTGACCCCCGGTTCAACAATAGGGATCGACTCTTGAACTGAAGAGCCAGATACTATGGGGGAGAGTGTTGATTGAAAGAGTTTTTTAGGTTTTGTACCTTTAGAAGAAGATGAACCTCTGTCAGATTCTTCGATTGAAGGGGCTGATTTCTCAACAGGCGACGCTGGAAGCCCTGCTGCAAGTCTTTTTTCCTTTTCAACTCTTTGAGCTTTCTCCAATTCTGAAAGGTTAAGCCAGCCGCCCTTGATCAGTGCTGTTCTTGCTGTGAACATAAAACAACTAAGGAAATTTTGAAGTTTTAGAGAGATAAAGCTTTGGGTAAAATGGCAGAGTAAAGTTTGAAAGAGATAATGAGACAGTGAAAAGTGAATAGAATTTATAGTAAATGTGAAAAATGGAGTTGATTCCTAGGAGAATCCGAAAAGTTGGGCAATGATTAAAAGACGGCGCTGATGTCATTAATGACATTTTAAAGAGGTAACTTGTTCGAGAAAGTGGTGCGAATTTCAAGGTGAAAAAACGGCTAAAGTGACCAACCAGAGAGTGACACGTGTCCCATTAACTCTGACAAGAACCGTTTGGAATTCGTAACGTTTGGTCTGTCCGGGTCTGTCCTCAACTCTCTTCGAATTGAAAAACCACTTCCTAAATCGGACTGTTTTTTCAGATCTTTGACAAGGACACTTGTTCAAATACCTAAAAAAGGGGCTCCTGATGAGTCCGAATTCGAAGTGCTCCCCGGAAGGGCAGCCCAATGTAAATCTCTCCGTAAACCGGACAGGATATTTAAACCGGACAGGTGACTTCGAACACTGTGAGCCTAAGGCTGTTCGAACTATGACAAAAGTACTAAAAAACCTAAACACTTCTTGACTAAGCTACCTGTCCTCCTGTTTGGAACTCATGGGTCTTTAAACATGACCCGGATCCATTAAACTTGACCCGAAAGCCCATAAGGGCCCAAATTTCATACTATAAATACCCAACCACCAGCATTAACTATGGGTAAGAAAAATTAACTGCTGCCAAGCTGCTTAATTCTCTCTCCACATTAAAAACACTTTGAAACACCCTTAAACACCCTCACACCACCGTGAAACACCCTCATACCGCCTTAAAACTCCATTTGAAATTACCAGCCTACCATCAGGCTACTTTTATCCTCACCACCAACAGCACTAGATGGCTTCAAACCTTTAATAGCAATAAGAACGTCATCCTAAGTAGGAAAAGAAAGTAAAAATTCATTGGCAGAATCAGAAACCAACTTAGGAATGTTGTTAAGGATATTGGAGTTGTCATTATCACCAAAATTAGAAATAAGAGTAGAAGTGAACATATCTTTGTAGTATTGCTTCACTGATGCATTCATTAGAGCTTCATCAGATGTCCATTCATCATCAATTTTAATACTTGCAATTTTGTTTCTCCTTCTTTTCTTATAAACAAAATTTTGATAAATTTTAGTGTTTCTGTCTCCGTCACTAATATAGTCTGCAAAGGTTTTTTGTTGCGAGAAACTTTCCTCCATGGAAAGAGCAAGAAGGTTATCAGCAGTAGCTTTGGAGAGGGCAATCTTATCCTCATTACACTTGCTGGCAAGAAACTTATCCTCCAATAGGATAACCTTAGCTTCAGTGTCTTTGACTTTGTCAAAGATATTACCAAAGGTATGTCTATTCCACTCCTTAAGATCTCTTTTGAGTCTTTGAAGCTTGTACCACAAAACATTAAGGGGATTTCCCTGCATAATTCTCTGCCATCTTTCCTCAACAACCTTAATAAATGTGGGATCTTTGGTCCACATATTAAGGAATTTAAAACTGCTTTTAATTCTTCTGTTATTGTTGTTAAAGCAGACTTTTAAAGGGTAGTGGTCAGAGCAGGTACGAGTCAAATGACAGACATCAGTGAAATTGAATGTATTGGCCCAGTCTTGATTAACAAATACCCAGTCAAGCCTCATGCCTTTAAGATTTTTCATCCAGGTATATTTAGTACCAATAAACTTAATGTCTTCAAGATTACAAACTTCAATCATTTCATTGAAGTCTTCAACACTTTGCTGACAATAACTAGTGCAGTTGACTTGATAAGTAATAGATCAAGAGGTATTGAAGTCACCAAGGACTATCCAATCCTTCACATTTGTGGAAATATTCTTCAAAGTGTTCCAAAGGTCAAGCCTTCTGATCCTTTGGTATTTAGCGTAAACAGAGGTAACATAGATAGTCTTGTCAGCATTAGTTATAAAGACTTTCATATGAACTAATTGAATGTGATCCAGAATCAAAGAGACTTGAGTACCATCCTACAAAAAAATCCATAGTGTGTTAGAAGAACTAGCATAAGAATTACTGAATTTCAAATAGGAAGCAATATTATTAATTTTGATAGGTATAATGAAAGGCTCTTGAATTAACAAGAGTTTGATACTATGGCTCAGAACAATAGACTTCAATCTTATTTGGGACGACTTGTTGCCTATTCCCCTTATGTTCCATGATAGGATGTTAATTATTGGAATCCTTGTTAGTAGTGTCATTGGTCTTCACAAAAAGTAAAGACTTAGTAGCCTTAGAAGTCTTCTTTTTCCTACTTCTTGCTTCCTTTAATTTATGGTTTAGGATCTTTTGAAAACTACTACTTGTTTCTCTAGCTTTTAACACTGGAGTTTCTGGTAGACTTCCAATGTTATTCGGGTCAGGTGTGTTGTATCATGTTCTAGTTCTAGACTGATCAGGGGAGACTTGAGTGTTAGCACATTCGAGTTCCTTTATAGCATCGATCATATCTTCAGAAGTATTATCAATAAGAGAATCAGTTTGGGGCTCATTACTATGAGCCGATCTAATTATAGATTTGATTTTCAGTTTCTGCTTACTGATAGTAATATCTTTTGATGTGTCTATGACAGTATGTTGGCTGTTTTCATGCTTAGACTTCTCAGTGCCTTCTATTCTTTCAGAATCTTTAATGACATAAGTTTTCTTGAATCTTTTTATTTGATTTCTTTTTGCATTTTCCCAAATTGTGTCCTATATGATTGCAAAAGTTGCAGTATTCTGGTAGATTTTTGTATGCTATTTTCACCCAACAACCATCGTTAGGACCGAAGCCTATCCACATTTGATTCTGTAGTTGACTAGATACATCCAACTCAACCCAACCATATATAGCATTGAATATGGCCTTGTTTTGAGGTGGTATCCAAGTCTTTATAGTGTCTCATATTGTGTTAAACAATATTTCTGCCATAGACTGATTGTAGAGAAACTAAGGTATCTTAGAGATTCTGGTCCACACTAGGGTAACTGGACTTTCAATCTTTGGGTTAAAGTTCGGGGACCACTTTAACACCCTCATGATTGTGTTACCTATAGTCCAGGCCGTCTTGCTCCATAGGTTGCCGTAATCAACCTTTAAATCAAATTCAAGAAGAATATGATGAGGGTCTCTAATAGAGAAACAGACTTTGCGTTTAAATTTTCTTTCAACCATGAAATTGTCCAAAAGACTCTTTTTTGGAATGCCTTTAGAAAACTTTCCAATAAAAGTGAATTTGGTCAAGTTTAATAAGTTATCTTTAACTTCTTTTTGAAAATGTAGAGATATATGATCTTTCTTGTAAGATACTGAGTCTGGCACAACTTTATTAACTTCCTTGATGCTGTTCTGGAAAAAGTCTGTATACTTTTTAATACCTTATGGGTTATTTTCATGTTGTACAGGATCTTCCATATCAAGAAGAAATACACCCGAAACAACCCCAAGAAACTGAAAAGCCAATCACGAGAGATGATTGAAACGACGATGACTCAAGCTGAAGAAACCACACTAGAGGAGAAGACACAAAGGACTGAGGAGGGAGAAGAAATTCACTCATGAATGCTTTCGAGTGAAAGCATTCGTGGAGCAATTCTTGAATATTTTTTCTGTTTCAAAATAATAATTAAGGGTAATGGGACAAGATGTGTTTAATTTCTAGCCATTATCACGCCATTTGTTGTGTTTAAGCAAAATGATATTTTCTTCATATTCCGGCGCATACCATGTCTATTATACCCGATTAAGTTTAATGAGAAGTGTTTCTAATTTGATTATTTATACCGCATCTCCTAATTGAAGATACTATATAATATATAAAATAATAATTAAGGGTAATGGGACAAGATGAGTGCATATATAGCTAAACTGGTAACCCATCACGTCTATAATTTTTTTCAAACTCATCGGGTTCACATATCCATCGGATAATAAATTTTTTATTTTTCATATACGAACTCGTCGAGGTTGGATAACCACCCGTGAGTACCTTATACTAGTTTAAAAAATAATAATATTAAATACAATCACTCAATTGTTTTTTAAAATTTAGTAACAAATATATAACACATATTTATTATTTAAAATTATGTATTTATTTAGTTTTTTAAGTGAATATATTTATTATTATATGTATTTGTAACATTATTAGTTTTAAATATATTTCATTTATATGGTTAGATTTATTAAATATAAATAATTTAATATTACTCTAAATGTAATCAAATATGAATAAAAAACTCTCAAACATAAAAAAAATCAAAAACTAATTCAATCACATTATAATATATTATAGATGTTAATTATATCTTACAAATTAACTATCAATATTAGAGTAGCAAATTTTCGGCGGGTCAGGTTCAGGTTGGGTATCCGTCATGAAATTTTTAGAACCCATAAACTATCCCAACATGTATTATATTTTAACCCATCAGACCGGGTATTATATTTTAAAACCCACGATCCATCCCACTTAAAATATAAAATTTGGGTATCTTAACCCATAAGACCGACTCAGATCGGGTATCCGCAGGTTCGTAAAAAATTGTCATCCCTAGTATTAATACATCTCAACTAATGTAATACTTTTTGGAAATGTACTAAAAACAAAACTGTGCGGATCTTATAGCAAAAAACGTAACATCATATTAATTGAATCATACTTTTATATATATATATATATATTCTTAACAACTTAAAAACTTAAAGCACTTAAAAAACATACAAACAAAATGCAAATTCTAAAAATAATTCACTGATAACCTATAATTTAATTGTACAGAAAAAAACTAAATACATTTAAATAAGTGGACATGAACACATAACTTTAAAAAACAAGCAAAAAATAATCCAAAGATATTACATATTTATAGAAATATTTCATTTTTGTTTTTCAACATCATCACTCATATCTTTCACTCTCTTCCTCGCAAAATTATCGGGATACATTAAGCAACTAATTGCATTCTTTATATCATCAATCCTAACTATCTCGTTATTTTATTTTATATAATGCAATATCAAAATATCACCTCCACCGCTAGTCCATCTTTTCACCATTCTACTAACGTTAATGTTAAAATGTAGTTTTCTGTATAAGCGATGTGCCAAAAAAGATATATCATTCTATGAACTCTCTAAGATTGAATTCCATACACAGGAGAGATAAATCCTATGTTTTTTTTGAACTCATGATTTTAAAATGTGAGGTACAATTGCATATCATTTTTTTTCATTTAGGCTATTTATAAATCCCCATGCCACACATCATCATCTGATGTGTTTCATAAAAATTATAACAAAAGTAATTAGATTAAAATAAAAATAAACGTAAAAAAATTAATTGTTTGGTGTAAGTAAAAAAATGACTAGAACAGATGTGTTGTCGAGACTCAGGAACTACATAATCTTCAAGAGGTTGGATCTCAGCCAAAGAATTAGGTACAAATACATTTGTTTAAGGCTATCAGAGAAGCTCTGCTAATCTATCTACTTCTAAAATTGAAGGTGCATAATTATTACCTATTGGATAAAAAATGTATGAACTTATATTTCTGAGACTCTGAAGATACCTACTTGTTTATAAAATAAATTGATTGAGTTATATATTGAATAATATGAAATTGATAAATTAATCTCAACCATTTATTAAATACCGTTAGTCTGAAGCATGGTTGAGGAATGAGCAAAATAGTAAAAGGTAGTGCCATTACCTGACCAGAGTAAAATCGTACATGTGATAATGCTACAATGTTGATTTATCTGATTGTTTGACTGTTTGTGAAAGCAAGATGTAAGGTTCTATTGTGAGCCTTAGGTTTTAAATCATTAATCATTGGTTCTATATGATAAGGAAGAATAAAAGACAAGGAGAAAAGTGTAAAGAAGAAACTTGACTAGAGAAAATAGCAAAGGAAAAGTATGATAAGAAGAAAATGTATAGAAATAAGTGTATAAGGGCTGAATTGTATTAATTATAAAGAGGTAGTCAAAATAGGAGGAAAGCAAAATGTAGGGACCAAAAGATGTAATTAGTCCAAGTTAAAGCGTGTGGGGTCTGCAATTGTACTATAAAAGGACCACATACGCTTCACAAATCCCGGGATGAATAGTACGAGACTTTCTCTCTCTACATTACTTAGCAATCTAGACTTTCTCTCTCTAAATCTAACACTGAAATATTTCTGTATCGCAAAAACCTCTATCAACAATCTTCGTATCACGAAATCACCCCTGGACCATCTTTGAACTCTTCAGTGACGCCGTCTGTGGGAAATATGTCAGACAACGTCAGGAGAAGATGAAGAGTTTTCTGACACGAATGTCAGAAGAATTGGTAACGTTTCCCAAAGAGTTATGCTGACACAGATGCTCGTTAAGTGACGTCATGAGCACGATCAATCCTGGCACCCCTTTTTATCGCCTCAGTATGAAATCATTCGGGGGCTGCTTTATCCAAAGTGGTGCAAGGATTGGGGGGCTACTCGGATAATAGGAGCAATTCGAGGGGAGACTTTTCGAAGAGTTGATTTATGGCCTCAGTGGTTCGAGGAAGCTTTGTGGAAATGGCCTCAGTGGTTCGAGGAAGCTTTGTGGAACAGTCGAAGAAAAAATTCGAAGAGTTGATTTTGGCCTCCATAATTTGAGGAGCGATTGTTGGAATTCGAAGAGTGATTTTGTCGAAGAAAAAATTCGAAGAGTTGATTTTGGCCTCCATAATTCGAGGAGCGATTGTTGGAATTCGAAGAGTGATTTTGTCCCCGATGGTTCGAGGAGCTATTTATGAAATTCGGAGAGGAAATGGGTTTTGCCTGTCAGGAGAATTATTCAGTCCTAGTAAAATAATTTTTACTAAGACTGGGGGGCTACTGATAAGGAAAAATAAAAGACAAGGAGAAAAGTGTAAAGAAGAAACTTGACAGGAGAAAATAGCAAAGGAAAAGTATGATAAGAGGAAAATATATAGAAATAAGTGTATAAGGGCTGAATTGTATTAATTATAAAGAGGTAGTCAAAATAGGAGGAAAGCAAAATGTAGGGACCAAAATATGTAATTAGTCCAAGTTAAAGCGTGTGGGGTCCGCAATTGTACTATAAAAGGACCACACACGCTTCACAAATCCCGAGATGAATAGTACGAGACTTTCTCTCTCTCTCTCTATATTACTTAGCAATCTAGACTTTCTCTCTCTAAATCTAACACTGAAATATTTATGTATCGCAAAAACCTCTATCAACAATCTTCGTATCACGAAATCACCCCTGGACCATCTTTGAACTCTTCACTATATATATCGAAAAAGTGGAGTCTCCTGATACTAGTCAAGCCTCAGCTATTGCTAGAACTTGTAATATTGTGATTTTTCCCGAAAAATGGTGCGGTAAGCATGGAGAATTTGTAATAATAGTATAGTTTTGGTGTTAAATATAAATTAGAAGGACGAAGATCATTTCAGATATTGAGGTTAAAAATACAGGTCTCACTAGAAAATCAATAAAAGCCACAAAGATGAGTTACGTGCATTTTGACCTAAAACAATTCAATGAAGGAAATAATTTTGACCTCTAAAGAATTAAGGTTTGGGATTTCCTAGTAGAAAAAGGGTTGTCTTCTGCCATTGATGAGAGATCTACAGAAGAGATTGATGTCGAGGTGTTGTCCAAAGGTCATATTAGTCTACTATTGAGTTTGGATGACGAGATACTTCAAAACTTTTTTGAAAATTCTATGACTTTAGAGATATGTAACAAGCTGGAAACTATTTACATGACAAAGTCCTTGACCAACATATTGTATCTCAAGAAACATCTATACATGTTGATAATGGATGGCACCACGATGATCTGAAGATACTTTGATAATTTTAATAAAATTATTCTTCTTAAGTTCTCTGTCAAAGGTGTATGCAAACTTTGTTGAGACCATGTTCTGTTAAAACGATTCTATTACAATGGCCGAAGTTAAGAGTGCTTTTAACTCAAAGGATATTTAAAACAAAACAAATGACTCTGAAAGTCTCGAACTAAGTGTGAATGATAGGTCTTGAAAATAATATTCAAATAAGAAAAGCGGAAACTATTTTTTCATATCAAGGAGATTTGTGAATGATTAGAAAATAAATCTTGGTTGTATAAGAATGAAGATCATATCAGTAGGAACCACCCTAAGTAAAGTAAATGTAATAGTCTTCTGAATCATGAAGTTGGAGATGTTGCAATGGTATTAGATGATTATTAATACATTGTATAGAGAAATATATAACCAAGCTTTAATATTTAAGATTAGAGCATGTGAGTGAGAAATTCCTTATTAGGCTTCACAAACAAAGGTTTTTAGATGCTGACACAATTCATAAGTTGACCTTTTGTGAAAAATGCGTGCTAAGTTCTTTCCTAGGGACCATATCACTAAATATTTTCTTGAATATATTTATTCAAACCTTTGGGGTCTTGCACAGACACCCACCATGGCTGGTACAAGGTACTTCATTTTTTATTGATGTTTATACCGAAAAAAATATATGTTATACTTTTGAAGACCAATGATGAAACATTTCATTGTTTTAGATAATAGAAGAAGTCGATGAAGAATCAGACTAAGAAGATGCTGAAAAGTTAAGAGTTGATAATATATTAGAATATGTGAATGAGACATTCACTAGTTATTCCCCAACATAATGAACTTACTGAGAGGATGGACCAACCCTTGCTGGAAAATGTAAGATATACGCTTCTGAAAACTAGAATGGGTCAAAGGTTTCGAGAAGAAGCTATAACGATAATTGCATATAAAGTTAATGAGTGTCCCTCTATTGCGTTGAAGGTTTTTTGTCCTCAAGAAATATAGACTAGAAATAAACTCGTGTTTGAACATTTGAGAGTATTTAGATATGTTTCCTACGCACATGTGATGTAAGATAAGCTTCAACCAAGAACACTAAAATATTTCTTCATTGGCTATCCAAAAGATTAAAGGTTATAAGTTATGGTTCTTGGAATCTAAATGTCATAAAGCTTTTATTAGCTGAGATATAGGTTTCAATGAGGATGTCATGCCATTGATGAAGGTGATGGAGAACAAATTTAGTACTATCAAATAGATAATTGGAGTTGATGATGAGTTTGAAAAAGAAAATGAAACCAAAGGTGTTTATGCTAAAGATCTATAAAAAATAATTTCATACTTGGTTTAGGTTCCTTTCATGCAAAATAAGTTCACCCATTACATGCGATTGATGATGGCCGAAAGATTCTTGTTTCAGAACCTTTAGATGTTCAGACTGAATAGATATTTGACGATCTTGATAGTTATCAGTTGGTGAGAGATAGAGCACGTACATTTATAAAGCTTACATAAAGGTAAGAATTTATTAATATAATAAGTAATGTCTTATATGTTGAAAACTAGGAAGATGTCCTTGAACCTGAAAGTTATCACGATGCTGAAAGTGATAAGGTAAAGTGGTTGAAGGCCATAAGGGAAAATATTAGTTTTCTTAAAGAATGGCACATGAATCCTTGTGAAGTAGCTAAATGATCTGAATATTATTGGTAGTAACTATATATTCTAAAAGAAGACAGGTATTTCCACAACTCAATTATCCAAACACAAAACTAGGTTGGTCGCTAAGGGATTTACGCAAAATTAGAATAGTGATTTCAATTATATATTTTCACCAGTTGTGAAACAAACTTCAATAAGGGTCATGCTCTCAATTATTGTTGGTTTGAACTTGATTTATATCAAATAGATGCTACCAATTTGTTTTAAAATGAGAATTGGAAAAAATCATCTACATGTGTTAACCTCAAAGGTTAGAAGAAGGTAAAACATGAGAAGTGTATTTGTTGAAGAGACCTCTATATGGGCCTGAACACTTGTCGAGATAGTACATAAAATATTTGACTCTTTTATGAGATTCATCAAGTATGTGAAAAAACCATTATGACAATTGTGTCTATTATAATATAAAAAAACATATAAAAAGATAAAATTCATGTTACTATTGTATGTGTATGATATCCTAATAGCTAGAAATGACAGAAAGAGAATTTAATGGAAGAAGACTCAGCGGAAAAGAGAGTTTGAGATGGATGATATAAAAATGGTTAGTTGGATACTTGATATTAAGATCAAGAGAAACATATTGAAAAGATATATAATCTTATCTCAAGAAGAATACATCTAGAAGGTTTTCAAGAAGTTTGGAATGTCCGAAGCCGAAGAGGTTAGAACTCCCATTGGTGCCCATTTCAAACTAAGTACCATTGAAACACCAACTGAAGTAATATATAATAATTTTATGCAAACAATATATTATGTGAATAAAATTTGAATAATTATATATATATATATATATAATGATATGTATGAGTCACATTATTTTTTATTTTGAGAAGATTTAGGTCAAATATCGAAAGCCTCACTAAAAGGCCCTCAAATGGCTCATGAGATACTTGAAGGGTTCAACTGAAGTTGGTTTATGTTATAATCAAAAGTATAAAGTTGATAAGATATTGAAAGTGTATGTTGACTCTAAATATGCAGGCTTCCCTGACATAACGAAGTGAACTTCAGGTTAATTGTTTATTGTGCTTGGTGTCTTGTTATCCATGAAATCCATATATATGGATGCGACTAAAAAATGAAGGAGGTCATATGACTGAAGGGATTTTTGAGTGAGATCACTGGTATATAACAATTTGTGACTCTATTTAATGTTAATATAATATTATTCATTTAATGAAGAATCTAAAGTTCCATGAGAGAACTAAACATGTAGATATCAAGTTGCACTTCTTTCGGGATGTGGTAAATCGAGATCAAGTGAAGGTACAAGTCATGATGCTCTGACCAAGGTATATCATTTTCAAACTTCAAGAAATGCATGAGAAATTTTCAAGTTTAGGATTGTGTCATTGATACGAGAGTCACTTTAAGCATACGTGGAGAATTTTAAGTGTAAGTTAAAAGTGACTGGAGAAGATGTACTGCAAAGACTTAACAAATAGACAACAAGAACTTAAGGACATGAGCTACTGAATCTCTAAGATGATAGAGCTTAGACAAATACTCAGTTGTGAGAAGTTTCCTGGAACCTAAGAAAGTAGCTTTGTCAAAGCTAATGATAGGTTACCGCTAGTTCCGATGGTGCATGATCATTATATTCTGGACCAAAAGTGAAGGGAATTATGTTTCTAAGAATTCTAAAGATACATGTTTGTTTAAAAAAAACGGATAATTCGATCTTGTCATACAAATTCAAGTTTAATTGTTGGTATAAGTGCGAAATGACAAAAATATTTAAATTAAGACTAAATAAAAACTCAAATATTACACGTAAGTAGATCTGTAAGTTATGATTCTCTGCCAAGTTATTACCGATTTCAAAGTTTAAGAAATGCATGAGACTTGTGCAAGTTTGGAAAACAAGTTGACTGGATGTCTCTAAATATTAGTTGGAGTATCAGGTAATGGATACGAGAGTCAATATAAACTTATGTGGAGAATTGTTAAGTGTAAGTAAAAAATGACTGGGACATATGTATTGTTGAGACTTATAAGGTTGCAGATGGACAACCTGGACGTAAGGCCATGAACTACTGAATATTTAAGAGGATGGAGCTCAACCTAAGACTTAGGTGTAAATAAGTTTGATGGAACCTAAAGAATTAGCTTTTGCCGAAGCTAATGATATGAAACTGATAGATCTGAAGGTGCATGATCATTACATATTGGACCAAGAATGAAGTGATTTATGTTGTTGAGAATTCTAAAGATACATATTTGTTTCTAGAAGAAACAGATTCACATCAATGTTGAAGAATCTGAAATAGATGAGTTCACATCAATCATTGATCGAGTAATAGTTTTTCCCAAGAATACTTTAGGAATGAGCATAATAGTACAATGTAGTGTCACTACCCGATGTAGAGTAGAGCCGTACAAGTGATGATGTTGTATTACTAGTTTGTATGATTGTTTGGCTACTTGTGAATATTTTTGGTAATATGCTATTGTGAGCCTTGTGATTCAACTCACTCATCATTGATCTTATATATAGTGAAAAGAGTATGAAATTTGTATGATGGAAAAAGCATTTGTGAGCACAAGGGTTGTTAAAGAAAAAAACAAGAGTTTTCCTAGTTTTGGAGAGAGGATGAAGGTATGAGATAAAAACTGAAATCAATAGTTTTTTTAAGCTTGAAACTATGTTTTGAGGAAATAGGGATGACAATGGGTCGGGATGGGTGCGGGTATAGCTAAACCCGTAACCCATCCCCTCTATGTTTTTCCAAACCCATACCTTAACCCGTACCCGTCGGGTAGTAATATTATTTTCCCACACCCAACCCGCCGGGTTCGGGTACCCATCCGCGGGTACCCAAGGAAGTTTTTTTTTATTTTAATTAAATTCATAACGATATCTTGAATTTGAATTTATACTCATTCCACAAGTCTTGTATAAAAAAAGAAAATATATTTCTTAAAAACAAATTAAGAAATTTAAATTTAATATTTACGTCGAAAAAATTATTTTTGAAAATATACAGTATGTTAATAAGGGAATATTTTGTTATCTATTCATAATTTATATATAATTTTGGTATATGTTAGTAAATATTTTTCTTTTAATTTGATTAGAAATATTATTACATCTTCTAGAATTTGATATTAATTCCAAAAATTAAAGGAAACATGTTTAAAAATATCAAATTTAAATATGTTAGTAAATATTTTTTAATTTAATTAATAATATTATTATTGGACATAAAAATGAAAATATTTTCAAAAGAGATGTTGAAAAATCAAATTTAATATTTAAATGTAGAATGATATTTGTCAAAATATACTATAATCATTATAAGTATCAAATATTTTGTTTAAATGTAGTATGATATTTTGTTTAATTAACAAATTTAGGAGTATATTTTTAAAACTATACTGTTTATTCTTAGTTTTGTAGAGAATTGTTTTTTGAAAAAATAGACTAAAAAATTAAATTAAATGTTTAAATGTAGAATAATACTTTTTCAAAATATATTATATATATTAAAAAATAATAAATTATTTTTAGCATTACATAATACAAATACTAATATCAGTAATTTTATTTTAAAGTTTGTTAAATAATATAAGATAGTTTATTTTTTTATATAATATTAATTTAGCGGGTACCCATCGGGTATTACCCAATGGGTCGGGTTCGGGTTGGGTACCCGTGAGAAATTTCTTAAACCCATAACCCATCCCAAACCCGGCGGGTAGTAAATTTTCAAACCCACGACCTATCCGTGGAAAAGTTTTTAAACCCATAACCCATCCCATCGGGTCGGCTCGAGTCGGGTACCCGCGGGTTTGGGAAAAATTGCCATCCCTATGAGGAATTCTATATTTAATAAAAGAGTAGTTGTGTTTGAGAGAGTTTCATTGTAACAATTTTTTATATATAATAAATCAATGTTCATTTCTCGTAAATGTAAGATTTCTTCACAAGCTGAACTGCATAAAATCTATTTTTCCGTGCTTGATTTACATACATATTTTTCTTGATAACTTTGTTTTTTGAAAAAATAAATAAATAACGAAAGCTATACTTCATTCTAGTAACTTATAGGTACTCGGTTCATGTCTCGGCTGACAGTAATAAGTCTCAGACATCGTTAGAATTTGTAATATTTGATTTTTTCTAACAATAACCTATGATCATCGACTATCTCAACCGATTAACATATTATTTCAACTTTGGCCTCAAATAACCCTATGATTCCCTCCATATGTTGTATAAGTTTAGATTTATATGATAATTATACAAAATGGTTACTCAAATTCAAAATCGCGAGATCTTCTAATACAACTTTTACATGCCTTCTTGGTTTGGATCATCAAGTCATTACAAGCCTGGACACCTACCCTTTGAAGTTTTTTCACCTTAATAAAAAAACATAAGTAATATTTAGAAACTAATTTAGGTCATTAAATAAATTCCAGAATTAAGTTCAAGACAAAACAAATAGTTAAATATTAGAAAAAAATATTGAAAAAATAATAAATGTAAATAAAATTACTCAATAATAAAGTGTTGTGTGACATATCGAAACAAAAACTAAAATCCAGCTTAATTCATTGACATAATGAGAAAACAAAATCAAAAATTTGCTCATACTAATAACTCACAAACCTAATTGGAAAACTTTGAGAATGGAAAACTTTGAGAACTATATATATGTGCTAAAAAACAATGATAAATCCAACGATACATAATTTTATCTGGTCATACCCATTCAATTTTAATTGTCTGTATAATGACAAACATATTTAGATTAATACTAAATAACAACTCAAATATTACACATAAATATATCCATACCGAATAGTAATTAGAAAACACACATATATATACTAAACAATAACTTATACATTGTAGACAACTAGTTTTGTAAGATATACTTGTGAAAACATAGATCAATACTATTAATCAATTAAAACATTGCACATAACTTGGTAAGTAACAGAAAAAATACAAATCTCAAGTGATACATCGTTTATTAGATATCTTACTGTAAGTGGATTGACTAGTCGATCAATGTAATCAAAATATTTTATCGAACAAGTCGAAAAGTGCTGAGCGTACACTTGTTAGTATATATTGCGATTAGCGAGCAAGGTCAAGCGTTCAACTTAGGATTTTTATAATTTTGAATTATATTGTTGTATTGATATATCATTTTAAATTGATTTTTAAAAAAATTGGTCACTTTTACCAAATTGAATTCATAGCCGCTTTTTTTGGACATAAAAAACTATTTTTACAGTTTCAGACATTTTAGTTGAATTGAAATACATGGTTCTGGTTGAAAAATCAAATGTGGATTCTCTTGTTCATAAGATTTCTTTTATGATTCTATCTAGATTGATATTTTGGAGAAACACTAAAATTATTTCCACTAAACTTATTTAACAAGGATTCATAGATTATCTTGCAAATCAAACACAAATCCTCATAAAAACTGAAATTATATATTTATGAATATTGAGATGTCGGGTGGAGAATTAACAAAAGAAATGACATGTAAGTTTTCTAAATTAGACAAGTTTGAAGGCGTGATTTCAGAATGTGGTAAATAAATATGCATTTTTTATTGACCACCTGAAGGTTGTTTATGTCCTTAGTATTCATTGTCCAAAGATCATTGAGAATGAAATGTTAGAGAAAACAAAAAGGCACAAGAAATGGAAGAATGATGATTACATATGCAATGTGCACATTTTAAACCGTATGTTTGATACTTTATTCGATGTAAAACAAAATGTCGAATCCGCAAAAGAGTTTTGGAATTATCTTGAATCTAAGTATATGGACGAATATGCTTCAAGCATGAAGTTCATGGTTAATTATTTTATCAGTTACAAAAAATGGTAACAATTTTGGTCTAAGTGGATCTAAAGATCCAAAAAAGCAACAATGTGAGATTTTAGTTCAGAATTACAGTTCTAGTCAAAATTACGTGTCACTAATATTTGAAGCATTTAATGTGCATGATGATAATGTTGCATGGTTTATTGATTCGGGAGCAACAAGTCATGTATGTATATATTTTTGATGGTTCAATGGTTTTTGACCAACTGAAGATGGATCTACATTGATAATGGAAAATGTTACAACCGACACAATGAAAAGACTAGGAAATGTTAAACTAATATTTACTTATGGAAAATATACATTATTAAATATGTATTGTATGTTCACAGGATTCATAATAATCTATTATCAAGTGTTGTCTTTATCAATTGTAGTTTCAAACAAGTGCATAAAATTGGTAAGTATATATTGTCAATCCATAGTGTATTTGTAGGCTTTGGATATTTATGTAATGGTATTTTTATGTTAAATGTTAATGTTTATTTCAAAATGAATATGTTACCATGACTTTTACTAGTACTTGCAGAATTTTAAATAAAACAGTTTTATAACATGATAAACTAGGACATGTGCATTATAAAAGATTAAAAAAGCTACAAAAATGAGTCTTATATCTATTGTTGATGTAAATAATGAGAAATAAGAAGACATATGACATATGCCAAAGAAAATCTTTTAATAATGTTAACAAAGTTTCCAAAATATTGGACATATGACATAATGATTTATGTGATTTCCATGCTACACCTTTGTTATGAAATAAAAAGTATGTCATTACTTTTATTGACGATGCATCTAGATATTGATATATTTATTTGTTGTTGCATCTGATGATATTGTTCCCGTACCTGAATCTTTTCAACGAGTAGAGCTAGAAAATGTAAGTTTTGTGGATCTGATTTTCAACTTTATTTGGTTTAAGGGTCAAAAGATAAGATTCGCTATCAATATTAATATTGTTTTATTATTGAGGATGATCCAAGGATTGTTAGTAAAGCTATGACATCAAGGGAGGCTACATTATAGAAAAAAGTTATCAAAGATGAGATAGATTTTATCATGGATAATAATATATAAGAATTTGATGATTTACCTCCTGATTGCACATCATTAGAAAATATATGGATTTTTAAAAGAACAATTAAAATGAATGACACCATTGAACAATATAAAACCAAATTGGTTATTCAAAGTTTTAGAAAAAAAACTTGATAAATAGAAATCATCAAGCTACACTTATAAATGGAAATTGGAAAATAATATAAATCATCTATTTCTTTATAAACAAATCCAAATAAAAAACATATCTATGGGTGTGTACAAATTCAACTAATAAAAAATTAGCAAAACCTAATTGTAGAATTAAAAAAATCAAAGCTAAAGTTAGCAACGAAGACCTAAAATCATGAAATCATTTTTGGCGATTCAAAATCCTCATTTTGCCTCCTTATCATGAGTCGTTTTATTTTTTATTTTTTCTATATTGTCCTATAACTTAGATGCGAGAGCGATGAATATCGTACTATATCATTGGATTTGCTCGCTAAGTTCATGACCAGTAAGAGATTACTGAGGCTAGTCCAAGACTGTACAATTATGTTCTTTATGGTATAATATGTTATACAAGAGAAAATGAGAAAAGTTATCGGTTATGCAAGGGAGAGAAAAAGTTTATAAAATTAAAATTTATAAATTTTATATTAAAAAGACTAGATTTTTTTATTAATTTATTAAAAAAATTGGTATACTTTAAAAATAGAGATGAACGTAGCTAGATCATGTCATATTTTTATTGGATCTCACATATTTTTAATTGCATTTTAAAGACCTTAAAATATCCATAAGTATCCTATCTAATTATATGAGTGTCACATACTGACCATTGAAAGTTGAAGGTATTTTGAGATTTTGAACTTTGAGTTAGAATATAATTAAATAAAAGTGCGATATCTAACAAAAATGAAAGAAGGTCCAACCGCTTTTAATAAAAAATTCATATAAGACTGAACAAAACAACCTTTTAACCTTATATTGGTATTTTAATAGAATTAACCTTTGAATATACTTCGCTTAAAATTAAAGAAAAAAATAACTAACAAAAAATTAAGATATGGGTGGATGTTTAAAATTAATTAATGATGTCTCAACGAATAGTTTCTACTTGTTGGACCCCGAGTCAGTTTGTGTAAGTATATGTTTCTATAGTAGTGCGACATGCTTTTAAGCATGACATGTTTGATTTTTTTGTTATGAGATCGGTACACTTTTGTTTAAATGTTTAGGTGTTTCTCTAATCACGAACCATCTTTCGTCCAATGAATGTCGACATCTTGTTCGCAGGGTCACATCTACGATGAGTTCTACAAATGTAGGTACCTTTTGCACCCCTTTAGGTATTAGAAGTCCATTCTCTTTGCGGGACTAGCTCATCGTTCTTAGATTTCTATCTTACAGACCATAATTCTCAAAAAAAAATCGAAGTTTCCTAAAGTATTGTCACGAGATGAAAATATTTAATGCTAATTGATTTTTTTTTCTAAAGCCACCTTGAACACATTCGACGATGACATTGAGATCTCATATTTTAAGATTTGAGATTATATACTTGTCTTTAAACATTTGTATTCATCGTAAATAAAAAAAAACTATGTTATTTGTTCTGATTGAATAAAAACTAAAATAAATAATAATAACTTATCAAACATTAACTTATGTTTAAAGCCTTCTTGGTTAGGAGAAAACTCCTCCGCATACAACCTACAACTAATAAAATGTATGAGATTATGGTAGATAACATAAAAAAAACTACCTCTTTTGGGTTCAACCTATGGTTGCTCACAACCTCTACGGTGATCCATTATAGTACTATATTATATTTTATTCAAAACTTAACAGTAACTTCAAATTTTCAGATATCATCACCAATGTTGTTTGTCCTGAACCTCTCGAATTAGATTGTGTAGTTTAAGAATCATGGTAGTCTTAACAAGATTAAATGCCTCATTTAGGTGTTCCTTCCACATGGTATCAATAGTGGAGATTTTACTTGTTGAACCGCAATTCGTGGAAATATAATTTTTTACTAACAAAGATACCTGCCATGCATTTCATCATTCTGCCTCATGTGTCGAGTGGGTCGGGTTTGTATGTTATAAGTACAATATTCTTTGCCACTCGTTTATTCTCTTGCTTTCCTTTACTAGGGACAAGTTCTTTAGTTGGAGGCTAGACACACCCTTTCTAATTTTATCATTTGTTGTGATATAGCCGAAATAAATAGTATTTTGTTGTTATACTTTTACTCGCTTCATTTGGAAAGCCTCAAACACCAAGCTTGGGTTTGCATTTGAGGGCCTGACTAGCCCTATTGGTTTCAGGCGACGGTTTTGCGGAGATTTATTCGTCGTGATCTATCTTTGGCGCAACATTGTCGTTTATCATGTTTGACGAGAATGCACCTCCATTTTTTTTGTCTTTTGTCTCTCTTGCGTGGACAATTATCTAAAGTTTGCTACAAACCTTGTTCTAAGTTAGTTTTTTTATTGATCGTTAATATTTGTAGGTTGGTTTATTTTGTTAAGATATTTTTATGATGTTTTTTGGACATGATCTATCAAATACCATTTCTATCTTGTTGACTATATCTATTTAGCTATATAGCTCTCTAAAAAAAGTTGTATAATTGTTTTATTAGCCTTTCACCGGTCTTTCTATTTAATGCATTTCTATTAAAAATGAATATATTTTTATATCTTTTAGAAGTATTTTAGGTACTTTAATATTTTATATAAAATTATATATATATTCCGATAATTTTTTATAGTTAAGTAAAAAAATAAAAAAGATTACTATTAATGTATTTTTTTTACTTTTAATTCTAAATAATTTTTTTTTGTTTAAATAACTAAATTAGATTACATTTAAATTTTTAAACGTCTTTTTAAAATCTTTATTATACATTTTGTGTGAGTTTGAAGAACGTTGAAAATCGTTTAATGGACTTACAGCGCTTTTTAATGACATTTTCAATTGACACTCCCATAATCTAAGTAGTTTCATTATGATTTTGTTTTATTCTTATTACTTTAAAAAGCATTTAGTATAAAAGAAAAAAAAATAGAATTACACGCTAAACTAATTTAAAATAATAAAGTATTATTCAATTATATATAAGATAGCATGGATTCCACCATTTGTCACATACATCCGGATAAATCTAAACCATACAATTAAAACATTTCCAATATATATTTTATTAAATACCTAAGCTATAGTATTCTATAGAAATTTTATTCTCATACAAATTACTAAAATATGATTGAGGATAAATTTTATTCTCATACAAATTACAGAGTTAAAATGAAACAGAAAATAATACCACAATACTGCGGTGTTTATTGGCTTAAGCCGAAATTTTTCTGGTCTGTGTAAGTGCGGACAGATATTTGGGTGGATGCATAACATTCACTCGCAGTCTTCCAACTGTTACTCCTGTACACAACTGTTACTCGTGTACCCGACAAACATCCCAGTGATGATTCCCTGTGGAGAAATTCGAAAAAGTTATATTCAATGTTAGTTGAAGTGATGATGAAAAGTCGTATGTGATATGCATTGGTAATTTTAAAAAAAAGAACGAAATTGATTAAGATGTCATGTTTTCACTTATTTCAATTGTGTCAGGTTAGAGATCTTTTGCGTAAATTTGTGATTTCTCCTTTTTCTGATCGAGGAGTATAGTTTTTGGTTTCGTTTTTCGTTTTCGAATGTGTAATCGGTTTCGTATTTGGATTGGTAAATTGGTAGTACAGTATTGTTTCTAAATTCAGGGATGTAACTTTGCGAAAACAGTCTAAATACAAACCACCTATTTTTTATTGTCAAGTTTTTTCACCTTGACAAAAAAAGAGGAGGTAATATTTAGAAACTAATTTAGAAATGATTAATTTCATTAGCTGGAATGCACGTGGGGTACACAACAATCCTACTATAGCTAGGCTAAAGTTTATTATTAAAAAGGAGAACGTAAAAAATGGTGACTATTCAGGAGCCTATGGCAAGGGTTGATAAGATTGAGTTGGTGGCAAGAAGGATTGGTCTTGAGAACTATGTTGCTAATACATCTAACAAAATATGGCTATTTTGGTCTAGTGAAGTTGGGGTTGTTGTTATTGAGGACCATGATCAGTTTTTACATGTTAACATCAATTATGCTTCTTTTAATTGTTGTTTCACTTCAGTATATGCAAGTAACCTGAGAGCACAGAGAAGGTTGCTTTGGGGACATCTTAGTAACATTACCTGTAACATGAATTGGATACTTGCTGGGGATTTCAACACTACTAGATGCCCTGATGACCAGCTCCACTGCTTGAATTATGATGGGGCAAGTGCTGAGGACTTCAACGACTTCATAAGACATTGTGACTTAGAGGTGCCTGTCCACAGTGGTTCACGCTATACCTGGAGCAACAACACCAACTGGAAGAGATTAGACTGGGTATTGTCTAATCAACATATGCTTAACATCTTAAGCATACAGGTTTGTCACATGGTCAGAACTTGTTCTGACCATGCTCCTCTATTAATTTCTATTACTAAAGACTCAAATATGTTGTCTAATCAAAAGAAGGGCTCCTTTAAATTTATCAATGCCTGGACAAACCATTCTGACTTCATGTCTTGTGTGAGTCAGAACTGGTCTAAGCACTGTAATGGTGAGGACAGTACTATCTTTTGGTACAAACTGAAAAGACTGAAAAAGCATTTAAAAAACTGGAATCTCTCATCTTTTGGTAACATATTCAGTAAGGTCAAAGAAGCTATCACTGATGTCGAAAATTGTGAGCTACTTCATCAAACTATTAAGGATGATGTTTCAAAATCAAAACTGTCTAAAGCTAATAGCATCCTCATCCTTGCTTTGAAAGATGAGGAAAGCTATTGGAAACAGAAATGTTTTAACTCATGGTTAAGTGATAGTGATGGAAATACCAAACTCTATCACAGTTATGTCACAAAGAAGAGAAAGAAAAATTTTATTGCAGGAATTAAAGATAAGGATGTTTGGCTTACTGACCAATCTGACATTGCATCTTCTGCTGTGACACATTTCAAAGCAATCCTCTCTAATGCTCCTGATAATAGCAACATTGTTAATGAGCATGACTCTATTCTAAACAATATCCCTAATATTGTTAGGGACTGTGATAATGCTGAGATTGTAAAGCCTACATCTAGTGAGGAAGTTAGAACTATCTTAAATGGTATGAAGAAAGATAGTGCTCCAGGAATAAATGGTTTCAACACCTTTTTCCTAAAGCACTGCTGGGAAATAATAAAAATTGACCTTTGCAAGTCTCTAAATGCATACCTTTCTGGTGCTCCTATCCCAAAGGGTGTTTTTGCCACTGGGATTGTGCTGGTCCCCAAAGTAGCTAATCCTATTACCTGGAATAATTTCAGAGTGTTAAGTATGTGTACCATTGTTAATAGACTGTTTTCTGCCCTTATCAATAGGAGAATTTCTTATATACTACCTCGAATTGTATCTAGAGGACAGAGTGCCTTTGTAAAAGAAAGGCTTATTCATGAGAACATTTTAGTGATTAAAGAAATGCTTCACAACATTGGTAGAAAGCCTTCAAAAGGCAACATCATTTTACAACTGGATATGACAAAGGCGTTTGACAGGTTGTCTCACACCTTTGTCATAAAAACACTTAGATGCTTTGGGTTCTCTGAGGCAATTTTATCTATGGTTCATAAACTTATTTCTAATATCATGATAACATTCCTACTTAATGGGTCATGTTCAGGATACTTTCCTCAGAAAGTAGGATTAAGACAAGGAGATCCTTTATCTCCCTGTCTTTTCATCCTAGCTGAGGAAGCCCTTTTGAGAGGGCTGAAAAATCTTTATGCTTCAAATAACTCTATGCAATTTCATATTAAAACAGGATACATCTTACCATGTCTAGCCTTTGCAGATGATGTGGTTATATTTTCCAACAACTCTCCTTTGTCAATCAAAAACCTATGTGACCTGCTCACCAAATACCAACATGAGTCTGGGCAACTGATAAACATTGACAAGACTAAAGTGATTACCTCCACAAGATGTACTAGGGCTCAGACTGCCAGAATTAAAGCAACCATGGGCTTCAAGACAGAATATGCTCCTTTCAGCTATCTGGGAATTACCATTGCACCAAACAACAAAGGAAAGCATTACTCTCCTCTCTTAGCTAAGATATTAAATAAGATAAATGAATGGGACTTAAAGAATCTGTCTTATAGTGGCAGATTGTCACTTATAAGACATGTTCTCTATCCCATCATTTTCTTTTGGATGCAAAACTGCATAATACCTAAGAACATTTTAAACAAAATTGAAACTTATTTCAATAGATTTCTGTGGAGGCCAAAGGTAAATGAGGATGCAATGTATTGGGCAAGCTGGAGGTACCTTTGCAAGCCCTATGAAGAGGGTGGTTTGAATGTCAAACTGCTGTCTGACATTCAACTCTCTTTTGCTTATAAGCTTTGGTTTTGTTTTAGAAAAGGGAATTCCCTTTGGTCTGAGTTAATCTCCAAAACATATTGTCAGGAGAGGCATCCTATCAATGCTAAGTGTGGAGTCAGTGACTCTATTGTGTGGAAAGGTTTATGCTCTGTTAGAGAGAGGGCAGAGCAGTTTATTCAGTGGAAAATAGGCTGTGGAAATGTAGATTTCTGGAGAGACTCATGGCATGAGATGCCTCCTATAATTAATGCTGAAAACTTGTGGTATCTTCCAGCTAAAGTTAAAACTTTTTGGAATAATGAAAGTTGGGATCTTAGTTTACTATCCTCACTATCTAATGAGAGACAGCAACACATACAAGGTGTTAAAATCTCTCCTGATAAGGAGGACAGTATAATGTGGAGTTTATCAAAAGATAAGAACTTTAGCACAAAGAAAACTTGGGAAAACATTAGAACAAAAAACAGTAGTTCATTCTTTTTTAAAAAGATTTGGCATAGTTTTATACCAACAAAATTTTCTTTTTTTAGCTGGAAGCTACTTAATAATTTCATACCAGTTGATAGTATACTCTTAAAAAAACATATCATTATAGTTTCTAAGTGCCAGTTTTGCTGCAATTGTGAAGATACATCCCACCTCTTCATCAATTGCAGCTACGCTTGGCCCTTATGGAACTACTATGGAATGTTGTTTAGAATTCCAGTAAGAAGACATATGAGTCTCAGGCATATGTTTTTGGTTTGGTTCAAGTCTACTCACTGTAAATTTCATATCACACACATTGTTCCACAGTTGATAACATGGACTATTTGGTATAACAGAAAACATTGTAAATTTGATAAAACCATAGACTGTTTTCAGAATGCTGTAAATAGAATTAACAGATTTATCTTAGGTATAGATTTGAAACTAAGGACTAAGCACTGGGTATGTGTTGAAGATGCAGGACTTAAACTTGGTGCTATATCTATATGCAAGAGAAAGATGGCTTACCGATGTTGGAGAGCTCTTGATCCGGGACGACTTAAAATAAATTCTGATGGAGCTTGCGACTTCACTGGCGAGGCGTCTGGTGGACTAATCGTTCGGGATCATACGGGAAGATGCATAGAAGGAGCTGGATTCACTTTTGGCAAGCTCACACCGTTTCAGGCAGAAAGGCGAGCTCTGATGGAAGCTCTTTTGCTGTGCTACAGGAGAGGATGGACAAAAGTCGACATTGACGTTGATAGTCTGTCTCTAGTCAGTCAAATTTCATCAGGTGAAACTCTTTGCCAAGGAATTGCTGTGTGCAAAGCAATGTTACTCCCATCCATGAAAATCAGCCATGTATCCAGACTGGAAAACACGGCGGCGGATTGGGTTTCGAAGCACTCGCTGTTGGTGAGAAAGAACTGGGTTTTCGATTGCACTCAAGTTCCAAACTCGTTATTAGCGATTTTGATGCTTGAAAGTTTGGGGGTTGGATACATAGATCCAGGTTAGGGTTCGTGTATAGATGATATTTACTGGGTTGAAAGAGAGAAGGTACTGCGATCAGAAGAAATTAGGGTTCTTTTCCTGATTTGGGATCGAATTCAGTATATTTGGGCATTAGGGTTTTTTTTCTTTTCTGACCCGATTGCCTATAGCCTGGTATTGGGTCAAATTTATTTCTTCAAAGGCCTGCTGTATTTGGGCTCCTTATGTACTGGATATGGTTCCTTTTAATTCAATAGTTATTTTTCTAAAAGAAAAAAAATATATTTAGAAACTAATTTAGATCCTTATACGAATTCTAAAATTAAGTTCAAAACAAAAACAAATAGTCAAAAATTAAAAATATTAAAAATAATAATAAATGTAATAAAATTACACAATAATAAAATGTTGTCTGGCCCATAAAACAAAAAGTAAAATCCTAAAAACTTCTGATTTACTAATAACTTACAAAATTAATTGTAAAATTTAAAAAAATCCTAAACACTTCTGTTTTACTAATAACTCACAAAATTAATTGCAAAATTTAAAAAATTATATATATATATATATACAAAACAATGATGGATCCAACTATGCAAAATTCTATGTGGCTTCAAGTTTAATTCTCTATATAATGACTGACATATTTAGATTAATAATAAATAACAACTCAAAGATTACACATAAATAGATTCGTACCAAATAGTAATAAAAACACACATAACCTTAAACAATACCTTATACATCGTAGACAACTAGTTTTGTAACATATATTTGTAAAAACATAGATCAATACTATATATAAATTAAAACATTGCACGTAAAATACAATTCTAAAGTGATACAAATATCTTACTGTAAGTAGATTGACAAGTTCGATTAATGTAATCAAAATATTTTATCGAACGAGTTGAAAAATGCGGAGTGCACACTTGTAAGAATATATTGTGATTAGTCAGCGATGTTAAGTGTTGAGTTTGGAATTTATTTATTTTGAATGATATTATTGTATTGATATATCATTTTAAATTGGATTTTTTGAAAATTGGTTATTTTTACCAATTTGAATTCCTAGCCGCTTTTGGACATAAAAACTATTTTTACAGTTTTAGAAATTTCGGTTGAATAGAAATACATGGTTATGGTTTGAAAAATCAAATGCGGATTTTTTAATCTCTTGTTTATAAGATTTCTTCTCTGATTTTATCTGATTGATATTTTGGAGAACCACCAAAATAATTTCAATCTAAAATTGTTTAACAAAACTTCATAGATTATCTTCCAAGTCAAACAAAATTCCCCATAAAACATTGAAATTATATGTTTATGAATATTGAGATGACGGGCGGAGAATTAACAAAAGAAATGACATCTAAGTTTCCTAAATTAGACAAGTTCGAAGGCCATGATTTCAAAAGGTGGTAAAGAAAAATGCATTTTCTATTGACCACCCTCAAGGTTGTTTATATCCTTAGTATTCCTTGTCCAAAGATCATTAAGAATGAAATTTAGATAAAACAAGGAGGCACAAGAAATGGGAGACTGATGATTACATATGCCATGGGAACATTTTAAACCGTATGTTTGATACTTTATTCAATGCAAAACAAAATGTCAATTCCGTAAATAAGTTACAGAATTATCTTGAATCTAAGTACATGGCCAAATATACTTCAAGCATGAAGTTCATGGTTTATAATTTTATCAATTACAAAATGGTTGATTCTAGAACGGTACTGGAACAATACAATGAATTGTTAAGAATTATGGGTTACTTTGTTCAACACAATATGAATATGGATGAATGTATTTCAGTGTCCAATGTTATTGACAACTTACCACCTTCATGGAAATATTTTAAACACACTTTAAAACATAATAAGAAATTTTTGGATCTAGTTGAACTTGGTAGTCATTTTAAGATTGAAGAGTCTCTAAGGGCTCAAGAAGAAATTAGTAATCCTAAGGGAAAAACCAAGTAAGAGACCTCACTATGAATATGGTTGAAAAAATAGATTCTATAAGAATACAAACACTGGAAAATGAAATAATTTTTTTAAAGGGAATAATAATATGTATTCCAACAAGAAGCTGAAGTTGGCATGTTGGAAGTATGGAAAACCTGGTCACTTTAGGAACGATTATCGGGTTGGAAAAGACAAGAACAATTGTGGTCAAAATGGTAAAAATTATGGTATAAGTGGGTCTAAAGATCCAAAAAAGCAACAATGTGAGATTTTAGTTCAGAATTACGTGTCACTAATATCTGAAGCATTTAATGTGCAGGATGATAATGTTGCATGATTGATTGATTCAGGAACAACAAGTCATCTATGTAAATATTTTAGATGGTTCAATGTTTTTCAACCAATTGAAGATGGATCTACATTGATAATGGGAAATGTTACCACCGACACAATCAAAAGACTAGCAATTGTCAAACTAATATTTACTCATGAAAAATATACATTGTTAAATAATGTATTGTATGTTCACCTGATTAAGAACAATCTATTATCAAGTATTGTCTTTAACAATTGTAATTTTAAACAAGTGCATAAAACTGGAAAGTATATCTTGTCAATACATAGTGTCTTTGTAGGTTTTGAATATTTATGTAATGATATGTTTATGTTAAATGTTAATGTTTATTTCAAAATGAATATGTTTGCATGACTTCTATTAGTATTTGTAGAATTTTGAATAAAACAGTTTTATGGCATGATAGACTAGGACATGTTCATTATAAAAGATTAATAAACCTAAAAAATGAGTCTTATACCTATTATTGATGTAAATAATGAGAAATAGAAGACTCACATATTCACTAAAATGACCAGAAAATCTATCAGTAATGTTAACAAAGTTTCTAAAATATTGGACATATTACATAGTGATTTATGTGATTTTCATGTTACACCTTCGTTAGGAAATAAAAAGTATGTTATTACTATTATTGACGATGCATCTAGATATTGATATATTTATTTGTTGTATGCAAGATAAATTTAAAATCTATAGAAAAGAAGTAAAGCTATGTAAAACTGATTTGGTTAAAAATCTACATACAAATTGAGAAGGTGAATATAATGATTCCATATTATTTTAGTATACCAATATAATATATCAAACGACCACCCCTTATACACTACAACAAAATAGTGTGGCTGAAATGAAGAATTTGACTTTAAAAGTAATGGTTAATTCCATGTTATCCTATTCGAGTTTGACTGAATGATTTTCGGGTGATGTTATGTTAATTGTTAGAGATATAAGGCTTAAGCCTATTAGCCCAACAACCTGTTACTTATTGAATAAAATTCCTACTAAAAGGAAAAAGATTACCCCATATGAGCTTTAATATTAAAAGCTTCAAACATTGACTCTGTGTTTGTGAATACAATTATAGAGTCAAGAGATGTATTATTTGACGAAGAAATATTTACATTTATATCAAGAGCTAGACACATAATTCAGAACTCAATCAATAGGAACTTAGTTTAAGTTAAAAATGCATAACACGATATTGCGGACCCCACACTAAAACAAGGAAAAACAGCTAAGGAAAAGTATGATAGGAGGAAAATGTATAGAAATAAGTGTATAAGGGCTAAATTGTATTAATTATAAAGAGGTAGGCAAAATAGGAAGAAAGCAAAATGTAAGGACCAAAAGATGTAATTAATCCAAATTAAAGCGTGTGGGGTCCGCAATTGTACTATAAAAGGACCACACACGCTTCACAAATCCCGAGATGAATAGTATGAGATTTTCTCTCTCTACACTGTTTAGCAATTTGAACTTTCTCTCTCTAAATCTCACACCGAGACATTTCTCTATCATAAAATCCTCTATCAACAATCTTCGCATAGCAAAATCACCCCTGGACCACCTTTAAGCTCTTCAGTGGCGCCGTCTGTGGGAAACGAAAATCGCTCGGTCGATAATCGCTTCCTGGAAATAATTCCTGTTCCGAGGAGGACCATGGGGGACCAAGGGGACGATTTGATTAACCACTGTGAGGAAAACATGGAGGTGGATGACTTTCAGAACGATATGGAGTCCGAAGGAGAAGGAGGTCGGCGAGTTGAGAACGTTTTCGATGACTCCGCCCTCCTGGCTCAGAGGAATGAATTGCTGTTAGAAATCGAAAGGTTGAAAGCGGAAAAGAAAGCCGCACAGAGAAATGCCAGATCCGAGATAAGGAGAGAAGCCGTCATTGAAAAATAGGAGCGCGACGTTGAAGTTCGTCCCAAAAATAAAGACGACAGATATCGGAGGCGTGAGCGACGGTCTCCGAGGAGGAGAGAAGAACACTGATCGGACTCGGCTGCCTCAAGAGACTACTCGCGCTATAGCACTTCTGAATCATCTCCTCGGAGATACCACCGGAGGAAAAAGCGTGATCATAGGCGAACTGATTTCCGAAGGGGAAGAAGTTCGGAGAGGAAATCCTCGAGGGAAAAAAGTCGCCACGACCGAATTGGTGACCGATCTCATGAACAGGTAAAGTGCCCTGGTAAGAATGACATGGGCCCTCGAAATTCAGAGTGGAAGCAGCAATACACTTTGCCCTCCGAGGAGGGGTTGTATTTTTCGAATAATGACAATCTGAGGTCCAACATTTATCGTACGGGACATAATTGGAGAGCCTCTCCCCTGTCCTCGGAGATCTTAGTGGGGAACCTCCCGAAGCACTTTGACATTTCGAAGTTAGAAAAGTTTGATGGGACTCAGGACCCGGACAATCACATCGAGCAGTTTAAGAACTTTATGATCAATTTCGACGACGATGATAAGCTTCTATGTAGAGCATTCTCTCAAACTTTCAAGGGAGTGGCATCTAAGTGGTACAACAGGCTACCTCAGGGCTCTATAATTTTTTTTTGACATGTTCTGGAATATCTTCAGGCAACACTTCGTGGGGAGCAAGAAGTTCCGGGCCAACGGAGACACCATAATCTACTGTCGACAAAACGTGGGGGAGAGCCTCAAAAATTATACCAATTGCTTTGTCAAGACCAAAACGGATATGGAGTACTGTAAGGACTCGGTGGCGCTTGCAGCGTTCAGGATGGGTTTGCTCCCCGGGTTGTTAAAAGACACGGTGGCAGAAAGTCAGGCGATGACCTTCGGAGCATTGCTAGATCAAGTTGAGAAGAGAATCTTGGTGGAAGAAACCCAGGCTTCGAAGAAAGGTTCAGGAGAGCAGTTGGACCATAATCAATTCCAAAGGACTGAGCCAAGCACCCAGGGCCCTCGATCGAACGTTCAGGCTAGAAGTGTCAACAAATATTGCAAGTATCATGAGGATGTAGGGCATGACACCAAAGATTGCATAGCTTTGAAGAAGGAGGTGCGAGCTCTAATTGAGAATGGAATGCTGTTGGAGTACGTCAAGAAACACTCCCAGAAAGATGCCATGGTAAAATCTGTCTCGAAGAATACTGACACAGCCATGGTAATTTCCGAGGGGGTCGACGATTTTGACATCGAACAAGAGTATCTGGACCCCAAAGTGGGGAGGAACAATGTAAACCTGGTAGAGGAAGAAATTCCGAGGGAGAGGGTGGACAGTCTTTGTGCATTTTTCGATTCCCTGGCAATTTTCGGGGGAGACACGATCGTGGGAAATTCTAACAGCTCTCGCAAAAGGCACATGGTCAACCTGACCACCCAGATCGAAACAGGAGTCTCCGCACAAATGCATCGCTCGCCTTCTCCCATTATTTGTTTCGATGATGACGATATGCGTAATGTTGCAGGCCCTCATGAGGACGTTGTAGTGATCGCGGTGGGCATTGCTGGGGATCAGATTCAGAAAATACTCATCGACACAGGGAGCTCTGCGAATATCTTGTTTATGAGTACTTACCGCCGCATTTCTGACCCACCGGTCATCCGAAGATTCAACAGGACAATAGTGGGTTTTACTGGTGCCACAGCAGTTGTCGTTGGAGAGTTTCAGTGTATGGTTGAGCTGGGTCGTGGACCATTTAAGAAAGAGGTGGAGGTACTTTTCATTGTGGTCGACGCGCCGACCTCCTATAATGCTATCCTGGGTCGCTCTTGGTTATCCCGGATGCATGGCGTAATTTCCACGGTGCATCAATGCTTAAAGTATGTGATCAGAAACAATATTGGGACAGTCCGAAGTAGCCAGAAGATGGCACGAGAATGCTATCAGGTAGCCCTGTCCTCCAAGGGGGTTCGAGGGGGCCCCTCCGACCCAGCATAGCAATTAAAGGGGCCTCCCCCCGAGGTCATCCCGTGCGATGATCCAAGGGAGGCCCCCGGATTTCAGGTCCCAGAGGAAGAATCTGCGACACACGAATTTGCGACTGGCAAAGTTCTGAAGATAGGGGTCCACCTCTCTCCAAAATTTAAAGAGAAGTTAATTGTTTTCTTATCTGATAAACTTGATATGTTTTCTTGGTGTGCACAGGATGTTACTGGTGTGCCGGCGGAAATTATGTGTTACAAACTCGCAATACGATTGGATGTCCGACCCATAGTCCAAAAAAGAAGGCATGTCTCCCCGGAAAAGGCCTCAGCGATTTTGTCGGAGGTCGAACGGTTTCTGAGCATAAGTCATATTCGCGAGTCGCATTATCCTGTATGGGCGTCGAATCCAGTGTTGGTGAGAAAGAAAAATGGCAAGTGGATAATGTGTATTGACTTTACGGATTTGAACAGAGCTTGTCCTAAGGATCCGTTTCGTGTGCCTCGCATTGATCAATTAGTGGACTCTACATCCAGAAATCGATTGTTATCTTTTATGGACGCTTACTCGGGATACAACCAAATTCGACTGGCTGCCAACGATGAGGAAAGCACTTCTTTTATTACTGGGCGAGGTTTATATTGCTATAAGGTCATGCCGTTCGGATTAAAAAACGCGGGGGCAACTTATCAGCGCCTGGTCAATAAAACTTTCGAAGGACAGATTGGGCGAAACATTGAAGCTTATATCGACGATATGTTAATCAAAAGTGAGCGAGACGAAGACCATTTTGCTGACCTAGCAGAGATATTCCACAACTTGAGCAGAGTCAATCTCAAACTCAATCCGGAGAAGTGGATTTTCGGGGTAAGGTCAGGTAAATTCCTTGGGTACATGATCAGCGAAAAAGGCATCGAGGCTGACCCCGAGCAGCTAAAAGCTCTGATCGCCATGACTTCCCCCCCCGAAATATTAAAGAGGTGCAAATTCTGACAGGACGATTGACTGCTCTGAATCGATTCATTTCTCGCTCGTCGGATAAGTGTGCCCCGTTCTTTAAAATATTGCGGAATGCGAAGCATTTCTGTTGGACTGAAGAATGTTCGACCGCTTTTCGTCGAATTCAAGAGTATTTGACCCATCCGGAAATCTTATCTAAACCAGTGGTAGGGGAAACGTTAATTGTCTACGTAGCAGTATCCGAATGTGCTGTCAGTGTCGTTCTCCTCCGTGAAGATGATTCTCTTCTAAGGCCAATATATTACGTCAGTAAGAGTTTGCTGGACGCCGAGAAGCGATATCTTACTTTGGAGAAGGTAGCTTTAGCATTGGTGACGACGGCACGGAAGATGAGACCTTATTTCCAAGCTCATCCAATTGTTGTTCGGACGACTTTTCCTCTGAAGAGTCTATTACAAAGACCAGACATCTCTGGCAGGATGACTAAGTGGTCCGTAGAGCTGGGAGACTTCGACATAACATTTGAGCCTCGAACGGCGATAAAAGCACAAGTTTTAGCAGATTTTTTGGTTGAGTTCCATTCAGACAGAGAAGAGTAGGAGGTACATGACATGGTTGACGAAGAAGAATGGGTAATACGGACGGATGGTGGGTCGAACATTTCAGGCAGTGGGGCAGGTGTCTAATTGATATCCCCGCAATGGGTAACTATGTTCAAAGCCATTCGTTTCGGTTTCAAGGCTACTAATAATGAAGCTGAGTATGAAGCCGTTCTAGCAGGCTTACGTTTAGCTCAAATATGCGGGGCTCGGCGGATAAAATTGATCAGTGATTCTCAGCTAGTGATAAACCAGGCTTCGGGGGAGTCCGAGGCAAGGAAGGAAACACTGATACAATATTTGAAGCTGATGAAAGATTTGGCATCTGGATTTGAGGGAGTCAAGTTCGAGCATGTTCGAAAAGAGTTGAATGTCGTCCCGGATTCTCTTGCCTCTGCTTCACGAACAGAAGGTTATCCGTGGGTGTTGGTTCAAGCATACCCGTCGGTCTCGATTGGCGAAGAGCACACGATGAACATCTCGGAGGAAAACTACGTGATTACGCCTGATTGGAGAACGGTTCTCATTGATTTTTTAGCCCATAACGTTTTGCCCGCCGACAAATATGAAGCCAGAAAAGTTAGATTCAAGTCCCACGGTTACATTTTGCTGGGAGGATTGCTGTATAAAAGATCTCTGAGTCGGCCATTATTAAGGTGTTTGAGTGGGCCCGAGTCACAAATTATCCTCTCCGAGTAACACGACGGTGAAGGATCCGCTCATTGTGGATATAAGGCTTTAATCCGTAGGGTATTCTTGGCAGGCTATTATTGGCCAACTATCACGACCGACGCAAAAGATTTGGTCAAACGCTGCGATACGTGCCAGCGCTATGCTAATGTAATTCACAAACCTAGGGTATTGATGGAAAGCATCTCGGAGGCAGTTCTGTTTGACAGGTGGGGCATTGATTTGGTTGGGCCTCTACCCATGGCTTCTGGGGGCAGACACACGATAATTGTGGCCGTCGACTATTTTTCTAAGTGGGTGGAAGCTGAGCCGCTCGCGGGAACAAAGGCCAAAGACGTGATCAAGTTTGTTCTATCTAATATTTGTTGTCATTTTGGTGTACCATTGCAGATTACCACGGACAATGGGCCTCAATTTGATAACAAAGAATTCCAGAGCTTCTGTGTATCAAGGGGCATACGACAATGTTTTTCGGCACCATTTCACCCTCAGGCGAATGGGCAGGTGGAAGTAACTAATCGCACCATCCTCGACGGTTTGAAAAAAAACTTGGAAGGCAAAGCGGGGAAATGGCCCGACTATTTACAGGAGGTGTTGTGGGCATACCGAACGACCCCCCGAACGGCCACCGCTGTGTCCCCATTTGCCTTAGTCTATGGGATGGATGTCGTGGTCCCTTCAGAGATCCTTTTCCCCTCACATCGAATAGCAACCTATGACTCGGACACAAATGACCAGTGTAGAGCATTGGCTTTAGATTTGGTTGAGGAAAAGAGACAGCGAGCACAGTTGACTTCACTTCATTATCAGACTCTTATGAGGAGTCGCTATGCGTCCAAAGTAAAGCATCGAGATTTTCAGGTGGGAGACAAAGTTTTACGCAAAGTTTTCTTGCATACTAAAGAAAAGAACTTGGAAAAATTGGTCCCTAACTGGGAAGGCCCTTACGAGGTTACTGAAAGGATAAAACCAGGCACATATCGGTTAAAAGATAAAGAAGGGCGATACCTCCGTTTACCTTGGAATATTGAGCATTTAAAACTATATCTTGATTAGCAGAGCCAGTTGGCATTGTATTTCTTTTTTCCTCTATCTGTATCCCCTGGAACAAATTTTGGTGAGGACACACTCTTTCCTACCCTGTTAGGCACAGGAAGGTTTTAATGAGGTGTTTCGATGAGCCCCTTATATACAAAGATTTCTTTGCCTTAACTATTTTTTGAGTCACAGTAACATGTGCCTCGAATTGTTGTCCCCTCGCACTATTTTTTGGGTCACAGTAACATGTGCCTCGAATTGTTGTCCCCTCGCACTATTTTTTGGGTCACAGTAAAATGTGCCTCGATTAGTTGTCTCTTCGAATTATTCTATGGGGTCACAATAATGTATGCCCCTAGTTTTATTGATACTTTATGTATTATCGGGTCACATTAAGGTGTGCCTCGAAGTCTTGGGACCTTCGAACTATTCTTCGGGTCACATTAAAGTGTGCCTCGAAGTCTTGGGACCTTCGAACTATTCTTCGGGTCACATTAAGGTGTGCCTCGATGTTTTGGGACCTTCGAACCATTCTTCGGATCACACTATAGTCTGCCTCGAATCCACTCTCACTCAGTTGTGACTCAAAATATCATCTCCTTAAATTTTTTCGGAGACCCCATAATTTTTCGAAGGCCTTATTGCAAACATAAACTTGTGAATTTATCCAAGTAATAATTGTTCGAAGGCCAATGAAATTGGAGTTCGAAGGCCTTATTACAAACATAAAACTTGTGAATTTATCCAAGTAATAATTGTTCGAAGGCCAACGAAATTGGAGTTCGAAGGCCTTATTGCAAACATAAAACTTGTGAATTTATCCAAGTAATAATTGTTCGAAGGCCAATGAAATTGGAGTTCGAAGGCCTTATTGCAAACATAAAACTTGTGAATTTATCCAAATAATAATCTTACGAAGGCCAATGAAATTGGAGTTCGAAGGCCTTATTTCATAATATGTGTGAATTTAACTAACTAATAATCGTTCGAAGGACAATATAGCTGGATGTTTGCAGAACTTGTTCCAAAAATAATATATATAGAAGTGACAAATATTCATTGCTCTTACAAAAATTGACCTATCTCACACAATTAGAACAGTACAACATGTTCAAGTCATTACAAAAAGAGGCCCTATTGGGCCATGCACAAAAAAAAACTGACTCCTTCAACACTTTTACTCAATCTGCATTTTTCGAGGAGTCACTCCCCTCACCCTCTGAGTCTTCACTTTCACTTACGACTATTTGGGGAGGGTGAAGTTCCGAGGGGACAAGCTTCCAAAAAGGCCCCAGGTTATATTCAGGATGCTCAGCATATATTTGGGTCAACAAGCCAGCTCGAGTAGCAGCATCCCGGGCCTGCAATTTCTTCGTACATGTTGCTGCATAAGCATCCACAGCCTTATCCTTCGCCTCCTCGACCTCTACAGGGAAACCTTCGATCCGTCTCTGCAACTGATCACGCTCTGCAACTACCTTTCGAAGAGCCTCAGTACATTGGTCGAATCCATCGCAAGCCAAGCGATGCCCCCTTTTATATTCAGCTATCATTAGCTCTTGAGAATCAGTCTTCTCCTTGTACAAATCCCTCTCCTTTTGACAACACCTCTCTAGCATTGTCACATAATTCTCAGAGGCAGAAAGATACCCGTACAAGGCATCAGCTTGGCCCTCGATCACCGCATATTGCTTCTTGGCCTCCTCGAGCTGAGAGGCAGCCAACGATGACTTGAACTTGTAATAATTTTTGCGTTTTTCAAGATGACGCATCTTCTTTCCTCTGTTCACTTAAGTATGTAACAGTCTCCGAAGGTTCATTGAGAACTCATCATCCAAAGGGACCTCGAACGAGCTCGAAGGGGACCCCAACGCTGTAGAATCAAATTCGGAGAAATCACCACAAGCAACGTCTGGATCAGTGAGTAGAGGAGGGTTGGTTCGAGGAACAGGGATAGGAGCTAATCTTGGGCTGTCTTCGAGGGAGGCTGGATGAGAAGCCTCAGTGAGAGGAGAGTGCAAGGATTGATAAGAAGTTTCCCTGGGCGACTGGCCACCCCTGTTTTCAGCATCATTTGCACTCCCATGGACTTCTCTTTCAAGATTAGTCTCTTCATTATTGTCAGGGGTTTCTCCTCCCTCGGACTGTTCTTCGATGGGCTCCAGAAGGACACCCTTCCCCTTCAAATATTTTTTCTTGGCATATTTCTTTGGAGGAAGGACGGGAGCGGGGGGAGGAGGAATGGGGTTTATTGGAGCAACAGTACTTGGTGGAGGGGCTTGCGAGTTCGACACCCCAGCATTGTCCGAGGAGGGAGGCCTTTGAGTATTAATAGGCACTCTGGGATTCAGTGGTTGGGTTGATAATACTTCATCTTCTGGAGGCTCCCCCAGGTGGCTCTGCGAACGGGAGCGCTTGGGCATGTAGATTGTAACATCCTTTTGGCTGCACCGCTCCAACACTTCCCGTTCCGAAGGTGGAGTCATTAATCCTCTCATGCTAATGCGATCGAGGGGATTCAGCCTCCATAGTCGACTCCTAGCCAGATTGTCGTCGGTAAAACAAAGACGAAATCGGTTATCCCACTGCTCCTTTGCCCACAGGCGAAGATTGGTGAACACAGTTATAGCGCCTTCGACGTAGTCAGTATAAGGTTTGGATATACCAGTCATTGCTGCAACAAATAACTAATTTTAAGTATGTATTCGAGGAAGCATATTATTCGAAGGCAAGTATGTATTCGATGGAGTATATTGTTCGAAGACAAGTATGTTTTCGAGGGAACATATTATTCGGGGGCAAGTACGTTTTCGAAGGAGCATACTACTTAAAGGAATATAAGTTTTCAAGAAAGCTTAAAATTCGAGGGAGCATAGATATTCGGGGACTATAAAATTCGCGGAGTAAAAAATTGAGACAGTACTTACATTTCATAGTCCACTTCAAAGAAAGTTTGTGAGGATTTGAAGGAGTGGCTTATGATCCGGTCCCCCAGCAACCAGAGAAGAAGAGAAACTGCTGCCTCCATTTTTTATCAGCCTCAAATAAATCTTTCAATACCTTTTGCCCTCGATTGAACGTCAGCGAGTAAAAGGGAAAGTATGGGTTTCGGGCCAAACCAGCAAGGCCAATAAGTTGCTCTAGTAAAAACTCTTAACCTGAGAGTCTCGAGGCCATAATACAGGCCATTAACGTAAACCACATATTGGGCCCAACCTGTGAGGGGAAAAGGTCTATTTTCGAGAGATACTCAATAAAGAAGGGGTCTAAGGGATACCTTAACCCCCAGTTCATGATTTTTGTGTAGACCACCACCTCGTTGTCCCTCACAGATAAGGGTGTCTCTCCTTCGGAGGGAAATCTGATGTTGATATAAAAGGGGATGCACCATCGAGTCCTCAGCATTGTCTCCTCCTCCTTTGAAAAGTACTTATACCTAATATTGGCAAGGGCCACCATGTGTTTATTTTCAATGCCCCGAATATTATTGCCGGCAATGCTGTCTAACTCCAAGGGCAGCACAATATCCCCTTTAGATTTTGGAGCAATCCGGCGAGCTTGCTCCTCAGATATTGTCGTGGAAGAAGATGCTGCAAAGTTCGCAGGGCCCGAGGAAGGGGTGATTGGCACTTTTTGTTCGAGGGGCTTGTTGAGAGGTCTTGTGATTTTGGGGTCTAAAGTCTCCTCATGTCTAATGCGCATATCTTCCTCGGTAATAAGCGTCCTCGAAAGGGAGAACTGAGTTCCATGAATGGTCATGGATGGAGTGGAAGGCATACTAGACACATCTGTTCCCTGTCTTCGAGGAGGGCTATTCGAAGTACGTCGAGGGTTTGTGGTTCGAAGAGGGCTAACAGAGGTTTGAGGGGGGCTCCTCGAAGTCCTTCGAGGACTCGCAGATCTTTAGGGGAGGTTTTCAATGTCTGTTGGGATAGTTGGTTCTCGAATAACTAGGGGAGCTTCTCTGGCCCGTTTTCGCTCATGCGAGCTTTTTCGGTCTTTATGGGACTTCTTTCTTTTCCCAGACGAGTGCTTATGTTGTCTATCTTTTCCCATCTCTTCGAGGGGGTTCGACTCACTGAGAAGGCTTCGTTGAGTGACTTCGCAGGGTATAATTGCGGTCGAATCGTTCGAGGGGGGCCAGGCACCAAAGAAGGTAGTCGTTGACGGTGGGGGATGAGGCCTCACGTCTTCACCGGCAGCAATCCTCTCTTCGAACCGCTTACTAATTAACAACCACTCAGGAATTCGACGGGGCTTATTCGCCAGCTTTATCTCTCTAGAAATACTTGAACAGAAGTTGAATTTATGAGGTGAGCAGGTTAGTATTTATAGGCACATATGGGCTTTCCTGACAAATCAGGCCTGGGGACCTTTTTATGGTGTTTGCCTAGGGACATAATGGTCCACATAGGTGGAAGTTGTTCTGACACTAGCCGCGGAGGAAGGCGAAGGGTTTTTCATGTCAGACAAAGTCAGGAAAAGAGGCAGCGTTTTCTGACACAAATGTCAGAAGAATTGGTAACGTTTCCCAAAGAGTTATGCTGACACAGATGATCGTTAAATGACGTCAGAAACACGATCAATCCTGGCACCCCTTTTATTCCGCCTAAGTCTGAAGTTATTCGGGGGCTGAGTCATCCAAAGTGGTGCCAGGATTGGGGGGCTACTCGGATAACAGAAATAATTCGAGGGGAGATTGTTCGAAGAGTTGCTTTGTGGCCTCACTGGTTCGAGGAAGCTCTGTGGAACATTCAAAGAAGTTGATTTTGATCTCGATGAGTCGATAGTTCGAGGAGCATTGTACAAATTTCGAAGAGGATGATTTTGACCTCGATAATTCGAGGAGCGCTGTTTTAGTTCGAAGAGTAACATTGTCCCCTATAGTTCGAGGAATTACTTATGAAATATGGAGAGGAAATGGGTTTTGCCTGTCAGGAGAATTATTCAGTCCTAGTAAAATAATTTTTACTAAGACTGGGGGGCTACTGATAAGGAAGAATAAAAGACAAGGAGAAAAGTGTAAAGAAGAAATTTGATGGGGGAAAAACAGCTAAGGAAAAGTATGATAGGAGGAAAATGTATAGAAATAAGTGTATAAGGGCTAAATTGTATTAATTATAAAGAGGTAGGCAAAATAGGAAGAAAGCAAAATGTAAGGACCAAAAGATGTAATTAATCCAAATTAAAGCGTGTGGGTCCGCAATTGTACTATAAAAGGACCACACACGCTTCACAAATACCGAGATGAATAGTATGAGATTTTCTCTCTCTACACTGTTTAGCAATTTGAACTTTCTCTCTCTAAATCTGACACCGAGACATTTCTCTATCATAAAATCCTCTATCAACAATCTTCGCATAGCAAAATCACCCCTGGACCACCTTTAAGCTCTTCAAAAAATGCATCACACGATATTGCTCCTGAACCTGAATCTTTTGAACCAGTAAAGCTAGAAAATGTAAGTTTTATGGATCTGATTTTCAATTTTATTTGGTTGAAGGGTCAAAAGATAAGATTGACTATCAATATTAATATTATTTTATTATTGAGAATGATCCAATGATTGTTAGTAAAGCTATGACATCAAGAAAGGCTACATTATGGAAAGCAGTTATCTAAGATGAGATATATTTTATCATAATGATACATGAGAATTGATGATTTACCTCGTGATTGCAAATGATTAGAAAATGAATGGATTAAAAAGAACATTAAAATTAATGGCACCATTGAATAGAATAAAACCACATTTTAACAAAACCCAAAATAAAATCATATTTATGAATCAACTATTTCTTTATACAAAACCCAAAATAAATCATATTTATGAATACAAATTCATCTAATAACATTTTAACAAAACCTGATAGCATAATTAATATATATATATATATATATATATATATATATATATATATATATATATATATATATATATATATAGCGTTAATATTTTTTAATTAAATAAAAAAATAAAAAATATAACTATTAATATATTATTTTTTTACTTCTAATTCTATTAAAAAAACAAAAAAAAAACATAAACTCAAAATTAGTTTACATTTAAAATTTAAACCACTTTTTAAAATCTTTATTATACATTTTGTGTGAGTTTGAATAACGTTGAAAATCGTATAATAAACTTACAACGCTTTTTAATGGCATTTTATATTGACACACCCATAATTTAAGAGATTTCATTATCATTTTGTTTTTTTTTTTGTTATTTTAAAAAACATTTAGTATAAAAAAAAGATAGAACTACAGCGTGGATTCCCCCATTTGTGGAATACATCATGATAAATACTTAAGCTATAGTCTTCTAGAAGATCAAGTCTCAATTTCGATTTTTCTCTCTACGATTTCATCAGTTTTCGTGTTTTCATCTAAGCTGCTTCAGTTTTCGCCAGCCACTAGGTATGGTTTTTGGGTCTACCTCTAACCCTGACCCTAACCGCCAACCAGACAAGACGACCCAAACTCCAGTGTCTTTGGGCACAACGATTTCGGGTCAATCGTTGTCTACCAGTGGCAGCGCGGGATCGCCCACGGCCACGGCTACTGTGTGCGAGAAAACTTTTCTTCAGTTGAATCACCTCGATATTCAAGGCCAAGAAGCTGTGTCTCCCACAGATGTTGGCAGTAAGAAGAAAAAGAGTGGCCAGCGAGTTAGTGCTGAAAAAAGCGGTAGAGGACTCCGTCAGTTTAGCTTGAGAGTTTGCGAAAAAAGTGGAAAGCAAGGGCTGTACAACCTACAATGAGGTTGCCGATGAACTTGTCGCTGAATTTTCAAGCAATGAGAATTCTCGAGATCAGCAACAGTACTACGAGAAAAACATAAGAAGAAGGGTATATGATGCTTTGAATGTGCTAAAGGCAATGAATATTATATCCAACGATAAAAAAGAAATACATTGGAAGGGTCTCCCTCGCTCTAGCCTCTATGATATGGAGAAACTAAAGATTGAGCATCAGAGAGTTAATGACCGGATTGGAAAGAAAGTTGCCTATCTGCAAGAACTAGAAGAACAACGTATGGGGATTCAAAGCTTGATACATCGGAATGAGCAGCAATTCAGATTGAAAAATGCACCAAGCGGGGTTGTGGCTTTACCTTTCATTATAGTGCAGACACGACCTAATGCAACCGTGGAAGTGGAAATATCAGAAGATACGCAGCTGGTGCATCTTGATTTCAATGGCACTCCTTTTGAGTTGCACGACGACAAGTTTGTCCTGAAGTCGATGAAGTTTCCTGAGAAATAATCAGAACATATCAATGCCCTGATCAGCTAACAATTGTATATGGCATAGAGTAGTCAACAACATTTTCTATACATGAAAGATGATATGTAAAAGTTAGGCATGGCTCACAGCATAGAGAGCAGTTTTCTTTTGGTGCGCTGGTGATCATTGCCTTAAACGTGGATCTCTCTACATATTTTCCTAAAATTTTATCTGGGTTTTGCTAATTTATCTTGATAGGATATCTTAGTTAAGGCTTGCTCTTCATGTGTTTAATGCTGTATATGACTGTCCAGCTGCAAATACATATCACTTCATTTTTATGTTATCCTTTTAAACAGACTGCAATAAGCGGTTAGTTTTTGAAGATTGCTGAATTCTTTATAAGGTGAAGCTATTTTTTCCATCAATTTTTTTTATTTCCTCCATAAATAAGAAGAAACTTCACGTTCTTATTTCCTCCATAAAGGAAATAACATATTTACCATTTTCTTTATTTTTATTCCAAACCCATTGATTCTCCAGCAACTTCATTGATTTCTACCACCATCTAAACTATCTCAATCATATTAAGTTATACACACTCAACGAATCCTATTAACTTCTCACATCAATCCCCAATAAACCATAACCATAGCCTAGCCACTATAAAGACGGTCTCCTCTTCAAGATTTCTCTTCTAATCTTAAAAAACAACAAACCATAGCCAACTACTCGATTTCTCTTTTAATATTGACAAAAAAATGGCAGTCTCTCTCGAATTCGTCTAAGATAGAAATCATTCGTTATTTTAATAAACAACAACACTTAAAAATGCAATTTATTAAAACAGATGAAATGCACCTAAGTTTGAGACAACATCTCAGAATTAGGTGCATTTTTTATATAAAAAACACCTGATTCCGAGGTGCTATCTCGGAATCAGGTGTTTTTTATAAAAAAAACGCACCTAATTCCGAGCTGCCGTCTAAGAATCAGGGTTTTTTTTCTTGAAAAAAAAAGCACATGATTCCTAACTGCTGTCTCAGAATTAGTTGTTTTGCGCTAAAACCTGCACAAATCGGGATTTTTGAAAATATGTTTTTTAGTTGCACAAATCGCGGCTGGTGCATCTTGATTTCAATGGCACTCCTTTTGAGTTGCACGACGATAATTTTGTCCTGAAGTCGATGAAGTTTCCTGTGAGAGCACAGACTGATGATATGGAGGTAGATTTCATTGCGAATAGAGGTGACGGTTTTGGGCAGGCAACTACCTACAAACAACAAAAGACATCTCCTCCGAGCGTGAAAACCCCTGTTAGGCCTCCCTCCTTACCAGTTCGTCATGGAATAATAAAGTCAGGAGTCAAGCAGGAGAAATATTCAGAACATATCAATGCCCTGATCAGCTAACAATTGTATATGGCGTAGAGTAGTCAACAACATTTTCGATACGGGAAAGATTATATGTAAAAATTAAGCATGGCTAACCGCATAGAGAGCAGTTTTCTTTTGGTGCGCTGATGATCGCCTTAGCGTGGATCTCTCTACATATTTTCCTAAAATTTTATCTGGGTTTTGTTAATTTATCTTGATAGGATTTCTTAGTTAAGGCTTGCTCTTCATGTGTTTAATACTGTATATGACTATCCAGCTGCAAATACAAATCACTTCATTTTTATGTTATCTTTTTAAACATACTGCAATTAGCTGTTAGCTTTTGAAGATTGCAGTGATGTGAATTCTTTATAAGGTGAAGCTATTTTCTCCGTCAAATTTTTTATTTCTCCATAAATAAAAAGAAACTTCACTTTCTTATTTCCTCCATAAAGGAAATAACATATTTACCATTTTCTTTATTTATATTCCAAACCCATTGATTTTCCAGCAACTCCATTGATTTCTACCACCATCCAAACTATCTCAATCATATTAACTTATACACACCCAACCAATCCTATTAGCTTCTCACATCAATCCCCAATAACCATAGCCTAGCCACTATAAAGACGGTCAACTACTCGATTTCTCTTTTAATATTGACAAAAAAATGGCTATCCCTCTCGAATTCGTCAAAGATAGAAATCATTCGTTATTTTAATAAACAACAACACTTAAAAATGCACCATTGTTTATTAAAACAGATGAAATGCACCTAATTCTGAGACGGCATCTCGGAATTAGGTGCATTTTTTATATAAAAAACACCTGATTCCGAGGTGCTGTCTCGGAATCAGGTGTTTTTTTATAAAAAATACTTACCTAATTCCAAGCTGTCGTCTCGGAATCAGGAGTTTTTTTCTTGAAAAAAAAGCACCTGATTCCTAACTGCTGTCTCAGAATTAGTTGTTTTGCGCTAAAACCTGCACAAATCGGGATTTTTGAAAATATGTTTTTTTAACAGAGATTCTCAAGTTACATGAATGTAAAACTAAAAAAGACAAGATTAAATTATCTTGTTGGTCGATTGAGTGATGTTCTCCGGTGTTAAATCTTTAGTTTGGGTGTCTTCCTCTTCCATAAGTAATCTTTAAGAAATTTGATTTTTTTTTTGTTTTTATGGTTTAATTTTAGAAGTTAAATCATATGTGTTGGATTTAATTTGGCTAAATCATGTGTTTGTTGATATAAAGGTTTCATAATAGTTAATGGCATCAAGTTATAAATTAGAAGATAAAATGAGGACAAAATAGTAAAAGTAGTGATAAGTTTTTTTTTCATTTTAAAATATGGAAGAAATAAAAAATATGATAGAGAAAATAGCTTCACCCTTCTTTATATCATCTCTGCTATATATAAAGTTGGTATGACCAATCCCAGTAAAAAAAACTACTCTTCTATAGAAATTTTATTCTCATAAAAAGTAGTAAAATATGATTTGGGCTAAAGACCTAAAATCTAGCAATAGTGTTAGGCTGAAATTTGTTTATGGTGTTTATTAGCTTAAGCCGAAATTTGTTTTGTCCGTGTAAGGGAAGACAAAAGACGTCTGGTTGGATGTATAACATCGCTCGCGGTCCTCCAATTGTTTCTCATGTACCAACTAAGACAAACATCCTCCAACAATTACATCATTCGCTCGTGCCGATTATTTTTATTTAGGTAATGTGAGTACATCGCATATTTTATTTTCCTCATCATCAGTGATTGCTATTGCATCTGCACCACGCCCGACATTATAACAGTAATCGTTTTGCATGTTTCCAAAACTTTGGACAACTGCGAGTTTTTTTAGACACGAAGCTTATTATTCACAGTTGCATAATGAGATTTCGATGATATGAATGAGTGGAATTGCATACCATTTAAATAGTCAACAGGTAGATGCAGCCACCATTATAACTTCTAAAAGTATTATTTAACCTTGACAAAAAAATTCTAAATCCAAAAACATTTAAGCTATAGAAGAGAAATCATCATCATACATTAGTAAGCACTAGTAAATTTAGAAAAATAAATTTTACGCAAAATCAATCATCAACCTCCGGCAATGTACTCAACATCAACCCGGGGATAAGAGGTAGTTAGGTAGTAAACTAACCTGTGAGTTTTTACCATGACAATGTGTTAGAATATTCAGTGTATTAAGTTTCCTTGTATATGCCTCTAAGTTCTCTATATATTGAGTGCCTTACTTGGGTTTGCATTATAAAAAATAGTTCAATACAAAAAGGAACATTCCCTAATAAACACAAAACCCTAGCCGCTTCTTGCGGCTACTTCTCTCTTTGTTTTTAACATGGTATCAGACCACGTGTGATTCTGGGAATTCTGAACATCCTCAACAAAGATGGCTGACAATGAAGTCGTGGTTAGTCAAATCCCTGATGAATTAACAATGCAGATTGCTGCTATTCTGAGAAATGGTCTCAGAACATAACAACAAACAACTAACCCCGAGAATTTATCCCTAGAGATTAAACTCGGTGGTGACAACTATGCCCTATGGGCAAACCTGATGAAGAAAGCAATTGGGAGAAGGGGGAGAGGTTCTCACATTACAAGGGAGCCAACACCTCCATCCAAAACTGACAACACATATACAAGGTGGGAACAAAATGATCAATGTGTTTTCACATGGATTATCCAGAATCTTGAATCCAGGTTGGTGAATAATGTCTCGCAATATCCCACTGCAAAAGCCCTCTAGGATGGGTTAGCCACCACATACGGTTTTGGCTCAGATTCGTTACAGGTGTTTGACCTTCATAAGAGGGCCAATTCATTAAGGCAAGGGTCCGATACACTAGAAGACTTGTGGAACAAAGTGCAGAACATCTGGATGTCTATAGATAGGCGAGATATGAACCCTATGAAAGACCCAGAAGACATTCAGATCTACAATAAGAAGACTCAAGAACAAAGACTTTATCAATTGCTAATGGCTATTAATGACAATCTGGAACCAGTCAAGAGAGATATCCTGAAAAAGGATCCTCTTCCTTCTGTGGAAACATCATATGCTACAATACAAAGGGAAGTGGCCAAGCTTAATATACTAAAATCAAGTTCTTCTGATAGTGACTCGATTGAAATTGGAATGGGTTTAGCTGCTAAAGATTCTGCACAGAGGTTTAAATTCCGATCCAAAGAGAAAGAAGATAAATCCAAGTTGTACTGCACTCATTGTGGGATGAAGAAACACACTAAAGAGACATGTTTCCAGCTGGTTGGCTATCTAGAATGGTGGGACGACGGTCATAATGAGAAAAATAACCAGCGTTTCAGATCTAATATCAAACGGGCTTCGTCTACAAGTGGCGGTGAAGATCCGACTAAAAATGAGCAAGGAAGTGGCACTGGTTTTGGAGGAATGACGACGAACATATATGAAAAACTTGGAGGTAAAGGGTTTGAGAAATCAATGAATTGGATCTTTGATTGCGGGGCTACGGACACCATGTCTTATGATCCTAAAGAATTTGATGACATGTCATCTCTAACGAAGTCCTATATTGAGACTGCTAGTGGAGAAATTTGTGAAGTAAAAGGGGGAGGTTCAGTTATTTTTTCGGAAAAAATGGAAATTAAAAACTGCCTCTACATTCCTTCACTATCCTTAAAGTTATTATCTGTTAGTCAAGCGACAAAACAACTCAACTGTATGGTTCTTATGTATCCATTTTTCGCATTTTACAGGACATTCGTACGAAGGAGATCATTGGGCGTGGTACTGACAAGGAGGTCTCTATTATGTTGATGAGGTAGTTTATAAGGGACATGCCATGCTTGCTCATGGAACAACCGAAAGGCAACTTTGGTTATGGCACCGACGACATCCTTTTTTTAGCTATCTTAAAAGTTTGTTTCCTAGTCTTTTTTGAATAATTCCATTCATGAGAAATGTGAAACCTGCATTTTTGCAAAAAATTGCAGGGTCTCATTTAATCAAAGTAATACTAGAGTTGATTATGTTTTTTTGCTAATCCATTCTGATGTTTGGGGTCCAGCACCAAATTCCACTAACAATCAAACCAGATACTTTGTTTTATTTGTGGATGATTTCTCAAGAATGACTTAGTTATACTTCATGAAACATAAATCGGAAGTACCAGAAATATTTGTTTGTTTTTACAAAATGATTTTGACTCAATTTGAAAAAAAATACAGATTCTCCGTTCTTATAATGGAACAGAGTTTGTCAACCAAATAATGCATAATATTTTCATAACAAATGGTCTTATCCATCAAACCACTTGTCGAAACACACCTCAACAAAACGGTACTTCAGAACGAAAAAATCGTAATTTACTTGAAAAAATTCGTGCTATTATGATTGAATCTAGAGTTCCTCATTCTCTTTGGCCAGAAGCTCTTGCTATAGCCAAGTATCTTGCAAATCGTCTACCAACCCGATGTCTAGGAAATAAAACTCCATTACAAGTGCTTGCCACCCAAGTTACAATTCCATCTGTTATGACCTTACCACCTCGTGTCTTTGGTTGTTCGGTGTTTGTTCAGATCCCTAAAACTAGTCGAAACAAACTTAATCTGTGTGCTGAAAAGTGTGTATTCGTTGGGTATGGTGTCCATCAAATGGACTATCAGTGTTACAATCCGGTTACTCGTCGAATCCATGTCACCATGGACTGTGAATCTTAGAATCCGATTATTTTTTTGGCCACCAATCTCGTGCTCAGGGGGAGAAAGTAAGTGAATCACTCGACTGGTTGCTATATGAAAGTTACTTTGAGGATGTGCCGACAGAATCGGTAGATGGCGCCACCGAACACGCCTCTTCCAACATAAAGGAGACTGATGAGGCAGTTCTTACCACCAATGATTCTCCCGAAGAAAATGTCCAACAAGAAATAAATGCCATGGATACTACCAGCGAATCAGCCGAAGAAAATGTCCATCAAGAGGTAAACAATTTACAATATCATAATTCATAAAGTGCTACTGACCATGACATTTCAGGAAGTTCATTTGTTGAAACTCAAACTCTAGTTCTTTCCCCAAGAAAAAATATAGGGGTTCCTCCTGACCGGTATTCACCGGAACACGTTCCTCGTGCTTCTACATATCCGGTAAAAACGGACAGGAAAGGAATGACGAAGATTGTAAAGGCGTTTTCATCTACTATTCTCTCTGAACAAATCCCTAAAACAGCTCAAGAAGCTAAGAAGATGACTGAATGACATGAGGCAATGAATACTGAAATGGAAGCTCTAAAAAGGAATGGTACATGGGAGAATTGTGTGTTACCACAAGGGAAAAAGCAGTCGGGTGTAAATGGGTGTTTAATATAAAATATAAATCTGATGGCACCATTGAGCGACACAAGGAAATATTGGTTGCCAAAGGATATACACAAACATATGGTATAGACTACTCTGAAACGTTCTCTCCGGTTGCAAAGATTGACACTATCAGAGTTTTACTTTCAATAGCCGTGAATAAAGATTGGCCTCTTCATCAATTTGATGTAAAGAATTATTTCTTACATGATGACTTGGAAGAAGAGGTATATATGGAACCCCCACCAGGGTTCTCTGATGGTTTTCAAGAAAATGAGGTATGCAAACTGAAAAAGGCATTATATGGGCTCAAACAGTCTCCTTGTGCTTGGTTTGGGAGATTTACAATGGCAATGAAGCAGTATAGCTACAAACAGAGTAATGGGGATCATACTTTGTTTTACAAAAAGAGAGGAGAATTAGTCACTTGTCTTATAATATATGTCGACGATATGATTATAACGGGGAATGACGACGAAGAAATTAGATCTCTTAGGAAAAACCTCTTCAAGGAGTTCGAAATGAAAGACCTTGGGGGATTGAGGTATTTCCTAGGAATCGAGGTTCTTAGGTCAAGAGGAGGGATTTATATCTCCCAACGGAAATATATATTGGATTTATTAGCTGAAGTTGACATGGTGGATTGTAAACCAAATGACACTCATATGGTTGTGAATCACAAACTAAAGATAATTGAAGGGGCCAGACCAGCGAGTAAAGAAAGTTACCAAAGGTTGGTGGGAAAATTTATTTACGTGGCTCACACTCGACCCGACATTGCATACGCGGTGGGAGTAGTTAGCCAATTCATGCATCATCCTCAGGAACACTATATGGAGGCAGTAATGAGGTTTATTCGATATCTCAAAGGCACACCAGGAAGAGGCATAATTTTTAAGGAAAATGGACACCTTGATGTTGAAGTATTCACAGATGCTGATTGGGGAGGGAATCCTAACGACAAGCGATCAACTGCTGGCTACTTTACTCTTCTCGGAGGTAACTTGGTGACTTGGAGGAGTAAGAAACAGAAAGTAGTATCACTGTCAAGTGCTGAATCAGAATTTAGAGGAATCGTTAAGGGGATTACCGAGATACTTTGGTTAAAGAAGATAATGAAAGAAATCGGATCCCCTCTGAAGCGTCCAGTAACTTCAAATTTTCAGATATCATCACCAATTTTGTTGGTCCTGAACCTCTCGAATTAGATTGTGTAGTTCTAAGAATCATGGTAGTCTTAACAAGATTAAATGCCTCATTTAGGTGTTCCCTCCATCTGGTATCAAGAGTGGAGATTTTACTTGTTGGACCACAATTCGTGGAAATATAATTTTTTACTAACAAAGATATCTGCCATGCAATTCATCATTTTGCCTCATGTGTCGAGTGGGTCGGGTTTGTATGTTATAAGTACAATATTCTTTTCCACTCGTTTATTCTCTTGCTTTCCTTTACTAGGGACAAATTCTTTAGTTGGAGGCTAGACACACCCTTTCTAATTTTATCATTTGTTGTGATATAGCCGAGATAAATAATATTTTGTTGTTGTACTTTTACTCGCTTCATTTGGAAAGCCTCAAACACCAAGCTTGAGTTTCCATTTGAGGGCTGACTAGCCCTACTGGCTTCGGACGACGGTTTTGCGAAGATTTATTCGTCGTGATCTATCTTTGGCGCAACAGTGTCGTTTATCATGTTTGACGAGAATGCACCTCCATTTTTTTGTCTTTTGTCTCTCTTGCGTGGACAGTTACCTGAAGTTTGCTACAAACCTTGTTCTAAGTTGGTTTTTTTATTGATCGTTCATATTTGTAGGTTCATATTTGTAGGTTGGTTTATTTTGTTAAGATATTTTTATGATGTTTATTTTTAGTTATATAGCTCTTAAAAAAAAAGTTGTATAATTATTTTATTAGCTTTTCACCGGTCTTTCTATTTAATGTATTTCTATTAAAAATGAATATATTTTTATATCTTTTAGAAGTATTTTAGGTACATTTATAATTTTATGTATATTATATATATATATATATATATCCCGTTAAATTTTTATAGTTAAGTAAAAAAATGAAAAATATTACTATTAATGCGTTTTTTTTACTTCTAATTCTAAATAATGTTTTTTGTTTAAATAATAGATTCCATTTAAATTTTAAAACGTCTTTTTCAAACCTTTAATATACATTTTGTGTCAGTTTGAAGAACGTTGAAAGTCGTTTAATGGAGTTACAACACTTTTCAATGACATTTTCAATTGACACTCCCATAATTTAAGAGATTTCATTATCATTTTGTTTTATTCTTATTATTTAAAAAAAACATTTAGAATAAGAAAAAATAGAATTACACGGTAAACTAATTTAAAATAATTAAGTATTATTCAATTAGATATTTAAAATAGCGTGGATTCCACCATGTGTCACATACATCCGGATAAATCTAAACCATATCATTAAAACATTTCCAATATATATAAACTTTATTAAAATACCTAAGCTATAGTCTTCTATAGAAATTTTATTTTCATAAAAATTACTAAAATATGATTTGAGCTAATGAACTAAAAATACAGCATTGTGTTCAAATGAAACAGATAATACCACAATATTGCGGTGTTTATTGGCTTAAGCCGAAATTTGTCTGGTCCGTGTAAGTGCGGACATATATCTGGTTGGATGCATAACATTCACTCGCACTCTTTCAACTGTTACTCCTGTACCAACTACTACAAACATCCGATGACGAAAAAGTTATATTCAATGTTAGTTGAAGTGATGATGAAAAGTCGTATGTCATATGCATCGGTGATTTCAAAAAGGGAACGAAAATCATTAAAATATCATGTTTTCACTTATTTCAATTGTGTCAGGTTAGAGATCAACATGTTTGTCTTTTTGTGTAGATTTGTGATTTCTCCTTGATCTGATCGAGGAGTATAGTTTTTGGTTTCGTTTTTCGTTTTCGAATGGGTAAATTGATAGTACAGGACTGTTTCTAAATTCAGGGATGTAACTTTGCGAAAACAGTCTAAATACAAACCACCTATTTTTTATTTAAAGTTTTTTCACCTTGACAAAAAAGAGGAGGTAATATTTAGAAACTAATTAATTTAGATCCTTATACAAATTCCAAAATTAAGTTCAAAACAAAAACAACTAGTTAAATATTAAAAAAATATAATAAATAATAATAAATGTAATAAAATTACACAATAATAAAATGTTATCTGGCCCATCAAAACAAAAAATAAAATCCTAAAAACTTCTAATTTACTAATAACTCACAAAATTAATTGCAAAATTTAAAAAAATCCTAAAAACTTCTGTTTTACTAACAACTCACAAAATTAATTGCAAAAGTTAAAAAATTATATATATATATATATATATATATATATATATATATATATATGATACAAAACAATGATCGATCCAACTATACATAATTCTATCTGGCTTCAAGTTTAATTCTCTATATAATGACTGGCATATTTAGATTAATTATAAATAACAACTCAAATATTACACATAAATAGATTCGTACCAAATAGTAATAAAAACACAGATAACCCTAAACAATACCTTATACATCGTAGACAACTAGTTTTGTAACATATATTTGTAAAAACATAAATCAATACTATAATTAAAACATTGCACGTAACTGAGTAAGTAATAAAAAATACAATTCTAAAGTGATACAAATATCTTACTGTAAGTAGATTGACTAGTTCGATTCATGTAATCAAAATATTTTATCGAACGAGTTGAAAAATGCGGAGTGCACACTTGTAAGAATATATTGTGATTAGCCAGCGAGGTTAAGTATTGAGTTTGGAATTTATTTATTTTGAATGATATTGTTGTATTGATATATAATTTTAAATTGGATTTTTTGAAAATTGGTTATTTTTACCAATTTGAATTCCTAGCCGTTTTTGGACATAAAAACTATTTTTACAGTTTTAGAAATTTCGGTTGAATAGAAATACATGGTTATGGTTGAAAAATCAAATGCGGATTTCTCATTCTCTTGTTTATAAGATTTCTTCTCTGATTTTATCCGATTGATATTTTGGAGAACCACCAAAATAATTTCAATCTAAAATTGTTTAACAAAACTTCATAGATTATATTCCAAGTCAAACAAAATTCCCCATAAAACATTGAAATTATATGTTTATGAAAATTGAGATGACGGCGGAGAATTAACAAAAGAAATGGCATCTGAGTTTCCTAAATTAGACAAGTTTGAAGGCCATGATTTCAAAAAGTGGTAAAGAAAAATGCATTTTCTATTGACCACCCTCAAGGTTGTTTATATCCTTAGTATTCCTTGTCCAAAGATCATTAAGAATGAAATGTTAGATAAAACAAGGAGGCACAAGAAATGGGAGAATGATGATTACATATGTCATGGGCACATTTTAAACTGTATGTTTGATCCTTTATTCAATGCAAAACAAAATGTCAATTCCGTAAAAGAGTTACAGAATTATCTTGAATCTAAGTACATGGCCAAATATACTTCAAGCAGGAAGTTCATGGCTTATAATTTTATCAATTACAAAATGGTTGATTCTAGAACGGTACTGGAACAATACAATGAATTGTTAAGAATTATGGGTTACTTTGTTCAACACAATATGAATATGGATGAATGTATTTCAGTGTCCAGTGTTATTGACAGCTTACCACCTTCATGGAAATATTTTAAACACACTTTAAAACATAATAAGAAATATTTGGCTCTAGTTGAACTTGGTAGTCATTTTAAGATTGAAGAGTCTCTAAGAGCTCAAGAAGAAATTAGTAATCCTAAGGGAAAAACCAAGTTGGAGACCTCACTATGAATATGGTTGAAAAAATAGATTCTATAAGAATACAAACACTGGAAAATGAAATAGTTTTTTTAAAGGGAACAATAATATGTTTTCCAACAAGAAGCTGAAGTTGGCATGTTGGAAGTATGGAAAACCTGGTCACTTCAAGAAAGATTGTCGAGTTGGAAAAGACAAGAACAATTATGGTCAAATGGTAAAAATTCTGGTCTAAGTGGGTCTAAAGATCCAAAAAAGCAACAATGTGAGATTTTAGTTCCGAATTACGTGTCACTAATATCTGAAGCATTTAATGTGCAGGATCATAATGTTGCATGGTGGATTGATTCGGGAACAACAAGTCATCTATGTAAATATTTTTGATGGTTCAATGTTTTTCAACCAATTGAAGATGGATTTACATTGATAATGGGAAATGTTACAACCGACACAATCAAAAGACTAGGAAATGTTAAACTAATATTTACTTATGAAAAATATACATTGTTAAATAATGTCTTGTATGTTCACCTGATTCAGAACAATCTATTATCAAGTGTTGTCTTTAACAATTGTAGTTTCAAACAAGTGCATAAAATTGGAAAGTATATCTTGTCAATATATAGTGTATTTGTAGGTTTTGAATATTTATGTAATGATATGTTTATGTTAAATGTTAATGTTTATTTTAAAATGAATCTGTTTGCATGACTTCTACAAGTATTTGTAGAATTTTGAATAAAACAGTTTTATGGCATGATAGACTAGGACATGTACATTATAAAAGATTAATAAACCTACAAAAAATGAGTCTTATACCTATTATTGATGTAAACAATGAGAAATAGAAGACTCACATATTCACTAAAATGACCAGAAAAACTTTCAATAATGTTAACAAAGTTTCTAAAATATTAGACATATTACATAGTGATTTATGTGATTTCCATGCTACACCTTCGTTAGGAAATAAAAAGTATGTTATTACTATTATTGACGATGCATCTAGATGTTGATATATTTATTTGTTGTATGCAAGATAAATTTAAAATCTATAGAAAAGAAGTAGAGCTATGTAAAACTGATTTGGTTAAAAAGCTACATACAAATAAAGAAGGTGAATATAATGATTCCCTATTATTTCAGTATACCGATATTGATGAGTCCGAATTCAGCATGCTCCCCGTACAAGCGGAGATCGGTCTAGTCTCTCCGGATATCGGACAGATCACATGGACCGGACAGATCACTTCGAACACTATGACCATAGGACTGTTCGAACTATGACAAAAGTACTAAAAAATCTAAACACTTCTTGACTAAGCTACTTGCTCTCCTGCTTAGAGCTCATGGGTCTTTGAACATGACCCGAGTCCATTAAACATGACCCGAAAGCCCATAAGGGCCCAAACATCAGGGTATAAATACCCAACCACCTGCATTAACTGTGGGTAATGAGAATTAACTGCTACCAAGCTGCTTAATTATCTCTCTACTCTCTACTCTAAACAATTAAACACTCACACACCACTTTAAAACACCAACTGAAATTACTAGCCTACCATCAGGCGATTATTATCCACACCAAATTGGTGACCACGGTGGGAGGCGTGAGGTCCCTGAATCAAGCATTCAAAACCAACTAAGAAAATCTGTCTGAATGAATCCGGACAATCTAGAGCTACCACCGGCTTTACTCGAAGTGGTGGAAGAGAACGATGAATACACTATCGAAGAGCGTGACAGGCTAAAGTGTGAAATAGAAGCTCTGAGGGAAGAAAAGGCCAAGATGGGTGTGAAAGAAAAATCCAAAGCATCAGTTGCTCGTCACACCGATAACCCCAGAGAGCATGAGGCTTCGAAAACTTATGTGAGCACCAAAAAGACTCATGCCAGTTCTAAAAAGTCTCACCGGTCCAAGCCTGTGGAGAGTTCTGACTCGAGCTCAGAATCTTCTTATAGCTCTTCGGACAGCGAGGGAATTGAAAAATCCTTGTCCTCTAGCAGCGATGAGGGTCGAACCAGAAAAAAGCAAAAGCAGGTTAAAAAATATTCAAGAAAAAGAGACAGACATGGAAGAATGAAAAGGCATATTGGCAAGGGGTCATCTCATAACCGGAGGCATGTGGACAAGATGCTGATGGATCCCTTTGCTTTACACGATGAACCAGGTATCTTTGCAACTCCCAATGAGGATAATGTGTTCAGTCGTGGAAGGAATTGGAGGCATTCTCCACTGTCTTCTAAAATTCTGTCCGGAAACCTCCCCAAGAGGTTTGACAGCACTAAAATAGAGAAGTGCGATGGCAGTACTGATCCGGACAACCATCTGGAGCAATTCAAGAACTTCATGATGAACTTTGACGATGATGATAAACTACTTTGTAGGGCATTCTCCCAATCATTCACGGGGAGTGCTCTGAAATGGTACAACTGCCTGCCTCAAGGTTGTATTAAAGATTTCGATACGTTTTGGGTAGCCTTTCGAAGGCAGTTTGTAGGGAGTAAAGAGCTGAAGGGCAATGGAGACACAATAATCCATTGTTCCCAGGAACCAAATGAGTCCTTGAAAGAATATATAAGTCATTTTGTGAATACCAAAAATGGGTTGGCTGATTGCTTCGAACAAGTGGCAATAGCATCCCTAAGGCAAGGTTTGAATCCAGGCAATCTAGCTGATTCAGTGACCAGAAAGAAGGCCATGACATGGGGAGGGTTGCTGAATCAGGTTGGCAAACAAATAAACGTCGATGAAACAAAGAAAACCAGGGTGCACAGGCAGGTGAGATCCACCCCAGTGGCACCAACTCCAAATCAGAATCAGTCCGGGAACAAAGTAAGAGAGACCGGACAAGGGCATGGTAGGGAAAAAGCTCAGTCTCAACCAGCAGCTCCTGCTCAAAGTCAACAATCCAGAAACAAAAGAGGGCCATGGGTCCAACCGGAGTGGTTCGCAGAGCTCAAAGAAAGTGTGGCCACCATTTTTGATAAAACAAAAGATGAGGTGCATTACCGGAGACCGGCAACACTGTAGTCTCCCAGAGAGCATCGCAACAACTCTTTTTGCCAATATCACAATAATATTGGCCACACCACTGATGACTGCATAGCATTAAAACAAGAAGTTCAAAACTTGATTGAGAGGGGAAAGCTGGGAGCGTATGTTAAAAAAAGAGGAGGCAACAGGCCAGACAACACTCACCGGGTTGGTCCAAGTAATGCTGCTCCGGAGGGGGCCATGGTTATATTTGAAAGGTTTGACGTGGAATCTGAATACTTGGATCCTGATCCAACTCGAAACAGAGTGGGTGCTATTGAGGAATGTTCTAGATCGGTCTCCGGGCTCATTAAGTTTTTTGAGTCGCTTACAATTTTCGGAGGGGACACTATGACAGCTCCTACTGCTTCTTCAAGAAAGAGGCACGTTCATACTTTAGCCTCCCAGCTAGAAGGAGGCATGACATCTTATCAGTCACCAAACTCATTCCCGTTCATTGTTTTTTATGAAGATGATTTGAGAAACATTGCTGGCCCTCATGAGGATGCTGTTGTCATAGGAGCATCTATATGGGGCAATGAAATAAGACGAATCCTGGTGGATACTGGAAGCTCAGCCAATATCCTTTTCCTAACCACTTACAAGAAAATGAAAAACCCCGTTGTAATTCAGAATTCGGACAGGTCAATCGTGGGCTTCACGGGCAGCTCAGCAGATGTGATCGGAGAGTTCGAAGAAGAGGTGTTATTGGGCAAGGGCCCTTTTAAGAAAATGGTCAGAATACTCTTTATTGTGGTGGATTGTCCCACTTGCTATAATGCCATTCTAGGGAGGTCTTGGCTCTCTAGGATGCACTCAGTGGCTTCAACAGTCCATCAGTGCTTGAAGTATGCTGTTCAAGGACAGGTTGGAGTCGTCCGGAGCAGCCAAAAGATTGCAAGAGAATGCTATGCTACTGCCCTGGCTCCTCGAACGCTGGGGGCAGTCCGTATTAATGAGCAATAGCAGTTTGAGGGCCTTTCTGGGGGTGAGGGTGAAATTGATGACCCCAGAGAGACCCTTGGAGTATTAATACCAATCGAAGAGGTTGAAACACACTGTTTGGAAGATGGTAAAAGTGTCAAGATAGGGTCTAAGATGCCACCAATGTTGAAAAATGAAATGTTGAAGTTTTTGAAAGACCATCAGCATATTTTTGCTTGGTGTAATGCTGATGTTACTGGGGTTCCACCAGAAGTGATATCACGCCACCTATCCGTCAGGAGAGATGTAGCTCCAGTAGTTCAAAAAAGAAGAGCTTTTTCCAAAGAAAAGGCTGATGTCATTGTACAAGAGGTTGACAGACTCACAAAGATGGGGCACATTAAGGAATCTCAATACCCTTTGTGGACTGCCAATCCTGTCTTGTTGAAAAAGAAGAATGGCAAGTGGCGCATGTGCATTGACTTCACAGATCTCAATAGAGCTTGCCCAAAAGATTTGTATCCGGTCCCCCGGATAGATCAGTTAGTAGACTCTACCTCTGGGAACAAGCTGCTTTCCTTTATGGATGCCTTCTTCGGGTACAATCAGATTCAAGTAGATCTGAAGGATCAAGAGCATACCACGTTTGTCACTGACAGGGGTCTACATTGCTATAAGGTAATGCCATTTGGTTTGAAAAATGCTGGGGCTACTTATCAGAGGTTAGTCAACAAGGCGTTTGCTGATCAAATTGGAAGAAATATGGAAGTATACATTGACGATATGATGGTAAAAAGTGTAGATGAGCAGTTGCACTTGTCTGATCTCCAAGAAACTTTTGCCAACTTGGTAAAAGTGAATTTGAAATTAAACCCTGAAAAGTGTGTGTTCGGAGTGCAGTCCGGGAAATTTCTAGGGTATATCATAAATGAAAATGGAATACAGCCCGATCAGGACCAGCTCAATGCTCTATTCCAAATGGAGCCTCCTCGAAACATTAAAAAAGTACAGCGATTAACGGGGAGATTAGCTGCCTTAAACAGATTTATCTCGAGGTCTTCGGACAGGTGTGCTCATTTCTTTCAAACTTTGAAGGGTGCAAAGGGGTTCGACTGGACCCCACAGTGTGATGAAGCTTTCAATGAAATCAAAAAACACTTGTCCTCCCCTAAAACTTTGTTCAAACCAGTTGATGGGGAGACTCTCTTCGTATATTTGGCAGTTTCAAGTTGTGCCATCAGTGCTGTGCTGGTAAGAGAGGTCGATGGACATCCTCATCCAGTGTACTACATCAGCAAAAGCTTGATAGGTGCTGAGAGGCGTTACTTGAAACTTGAAAAATTGGCATTAGCCCTGGTAATAGCTGCAAGGAAGATGAGGCCTTATTTCCAGGCTCATCCTATCATCGTCCGGACCTCTTTTTCCTTAAAGAATGTCCTTCAAAAAACCGACATTTCGAGCGGAATGACTAAGTGGTCAGTAGAGTTGGGGGACTTCGACATAGACTTTGCTCCCCGGACAGCAGTCAAAGCCCAAGCTGTGGCTGATTTTCTGGTTGAATTCCACTCCGATAGGGATTCAGAGCAAGCTACTGATATAAAAGACAAGAAAATGTGGATCGTCTGAACAGACGGTGGATCTAGCACCATGGGATGTGGTGCAAGAGTGTGTTTAACTTCCCCATATGGAGACAAGATGTACCAAGCTATTTGTTTTGCTTTCAGGGCGTCTAATAACGAGTCTGAATACGAAGCGGCTATAGCTGGGTTAAAGTTAGCCTACATTTGTGGGGCTAAGAGGGTCAAGCTGCTAAGTGACTCCCAATTGCTCATCCACCATGCCCAAGGCCAATCTGAGGCTACGAAGGAGCAACTTGTGAAGTATTTACTACTCCTAAAAAATGAAGCACTTAAATTTAAAGCTGTTGTCTATGAGCACATTCCCCGGGCAGAAAATGAGCTAGCAGACTCACTGGCTACCATAGCATATACGGAGTCATATCCATGGATCCATGTGCTTGAAAGCCCTTCCATTCAACTTAGTAACGGAAAAGAAGAGGAAATTCTTGAAATACAAGTGAAACAGCCTCAAGACTGGAGATTTCCTCTCCTACAATATCTCTCCGATGGTGTCGTGCCTCCAGGAAATCCTATTCGAGTTTGATTGAATGATTTTCATGTGATGTTATGTTTACTGTTAGAGATATATAGCTTAAGCCCATTAGCCCAACAACCTGTTACTTATTGAATAAAATTCCTACTAAAATGAAAAATGTTACCCCATATGAGCTTTAATATTAAAAGCTTCAAACATTAACTCTGTGTTTGTGAATACAATTATAGAATCAAGAGATGTATTATTTGACGAAGAAATATTTAAATCTATATCAAGAGCTAGACACATAATTCAGAACTCAATCAATAGGAACATAATTTAAGTTAAAAATGCATCACACGATATTGCTCGTGTACCTGAATCTTTTGAACCAGTAAAGCTAGAAAGTGTAATTTTTATAGATCTGATTTTCAACTTTATTTGGTTGAAGGATCAAAAGATAAGATTGACTATCAATATTAATATTATTTTATTATTGAGAATGATCCAATGATTGTTAGTAAAGCTATGGAATCAAGAGAGACTACATTGTGGAAAGAAGTTATCTAAAATGAGATATATTTTGTCATTCATAATGATACATGAGAATTGATGATTTACCTCCTGATTGCAGATCATTAGAAAATGGATGGATTTTTAAAATAAAAATTAAAATGAATGGCATCATTATATAGTATAAAACCACATTGGTTATTCAAAGTTTTAGAAGAAAAAAAAACCCTAATGAATAGAAATCATCAAGCTACACTTATTAATAGAAACTGGAAAATAATATAAATCAACTATTTCTTTATACAAAACCCAAATAAAAAACATATCTATGGATGAATACAAATTCAACTAATAACAAATTAGCAAAACCTGATAGCATAATTAAAAAAATCAAAGCTAAAGTTAGCAACGAAGACCTAGAATCATTAAACCATTTTTGGCGATTAAAAATCCTCATTTTGCCTCCTTATCATGAGTCACTTTATTTTTATTTTTTCTCCTATTGTCTTGTAACTTAGATGTGAGTGCGATGAATATCGTACTATATCGTTGGATTTGCTCGCTAAGTTCATGACTGGTAAGAGATTAATCAGCCTTGTCCAAGACTGTACAATTATGTTGTCTATGATATTATATGTTATAGAAGAGAAAATGAGAAAAGTTATCGGCTATGCAAGGGAGAGAAAAAATCATAAAATTAAAATTTATAAATTTTATATTAAAAAGACTAGATTTTTTTTGGAGTTATTAGAAAAATTGGTTTACTCTAAAAATAGAGATGCACGTAGCTAGATCACATAATGTTTTTGTTGAACCTCACACATTTTTTAATTTCATTTTAAAAATCCTAAAATATACTTAACTATCATATCTAATTATATGAGTGTCACATATTGATCATTAAAAGTTGGAGGTATTTTGAGATTTTCAACTTTGAGTTAAAATATAATTAAAGAAAAGTGCGAGATCTAACAAAAACAAAACGAGTTTTAACCACACTCAATAAAAATTAATCATATAAGACTCAACAAAATATTTTTTTTAACCTTATATTGGTATTTTAATAGAAATAACCATTGAATATAATTCGCTTAAAAATTGAAGTGAAAAATAACTAACAAAAAATTAAAATATGGGTGGATGTTCAAAATTAATTAAGGATGGTGTGAACGAATATTTTATACTTGGTGGATCCCGAGTGAGTTTGTGTAAGTATATGTTCCTATAACGGTGAGATTTGATTTCAAGCATGACATATTAGACATTTTTTGTTATGAGATCGGTACAATTTTGGTTAAATATTTGGTTGTTCCCCTAATCACGAATCATCTGTCGTCAATGAGTAGCGACGTCTTGTTGGTAGGGTCATATCTACAATTAACTAGGTACCTTTTGCACCCGTGTAGGTTTTAAAAGTTCATTCTCTTTGTGGGACAAGTCCATTGTTCCTAGATTTCTATCTTACATACCATAATTCTCAAAGATCTGGTCTAACCTCTTCGATGTTTCCTCAAGTATTATCACGAGATGAGGATCTTTGATACTAATTGTTCTTTTTATCTAAGGCCACCTTGACCACACTAGAAGGTGACATTGAGACCTCATACTTTAAGATTTGGAATTAGGTAGTTGTATCTAAACATTTGTATTCATCTTAAATAGAAAAAACTATGTCATTTGTTGTGACTGGAGAAAAACTAAAATAAATAATAATAACTTATCAAACATTAACTTATGTGCAACACCTTCTTGAGTTAGGAGAAAGCTCCTCCGCCTACAACCTAAAACTAATAAAATGTATAAGATTACGGTGGATAACATAGAAACTACCTCTTTTTGATTCAACCCATGGTTTTTCTCCCCGACGATCTATTATGGTCACTGTATTATATGTTATTCAAAACTTAAAAGTAACCTCAAATTTTCAGATATCATCACCAATGGTTGTTGGTCCTAAACTTTTCGAATTAGATTGTGTAGTTCTAGGGATCATGGTAATCTTAACGAGATCAAATGCGTCATCTAGGTGTTCCCTCTGTTTGGTATCAGCAGTGAAGATTTTACTTGTTGGACTACCATTCGTGGAAATATATATTTTTACTAACAAGGATACCTATCATGCAATTCATCAGTTTGCCTCATGTGTCGAGTGGGTCGGGTTGGTATGTTGTAAGTACAATATTCTCTGCCGCTCGTTTATTCTTTTGCTCTCCTTTACCAGGGACAAGTTCTTTAGGTTAAGGCTAGGCCCCCTCTTTCTAATTTTATCATTTGTTATAATATAGCCAAAATAAATAATATTTTGTTGTTTTACTTTTACTCTCTTCATTTAGAAAGCCTCAAGCACCACACTTGAGTTTTCATTTGAGGGCCTGACTAACCCTACTGGTTTTGGACTATGGTTTTGCGGAGGTTTATTCGTCATGGTCTATCTTTGGCGCAACGTTGTCGTTTATCATGTTTGACGAGAGTGTACCTCAATTTTTGTCTCTTCTGTCTCTCTTGCGTGAATAATTTCACGAAGTTTGGTACAGACCTTAATCTAAGTTAATTTTTTTTATTAATTGTTTATATTTATAGGTTGACTTATTTTGTTACGATTTTTTTGTGATATTTTTTTAGACATGATCTATCAAATACAATTTATATCTGGTCCACCTTAAACTATATCTCTTTGGCTATATAGCTTTTGCGAAAAAAAATGTTCCATGATTGTTTTATTAGTCTTTCTATGCTTTTTCGATTTAATGTATTTCTATTAAAAATGAATATATTTTCATTTTTTTTAAAGATTTAAGGTACATTTATAAAGATATCAAAAACAGAATACAATATAACAATTATTTTCCGTAGTGTCACTAAAAATTACATTTATTTTTTGGAATATTCACTTTCGAAGTTCTTCTTCATTCCGATCGAACGAAGTCTTCACTGGAAAAAAAAATTATTTTCTTTCTCCATCAAAGAAAGCATTGGTCCATAGAAAACAAATACATTAAAATCAAAAAATTCTTAACGTTTTACTTATTTTAACTTTTATTATTTAAAAAATCTGCATGAAAAAAAAAAATCAACTTCCCATCCTTGTGTATCCTAAAACAAACATTCAATAAAATTTTACTCTAATCTAATATCTATATCAATTAATTAAAAAAAGTTTACACTTCCAATTTTCAAAGAATAAAATCAAAATATGAACCTTCATGCCACTTACCACTGCCATTAAAAATATCTATAGTTTAACAAACCAAATAGCAAAAAAACCATATAAATATTCAAACGTTACCGTGCAAGTGAATTGTGGTTTCTTCTACCTCTTTTAAGCATTTATATCAATCACTTGACAAATATCAATTATCGCTAATAATTACGATGCGGAAATAAATAAATAAAAATTTATCAAGGTAAAAGAAGAAAAATAAATAAATAAACTCATAAATTTAAGAGAAACTAAACAAAATCATACTTTGGTCCAACTTGGTTTATTAATACCAAAATAAATTTATACATTTCAATTTTCAACACTATCAAAATTAAACTCACTAAGTGATAACGCATCGGAAAGAGAAGAAAAAGCAACGATAGATGAAACTCTAATTTAAGAGTAACATGATGAAACCCTAATCTAAAGGTAACAAAGATTGAAATTTTCAGAGATAAAAAATATATTATTCCAAAAACTTAAAATAGCTTAAGGCATATGAGGCTTTATATAAGAGCTTCTCGAAACCCTAAATTATAATATAAGGAAATAAAATAAATATTTTAAAATAAAATCAAATAAAATCTTAATATAATTAGATGTGATTTAAATACATAAGATATTTGAATAAAATAAAATAAAATTAAAAAGGATTTTGTTTGGACTTTCTGGGCTACATCATCCTCTCCTCGTTGACAAGAATTTGTCCTCGAATTCACAGCACCATCACCATCAAGAACCCAAATTATTTATTTTATTTTATTCAATCGTTACATTAGAAATTATAATTGTTGACCTTATCGGAATAAGATAAATTCTCCTCGAGTGTTCCTTATTCGAAGTCACATTGAAGCCATCCGGTTGATGAAAAACGACAAACGATGATGGTAATCGCGGAGAAGCAAACGACAAAGGAGGCTTGGGACGCACTCAGAGAGATGTGGGTTGGCGAAGATCGCATCAAGAAGGCACGCGTACCGGTGCTGAAACGGCAACTGCATAAGATTACACATGTGACCATTACGGTGACAATTGCGGAGAAGTAGATGGCAAAGGAGGCTTGGGACGTACTCAGAGAGACGCGGGTTTGTGAAGATCGCGTCAAGAAGGTACGCCTACAGACAGCAACTTAAGAGATTACACAGGTGGAGCAGAAGACATGTTACACATCACAAAGTAAGAATTGGGCCAAAAGAGAGTGGCGCAACAATAAAAACGGCTCTGAAAGCAGACCGTTCAAGAGGCAGTCCAAGAGAGGATAAGCCAACAAGATCTTCACGAACTCTTCAGAAAAAGAGGAAGATCATGAAGAAAGGACAAAAAGAATGTAACATATGTAATGGTACACCTATGGAAATAATGCGTCTTAACAAACCACCACCTAATGAATTAATTTTGCAGATGGATGCAAAAGACGAAGAAGACAGCAAGACAAATAAGACAACAATAAGTTCAATGTTTAGGGCGAGAATGTTGGATAAACATTGAACTTATGACGTGTTTAATATCAATTATTATGTTAGTTACTTAGATAAGATCAAACCGTTTGTTTGTATCTTCTATATGAGAAACAGAACCCTGTAGTGATGATTGAAATGAAAGTTATATTTCCAGAATTGCTGTCTATCTTAGTATATATATGTATGTTTTATATTAGGGACCTTATTCCTACACTGTAATGGCGTTTTATTCTTACATGTCGTTGGGTTGAAGAGGATACCTGTATTTGACGTTTGCATGTTACGTTATTTTGATTAACGCGATGTACTCTATATTTTGTCTTACGCGAGTTGAAGTCTTTAACATTCCACATCTCGCGCGACCTGTTAATTTTTTTTAAAATATGAAGCGATTTAGGTTTGCACCCAAACCGTTTGAAGGAAACGCGAGTTAATATAGTTTTTCACTAACGCGAGTCACCGGATGAGGTAATTCACATATCGCGCGATATTGTAAGGGTATTTTTTTTTAATTTTTATATAATACGATTTACGTTGCACCCAACTCGTGTCAAAACCAACGCGAGTTACAAGAGTTTTCCCCTAACGCGAGTCACGGAAGCAGTTAATATCACATCTCGCGCTTTTGCTGACGCGATTTGTGGCAGCTTTCTCACCTAGCCTAATTCTGTTTATCATTTGCAGAGTACTAGATGTCTAAGCAAAAAGTTTGTATTTTCAAATATTTAAGCAGACCTCAATTGTTCCTTTGAGCGAGTTTGAAAACTTTGAAGCTCTTGAAAAATATATTGAAGGTAGATGGAATGATCTGGTTAAGGGTTGCTATACTATTACCTACTCCTGTGGCGGTCAAAATTACTGTTTGTTTAATAAGAGACTGATTTCATTGGTTTAACTGTTTATCTCGATGTGAAGCAGCTGAAAAGCGCTAGCTTCTTTATAGAACAACGAGTAGTTGAAACGGATGCACATGACATTGGTAAACAGCCTACCGTAAGGTTTGTAGAACCCTGTGATGATCATTTATTAAGTGGGGAGAGTAGTAATGGTTTAATCTGTTCGCAACATAAAAAAAGACATCTTGCCACTAGGGGTTGGGTTTCTGCTATCACAGGAGTTGGTCAGACATTCGCTGATGGTGCCTCCGGTGTAAGGTTATCTTTATGCCGATATGCTTTAGAGCTTGGTTTTGCTTTCAAGTAAATGCATAACACATTTACTAAGATCACTACTTACTGTGTCAACAAAGAGTCAGGTTGTAAATGGCGGCTGTATGCATCAATAGATTCTAGCATTGGTTTGATGATGATCAAGCGCTTTGTCAACACCCATTCATGTAGCCCGGTATTTTCCAAGAAAAAAAGTAGGCATTTGACGTCTCATTTAATCACGGATGAAATACATGAATCAATTAGGACAAGTCATTCTTTAACAGCAAAAACTATTCAGTGTTCTATAAAACAAAACTATGGTTTAGATATTTCCTACCGTTTACTGTGGAATGCTTTAGAGAAGATGAGGAGGGAAGTTTTTGGAGATAGTAATACCTCGTTTGACTTGCTTAATGCTTATTTTAGAAGATTAAAAAGTCGAGATATTACTACCGATTGTCATTTGGAAATTGGTTTTGGGAATGTCTTTAGGAGGTGCTTTGTGGCCTTCAGATCATGCATTCAAGGCTTTCACTCATGTCGACCATTGCTGTATGTGGACGGTACCCATTTAAACGACAAGCATGGTGGTGTTTTGCTGTCTGCAGTGGCAAATGATGGCAATAACGGTGTGTTTTAAACCTTCCTTTCACTTTTTTTAGGTAAATGTAAATCTATATGCGAGTTAATAAGATAGAATAATGCGTATATCACCAATCCGATAATAAGCTTACCTCTAACGTGAGTTTTTATATAGCCAATGTTTATGATTCGCGCGTCGTCGACTAGGCCATCCCTAGCAATCGCGCAATGCTTCTTTTGTTCATAGTTACACATCGCGCGATATATTATATACTATATGTAACACCGCACGAGATAGGTGTTGCCATTATAACAATCGCGCCTTAATGGATTCATATATCCTTATATTATGGACTCCCTAAACTTATTTTCACATTATACGTATTTTTCCAGTTGCTTTTGGTATTTTCGGTGGTGAAGATTCCGATAACTGGATGTGGTTTATGGAATGTCTTAAATCTCATTTGTTAAACCGTCAAATCACTTTTATTTCTGACAGACACTCTGGTATTATTAATGTTGTGCACTAACCGCGAGTTTAAGCAGAAGATGTTGAAGCGATTCAAAAGTTGGGCTTATGCTCCCACGGTTGAACTTTTTAATGAGAGACTTTCCAAGTTTTAAGTAGAGGTGGTAAAAAGATTAAGGTTTTCATCAAGAATTTACCTCCCGAAAAGTACGCCCAGCCATTCGTCATTGGCAAACGTTACAGGGCAATGGCGTCATTTGTTACCGAATCCTTTAACAATCAGATTAAAAAGTTTTGTAATCTACCAATTGTTAAAATAATAAACAAGATCAGAGTTATGCTAATGACTCAGATTTCTAGACGTTATTCAAAAGGGCTAAGTTGGAACAGTTATTTATGCCCCGAATATGAGAAGCAGTTTAAGGAGAATGTTCTAATCGGCCGAACCTGGGTGGTATCTAAGTCTTCTCCAGGTTCATTCAAAGTTTATTCTGAACCATTTATGGTTGTCAACATACTTGATTTTAAGTGTTCATGTGGTTCATGGCAGCAAGAGTGTTTTCCATGTGCTTACTCATTGGCTGCAATAACATTCGTTAACGAAGATCCTATGAAGTTGGTAGAACCATTCTACACTGTAAGTAATTATAGATCCACCTATTTGTTTAGCATACCTGCAATAACCAACTATGGTGAAAGTTCATCATCTAACGAATCTGAAGGACCTGTTGTTCTACCTCCTAACGTAAAAAGGAAAGCTGGAAGGCCAAGGAAGAAGAGGATTCCATCTAGAGGAGAAGTATCATCTACCCACTTGCGCTGTGGCCGTTGCTTGAAATTTGGACACAACCGAAGGACATGTTATCACACTATGAGCTTCCCGTCCTAATGTTAGTTTGTTTTCATCTATTTTATTAAGTATGTATTAACGTGATTCCACTTGTTCAGTATCTTTCTCGCGTTATTATCCCAAACTTTTTGAGTTGATACGCTTTAAGTGTCTGGCACGCGAGTTATATTTAGTTGTTTCAGTACACACTTTTCATAATTGTTGAAAACACTAATTAGTTTATCTCTCCCTGACTTATAACGCAATTTAGGTTAGTACCAACTCCCGTCGTATTTGTGCGATACATTTTCCCACTTACGAGGGCATGTGAAGGTTATATGATGCGAGTCGTCCTTTATTTTTTACTGACGTGAATCAGTAATTGACTGATATAAATTATAGTCACGCGCGAATCATTAAGGCGATATAACTTGTGACAAGTAAACTTCCTATTGTATTCTGTCTGTTAATTACCCATTGTCACTATTACAGCCAGGCCATCGACTCATGTTCATTTCTTCTAACTCGAGTCGAATTGAATTGTATCGTAACGCGCGATGTTCAACTACTATAGCGCGAAATCAGTTGCTACAGAACGTAAAACAGTCCCTCAGATAATGCATTGAGTGATTAACATTATTGTGGCCATTATTCGCGCGAGTCATTAAGGATATACAATGCGTGACAAGTCAATTTACTATGCATCTCTACTGTATTATGTCTTTCAATTAGCTAATGTCACATAGACTATAAAACTATTGCAACTAGACCATCAAATAGGTTCCTTTCATGTAACGTGAGTCGAATTGAAGTGTTTCCTAACACGCGATGTTAAACTACTATAGTGAGAGATCAGTTGCTACTGAACTAGCTATCCCTCAGATCATGTATTGTTTGAATAAAATTAGTGTGACCATTAATCGCGCGAGTCATTAAGGATATACAACGCGTGACAAGTTAATTTACTATGCATCTCTACTGTGTTATGTCTTTCAATTAGAGGCTGTCACATACACTATCAAACTATCACAAGTAGACCATCAAATCTATTCAGAAATTTAATATTGCAAAAGGAAGGAAGCCGAACTTAATACATATCGATAACAAAGGGCCTACGCTTGCCCAGATACTAAAACCTAATCAACAAACAACCAAATGTTATAGGGTTTAACAATTAAAATTTCAAAAAACTACTACACTTTGAAACAACCACAAACAGTTTTTAATAATCTGAAGAGTTACCCTCCTCTTCAGTGTCCTTGTCATCCTCAGGCTCCTCTTCACACTCTTCCTCCTCCACTTGTTCCTCGTCGTCGGTTTCCTTGCCTCAGTAAGAATCGTCCGATGAATCCTTTGAAGACTTCCTAGGAGTTATCTTCCTCCTTATCGTCTTCTTCTTCTTCTTCATGATCCTTCGTCGTTTAGGATTCCATTCGTAGTCAGAATCCTCGTCTGGCCACGACAGAGAGTATTATGAGTCATACTCATGCTCCGGTGAAAGTGAGGGAGAGAAAGCATCCGACTCTCCGTCGGAAGAGTACTCCGTGGTAGTCTCGCGCTTGTAGTCGGAGTACCTCGAACTGACGTCGGAAAACCCACCGTCAGAAGCTTTGTTGTCGTAGGAGTCGACTGAACCACTCATGGTGGTGTTTTGCTTTTCTAAAGAATACCAAAAGTTTTTAGAAGTGTACTAGTCTGATGGATAACCATGCAAGGAAATGCGAGACGCCTATTTATATAATTTCGAAAACAATGACTACCCTAGTGAGCAATTAATGCACATATAATGAGTACTTTAGCTACCCATGTCACATCGTGCATTAATAAACCCAATGCAGTTAGTGAAAAGACAACCCATTGTCTTTTCACTAGCCAGTAATTATGACGCGATATAATTTTGAATCATGATAACCAACGTGTACTACTACCATCTTATTTGACATCTCTCATTTTATTGATTAATTATAATTAAATTTTTGGTTTAGTTTATTATTAGTAAATGTTTATTAATTAAATTATATATAGTTAAGTACATTATCTACAACTGAATAATGTACCTTGGTTATCCATTGTTGAAATATCTGCAATTGAGAGTCGTTTATGTATATCTCGTTATGATAAATGTGTGTATTACCCCGCTGGTTGCGTTCTATAAGTTGTAAACCCACAAGTAATTTCACGCGATATGTTCAATTCATATGACCCTAGATGTATTAAGCTTGCTCCTATCACGCGAGGTATCGATGATGTATAACGCTAGTTGTGTTAAATCGCCTCCAACAACGCGAGAGGTTCATGTCCTATAACGCTAGATGAATGAAACTGGCTACTAACACGCGTGATGGCGTTGTCCTATAACGTGAGTTGAATGAAACTAGATAAAATAATGGGAGACGTTGATGTAGTGTAGCGATACATGATATAAACTAGACCCTATCACGCGAGATGTTCATTTCCTGCAACACTAGATATATTAAGTTTGATCCCATCACGCGATGTATGGATGATGTATAACGCTAGTTGTGTTAAACTGGCTCGTACCACGCTAGTTGTGTTAAACTGGCCACTAACGCGCGTGATGATGTTCTCGTATAAAGCGAGAAGAATTTAACTGGATTCGAAGACGTGAAACGTGGATGTATTATAGCGATACATGGTATAAATTGGACCCTTGCACGCGAGATGTTCGTGCAATATGATGCTAGATGAGTTGAAGTTTCCTAAATCACGCCAGATTTGCATGTAATATGAAGCTAGATGAGTTGAACTTGCCTAACTCACGCGAGAGGTGCTAGTTGTCTAACCATAAATGAATTAAGCTGGATCCACACACGCGTGATTCATATGTCTTCATAACACTACATGAATTAAAATGACTCCTATCCCGCGATGTGTTCAGTATTAATAACGCTAGACGTTTTACATTTGCTCCTATCACGCGAGGTGTTCAATGTGAATACCAATTGATGAATTAAAATGACTCCAATCACGCGAGTTGGTCGTATAACCCGTAATATGTCTCGTTGCATCTTCCTAAGCGATATGTTCAGGTCAGTTGACGCTAGATGTCTCGAACTGGCTCCTCACGTGTGAGTTAGAAGTATTAAAGTGATTCTTTTCTCAACATTCTGCGCGAATTAGGTGTAACAGATCCATTGTGAGTGCGGGTATATACCTATATTACGTGAGTCAAGTCGGAGCTAAAATTCATTGATTGACTAGCTCCCTTCATTAAAGGCGCGAGACTGGCATTGCTTGTAATGTCTTGTTAACATCTAAGAAATCATTAGGTAACCATTTAAAGAAAATTACACTTAAAATAAATTCATAAACTTTTATCATTACTAAATCTATTCCGTTACATCCAATTTAAAGACTACTTTCTTTTTTGAATGAAGTTACATTTTTAAAATCATCAAAATTAAATCCTTAATTCAACAACCATGGTTATCATCAACCGGTGAACAATTGGCAATATCATCTTCTCTTTCTGCAATCGCTTCCTTTAAGTACACAATCATATCTCTTGATATCCAATTATTAAGTTCCCACTTCCATAAGTTTGTTGCCTCTTCGCGCAAAGCTAGACAAAGATCAGACACATGTAGCAAGGGTTCGGCTTTTAGTTCGTTGTACCTCGAAGCTACTTCTTCTCGGCTGCGAACATGGGGGCCGACAAATCCAAGCCTCCCATAGTCAAAGTACATCCTGCATAACACTTGATCGAAAAAAACATCGGCCGTTTCATCCGAATTTGTTGTCTTCACGTACTTCACGGCTTGAAGCAAGTGTTGGTCTTCATCGACGCACCAACTCATACTGATTTCCTATTTGGTGTGTGTTAATTATTTTAGTGTATACTATATGTTGTTTTGTGGAGGTTTATATAAGGGTGAAAAAATTGGTGGGTAACTAGGCGGGTAATATTTAGTAGGTCTAGGTTTTGGCGGGACAATATTAATCACTAAATAATTTTTGGCGGGGGTTAAAGAGATAGTATATCACGCGATATAATAAGTAAATTTCTATAACTCGCTGCATAAAAGTTTAAACGCTTGATTTGTTACAAACTTAACACGCGTGATCCACCGAGAGGCATACATATTAATCAAGCGTGATAGGTGACAAAAAATGAAATTTTGATGCGAGTCATCTACAAAGTACAGTGCGAGTTAACTTACAACTTTCAATACACTGGTTCGTATGTTACCCAATAACGAATCCAAATGAAATTAGATACAAAGAATTGCTTCTAGTGAATTGTACTTAACAATTAGGCATCTGACGCCCTGATATTAGTATTCTTATCATTTAGGAAATGCTTAACAATTCCTGCGCGTGCTTCAGCTGGCATACACTTGCTATATTCCTTCTGTAAAAACCCGTGCTGGATAATGTCTTCTGTAAAAACCCGTGCTGGATAATGTCTCTAACTTTGTATCCATTCTTCACACGTGGTATGTATCTCTTCTTCATACAATAGTTCAACTTGTCAAATAAGAAAAATGTTAGTTTAATTTTTTTGAGATAAATGTGAACACGTAATGTTGCGAATCACTTTACATTAGGACGTGTGTTCCATCTGTTACACGTGATTCACATATACACTAACGCGAGATACGTGCAATGCCCACTACGGTGCAATTCACCATCACGCGAATTGGATAATTCGCCTGCAAACAATGAACATACATCATCATCCAATAAGGTTTCATACTACTTACCAAGGCGTCGCCCGCTTTCCTAGTGTCGTCTGCAATGAATTTGCTAAGAGGGAACAAGGGATTATAGTTTTTTGCCAAACCATTCTCCATGTCTATTACCAACAACGTCCAGTGGTTAGTACCTTTTTCATTTATGGTGCATACCAGAATGAATGTGATAAATGTGTCGTCTGTCACGTTTTCAAAAACTGCGTCAATAAAGTTTGTAACATCTCTTTTTTTGGCTAATAATGTCTGTAATAAAACCAGTGTACACCAAAACAATATCAAACTTCTGGTTAACTTTAAATGGCTATTTAATAATTAGATACTAACCGTCGCGACACTTGAAATCTGAATAGATTTATATCTACATTTGTACTTGTCATCGAGCCCTTTGAAAGGTACAGTCTAGTTTGATTCTTGAAACAGCTTATATATCCACGCATCGATGATCTACAACACGTAAAAATCATAGCTATATCTAGCGCAGTTGTCAATTATTTGTGTTATATCAAGTTTCTAAACTTTACCTTGAAATCTAACTCCCCTTCGTATGCTACAGCCATTAGCTCTGTCACACTAACACTTAGCCGGTATGTAAATTCGTGTTCTGGCAAATACCATACTTCAGAGTCTAGTTGATCTTCGTTTTCTTGTATTTGAAGGACCTTGCGGTATTGACTAATGTCTATTAACTTTGTAGTTGCTATTTCTGTTTCCCAAGTTTGATCAATAGCTCCTGCCTGTTGTGACTATGTAATTAAATCCCAATTTGGATAAATGTTATCTACTAACTATAAATCGAAATAAATTGTGTTAAATAACCATCAACAAGTTACAACTCAGTATATGATTATTAGCATAGTTTAGAACTTACCATTGGAGGTGCATCTTGTAACAAACGTTTCGACGTAGTACTGCCACCCAACTTTCCTCCACTCGAGTGTATAGCCGCCGCCTTATCAACTTCGTCAAAAAATGATTGTGTACACAGTAGGAATGCATCATCAAGGTTTGGAAGATCAAAACAATCTGCTTCCACTTCCCCTACTGGTTGTAGTTCTTCTCTTATTTCAGGCTGTGTTAGTACTTCCACTTTTGCTTTGCGTTGCACTTCCAACTTCGGTTGTAACCCTTTTGTTGATTTTATAGCAGCTTCCAATTCCACTACGGTTTCAGTCTTTGGTTTATGATTTCTAGTTCCTTGTGTGCATTGATGTATTCCTTTCTTTAATCTTGTTTTTTTCACATTACATACGTGTAAAAATGTTACCAATGATGCGTGTTCTCTTATCCAATGACGCGTGAAATAGATACTCTTGCTGACCACGCAAGTTACGCAATAAATAGTAGTCTAACTAGAATTCGACACCACGCGAGTTACGCAATAAATAGTAGTCTTACTAGACTTCGACATCACGCGAGTTAGGAAAGAAATAATAGTCTTACGCGAGGTAGGCAATAAGTAGTAAGTTCACGCGATGTTGCTTTAACAACACGAGTTAGGCAACAAATAATAAACTAACGCGACTTAGACAACACTCGTGTTTTATTATTCACTAAAACCTAAACATAAGTTGAATTTAACTACTTTGTTTCACATAAATAGAAGATGTGATTCACACATATATCCATAGAACACAAACTATTGTTTTTGCTGGGGTTTTTTTGCTTTTACCATGACCCGATATCCAAAGGAGAGATGGTATAACATTCAACATTCTTAATGCGAGTTAAGGAGAATGTCAAGTTTTAAAACTACAAAAATACTCACATAATAGCTATAACATAAATTTTACAGTATTTAAAAATTTAAAAACATCCTCTGATGTAATAAACAACCATTAAAACCCCCTATTAAAATATGAAGTTTCAAAAACAACAGTTTGGCCAAATTAAAAACAAAGAAACTATAAGATAACTATAAGAAGTTGAATCTTAATATTTTAAGATCCACTTACATCTTCATGTCCTTGCTCCATGGGCTTGGGTACACTACTGCAACTTTCATGTGGCCCAGCTGTATTCATTTCCGTCCCACTTGTTAGCTCACCAACATTTCCAATTGCCAAATCAGCGTCAGTGTTTTTTGAAGCACCCTCACCACAATGTACATCATCGACAGCCTCTTCGCGATTTTCTTCTCCCATAACCTCATTCGTACTCCTTTTTTCCATAACAACATCTGGCTGTAACTCTTGTGCAGTTTCAGCTACGACCACATTTGGTTCTGCTTCTATGGGTGTTGGTTCAAGTACTGCTGCATAATATCATGTTCCTCAGCTTGGTCTTGAAACTCTTGAGCAGTTTCAGCTACAACAACATTTGCTTCTACTTCTATGGGTGTTGGGTCAAGCACTGCTCCCATAATATCATGTTGCTCAGCTTGGTCTTCAAACTCTTGTGCAGTTTCAGCTAAGAAAACATTTGGTTCTTCTTCTATGGGTACAATAGCAATTTGGACCTCAGTGTCCGCTCCTACTGCACCCCCACCAATATCTGCCCCATCCGTGGTTACTTCCTCATCTTTTTCCACATTTTCAATTCCAGAACAACCTGGTACACCGCTAATAGAATTGGCCGCCACAAGCCTACATTTGTCAACTCCCAAAACATACAAAGTTTTTTCATTTGTCTGCCCCTCCCCAGATGTCTCAATAACATTATTCGGTCCATCAGCAGCTCCAGATTCATTCTTCTCATCATCCGTTTCACCTCCATCTTCTACCCCCTCGTCTGTGTCTTCTTCATTATCGTCAGGTGTAGAACCCTCTACAACTTCTTCTTCTTTATCATATTTTTTCTGTCCTGCTTCTAACTTTTTGAACCCATGTTTTCTTGAGATATAAACTATGGTTTTAGGAGCCTCATCCACTGTTACTGATACCTTTACTCTTTTTTCTGGTGACTCCTCTTCTACCGAACAGAAATGGAATACACAAACCTTCTCTAGTGCTTCATTAACCCCAGCATCTTCATCATCTTCATTACCTTGATCAGCTTGTTCTTGAAGCTTCAAAGTCAACAAAGCAACCTCCCTTTGGAGTTCTTCAATCTGTGGGGAAATTCAACAAGTATTTAGCCAAACTAATGAAAATACATCATTAAAATTGACAACCTCTTAAACAACTTACTTGTCTATTCTTTCGTGCCAGAGAAATCTTAAGCCTTTTATTTTCTACTGAGTATCTGTATTTTCCACTGGTTCTCTTCTTGACATTTTCCATCCTCTTAAATAAAATACTACAAGCGCTTGGCTTGTAAACTTTCATCCTCTTCATCCGAGTACTTGAGCTGCCGCCTTTCTCGGGTGTATTTTTATTCTAATCCAACCACCCCCGCAGTGGTTGATCGTAATCCTCATCCACTCCCCCGTAATCAATTGTTCCAGATGTCTGCCCAATTTCCATCTCATTTGTTTCCCCTCCACTATAATACTTCGACCGCTTCCCACTTCTACTGGTCATCGTCTTTTTCCTTTTGCTTGTCAACTTCCTACCAGACCCAACACTGGTCTCCCCCGACCCGAAGGCCATTTCTTCAGCTTCTATTAATTTTACCTCTGCTTCCAATATCTACAATATGCAATATATATGTTCAAACAAATTGCGGACACGCACGTATACGACGCGATTCATTTGAATGAAGTGACACCAAGATGCGAATCGTGTAATGATTAAGTAAATATCTCTTGATTCGTGTCATACAATCAAAAACCTCATGCGCGAGTCACCAATGTATCCTTAGATGCGATTCGTTCTCTCATAAAGAACATACGACGCGGTGCGTGCAGTACTAACGTATATGTCGTGGTTTTGCCATGCAGCATACTTTGCGATTCTCTAATGACAATTACATACCAACTACGCGAAGGAAGACATATTCATATCGCGAGACAAAAATTACCAATTAATAGACATTACGCTACGTTTGTATTGTATCACGCGAGTCACTAGATAAATAACATGCGACGGCCATATATTACCTCATCATCGGGGAGCTTCCTCAGCCTTTTAACAAGCTTCATAGTGGACTCGTTGTACTCCAGCCCCCACCATTTGTAGCACCCAGAAATCATGTTAGGCCTTACCAAATCTTCCCCTAGCGTGGTGTGCTCCATTATGAAGGGCTAGGAAAAAAACAGGTTACACTCGTAACACTTTTATAAGAAAACAAAATAATACAAACAACAAGTTCAATACTCACCAATAACACTCCTACGCAACCGATGACGTGATCTGGGGTCCTTTTCTCCAAACAATTAACCATGGACTTCGTCAGCTTCTCAACAATTGCTCCCGACCAATCATAGTCATTAATTTTGAGCATGTCTTCTACGTAGAAGACCATTGTCCAGCCCATGATATCTCCAGATACAGAGTAGAACAGGGTAGAACAAATGAAGAGTATCAAAAGCTTGGCAACGTCAGTTACTGATTCCTCACTCCCATCATTTACTGTTATTTCTATTGCTTCTTGTAACAAAACAGACAGTAGTTATTTAATTGGATATGCTAAAACATACCTACGTTTCATAATCTGTTATTTCTACCTTTATCATCGCATTTGAAACAGCTTTTTGGTTTGACGGTCCACTTTTCCTTGCCCTTGGACGCAAGAAATATTTCTGCATCAGTGGAGACTGGTTCTCCGCACCATTGGAAAATCTTCCAGTGAATGCCCATGTTCTGTTCATCGGCATTTCCTCCGTTCCGTGTTTAAGACCGAAGATGGCTTTAACGTCGTTTGTGGTCAGTTTAACCCTCTTCGAAACTATTCTAAAACACCTATTTGTTTTAAAGAATATCTCTTTATAATCTCCTCTATAACTTTGTTAAACTTCTTCTTTGGCAGATCTTCGTTTTTTAGCATGAAGGAAGTTTTCAGCAACGTATAGAATGTCGTGTTCTTCGTAGCCTCAATATGCTCCTCAGCCACTATGTTTTTCTGCAGCAAATTTAATATGCTTAAACAAACTAGACTTGTAAAAAGTACCTTTGCCCATAGCAGAACTTGTACGCACAAAAGAACACCCATGTTAGATTTAGATAATACATATCCGCTTGTAGAACTTATTATAAACCCAACATATACAACGCGTGATATATCAAATGTGTTTCGCGAGATACACTCTAATGACCCATATGCTGGCGACATACAACAACCGTATGACGCGATATGTTCACTAGCTATCATGCGATGTACCCTTTAACAAATATCCCGCATACCTCCCATTACCTAACACACGAGATATGACGATGTCATACGCGAGATACACAGCACAACTCCAACTACACACGCGAGTTAGGCACTCCATGACACACAACGCGATGTATGACGATCCCATGCGCGAGATACATATAACAAACACACAACTCAACATCCATTACAGACCCTACGATACAGAATACGAGATGGAAACCATTCCATGCGCGAGGTACGACCATCAAATGCCCAACCAGCTTTCCATTACATAACCCAAGAAAACACTACGAGACATGGCTCGCTTCCCATCCGCGAGAAACACATAACAAACGCAACCTCGACTACCATTTCAGACTCCACGACACAGACAGTGAGATATGATGACGCTATGCACGAGATACGTTAAAAAAACAACAAACTCATCTTCCAATCTAGGACCCATGATACGCGAGACACATACTAAAACTATTGTAAACATGATGCATTAAAACACCAAAGCAGACGCAATATAATCTTTAAACATGATGAACTGCCCATGTTTCAATTCCAGACAAGCATGCACGTACAGGAAAACAGAAAACCAAAGCAAGCCGAGAACCACGCCTGAATCGACATGTTACGCCTACCTAAAACTAAAACCGGCCGTAGGTGCAACTAAAGAAAAAAAAATTGTTTATCCCTCTAAAACAACATTCAAGCGACCTTACAAAACAAGACAGCATACAATCACCGACCGGAGGATGTAAACCCAGTAGTTTACCGATAACGCAGTTATCGAACAAAACAGTCTATAACGATATTATTCAACAAGCAGTAGAAAAAACGCGATTAACATAAAAAGTAAGAAATAACTGTCCCGTACCTTAACAGTGGTTTCGAGTAACGAACTTTGCCGGCACCGGTGGTTCTTGGTTCAGACGAGGAAATGAAGATGGAGTTGGGCGATCGTTTCGTACAACAGTTCTTCTAGACTCGCCGGAGTTTGGTTGGTAAAAACGAGACAGTCGACAGAGTTCGTTCTTTTAGGGTTTCACTTCTTTTCTGACTTTCTTCTATGGTCTTTCAGTTTCTAAAAGTTATTGGGATTTGGAGGGAAAAGTGAAAATTAAATTAATAATAACCTACTTTATCTTTCTTCTAGTATTAAGGCTAATTTGGTAAAAAAATTGGTTTCTTAATAGTAGTGGAGAGGGTCTAATATTTGGGTACTTATTAGAAATTTCATACATGAAAATGTATTTTGTGGTACTTTTCTCTTTAATTTAAGAGATTTCATTATCATTTTGTTTTATTTTTATTATTTTAAAAAACATTTAGTATATAAAAAGATAGAATTAAAACATTTAGTATAAAAAAAGATAGAATTCATAAAAAAGATAGAATTAAAAAGATAAATCTAAACCATACAATTAAAACATTTCCCATATATATTTATATATATATAGACTTTACTAAATACCTAAGCTATAGTCTTCTAGAAGATCAAGTCTCAATTTTGATTTTTCTTTATACGATTTCATCGGTTTTCGTGTTTTCATCTAAGCTGCTTCAGTTTCCGCCAGCCAGTAGGTATGGAATTTGGGTCTACCTCTAACCCTGATCCTAACCGCCAACCAGACACAACGACCCAAACTCCAGCGTCTTTGGGCACAATGATTTCGGGTCAATCGGTGTCTACCAGTGGCAGCGCGGGATCGCCCACGGTTATGTGTTGCATTTTATGTATTTAATCTAAACATGTTTTATTTATTTAAGTTATAGTAACCGTTAGTATTAGACTGAGTCTTAGAGTTTTACGTGGGTGTAGGAGTTACGTAACGGGCATTAAGTGAAGAGAGAAGTGGGATTAGTGGACCCTATTTTGTAACTTCCACCTCGTTTATTGCCTATTTATTTCCTTTGTACGTTGCATTTGATCAATGAAGCAGTACCATAGTTTTACTTTCTCAAAAAGGATAATACTTGGTATCAGAGCTTCAGGAGGTGTTCATAACTTCAGATGGAGACGACAAGCAAAAGCTCCTTTGGTCTCAGCTACCCGATGTTGAGCAAAACCAACTACACTGCATGGGCTCTCAAAATGACGGTATTCATGCAAGCCCACGGAGTGTGGGAGGCAATCGAACCCAAGGACCCTAAAGCTCCTGTGGAAGACAAGGTCGACAAAAAGGCACTCGCTGTTATTTACCAGGGAGTTCCAGAAGATGTCCTGATGTCACTTGCAGAAAAGAAGACGGCCAAGGATGCGTGGAAGGCTGTCAAAACCATGTACCTGGGAGCAGACAAGGTAAAAGCAGCTAGAGCCCAGACCCTCAAGAGCGAATTCGAAGCTCTAAGCATGAAAGATGATGAGCCATTAGACGAATTCTATCTGAAGCTGAACAGCCTGGTTACCAATATTCGAGTGTTGGGAGAGAAAGTGGAAGAGACATATGTGGTTAAGAAACTTCTCAGAGCGGTTCCCACAAAATTCTTACAGATTGCATCTGCTATTGAGCAATTCGGAGATCTGGAAGAGATGTCGGTAGAAGAAGTCGTTGGTTCTTTGAAAGCCCACGAGGAAAGATTGCGAGGGACAACGGAGAAACACCAGGGACAATTGCTGCTGACAGAAGATGAGTGGAGGAAGAAAGAAAGCGGCGAGGGGCATCTTTTGTTGACTCGAGAAGAATGGTTAAGGAAAACCAATAGAGAAGGGACTCGAGGTGGAGGAAGTACTCGTGGAGTACGAGACAGAAGTAGAGTGAGGTGCTTTAACTGTCAAGCACTGGGACACTTTGCTACGGACTGTCGTAAACCAAGGAAGGAGAAAGACATGACGAGAGAAGCAAATCTCTCGAAAATTCAAGAAGATGAGCCAGCCTTGTTGGTTGTTGAGGTCGGACAAATGGATATCGAATCTATGCTTCTGAAGGAGGATGGAGTGGTTCCAAAGCTACGAACAAACGCAGGTGAACAAAAGGAGTCACAGGTGTGGTACTTGGATAACGACGCCAACAATCACATGACTGGGCAGCGTGGAAAATTCAAAAGCTTGGATGAGCGTGTCTCCGGGAAAGTGAAGTTTGGCGATGGATCGACCGTGTGTATCAATGGAAAGGGAACAGTGGCGTTCCAGTGCAAGAATGGTGAAGAAAGGATGCTTGAAGAGGTATACTATATCCCAAATCTCTGTAATAATATTATAAGCTTGGGACAACTTTCTGAGGCAGGGAATAAAGTCGTACTTGATGGGGATTATTTGTGGATTCACGAGGCGAGTGGAAGACTATTGATGAAGGTGAAAAGGATAGAGAATCGACTATATAAGATCAGTCTTGAAGAAAGTAGAGCAACATGTTTGTTTAACAAGGCCGAAGAAGATACTTGGTTGTGGCATGCTCGTCTTGGGCACGTAAATTTCCAAGCTTTGGAATTAATGTCGCGAGAGAAGATGGCATACGGGATTCCAAGCATGACTCAACCACTTAAAAGGTGCGAAGGTTGTTTAATGACGAAGCAATCCAGAAAATCCTTCCCACATCAAACTAGCTCTGTGTCGAGGAAAGCACTCGAGATAATTCATGCTGATATTTGTGGCCCTATCACACCAACGACAACTGGAGGTAATCGTTATTTTCTTCTATTTTTGATGATTTCAGTAAGAAAATGTGGGTCTACATGTTAAAGGAGAAAAGTAATGCTTTCGAGATGTTTAAAAATTTTAAAGCTTTAGTTGAAAAGGGGAGCGAGAAAAACATAAAGATCTTGAGGACAGATAGAGGCGGTGAATTTTGTTCCAAGGAATTCACCTTGTATTGTGAGAAGGCTGGTATTTTGAGGCATTACACAGCACCATACACTCCGCAGCAAAACGGGGTGGTGGAACGAAGGAATAGGACTGTGGCTGCTATGGCAAGAATTTTTCTAAAGGGAGCAAACCTACCTGCGTATCTCTGGGGTGAAGCGGTGCGTCATTCGATCTATGTTCTCAATCGACTACCAACTCGAAGTTTAAACGGAAGAACACCATATGAAGCATGGAGTGGGACTAAGCCGGACCTGACACACTTAAGAGTGTTTGGGTGTATTGCATTTATGAAGATACCTTTGATACATGTCAAGAAACTGGATGATCGTAGTAAGAGGGTGGTGTATCTCGGTAAGGATCCGGGAACAAAAGGGAGTCGCTTATTTGACCCACAAACAGGGACTGTACACGTCAGTAGGGACGTGGTATTTCAAGAGGAAGCCTTCTGGTCATGGGAACAAGAAACAGGTGGTGAAGTAACTTTCCCTGGGAGCTATGTTGAGGTAACCGAGAACACGGAAACTGGGGACAGTGTGGATGCAGATTATGAACCCACAACTCCTCTGCAATCCATGACTTCACAGTCATCGGCATCGTCACAACAAACTACGACGACCAAAACAGCTGAAACTGTTGGAACATCATCTACCACGAGCAGTGAACCTAAGAGGTTCAGGGCTTTGGCAGATATTTATAATGACACTGAGGTCATTGAGCTGATTGATGAGCTGATGTTATTAAAGGCTGATGAACCAACGTCATATTTCGAAGCCATAAAAGAGAAGGATTGGCAAGATGCTATAAAGATGGAGTTCGAGACAATAGAGAAGAACGAAACCTCGGTACTCACAAGTTTACCACCTGGGCATAAACCAATAGGTTTGAAGTGGGTATATAAGTTAAAAAAGGACTCAGATGGGAATGTGGTGAAACATAAGGCACAGCTCGTCGCAAAGGGATACGTTCAAAGGAAAGGAATAAATTATGATGAAGTTTTCGCTCCTGTAGCACGACTTGACACGGTTCGACTCTTGCTAGCACTTTCAGCGAAAGAAGGTTGGGAAGTTTATCATCTTGATGTAAAATCAGCGTTTTTAAACGGAGAGCTCATTGAAGAAGTTTATGTCATCCAACCTGAGGGGTTCATCAAGAAAGGACAGGAACAGGTGGTGTATAGACTGGTGAAGGCTTTGTACGGGCTGCGTCAAGCTCCTAGAGCGTGAAATGCGAAGCTAGACAGATGCTTGAAAGAGTTGGGAATTGACAGATGCTTACACGAGCAAGCGGTGTACATGAAGTACAAAGAAGGGAGTATACTCATAGTGGGTGTGTATGTTGACGATTTATTGGTGACAGGTTCAGACAAGCAGGAAATCGAAGCATTCAAGCAGCAAATGAACAAACGGTTTGAGATGAGTGATCTGGGTTTATTGTCGTTTTATCTTGGAATAGAAGTAAACCAAGGAGAGATGCGTACTACACTGAAGCAGTCATCATATGCCAAGAAGTTACTGGAAAAATCTGGAATGATGAATTGTAACGCGTCCAAATTTCCTATGGAGCATAAGTTACAGTTGGACAGAGATGAAGAAGGAGTAATTGTTGATGCCACTGAGTACAGATGTATCGTTGGAAGTCTGCGATATCTAACTCACACTCGTCCAGATATTTCATACGCTGTGGGAGTGGTGAGCAGATTCATGGAGAAACCCACAGTGAAGCACCAACAAGCTGTGAAACATATCTTGAGGTACATTCGAGGGGCAATTGAGTATGGGCTGGTTTATGCAAACGAGAAGAGTAGTAGGATGTTGTATGGGTTTACAGATAGTGATCTTGTTGGAGATGTTATCGACAGGAGAAGTACTGGGGGCATGTGTTTCTACCTTAACAGGAGCTTAATATCTTGGACATCGCAGAAACAGAAAGTGGTTGCTCTATCTTCGTGCGAGGCGGAGTACATGGCCGCCACGACAGCAGCTTGTCAGAGCATATGGCTTCGTGGACTACTAAAGGAAATCTCAGGACAATCGGTTGGACCAGTGATACTCCACATAGATAACAGGTCAGCCATCGAGTTAATGAAGAATCCGGTACTACACGGGAGGAGCAAACATATCGACGTACGGTTTCATTTTATTCGAGAGTGTATTGAAAGGGGTGAGTTGATCATTAAGCACGTGGTGACTCAAGAACAGAGGGCAGACATCCTAACTAAGGCATTGGGGAAGGTTAAATTTGAAGAAATGAGGAAGGCAATAGGGGTTGAGGATCTTACTGCGAGCTCGGGAAGCTGAAGTCGAGGTTTGAAAAACATGTTGAGATTAGGGGGGGACATGTTGCATTTTATGTATTTAATCTAAACATGTTTTATTTATTTAAGTTATAGTAACCGTTAGTATTAGACTGAGTCTTAGAGTTTTACGTGGGTGTAGGAGTTACGTAACGGGCATTAAGTGAAGAGAGAAGTGGGATTAGTGGACCCTATTTTGTAACTTCCACCTCGTTTATTGCCTATTTATTTCCTTTGTACGTTGCATTTGATCAATGAAGCAGTACCACAGTTTTACTTTCTCAAAAAGGATAATATACTGTGTGCGAGAAAACTTTTCTTCAGTTGAATCGCCTCGATATTCAAGGCGAAGAAGCTGTGTCTCCGACAGATGTTGGCAGTAAAAAGAAAAAGAGTGGCCAGCGAGTTAGTGCTGAAAAAGCGGTAGAGGACTCCGTCACTTTAGCTTTAGAGTTTGCGAAAAAGTGGAAAGCAAGGGCTGTACCACCTACAATGAGGTTGCCGATGAACTTGTAGCTGAATTTTCAAGCAATGAGAATTCTCGAGATCAGCAACAGTACTACGAGAAAAACATAAGAAGAAGGGTATATGATGCTTTGAATGTGCTAAAGGCAATGAATATTATATCCAACATAAAAAAGAAATACATTGGAAGGGTCTCCCTCGCTCTAGCCGCGATGATATGGAGAAACTAAAGATTGAGCACCAGAGACTTAACAACCGGATTGGAAAGAAAGTTGCCTATCTGCAAGAACTAGAAGAACAACGTATGGGGATTCAAAGGTTGATACATCGGAATGAGCAGCAATTCAGATCGGAGAATGCACCGAGCGGGGTTGTGGCTTTACCTTTCATTATAGTGCAGACACGACCTAATGCAACCGTGGAAGTGGAAATATCAGAAGATACGCGGCTGGTGCATCTTGATTTCAATGGCACTCCTTTTGAGTTGCACGACGATAATTTTGTCCTGAAGTCGATGAAGTTTGCTGAGAGACCACAGACTGATGATATGGAGGTAGATTTCATTGCGAATAGAGGTGACGGTTTTGGGCACGCAGCTACCTACAAACAACAAAAGACATCTCCTCCGAGCGTGAAAACCCCTGTTAGGCCTCCCTCCTTACCAGTTCGTCATGGAATAATAAAGTCAGGAGTCAAGCAGGAGAAATATTCAGAACATATCAATGCCCTGATCAGCTAACAATTGTATATGGCGTAGAGTAGTCAACAACATTTTCGATATGGGAAAGATTATATGTAAAAATTAAGCATGGCTCACCGCATAGAGAGCAGTTTTCTTTTGGTGCGCTGATGATCGCCTTAACGTGGATCTCTCTACATATTTTCCTAAAATTTTATCTGGGTTTTGTTAATTTATCTTGATAGGATTTCTTAGTTAAGGCTTGCTTTTGAATGCAATCTTTTAGCTGTTAGCTTTTGAAGATTGTAGTGATGTGAATTCTTTATATCATCTCTACCATATATAAAGTTGGTATGACCAATCCCAGTTAAAAAAAAGAAGAAGCTATAGTCTTCACTAAAATATGATTTGGGCTAAAGACCTAAAATCCAGCAATAGTGATAGGCCAAAATTTGTTTATCGTGTTTATTGGCTTAACATCGCTCGCAGTCCTCCAAAAAGATAACCTTGAAAAAAAAGATTCTAAAACCAAAAAGATTTAAGCTATTGTTCTCGTTTTTCGTTCTCTACCATCGGTTTCATTTTTTTTGATCGAACAAATACTTTTGTAGTTCATATTCGACGAACATATCAGTTCCTTGAGTGTCAAAATACATCACATATATAATCTTAAACTACTTAAATGTATTAAGATAAATGTAGGAATAGTATGAGACAATATTTCATATGACAAAGAACTTCTTATTTACAATGGGATAAGAGATACCGATGATGTTGTAAGAATGATGTCCTAAAATTAAAGAATTGCTTTCAAAACAAAGTCTAATACATTACTCTTGAAGTAAAACTGAAAATAAAACAACAAAATAAAATCAAATCAAATGACAGTGAGGTCTGGGACAATCCAGAAGTGTTGGTAAAAGCTACTACCAAACTCACTTCGACACATAAGAGTTATGACTCTAGTTTCCATGTCGAATACACCAACATAATCTCCCACATTACTATCTGTTCCATTATTGTCGAAGTAAATTGAGTTTGCTTTCGCTCCATTTATATCTCTAGCTACTAACGAAATCGTGCTATCACATTGCAAGAACAAAGCACGATCACCCAATGAATAAACTCGCTTCCACTCTTTCCTACTATCGTCCAACTTATAAACAAAGAATAATGTATTACTGAAATCCCACTTATTACCATAACTAAGATAGTAATAAGTTAAAACCATCAACAAGTCGTTGTCCGATTTTACTAAGCGGGCACTGTCATAGACGAAAGAGTTTTGTCTCATATGTTGTAGTGTAAGGTAGGGAAGTTGAATTTCGATGACCTTAGTTCTTGAAGGAACCAAAGTGTCCATATCCCACATGTCGATACGAGTATTACCGGATGTAGCTACATAAAGCATATTATTCTTGTATGCCATATGGGTGAGAAAATAATATCCATTATCTAACTCAGTCCATCTCTTTTCACCTTTCCTGCAGAAAACAATAAAGCCTTCCAGATACATTACCACTACTAAATAGCCTTTGTTGTTTTCACCCATGCACAAAATAGGTCTGCTAAAAATACATCGTCGAATTTGTCTGGCAGTAAGATATTCATCTTCGAACAAGTCCGGGATACACCTATACTCGTTTTCTTGACCGGTCAGATTTCTTCTACTTTCAATTAATGTTCCAACGACCGGAGGAAGTTCAACTCGAGAACGCGTAAAAGGGTTAAAGAGATACGGATCTAGAGTTTTGTCTATCAGAAGAAGCCAACCATTATCTGAACCTACACAATGGATGTCTCCGAGTTCATTCATGTTAAGCGTGTACATCTTTTGCTCCTCAAAATTGAAAAACCTGTAATAATTGTTGTTGAAGTGTATTAAAGTGTTAACCTCTGTAGTAAGGAGAACCATTAACCACGGAGCTTCAGGTTGAACGGAATTGATTTTATTATGAACCTCCGTTTCTAACGTTTTTGCAGCTTGATTCCACGAAGAATGAACAGCCTTGACTCGTAATCGATCGACGAAAGGCAGTACCATGAAAATCTGTATCAAGAGATCGCAATGAAGCCCCGACCAATCTCTCTTCTTCTCCATCGATACTTCTCCTTGCAGCAAGATTCACTTAGACTAACGAGGACTAAAATTAATTATTTTATTAGTTATTATTATATTTTAAGACTATATATTTCTATAATTATCATCCGAAATATACTTATTTTTGCAAGATATTCGCAAGTTGTTTAAGTTTATTTACGCCCACGGTTTTCTTTATAATATTTTTAGATTAAATTTTATAAGCGATTATTTCTCATGTATTGTTAATTATTTTTTTTACAAATTTGATTTATTTTCATAAATAATTTGCGTTTTTTTGGTACGGGCTTTTTTTCCCCACAAATGATTTTATAACAAATGATTATTTCTCAAGTATTTTGAAACTATTTCGTACAAATTTGCTTTCGTAAATATTTTTATGCTAATTCTAGAATATTATTTTATACTCAGATTGAAATCCAGTATTGATGCTGCTGGTGAGGTTTACGGTAAGCTCTCTCCTTTACTGGCTGAGGCGCGCGGGCTCTAATGGATGGTTTGCTGGTCTGTAAATCTAAAGGTGTTTGCAAATGTTGATATAGAAACTGATTCATCCTTACTAGTTGGTTTTATTAAAAATGTTAATCATGTTGCTACTCCGTGGTCTCTTGTTCCTCTTTTAAACTGTTGTAGGCTGCTAATCTATCCTACTATGACTATCAATCACGTCTATAGAGATTGCAATCGTGCTGCTAACTGGCTAGCTCGGTGGACGATAAAATGCAAAATGAAACAATCTTATGACTTTACTTCTGCTCCAACTGATCTTAAGTCTATTATTGTTTTAGAAAGTTTAGGCTTACCTTACGTTAATAGCTCTCCAGCTTTGATTTAATGGTGTTTCAAGTTTGCTGATTAGGTAATTTGGGGCTGTCTGCTTGTTCGATGGATGGTGCGTGGCTACAGCGTTGGCTGTTGATTGGTTTGGGCTGAGTTGCTGAATGGAGCTGATGAAAGGACTGGAGATAGTTGCTGCTCTATCATCGTCCGTTGAAGCTTGTTTTGTGGCTGTTTCTAATCAATGTGTTGATTCATGAAGTCGTTGTTGTGCTGATTTATGCTGTTGGGGCTGAGCTGGCTCAAGTGTTTCTTGGGTTTTAAGTTGTTTGGTCATGTTGTTTCTTGGGTTTTAAGTAGTTTAATGGCTTCTTTAAATGCTCAATTTTGTAGCAATCTAAAGTTGTGTACGATGTCCGACAAGTGACCTATCCTTAAATTCGACAAAAGATATTTTAATTCATGGCAAGTTTGACAAGAAATTCCCTATTTGTATAATCAGTCGGCATGCAGAAATTTGGCAGGTTAGCCGAGACAGTATTGAAGCATGCTAAGTTTTGGACTAAACTTAGTGATGCAGACATGTTAGTGCTAGAATTTATGAAGATAGGCGATCACTCGAAGAATGCAGCGAATTGACAGTTTTGGAGTTCTCGGTGTCCGATTTTGACCCACAACACCTTATTTCGAAGGGAACGACGCCACGAGTTAAAGTCACCAACTACGCTCGTGATATATGGCGTTTTTTGGGCATTCGGAGTCGTTTACTATTTTATTTCGATTTTTTATTACTTTAGGGCATTTTTGGTATTTTCGTATTAGGGTTTTCATTTGAACCCTTATTTAAACAGACTTTGTTTACGATGTAAGGGAGTTGAATTTTGATAAAGAAAATTAGGATTTCCCTATATTGGCTTCTCTGTGTTTACTCTGTATCATATTGGTATCAGATACAAGCAGTCCTGCGAGATGGTACGAGGAAAACCTAGAGGTCGCAGCGGCGTTGATGTGGAAAGAGATGCGAGTGATTTCGGAGATCGTGAGAATGCTCACCTGCACCGTCAGGTCGAGTATCTTGCCCGTCAGATGGCTGAACTTACTACCAGGCAACCCGGTGTGGAGGTTGAAGGTCCCGATAACCCTTTTGGAGAAAGGTCAGAATGGAATGCTTATCAGGACCGCCGCTGGGAGCTTGGATTTAAGGTCAACATTCCTGACTTTGATGGTGGCCTTTGGGCGGAGGAGTTTGTTGATTGGTTATCCCAGGTTGAGGAGGTGCTGGACTTCAAGGAAGTTCCTGAGGAGAGACGGGTAGCTTTGGTTACCATCCACCTGCGCGGCAGGGAACAAGCTTGGTGGCAACAGGTGAAAAAGATCCGTGCGCGTGAAGGTAAGGCATTCTTGCCTTACAATTTCGAGCGAGAATTGTTCCAGCGTTTCCAGAATCATCATCAGGGGCCACGCTCTATGGACGAGTATACGGAGGAGTTCTTTCAGTTGCTTGCTCGTACAGATGTGAACGAGTCAACACATCAGCGGGTATCCCGCTATATTGGGGGTTGCGCCCTCAACTCCAGGATGTGTTGAACATGTTCGACCCGTTGTCTGTTTCGAAAGCTCATCGGCGTCCCCTCCAAGCAGAGAAACAGTTGGCTCGACGGACCCAGATTGGCGTACGGACTGGTGCTCCTACAGGGACCTCAACGCTTGCACCGGTTCCACATCCAACCCCTGATCAGCCCCCTCCTGGGCGCGGTGCGACCAACCGTTATGCTGGTAGGTTACGTTGCTTTGGCTGTGGTGAGTTAGGGCATCGTCAGGTAGAGTGTCCGAATGCTGCGGGTGCTAGGGGTCTTTTCTCTCACGAGGCGTTTGAACCGGCCCCCATTGTTCCTGATGGTCTCCCGAAGTTTGATATATATGATGATGATGTGACTGAGGTCGCAGAGGAGATTGTGACTGGTGATGTTGGTGCAGTTTTGATGGTATGACACACTTTTCTTTCCCCTCGTGTTCCTGATCAGAGTGGCTGGCTACGGAATAATGTGTTTCAGTCCACTTGTACGATTGACGGTAAGGTGTTCATTATTGATGCTGGTAGCTGTGAGAATGTAATTTCCGAGACGGGGGTTTCGAAGCTCGGGCTGCAATCGGAGTCACACCTCAAGCCATACAAGCTGATCTGGCTGAGTAAAGGTACTGATATCACTGTGTCTAAACGTGTGCTTGTATCATTTTCTATGGGACAAACATACCGGGATGAGGTGTTTTGTGATGTAGTGCCTATGGACGTTTGTCACTTATTGCTTGGCCGCCCTTGGCAGTATGATTTGTCTGTTGTGCTTGATGGTCGTGCGAATACTTATTCATTCTTTTGTCGGGGTAAGAAGATTGTTCAAGTGCCGCCAAAGCCTCGGTCCCTCAGCATTGGCTCTGGTCCTTCCACAACGACCTTGCTGTCCCGTGCTCCTTTTCAGGCGGCCATGGAAGAAGCTGGCGTGGTCTTCTTGTTGTTTTGTGATCCTCTTGTGACTGATTCTCGTGCTGACCTTAGCCCTGCAGTTCAGTCTCTTTTGCAGGAGTTTGCAGATAGGTTTCCTGAGACTTTCCCCCCCGAGTTACCTCCTCTGAGGGATATTCAGCATCAAATCGACCTGGTTCCTGGTGTTGCTCTCCCAAATCGGCCCCACTATCGCATGAGCCCGAAGGAGCATGAGGAATTACGTCGACAGGTGGAGGATTTGTTGGAGAAGGGGCATGTTCGAGAAAGTCTCAGTATATGTGCAGTTTTGGTCTTGCTGACACCGAAGAAAGATGGTTCATGGCGTATGTGTGTGGACAGCCGAGCTATTGACAAGATCATTGTTCGCTACAGGTTTCCTATACCTCGTCTAGATGATATTTTAGAACAGTTGGGTGGTGCTTCTGTGTTCAGCAAGCTTGATTTGAAGAGTGGATACCATCAGATTCGGATTCGTCTTGGTGATGAGTGGAAGACGGCCTTTAAGACGCGTGAGGGACTGTTCGAGTGGCTGGTGATGCTGTTTGGCCTGTCTAACGCGCCGAGCACTTTCATGCGTGTCATGAATCAGGCATTGAGGCCTTTCATCGGTAAATTTGTTGTTGTTTACTTCGATGATATTCTGATCTATAGCACTAAACCTTCTGTGCAATTGTCCCACTTACGTGAGGTGTTATTGGTGCTGCGTCGGGACAAGTTTTATGGTGTTGCAGCCAAATGCTCGTTTATGTCCCCATCTGTCCAATTTTTGGGATATATTGTCTCTGTTGAATGGTTACGAGCTGATCCGAGCAAAGTTGCTGGAGTGGACCAGTGGCCTCGACCTACTTCCATCACCGAGGTTCGCAATTTTCATGGTTTAGCTTCTTTTTATCGGCGTTTCATTCCCCATCTCATCAGTGTTATGGCCCCTATTACGGACTGCATGAAGGGCACAAAATTTGAATGGTCTGAGGATGCTGATGCGGCGTATGCAGAGATTAAACGGCGTCTCACCACTGCACCTTAGGGGTGGCAATTCGGATGTTGTCCGGCCCGACCCGACCCGGACCGAACTTAGAACGGGCCGGGTTCGGGTTCAGAAATTGTAACCCGCAACTGGGCCGGGTTCGGGTTTCAAATTTTTCCGGCCCGTTCCGGCCCGAAAATCATAAAATATATATAAAAATAATATTTCTATATATAATAAAAATAATACATTTAAAAAATAAATTAATATATTTAAAATAAATTAAAAAATATTAAAATTAATGTCCGCGGGTCGGGTCGGGTTAATCGGCGGACATTAGCGGACGGACTCGGGTTTGAAAATATGAGCCCGGGAGCGGGTCGGGCCGGGTTCAGGCTCAAGTTTTAAAAAAGCGGGCTCAAGCGGGCCGGCCCGCGAACGGCCCATTGCTATCCCTACTGCACCTATTCATTGTGATGTGTCTAAATTTTGTATTGGGGTAGTTCTTTCCCAGTCAGGGCGTTATGTGGCTTTCTTCAGTGAGAAACTGGCGAGTGCTAAGCTGCGATTTAATACATATGACATTGAATTTTATGCTGTGGTTCAGGCTATCAAGCATTAGCGTCATTATTTGTTTCAGCGTGAATTTGTGCTATATAGTGATCGTGACTCTTTGAAGTATCTTGGCAGCCATGATAAGGTCTCTCATAGACACGCTTCTTGGATAGCTTACTTGCAACAGTTCACTTTTGTCATCAAGCACAAGGTCGGTATTACGAATCGGGTTGCTGATGCTCTGAGCCGTCGTCACAATCTGCTGACTGAAATGCGAGTTCAGGTTCCTAGCTTTGATTCTTTTATTGACCTTTATGCTACTGACTCGTTCTTCTCTTGGGTTATTGAACTGATTCAGCAAGGGACACAATCTGATTTCTTAATGGAGGATGGATTTCTCTTTCGCGGGGTACAGTTGTGTATCCCTGACTGTAGCCTGCGTCTTCAGTTGATCAAGGAGCTACATGCCGAGGGTTATGTGGGTCGTGATAGGACATACCAGTTGTTGTTCGCATCATATTTTTGGCCTTCGATGCGTAAGGAAGTTGGTCGTTATGTCTCCCGTTGTCGAGTTTGTCAGTTGGTCAAGGGAACATCAACGAATGCGGGTCTTTATTTGCCGTTGCCAATTCCTACTCAGCCATCGACCGACATCAGTAAGGATTTTGTTCTTGGATTACCCCGAACTCAGTGTGGATTCGACTCTATTTTTATGGTGGTTGATCGTTTTTCTAAGATGGTCCACTTCATCCCATGTAGAAAGACATCTGATGCAGTGTGTGTCGTGCAGCTTTTCTTTCGAGAGATTTACCGCATTCAAGGCCTCCCTAGTGCCATTGTTTCTGACCGTGACACCAGGTTTGTGAGTCATTTCTGGCGCAGCTTATGGCACATGGTGAATACGCAGCTCAGTTTCAGTAGTGCCTACCACCCCCACAATAATGGTCAGACAGAAGTGGTTAACCGTTCCCTCGGTAACTTGTTGCGCAGCCTGGTGGGAGATCACCCGAAGGCGTGGGATCAGCGCCTACCGCAGGCAAAGTTTTCCCACAACCATACCCTTAACCGCTCGACGGGTCTTTGTCCTTTCCAGGTGATGTATGGTGTTGTGCCCCGGGGTCATGTCGACTTGCTCGCCCTGCCTAGTAAAATTCGTGTTCACACAACTGCTGAGGAGCTTGTCTCGCAGATTCGCCAAACCCACCAGAAGACATATGATCAGCTTGTCTTGAGCACCGCCAAGTATAAGTCTCAGGTGGATCATCATCGTCGTCCTGTACAATTCGAAGTCGGTACCCTGCCGGTGAGTACAACAAACTGGCCGCCCGGAAGATTGGCCCTGTGGAGATTGTCGAGAGGATTCAACCCGAATTCTTATCGGCTGCGCTTGCCTAGCCATGTCCATACGTCTGATGTTTTTAATGTTAAGTATCTGATTCCTTATGCAGGTGACTCTTCTGACGAGGAGATTGGTTCTGATTCGAGGGAGAATCTTCTCTACCTCGGAGGGGATGATGCAGACATTTTAGCGCTAGAATTTATGAAGACAGGCGATCACCCGAATAATGCAGCGAATTGACAGTTTTGGAGCTCCCGTTGTCCGATTTTGACCCACATCACCTTATTTCGAAAGGAACGACGCCACGAGTTGAAGTCACCAGCTACGTTCGTGACATAGGGTGTTTTTGGGCATTCATAGTCGCTTACTATTTTATTTCGATTTTTTATTACTTTAGGGTATTTTTGGTATTTTTGTATTAGGGTTTTCATTCGAACCCTTATTTAAACAGACTTTGTTTACAATGTAAGGGAGTTGAATTTTGATAAAAAAAATTAGGGTTTCCCTATATTGACTTCCCTGCATTTACTCCGTATCACTTAACCATTCAAACCACAAACACCACAAGTTCGGAGATTCCCATCCTAGTAACAATGAACATAGAATTTTAGTAAGAATCAGTGAAACCATTTATATCCGAGAGTCTAGTGCTTATATTTACGCTCGAGAGTCTAGTGAAGTCTCGTGTTTTCTTCAGTTCCTCTCCAAACTTGTCATTTTCAATAGACCCGATGAAACTTGTTGCAACACTTTGAAATAAAATGAAATAAATAATACCTGAACAATACCTGAATAACTTTTAACACCTAGCCTGTCCGTGGAAGCACAAAATAATACCGGAACAACTTCAGTTGAATTTTTTGTAATACCTATAGAAGAGAAGTCATCGTCATACAATAGTAAGCAGTAGTAAATATAGAAAACTAAATTTTACGCAAAATCAATCATCAACCCCCGGCAATGTACTCAACATCAACCCTGGATAAGAGGTAGTTAGGTAGTAAACTAACCTGTGAGTTTTTACAATGACAAAGTTTTTGTAATTTTTCTTTTAGTGTATTGTAATTATAGTTTTTTTTATTGATGTTTATGTTCTTCGAAGTCTTTAATTTTTTATTGATTGGAACAAGTAATTAGCTAATACTATTGTTATAGATCTTAAATTATATTCAATTTAGACCCAATTGTTTAATGACACGCTTAAGTGAGTATTCTTTTCGAAGCGAAAATAAAATGGGTGATGATGCTCTGCCAGTAGGCCATGGCAGGTGTCAAACTCTCTTTTACGTAACCGTTTGGAATTCTGCCCAATTATCTTCTCCACCTCTTCCACTTCCCTTGCCTTTGGCTCTTTCTATAAATACCTATTTGTGCCTCATTTTTCTTCACAACATATTTTTAGAGATAAAGAGAGTCTACTCATTCTTGAGATTTCTTGGCTACCTTTATCTGAAGCTTCAGTCTCTAAGCTACCTTCTCCAGAAAACACAAATCCACCACCCATCCTTTAATTTTGTTTATGAGAAAAAATCCAAAACTCAAAAAGCCAAGAGCCAAAAAACCCAGAAGTTCATCCTCCTCAGATAAACAGAACCCTCACTTTGGAGCATACAATTATTTCTGCATAAGTGAAAGGGCAGATGAATATAGAGCAGTTGGATTAATAAGCAATGCTCCTCGATTTTCCACTGAGAATATATATTACGGTAACTTTGATCCGAATCAAACTTCTTCTGCCTTTTCAAATTCATCTCTTCCAGAAGAAAGTCAATCATCAAAAACTCAAACACCAAAAGCGCCTCAAATTTCACCATCTCTATCTAGATCATCACCTCAAATCCTTGCTGCAAGTTCAACTCCTCGAATCAATTAGAAAGTAACCCAAAACACATCTACTTCAAGGAGATGAGAAGAAACTTCTTCTCCACTTAGGTCTGAATCCCGTCGACAACTGTGCAAGGAAACCCTTCCAGTTCATTAAAAAAATCACCATCCTCAAACCCTTGAAAGAAAAACCTTCATAGTTATGAGAGACAATGCTGACCATACTTCGAATCCTACATCATCTTCTCCTCCCCTGAGGGAAGTTGTTGTGACAACTATAAAGTCTTAACAAAATCCCTTAATCAACGATAATAGAGAACCAAACTCGAATCCCAACCCACCTCAACTTGTAGATTAGGCATCCGAGGAGGTAGCTGAATCTGAAGCTAGCTAATCGAACGTAAAGTTGTTACCGAAGATGATGCTTTGAGAGAAACTAATAATGAAACGGTTAAGAGTATTTCGAAGACAAAAGCATCAAGAAGAAGGAAAAAATAAAGCTCATGTTGAACTCTTCAAAGATCTAACTACTTCAATAGGTGAGAACTTGAGACCAATAAATCCAGAATATATATTAGCACTAAAAAATATGCCATATATCTATTATCCATAGTCCCAGGTTGCCTCCTTAAAAAATAAATGGGAAATGCTAGATAATATTGTGCTTTGGCTTCCGAAAGAGGGAGAGAATCCACTTGACCGTGGAAATGATGAGCTGGTGGTCTACCCAAAGATGATCAACTAGGGTCTTCGGTTTCCGTTAGATCCAATGATAGTGGAGTACTTCGAACTCCTAGACCTCTGCCCTACACAATACACTCTCAACCAATGATTTACCCTCATATCTCTAATCATGGTCTCTAGACTTGCCCAAATTTCCCTCTCTATTCGAGATTTCATTGCCCTGACTAAACTTTCGAAGGGACTTGTTATTCCCTTCTACTACCTTACTCTAGATTATGTCCTCAAGATCATCGATGACTTGATCGAGGTTGAAAAATTTGGAACATAAATTTATCTTTATTTATGGGGCTTCGGAGAATGAGAATGAGATATCCGAGGAGAACCCTTCAAGACTTAACCTCTCTTGGAGGAGTAACAGTAAACTCATTTGCTTCTTCTACTTTTTGTTGTTGTTTTAATTATCTTGCTTTTATTTCTTGCTTATTTTTTTAATGCCTCCAGAAATTTCGAGACGATATAAAATTGGTCAAAAAGATGTTAAGGACATTTCTGCCAAGTTAGCAACTTGGGCAGAAAAATAGTGGTGCAATGGGTTCCACTCAATTTTTCTGCCTAAACTTCATCAACAGCCACTTCAGAATAGTTATTCTTGGTCAACTTCAAAGATGATCAGTCTTTGATTAGTTACGAAAATAATTTAAATAGGTATACTTAAACAATCATTGGCCAAAAAATATTTTTATTTATAACGTCCAATATTTACCTAGCACCTCATTAAAAAGTTTTCAAAAGAAAAGTTAGTCCCAATACAATTTTAGATGTTTTATATTCCAAGGATGTTAGAGCATCCTCCCATGCTCATCACAAAGGCGATAAGAATCCGAATTTATTCGTTTCACAACCATATAGGGACCCTCCCAATTCGGGGTCATCTTTCCGAGCCGTTTTTCCTTAGTATGAAGGAATATGTTTCTTCGAACTTTATCACAAACTTTAAAATCTCTTATTCTTACCTTCAAATTATATCTACTCTTTATAAGAGTTTGATAATGAATTATATTCAGATAAGCTCTAGTTCTTTTTTACTCAACCAAGTCCAAATCTGCTCTTATTTCTTCGTCATTCAGGTCCTCTAAATACTAAAATACTCTATAAAAGGTAATGTAGATTCTGCAGGACTAATAACATTCATTGGATACACCAAGTAAAAATGACTTTCTTTAGTGGCCTCTATATGAGTTGCTCGATAAGCACATAACACCTCTTGCAAATAGTTAGGCCATTTTCTTGCAGCCCCCCGTCAAATTCTTCTTTAACACTTCTAAAATAGTTCTATTTGTCACCTCCGCCTGATCATTTGCTTGGGGATGAAAATGTGTAGAAACAATTGTATAATTTTTCCTCGAAGCAAAAAATAAGCCATTTATCTATTACTAAATTGATGACTGTTATTCGTGGTAATTTTCGAGGTACCCCAAAACGGAAACAAATATTGTTCACAACGAACTTAATAACATCCTTCGATTTTGTTCCAGAAAATGGTTCAGCTTATGCCCACTTTGAAAAATAGTCCACCGCAAAATAATTACCTTGAGTCCTCTAGAAGCCATAGGCAATTGACCTACTAAGTCTATTTCCCATATGTCAAAAGGGATGACTTTGGTAATGGACATGAGTGGAACTACAGTTTTATGAATAGAATTGGAAAATCACTGACAAGTATCACGACCTTGAACTTAACTCTTAGCATCGTTCATAATCGAAGGCCAATAATATCATGTCAACAGAACCCGACGTGTCAATGCCTTAAACCCACAATGTGTTAAACCCTCACCGTCATGTAATTCTAACAGAACTTACTGGAACTCTTATTTATTCAACCAACGCAATAATGGCCTACTCAACGTTTTTTTGTATAACACCCCGTCCAACATAACATAGCCATGAGCTTTATACTTCAATTTCTTAGCCAATTGCACATCTTGAGGCAGCGTTCCTCTTAACAAGAAGTTTAGGATATCAATCCTCCAGTCACTTCGTATTACATTTGGTGAGACAAAAACGTATTTGCATATTTAGACTGCTCTGACCGGGTTACAATCGAAGGACTATCTTGTAATAAAATCCAAGGATATTCCTCTGTGTAAGCAACGATTGCCAAATAATCCGCAAATTTATTGTCTCCTCGGCTAATATGTTTTACAATAGCGTGATCAAACAGACGAGTCAAGTTTTGAAGCTCTCGAAGATACAAAATTAAGTGATCCCTTTTAGCTTCAGAAACCGCGGCCACCTGATTTGCTATTAATTGCGAATTTGTTTCTAAATAAACTGAAGTTTCCCTACAAATGCTCGAAAGCCTTTTACCAGCCAATGCAACTTCATATTCAGCTTCATTATTCGATGCATGAAAACCAAATCTAATGGCTTGAAACATTACCTCCCCAAATAGAACAATCAGTTGAACTCCCGCACTTCATCCTAGAATGCTAGATACTCCATCAGACTGATGAACCTATCAATGATGCAAGGCTAAAACGTTATTTGATTCGTGGATTACGATCTAACTTCATGCAATTTATATCATCAATACAAGGATGGGTCAACCAACCATCAATTGTTAAGTTAGAGAAACTACTCTCTAACTATGAACCATTGGTTAAACAAATGCTTGGTAAGTATTCTGTTGATGTTGAAGATACATTGTTTACTAAAGATAGGTTAAGGTGGAAAAACACACAAAGCCATTTTCGAATGGTTGTAAGCAGATAAGGATTAAGGGGGAGTCAGCAAACCACTCTAAACTGAGATGTTTTAGACGTGGAAGGACTGGACACATTAAATCGGATTGTCGTGCAAAGCTTATTTGCAAGAAGTGTGGAAAACAAGGCCATATTAAACCAAATTGTTACTCGAAAATTGTCGAATCAGATGCAAATATTGCATATGATGTTGAAGATAGCAATGAGCTACAGTGGGGAAATTGTTACTCAATTGAAGTTATTAATCAACCAGTTTCCCTTGGTGCTTCAGCTGTCCGCGGTGCACTAATTCCTGCACTCGGGCCTTGTCGACCTGCACGCCTCACACCGAAGAAGGTACAAAATGGTTCGGCTGTGTTTCCTGGTGGTAATAATAAGGTAGAGAAGTTACAAAGTGGTATCGTGACTGAAAATGGTCCGCGTAAGAGCAAAAACAAATCGTCCAAGGTTATGTTGAAGGTTTTGCAGGGCTCTTCCAAAAACGAAATTAATACGGCAACATACCATGATGATAAAGTTGAAGCCGGTTTATCTGAGTCGAATGCGGTATTGGTTTGTAAGCAGATAGCAGAGATGGTTGTTCAAATCAAGTGGAGAAAATTGAAGTTTGTTTATGGGCATGATATAAGGATTTCTCATATGCCTGTTAATTGTAACCTTAAGGTTTTGAGGGAGATTATGAGTACAAGATTTCCAGCACTAAAGTCGGTTTTGATCAAGTATAAGGATAACGATAGATATTTCGTGACAATAACGTGTACGGACGAGCTCAGATTGGCAGAGCTATCTGTTGATAGTAAACTTGAATCAGATGTAGCCGAGTCGGTTGCAACGTTGAAGTTGCATATTGTTGAGGTTGATCCAGAACAAGAAAATCCCTTGGTGGAGGAAGAAGAGAGAATCCTCCTGAGATTCAGGAAATTAAAGTGGATAAAAGTGGATCATATTTTCTCGGTGGTTCTATTTCAGAATCTGAGATTATATATTTCGCTAAACTGGACAAAAATGTTCAAAAAGAATCAGAAGAACCAAATGTTTGGCTTCGACACATTCGACTTGGCATCATAATTGAGGTGAATTCTCTCCTTGTGAAAATAAGTTCGAGCAAAGAAATTCTATGGCCACCATCTGTTATTTTTGGTATCTTCGTGTGCTTAATTATATATAAGGTAACTAGTTATATAAGTCGTTTGTGCTTCAAAGCGTATAGAAACCTTAACAGGCACCAACAAATCGAATGGAACAACAAGGGATTTTCGATTTCCCATGCAGTTTTCATGACATTGGCTTCGCTCTACTTATTGCTTTTAACAGACCAGTTCAAAAAGAATTCTGATGATGATCTAATAATCAATAGAACATCAACTACATCAGAGGCAATACTTACGGCTTCAATTGGTTATTTCCTGTCTGATATGGAAATGATCCTTTGGAATTATCCATCTTTAAGCGGTTGGGAATATGTTCTACATCATGGGCTGATGTATCAAAGGAATACAAAGTTCCGCTTACGTGGATTTGTTGATGTTGATTAGGTAGGTAATGTGAATGACAGATGGTCCACTTCAGGCTATTGTTTCGATACTGGTTCAACAACTTTCTCGTGGTCTGAATGATTGAAAGAATGCACTAAGGGAGAGTGTCACAAATTAGTGCATTCTTAACTCCTATAATTTCAGTTATAAGAAGCAGACAGACAAAAGACCCGCAAACAAGCAGACAGCTCCAAATCAATTCTCAACTATTAAATGACTTAGTGAAGTAGTGGGAGTTATATTAAGAAGTCTAAAAGTCTCAAATCATTAAGTGATGTTAGTGGGTAGTGTGAATTACATTTTCTAAAAGTATAAACTCTTTTTGTTTCATTCTTTAAATAATAAAATCAGCTCTTTTGTGCTTATTGTTTTAGTTCCCGTGTCTGTTCAATTTATTTCAAGTGATCCACTGAATAGAGACGAGTGGTCCATTAACTCTCTTTGCACCTTTTTTTTTATCAACATCCGTTATGATTACATAATATCAGTTTCGTTATTGATTACATAATACTAGTTTATGTCTCGAAATAGGTCAACTACACCAAACATTACATGGGCTACTATTATATTAAGCAAAGTTAAGATAATTTTGTTGGAGTTGGAGGCAGTTGGCCATTAACCTCAAATATGTTATTCATCTTTATTCTTCCAATTAAAATTCAGTAGGTTGAAGAATAAGAAAATCTTGTAAAACAAGAAAGATGGAAAATTTGTTACATAGTTAAAACTCAAAATTAGATTACATTAAAAAAATTAAACGACTTTTTAAATTTTTTTATTATGTATTATGTGAATTCGAAGAACGTTGAAAATCGTTTAATTGACTTACAACTCTTTTTTATTTTAAATTGACGCTCCCATAATTTAAGAGATTTCATTATCATTTTGTTTTATTCTTATTATTTTAGAAAGCATTTATTGTAAATTAAAAAATAGAATTACATGCTAAACTAATTTAAAATAATAAATATTATTTATAATTAAGATGGATTCCACCATTTGTCACATACATCCGGGTAAATCTAAACCATACAATTAAAACATTTCCAATATATATACAGACTTTATTAAATACCTAAGCTATAGTCTACTATAAAAATTTCATTCTCATAAAAATTACTAAAATATGATTTGGGCTAAAAAAACCTAAAATACAGCAATAGTGCTAGACCGAAATTTGTTTATGGTGTTTATTGGCTTAAGCCGAAATTAGTTTTGTCCGTGCAAGTGCGGACAGACATCTGGTTGGATGCATAACATCGTTCGCAGTCCTCCAACTGTTTCTCCTGTACTAACTACGACAAACATCCTCCAACCATTATATCACCGGCTCGTGCCGATTGTGATTGTTTTTATTTAGGTAACATGAGTATTCGCATATATTCTTTTCCTTATCTTCAATGGGCCGCATCATGACCTTATAACACTAATTGTTCCTAAAACTTTGGAAAACTGCCAAACCTTATTATTCACAGTTGCATAATGAGATTTTGATAATAGGAATGAATCCAACTACATTCCATTTAAATAGATGCACCCATGCTAATAACTTTTAAAAGTATTATTTAACTTTGACAAAAAAAATTTAAAATCAAAAAGATTTAAGCTATTGTTCTCGTTATTCGATCTCTATAATCCGTTTCATTTTCTGTAGATCGAACAAATACTCTACAGTTAATATTCGACGAATGTATCAGTTTCTTGAGTGGTCAAAATACATCACGTTTATAATCTTAAACTACTTAAACTTATTAAGATAAATGTACGGACAATATTTCATACTACAAAGAACAACATATTTACAATTTGATAAGAGATATTGATGATGTCGTAAGAATGTTACATGCTAGTACATAATATGTACTAGCTGTCTTTTTTATATAAGAGAAGAGCAGTAATTAGTTTGTTATATAGTTACTAACCTTTTGCAGTTATAACTACTTACATTTACCTACCTATATCATGTTTATCAACTTAATTCAATTGTTGGACTATATTTCACTCTATTTATAGAAGCCCATGCTTCATTAACCTCCATTAAGATCATAAAAGTCTGCCTTAAAAGTCTGTCTTGAAAGTCTTGACCTGATCCATATATTTCAGGTTGTCGTGACAAACTACTGTTCAATCACCATCGTTAGGTAGTTGCATCATCAAAACATAATTCTGCTTCTCTTCTTTTTCCTTTCTTTTCGAATACTAGACGTAGAACATTTTCAACTTCATTTTATTCTTGAGCTTCAAGCCTTACTCTATAATCCTTCCTCAAATAGATCCCAAGTTGTCTCTTATGAAGATGAAACGAGCATGAGATAAAGATTTGGTGAAAAAAATTGTTGTCTGTTCATGAGAAGGAATGCATCGGATCTCCAAAGCTCGTAAAAGAACTTGGTCACGAATAATGTGAACATCTATCTAGATGTGTTTTGTTCGAACGTGAAAAAAAAGGGTTGGAGGCAAGAGAAGCGGAATCTAAATTTTCACACCAAACCACTGGAGAACGAGCTAATGGTAATCATAGTTCACGCAGAATTGATTGAAGCCACAATAGTGTTGAGGACAAGTTTGCAAGAGCTCGGAATTTTGACTCGGGGTGGAGCGGGCAACTACTTGTTGCTTTTTTAAAGACCAGAAAATCAAGGATTCAGCAAGAAAACCATAATATCCACCGACTGATTTACGATTATGAACTGAGCTTGCCCAATTCTCATCAGAAAATCTAGTCAATATGAGTTGTGATAAAAGCTAAAGAAGAATGTTCAAACTCTTTTTACTATATAAGTAGGCTTAAATCGTTGCTTCGTCCCTCGACTATCACATTTTCTGTCATTTAGTCCCTCGAGAAAAATATCACGGGTGATGATCCCTTTGACTATCAAAAATCTATAATTTCAGTCACCGCGCGTGGTTTTTGTCCTGGTATTGCCACATGTCACCATAGTTAAATGGTTTTTGTTTCATAGATAGTCCCTCGACTTTTAATTCCACTTTTACCTTTTCAATTTATTATTTTTTTTATTATTTTTATTATTATTATTTTTTCAAAAAAGAGAGTATATTAAAATTTGCTATACTCTGTTTTTCTTTTATTTTGTTTTTTATTTCTTTTTTTCTAAAAAAAGATTGAAAGACCATCAGTTATTTACTTACACGAATTCATTCTAAACGATAAATGAATCATTATATCACATTCTTCAAACGATAGACATGATTTTCGACTATTCTATGAATCACAAAGGAGTTTTATGGCTATGATATCAATTGATGAATGGGTCATAAAACAACGGAAAAAATAAAATCATTTGTGATTTTCCTATTGAATAAACGGAAGAAAAAAATGAAGAAATTAATTGGTTTGCTTTGAGTTCTCCATTATCCAGTTTCTTCAGAAATCTACTCGAAGCTTTAATTTTCAAGAACACGTGCTGAAGAACTTGAAAGATAAAGACAGAGAGAAAAACAGAAGTCTTCCAATCATATAGATAGCGGTTGGTTATAGTGTTTTGGTTTTTGCTAAAAAAATGTCAAACCTATAAGCATTATGGGTTAAGCCTATAAGCAAGAGACTTAGGTTTATTATGTTTTGGTTTTTTCCGAAGAAATGTCAAAACCTAAGCCTCTTACTTATAGGCTTTATAACTTGACGGCCAAAACCGTAAAACCCAATCTGTTTTACTATCTCATGATCGATGACCAAAGAGTCCAATAAATTTACAAATCAATCTACATGACTAAGTCTTTGACCAACATATTGTATCTCAAGAAACATTTATACATGCTGATATTGGATGGCAACACGGAGATCTGAAGACACTTGGATGATTTTAATAAAATTATTCCACTTAAGCTTTCTGTCAAAGGTGTATGAGAACTTTGTTGAAAGCATGTTCTATAAAAAAGATTATATTACAATGGCCGAAGTTAAGATTGCTTTGAACTCAGAGGATATTTAAAACAAAACAATTGAAGAATGACTCTTTAAGTCTCGAACTAAGTGTGAATGGTGATGGAGACCAAGAACATTAAAATAAGCTTGCACACATGTGATGTAAGATAAGCTTCAACAAAGAACATTAAAATATTTATTCATTGACTATCCAAAATATTGAAAAGGTATAGGTCATAAAGATTTTATTAGCTGAGATATGGGTTTCAATGAGGATGTCATGCCATTGATGAAGGTGATGGAGACCAAATTTAGTACTATTGATAAGAGAATTGGAGTTGATGTGCTTATGCTAAAGATGTTTCTACCGAAGATGATTTCAGACTTGGTTTGGGTTCCTTTCATGCAAAATAAGTTCATCCATTATATGAGGTTGATGATGGGTGAAAGATTCGTGTTTCAGAACCTTCAGATGTTCAGACTGAAGAGAAATTTGACGATCTTGATAGTTATTAGTTGGTGAGAGATAGAGCACGTAGATTTATAAAACTTACACAAAGGTATGAATTTATTGATATAATAAGTAAGGTCTTATATGTTGAAAATTAGGAAGATGTCCTTGAACCCGAGAGTTATCACGATGCTGAAAGTGATAAGGAAAAATGGTTGAAGGCCATAAGGCAAAATATGAGTTGTACTTGAGTATCCCTATTAATTGCGTTAAAGCCCAATATTCTAGTACTTGAATATCCCTATTAAATCTTTTATGAATCTATAGAGATTCTTCCTCAAAATTAATATTTATTCTCTTATTCTTTCCTTCAAACTCAACATCCTCAAGAAACTTTGATGTTCTCATTCCAAATATACTACTAATGAGAGAATTATAAAACATAAACCCCCTAGAGTGTCCGGAATAACTTATGAAGAAGTAGTTGGCTGCTTTTTTGTCTAGTTTATTTTCCTGAGCTTTGTAAGCCTTGCCTCGGCTAGACATCATTCTTGAAGATGATATCACATTTGCCTCAAGCATTTCCACTTTAAGTCTCTCCTCTTTATGTGCGATGTGGGAGATACTAATTGATATTTCATTTTTCCCGTATATAATTATAGGTGGACTATAACCATTTAAAACACTCCAAAAATGACTAAAATTTGAATCCCAGCACACAATATGTTCACGGATTTTCCCTATGTCATTGTAATTTTTGGTATAGAGTTCGTTTATAAGATTTGCATCTCTAGCTTTTCGTTCTTGGAAAAAAAAAAGCCTAAGATCGTTTAATTTAAACCACCACAAGGACCATTTGTTGTAAGTTTCTATATCCATATTTAATTTAAACCCGTACGTGATTTAAATTAATCTTGAAACCTCTCAAAGCCTAAGATCCCGAAAGAGATTAATTTAACCTTCTGGATGACCGGTTAAATTAATTTCTTAGTTTACCTACCGATCTACTGAACTTGCATCATACATCAACAATATAATACACAAGCATATGAAAATTTAATTTACAAATATACATACATTCATAGAACATGCCCAAACATATAAAATTTGTGAAATACATCATCGAGTATAATTTTAAATTAATTAAAAAATTAATTTTTTTTAAAATATATTTAAATCGAAAATTTGAAGGAAAAAAGTACTACATGCTCATGTTTTCATCGGACGATGACCGGTCAACAGATATGGTTGTTATCACAGGGCATTTACCCAACCATCAGTCCTCCACTACTACATCAAGATAGTCGTGGGTTTATAAAATTTTGCAAGTCGCGGTGTTAACCGACAACGTCAGCAGTTTTTTGGTCATGTGAATATTGTTGGGTAATCTTCAATCAGCGTTAGCATTATAGGCTAAACCTATAAGTAAGAGGCTTAGGTTTATAGTGTTTTAGTTTTTGCTGAAGAAATGTCAAAACCAAAGAATCTTACTTATAGGTTTCACAACTTGACGACCAAAACTGTAAAACCCAATCTGTTTTACTATCTAGTGATCGATGACCAAAGAGTCCAGTAAATTTACAAATCAATTTATATCCTGAGTTATTAGTTGAGACTTACTTTTGGAGATTTTTATAACATTTTCTTAATCGTTTCCAAATTCAACTCGGTTATTACTCTTGGTCCATAACGCATTTTCGCTCATATATCCAATTCAGTTAATTACATGATTTAATAAACTCAATCGCTTTTATTATTGAAATACCTTAAAACAATGACCAAATATATACATATATAACATGTCGGTCCAAATTACTATCATGAACCATAAAAAAAAAATTGTTTCGCATCGTATAAAAGATAAAAATTCCCAAAAATAAACAAATAAAACATATATAGCATGTCTACTCGATAACAACCAAGTATACTATGTGCAAGTACACACAAACTTAAAGATATTAACATAACACAAGTATACACAATAAAACTTCACAAAAACACTATAAAGTGTCACAAAGATTTATGTCCCAAAACACTTCGTTACTTCACAAAAACATCATAACATGTCACAAGAGTTTTGTCCCAAAAGCCTTGGCCTAACCACCGAACTTTGAACCATTACATTTGCTTTATAACTCAACATCCAAACCATCCATCAAGTCTAAAGCCCGAGCATTATCCGTCTCCTCCGTTGCCTTACGCGAATCACCGAAGCTTCTACTCAAAGCAAAAACTTTATTTCCTGTTTTCTTTCTCGACCTATAATCATGGCTCTTACTTAAAGCTGGGATGTATCGTATCTTCGGGACTTTCTCTATCAAGATCCTATCTTCAGTCGAGAATTCGACCTTTTCGGTTTTGTTGGAAGCTGGATTGATAGGTATGGACTGCTGCATTTTGGAGTGTAGTTCGAGTTTGGTGTGTGATTGTAGCCGAGGAGATGGACGCTTTGAGTTGGTGTTGTAACCTTTTTGTTTTGTGAGTAAACGGTGAAGCAATACGAGTAGTTCGAGGAGGTGGGATTCCATCTTTGATTTGTTGGTGTGGTGAAGTGTTTGTAAGCGTGTCGCGGTGTTGTTTGTGGCTGTTCCTTTGCTTAGCTTGATGCTGCAAACATGAAAATATCAATTGCACTAAGATAATCAGCTGGAATCACATATTATATTAGGGATTTTATTAACTTACCGAGCCCGGGAATCCGCCGGGTTCGTTGGAAAAAATTCTTTCGAGATTATATGATAATGTTATCGAATCGTTTATAAATCTAAATTTGAATTGATCTATATTACGGGTCTGCGGATCCGTCTGACCCGTAAACAATATTTTTTTCTTCGGTTGGGTTGGAATTTATACAAAAATTAAGATGTAAATATCTTAAACCAAAACAAACATATTTAAATAAACCATTAAATGCTATTCAGATAAAAAAAATATAAACTTTTATAAAACAATAATCTAAAACATCTTTTAAATAATGTGAAATATAGCATTAAAATAAATATAAACTTGAAAGTTTTTTCAGTTTCAAATAATATCACCCATCATCACCATTATTACCATCATTTATTGCAATGTTTTTATCTTCTAATTCATGGTCAAAACCATAAAAAAAAACTTAAAATTAAAATATAGATATTAAATAAAGTTAACGAATACTATAATACTAAATTAAATAATAAAAACTAATGATAAATTTATATTAAAATAAATTAATAATTATAAAAAAATTAAATATTATTAATTAAATTTCGTGACAGAATCTATTGAATATATTATTTAAAATAATATTTAGTGAAAATATAACCTGATCCGATCGGACCAATTTAGACCAACAATACCATTCTAATATTGATTTATTAATATTAGACATACTTAACTAAATTTATTTTATGTCAACATATTTATTGATTATTACACAAAACATATTCAATAAGGCATATTTATATATTTATATTCCATTATATATTTTTAATATAAACTAAACTTTTACAACAATATAAAAAAATATACAAATAATAGAAATTTATAGCTATTAACTTATAATAATAATAAAAGTTGTTAATTTTTATATTTTAATAAATTATATATAACTAGGCGTATCATTGGGTTATCAAATTTGATAACCCGTCTAAAACCGGTCCGATAAAGTCTGTCCGACCGATCTCATAGTACTATCAAACTATCCACGAGTTTAAATTTAAAATCGATCTAAACCAATAAAATCGATAACTTAATAGTCCGATCACACGAAAAATCAAAATCCGAATCCATTGGGACCGAAAATCAAAATCCGAATCCATTAGGATCGATAACAGCCGTACATGTTACATATATATAAAGACTAACCTCGAGCTAGCCCATTCTCCTACCCACCCAAAACCTTGAAGTGTTCTGATACAAATCACAAAGTAGAAAACACTAACCGGTCAGGAAATGGAAACTGGACGATTCTATACAATGCTAGAAGATCATATTTGTTTACTTACTTGGCTGTATTTGTGGCCAGAGGTATAAGCCATTGTAGCCTCGCTTGCATTTCAGCCTTGAGCTCGGGGACCGAGACCTGACGCTATGAACAATAAATAGGATATTAAATAATGACAACTAATCAAAATATAATGGGAAGTATGTTGAAGAACTGCGGCAAAATACGTTATATGTCAGCAAAAATCAGAATGTGTACCTGTTTTTTAGCATCAAGAGACAGCAAACGAGGACGTAAAGCTGTCTTAACACCGACCGGCAGTCCGTGATATAAAGCATCGCGTATGTTTGGAGGAAGAGAGTTCGTCGCTGGTCGTGAGGCCTGAAAAATACATAATTCTTCGTTATAGTCGTGTAACTTGAATACCACGCTACCCAAAATGAGACAAAGAGACTTTGAAACTTACAATGCTTTCAATCTGAAAAATTAAGTTCGCGTAATGTAATGCGACACCGGCTTCACCTAAACTTTCAGGACTTTCAGGCTTCTTACCTGCATATCAGGGTTTGATTTTTATACCGAACAATTAGTTTCCAAGCATACCAAGTTAGACTCGTACCATTGCCAAATGATTCGGCGATGGCTTGATTCATATAGGTAATTGCATCAACTAGCTTCTCCATAATCTACGACAAACATAATCGAATTTGTTGTAATAACATTATTGAGTAGCAAAAGCGAGTATTTGTAAGTGGTAAACCTTTATTCACATACCTCGTCTAAATTCGTAGACCAAAGAGATTTCTTTCGCAAGCTTCTAACGTACTTCCGTTGTTGTTTCAGCTCGCTTTGTAAAATCAGAAGAGTTTCACCTATTATTCAATTACGACCAGTGAAAACGCACGCACCAACTGGTGCCTATATATCCAAATCAAAAGAAAATTTAACAGGCTTGGACAGGAGGTCACTATTGAGACACGCGATAAAATGTTAAAGGGCACAGTAGGAAAACCGAAACGTAGAACGCACGATCACGACACCAACCAAGCGTATACGAGAAAAGTCTAGTTTCAGCCTTAACAAGTCGAAACTGAATCACGCTGTTTAGAAAACTCATGATACATGACCAAATATATAAACTTGTGAAAGAAGTTACCTCGTCTAGAAAAATTTAAGATCTCTGCTTCTTCAAGTTTTCGCCGATAATCTTTTTCAAATCTATCCAAAGCCTGTTGTTCCCGATATAGTTCCTGCAAATTTTATAAAAAAGAAAACTTTAGTTACGTCTTGGATGACCTATAAATCTAGATCAGCAGTTGATGAACTTACTGAAGTAAACTGCACGAGAGTAGCTAAGTCTTGGAAGCCCATTTCTGCCTCGTCTCTCTTTTGTTTACCATTTGGAACCTCGGTATCAAACCTGAAATATCCCAAGTGTATAAGAAATTTATCGGCGAAATCCAAAACTCTTGCTTTAAACTTTACCTTTAAAAAGATTGATCTACCTTACTTTGAAAACAGACGGTCTAGGTCGTGCCATCGCGTATCTTTACATAGATTTCCAAACCGAATCACTTCGTGCGAGAGAGCGTCCAGTTCCTCCCTACGAGCGTAATAGATGAAAAATCAACAACAACAGACTATACAACACTAACTCTCACGTACAACAATTACCTACCTCTTGTCAGCAGCAGCAATACTTAGCAGCACTTTAGTATCATCAGAAACCAGCTGCCTAACTCCTTCAGAATGAAATATCTCCATTTTCAACAAGCGAACATTCTTTTCCGACAAAGACTCTAATAAGTTTCCAGCTTTGCTTATCGTGCAAGCAACTTCAAACGCTAAAATCGACAGTTTATTATTCCCTTTCGAACCTATGGCAGGACTCAAATTGCTACCAAAAGTGTTCAAAACATCTACAGCTCTTTCTAGGCCAGCTCTAGCCTGAAAAAAGAGCACTATAATAATATTACCGACTCAAACAGAAAAGAGCACTCTTAGACAATATCAGCATACATAATTTACGAAACCTTGTTAAGCGGCGACTTCAACTGATTAGCCGAATAGATTGGCTTCTCGTCCGAATCGTAAACCTGCTTGTTCTTTCCGTAACCAACTGGACTAAAATTGAAAAATACATGAGGATCTTCTTCATGTTTATGCAAATTTTGCGGCTTTTTCGGAGCATCAGAATTTTTTTCTTTAGCATGTTTGTTACTGATTACACAAGAGCAAGCACCACCCATTAGTTCTTCACAGTGATCTAGTCCGAACACAAATGTGTATATGCACCTGACCAGATTGTTACATAAGTTTCAGAACATTTATATAAGATTAATATATGAATATAAGAGTTCAATTCAGGTAGGAAATATAAAACCTTGATTATTATTATTAATCCAGTTGGGTAAGGATAAGGATAGGATGTATAGTGATGACTATAGTAAATAACAATATCTTTATTAGACAATTATTTTACAAATATATATACTAATTTTGGTTATAAGTTATCTCTATACTAATCAACAAAATTGGAGAACTCTTTAGATGAGATTAAATTTTAGGGATTTTAGTATTAGAAGATTATTTCAGTCTTATTTGGTATCAGGTCGATTCTAAAATCAAATTAATCTATAAATATATCTATAGTCCACGGATGTATCTCAAATGTAGTTTTATCTCAAATATAGTTTTAAATAAAATATAATTTTAAAAATATATAGACCAAAATAAACCTATGATAATTATTTATAACTATATGATGGCCAATACTATAACCGTGTGTTAGGTGCGACCAAAGTCCCACATCCCACGTCGGTAAAACATGGGAAGAAAGATCAGTATATAAGTTAAGAATACATCTCCATTAGTGTGAGGCCTTTTGGAAGTGGACCAAAAGCAAAGCCGTGCGGGCCAGTGGACCCAAAGCGGACAATATCACACTATTGTGGAGATCGGAGGAACCCCATATTCCTACCCCGTGACATTCACGGATTTTAAATGTTATGCTATTAAAATTTGGTATGATTTTGTTATGAAAAAGACAAAAAAAAATTATATAATTTTTATTTAATATTTTAAAATTTTAAATTTTGATTAAATTATTATTAAATTATATTTGAATTGTAGTTATAAATTAACAAAATTTGTGATATGATTTTTATATAAACCTCGTGTGTTTCTTTTATTTATGGATAACAACCACTTTTTAGATAATATTTAAATAAGATAATGACTCATCCATTAAAATAACGTTTAGTTTGAATTAATTGATTATTCATTTTTGTAATGTATGGTTTTACCATTAAAAATTATCCAAATATTTCTAAAATTAATAAGACATGAGTTTTTTGAGGATTTACTTTATTTGAAATGGATAACCAAATAACTACTTTTATCGTATAAAGATGGTTGACTAGTTATTTTCACAAAAATCGATAATGACCGGAAATTAATTTTACCCAAAATTGATGATAGAAGAAATTAAATTCTATTCTTTCTTTTCTATAATATAAGTTTTTTAGACCAAAGTTTTTGCTCCATAATATATGTCGTTTTCAATTTCCAATGCAATAATGATTACGTATATTTCACTTTCAACCAATAAAATAGGTAACATTTTGCACCAATAAAATAGGTAACATTTTGCACAAAATATTCACTCCATCAATCAAATTTATCTTCTTTTATTATTTGAAAATCATTATTACTTTCTTTAATACTGATAAAAAAACTTTAAACGACTTATATTATGAAACGGACGTAACATTTTAAACCAAAATAGATACTATTCAATATCTATGTGGAATATATTGTAAATATATAATATATTTTATTAAAAATAATTGCACAAAAATTACCACCAAATTAAAATACTATATACCTTTTTTATTTCATAACATGTGAATTTTTAGAAGAGTTATATGTTTCGTAATGAATACGGTTCTCATATTCTATCTATTTCACCAATAAAATAGTTAACCGACAAAGTTATAAACTCTAACCATCAAAAAAAATTTATAATCATTATTATTATATTTAATATCGATTTAACACATATTATAATAATGATGGAATATGCTTGTTTAAGTCGTACCCAAAAAATAATTAGAAGATAGTTTTCCAATCAATAATCATATATCTATAAATCGATCCCGATATCTCCATATTAACCCGATTCGTCCGAAATTCAACACTTCTGTTATATTCGACACCAATCGGAAAAAAAACAATTTACAGACCATAAATCAAACAAACCCTCTTCCATATAATTCTAAATTTCAGTCAAAGTTGAAAAAAAGAGCGTTAGAAACCATACCTGTACGCGAAAGAAGTCAAAGCCCGAGACGGAACGAAAAAGCGAGAGAGAAAATCAAGGAAGAGAAAGCACAAAGGAACAATGAGTTGTGACGAAACCCGATATATCGGTAAACGATTCCGTCGATTTAACGAAATACACATGTGAACGCATATTTTAACGACTCGGGTCCGGCGGAAAGAGTTGATCGGTGGTTTCTTCTTTTGGAATTTCGGCGTCAAGATTGGCAAGAATAGGAAAAAGAAGGGGAAAATATGAAACAGAGAGATAGATATATTTGTAGAGAGAGAAGGAGTTAGAGAGAGAAAACGATTTATGATTTATATAATAGTGAGAATTTCTCAACGTTTGACCGGGAAAGAAAGGGGAGAAGCGAGAAGGGACACGGCCCCGCCTCAATGTCTCTATTGCTATTTGCTGTGATCTTTTTGTTTTAAACCTGTTTATAAATAATTTTTTTATTGTAGTCCTGAGTTTTAATATTTTTGGTATTAAATTTTTGGAGTTTAAAACAGGCATGATGTAATGTAAAGATGCGAGAATATGCATTATAAAGTGGGAGAGATGAGAGGTCAATCTTGATAAAGTGGAGTCATTAGACATTATTAAATCATGCGAAACCAGACATGATGGAAGAGGAGAAACCATATATTATCAAATCATGTGAGACCATTCATCATGGAAATGGATAGACTAGGCATGATGAAGTAGAAAGACCATGCATGATGAAGTGGAAAGACCATGCATTACTAAATCATGTGAAACCAGAGATGATGGAAGTGGAGAGACAAAGCATTATATAATAGAGAGATCATGCATTATTAAAGCATGCGATACGAGACATAATAAAGTGGATAGACCATGCATTATCAAATCATGCGAAACTAGACACGATGGAAGTGGAGAGACCATACATGATAAAGTGGACATATATGAAACCAAGCATGATAAAGTCGAGAGATATGAGACCAAACATGATGAAGCGGAGAGATATGAGACCAAACATGATGAAGTGGAGAGAGAGAGGTGTGAGACATGTACTACTTGATAATACGAATGTGAATGTGAGACCAGAGTTTGCTATGTCTCACGAAAAAAAATCATAATTGGATCTAGTTTTGTTCATCTTAAAATAACAAAACACATGATACTTTCAGATTATTATTATTCCAAGCTCCGGGTTGGAAGATTCAATTTTTTTTTCAAAAAGAAAGTAGGAAAAAATGTTTGGTTCAAAGAAAGAGAAAATAGTTATTTTGGTTTTTTCATTTGTCGAAATAATTATTGGTAGTTTCCCAATTTTGGATATTGGGTAATAATGAGAAAAATGGGTAAGTATTTACGGATAGTTCATTCTTTTTTATTCACTTTCGTGTTCTGTTTGGGTTTGGAGATCATATATCCCATTTTGTTAGAGCTATGGGTACTGCATATTCTGTTTCCGTACATATGTAAAAACAATTCGATTTTCACATTAGCGTGATGTCGTCCATTTTAAATCTAAAAATTCGCATGACTTTTCTTTAGATCGACTTCCAAAAAATCTCAATTAACACTTCTCGTGTCCCACCGATATCACATTTCGGTTTCATCCGATAAATACAATATAAAATTAAGACAAAAGATTATCCCTTAATTATCACATTTGTTAAACGCAACTATTTATTTTCAAATTTTTGGTAAATCTTTTTGACTTAAAATCTACAAATTCAAAACCTTCCCAACATCCAAAAGTATAACAAAAATAATTTGATGTATCAAAATTTGATAACTGTAGTCAATTCGCTATTTTATATTTCTTATAGTAGATTACAAATTCAAATTTACGATAATTCTCATCTATCCAAATAACGAATTCGATTTTTGTAATATAAACTATATTTTATTTTTAAATTCTATAACCATACTAACAAAAAAAACAAAAAAAATCAAATACTTGTTCTGAAATTAAACCCATATTATAATAAAACCGGAGCCGCGTGTATCCCTCAATGTTAATCTTGATTTAATTGCAAACGACATGTCACTGTCGTTGAATTAAATTGAATAGGATTGATTACGTTTCTTCTAACTTGTTGGTGAACACATAAAATGTCAAAATTACAGTTGAATGTAAGATCAGGTGCCGTCCGGGTAATAACTGGATTTGGTTCAACCGACTTTAAAATCGGATCGACAATTTTATCCATGTTACCACATTTCAGAATTTATAGACCGCGCCTTCAAGGGGTAGCCGAGTTGGTTGAGTATGACATTCTTATGATCAAAAGATCATGAGTTCGAGTCTCTTTGCATACACTTTCTCGGCTGAGCCTGTCACCTTGTGTGGTTTATCTTCTAGCGTTGGTTTTACCTGTGCGCACTTATTGCACTCTGAGTAGCGGCTCCGGGTTCTCTCCGAAAAATAGCTACTCGGATCCGGACGGGTCATAAATAATTTTTATTTTTCTAATAAAATTTATATAAGTATCAACAACTCATGTATTTATTATTCGTTTAATAACTATCATTTTATTAGAAAAAATTATCCAAAAGTTACAAGGACTAGTTTAATGGACAACCCAATTGAATTATGACCAATTACATGCATTAACTCACTTATATATATTTTTTTAGGCATGATTTATTTAGAGACAGCTTTCGAAGCTTTACGAACTCTAGTCACTTAGTCACCCGTGAAGAGCTTGTCTCGAAGATTCATTAGAATATACTCCGTTTCTTAGCTAAATTCCGGCTAATCCTTGCATGATCTTTCAATTAGAGTCCAAAATGAGAAGAGGATGACAGTAGATCGTGAGTTTAACTATCTCTCCTCCATTTGAGGTGATTCGATCAACAATTTTAGATGTTTTCGGGATGATACCATCTTTTTTTAGAATTAGGTACCAAACTTCAACTTGATTTCGATTTAAAGAATTATTCTTAGATGTTTGATAATCAAAATAATTGCATGATGATTTGATCTTGAGTCTTTCAACATGAGTCTTTCATCTTCAAACCATGATGTAGATCAATGAGCTTAGTAGTTGATGGATCCAAAGCTTTCTCTGGATAGTCAAAACAAGTACTCTTCTTCCTATCGATTTTTACTTTTTTTTCTTCTTTCTACGAAACCCTCGATGTCTGTTGATTTGTTCCTACCTGAAATATTTTGATAGTCAGAAATAACATTCTAGGAAACATTAGGTGTAACTAACAATTAGGAATAGATTAGGATTAGTCTTCATATCAAATGTAACTCATCATCGGGCTTCCAAATAACAGAATGACCTTAAGATAGTTTGAGGTTTGAGACTGATCAGTATTACTATCCTTTTTAGTTATAAGAGTTTGCATAACTAACCAATCAAATGTACTATTTTCTCTCTGTAAATATGTCTAAGATTCGTTCTAGATGTTAATAGATTCCTGCAACAATTAAGAATAGAGGATATGTACCAATGATGCTTATCTTTGGTCAGCATTTCAACTAGAATCCTAAAGTCAGTTTCAATTTCAACCTCTTGAATGTTATAAATATTACATGGGAGCAACCCATCTAGAAAATATCTCATTTCAGAAGTTGAAGGGTCAAGCCTTCTATAATATCTAGCAAATCCAAAAACTAAGTCATCTTTATCATTCATTAATACACAACTTCTACTAGTTTCTCCAATTTTATTACAAGCCCCATCAACACTTAGCTTAAAAACTATCCCTTTTAGGAAGAAGTCATTTAAGATTAAGATAGATTATAGTCTTGTATAAATGATGTACACAATATAGATCTAAGGCAGACTCCAAATCCTGAGCCCAATAGGCCCTTTTAAGAAGTTTAGCTTGGTCTAACTTAGATAGGATATGTTTTATATAATTAGAATAAAGTTTATGTTAGGACTGATATTTTCATGTTTTCTTTTGTTTCTAGTTTTCCATAAGACCCAACATACAGTACTAGGCATGATTGTTCTTATATGAACGTTTTCGTTTTAGAATTAAACCATGACCTTATTATACTAGGGAAAGCCATTTTCGTGTTAATTAAGATGCCAAAAAGTCCTACAAAGTATTTACATACTTCTCAACCACATCACACTGAATAAAGATGTGTTGGATAGTCTCAACAATCTCATAAAATTGGCATATTTATGACATAGAGAAATTTCTTCTTTAAATGATAAAATCAATAAGAATCTAATTTTTAGGATCCTCCATAATAGAGATGAATATTTCTTACGAGTTGGTGAATTCTGTTTTTTTTATATCATAGATTTAGTACTTTTGTATCCGATTGTGTTGAAAGTTTCTTTGGTACTATAGCATTCAGTATTAGCCCATTTAAGGTTGTCTTTAACTTTAACATTAATTTTAAGTTTCTCAGTTTTAAATATGTGAGATGGTAGGATTTTCTCTTTAAGAATATTCAGGTTCTAGTGGTCAGTTTTCCTAAATTAATTCACTTTCTCTTCCATGTACCAGAAGTGATCATCATTGTTAAATAGAGAAACTAGGGGGCTAGTGTTACATAATTTTTCAAGCCAAAAGTCTAAGTCACCTTGGCCAATAGTTCAAAACATATATTACTCAGCTAAGTTTCTAATACTTAGCAACCTTTGTTAAGTTTTAGATCCTTTTTTTTGTTTTCATTAACCAAAATAGGATTAGTATAAGGACATTAGATGGATTTTAAGAACTTGGCCCATAGAGTTTGCTGCTCTCTGAACCTAAACCAGAGCTTACAAGAGTAAGTTGTATGAATATCACTTATCACCTCCCATTGAGACCACCTTCATCAAAAGGCTTGCATAATTGCTGCCATTTTGACAAAATAATATTTTAGTTAAGGTCATTATAGCCCCAAATGAATTGATTACAATATCCTTCAATTATATTAATAATATCTTTAAGAATAATTATACTTTGACATTGATAATTTGGAATAAATTACACCATGTTTCTAAACTATTAAAAAGCCTACACCATGTATAATTATATTTCAAAATACGAACTCATCAAATAAACAATTTAAAATATCATAATAATTTAAATTATTAAAATTATTTAACATATATTTGTAAACAATTTTATTAGTAACTATTTTCGTGTAATTGATTTGTTTTTTTTTAATGTTTGTCTTTTATTGTTTTTTAACAACAAATTCTTATAATTAGCAGAAACTTTGAAACAAATGTCAATTTTTTAAAAATATTTTATATTTAAACATATTAGTTAGATGGTGTCTGATTTAAAAAATACAAAATTCTATAATAAATCAAACGTATATACTATTTATAATGTAATGCATAAATATCGTAAGTCGGAGATGTGAAGTATATTGTATATGCGATATTGTTAGAAGAAAGTGAAAAAAAAAACCATTATGTCGACGACATTTGAAGGTCTCTTATCTTGAATCTATTTTTTGCATACTCGACATCTATTGAATTGTTATGGACATTTCCACAGGTCTTAATAACGATTACTTTTCATATTGTTATAAGTTTATTTGATTGGACATAATGTTTATGTTTATAGCCAATTGCATAACAAGTGTGTCGCATCTTAAAATATTGTCGATTGTACCAATCAATACAGGTTTCTTATATGTCACCATCAAATTCGATTATGCACATCCGTTTTCATTAATGAGCCACCTAAGATGACCCATCGTCCAAGTTTAGTTGACCAATTTTTATATACTTATAAAACGAATACAATGTAAAACATTATAATGAAACATATTCAAATATATTGACAATGAATGAGATATTTATAACATATTTGGAAGATTTGGAGTATAATGCAACATCTTGCTCAATTTGCGCGATAAAAAGTTACTTTATGCACACATTAACCTAGTCAAGTACTACGAAAACACCATAACTAATTGGTAAAATCATTAATCCTTGTATAATAAAATAATAATATTTAACATAAAATAATCTAACTAATTATTTATTTAATTATTATTAGTGTTGAAGATGTACATTCATTAATATAATGATTTATCAGGATAAGTCAATTAAAATTGGACATTTTACTGGATATTCAATACATTAAGATAAAAGCATCATTGAGTAGTATAAGGTAGTCTCTAAATTTCTATATAACAGTTAGATATCCAAAATGGTAAGGAATGACGCCATGTATGCATAGTTGTGGTTATTTTAAAATATTATGACTTGGCTAAAAAAATAAGTATAAAAAAAATACAATACATATGTGTTGTTAGAGAAATACATGGTTTGTTATGTGCATGCAAGATAACTTCCATAGCTGGATACAATTGGGTATGATATATTATATGATCGACATAAGGTGGCAACCTTTAAACTATGTTATGAAAGGCCAACGCGATAGATATAAATTTATGGAAAAATAATTTTAAGAATAGGTTCTTTGGTCTGTAATTATGACTGAGAGTCAGGGCTTCATATCAAAAAAACGTTTTTCAAGTAATAGATCTCAAATAAGTCAAGTAATCACACCTTAAAAACTGGTCAAGACAAAAAGATGTAAGAATGGTTAAAGCTAGTTCAACTAAAACGAGAAAACTCATAATTTTAGCATGTCATTAGACAAACTGATGGCGTAGCCACGTCATTTTTTTAGCCATATGACCCTTCAAAGTTACAAGCACTGCGAGAAAATTAACCGATCAAGCCAAAATAAGGAATTTTCCAAAAAATACCTTAAAACACTTTAATAAAGAGTTTTTCTATTGTGGCCATCTCTTGGTACCTACATTTATAGATTTATGAGTTATCGAATGTAACACACGATGCCATTGTGTTTTTAGGTTCATAATTCACTCTAATTTCGAAGGTCAAATTTTTTATCCATATCCGAGGTTATAAAAACTAAATGAAATTCGATCAAATTTGCCTTTGTATGACCAGTTCTACAATAAATGTTAAAAGGTAGGGGTTGTACTAGCTAGGGTTGATACTTATCTCTAGTTGCTGATTAAGATAATTGGATGATGGTTCCCGATATTTATTTTACCATTGTGATATATTTTGATTTATCATGTATACAATTATTCTAAATCTGTAGGCTACTTATTTACCTCTTAAAAGTGTTATACTTTCTCGCACATAAAATAATATTTGAATTTATTATGTGAACATGAATCATTTCGTTAACATAAGTAACCAATTTGATTTAAATTTTTTATTATGTTAATAATAAAACTTTTTTTATAATCGTATCTTATATGGTCAACATTATTTGTTTTACAAAGAATCAAGATTGAATTACTCTAATATTAGACTGTATCATGAAATTCACTTTAATTTAGATCTTAAGAAACACGTTGTAAGGTGATGGACAATACTCAAGAATGTCCAATCTTTATATTTTTGTTAATAATGTACTCGTTTGTAACCTAAACAATCGTAATCTATTTTTTTTAACTTAATAACATTGTCATTGAAACTATGTTTCTTAATAATTTTTTACTTTTATTAATTCCAATTTTTAATTTTAAAACATTTAACCTTACAACAATTTTATTAATATTAAATCTAAAAAAATTTATATTAAGCATAATAAACACAACAAGATAGTGGACAAAGTATGATATAAAAATATAATGAACATAGATTAACATCAAATAATGGCTAAAATATCAATGCGTATGGTGATGGATACTTCCACATGTACTCGTCTTGTTTTCGTTGTTACTTAGCTTCATAAAAGCTTTAAGTTTCTCTTCGGAATGTTGCATCTAATATTTTTGAGTTGTTCGTCAATAAATTTTTCAAATCGGATTCTAATACATGTCGGATAATGTAACCTAGTTCCAACTTATGTCTTGACATGTGTCGTATAAGGATTACATGCCAAAAGTCATATTCATAACCTAAATGTTGTTTTGGATAAAACCTCCCAAGTTAATGTTGGAACCTTCACATTTTTAGATTCCAACCCGTTTCTAAAATTTATCGTAATGTCTGCAACCTTAAAAAATATTAACATTGAATATTACATGAAAACATAACAAAACAAATATACAGTTGACTCTAGCTAGTTTCATCCGTTGGTATCTTCTAGCGGGTTGTAATCAACATCAGACATTTGTTCATTTCTCTTATCAACAAGGTTCTCGTTCATCGTAATTCATTATGTAATTGTTTCAGTAATCTAAAGAGAAAAACTAAAATAAATCTTGCCTGACATCGTATGAGGGGTAAAAAACCAAATAAATTAGAACTAATTTCATATTATTCCATCTGAAAGAAACTTTCCCTTCCACGTACATGAGACATCAGCAGATACGATTCATACCATACACGTAGTATATTTTGTAGACTACTTTATAAAAAATACATTATTCCATATGTCCTTGTTTCCTTTACTATACCATCAACTTTCAACAAAAATAAATAAAGTCCACTCCGTATATTAGATATGAAATATTTTCTTTATTAAAATATATGTAGTTGTTGATATTGTTTACTTCATCAGTGTATATAGACACATAAATGTAAAACTATATTAAAGTAGCTATAGATACATTTGGAGATAATATTGACTAAATATAACCAATAATGTAACAACACACGTCGGTTGATAAAATTAAAAAATACATCTAACTTCAATCCATAGGTCGAAACTAGTTTACTTTTTATTTATCCAAATTATAATTGATTTCAACGGTTTTGACTGATATTAGTTCAGAGATGAAAAATTTTAAACAAAAAAATAATATCAACCCAAGTGGTTCAAGTTATCTTTTGACCTTTTCATTTAGTAAAAAAAAAGTAGTTTGTTCTTTATCTCAGCATAAAAGGTCAAATCTGTTTTTTTAACAAACTTTTATAGCTTATTTTATGTATATATTTGAAAAAACTCTTTATTTTATGTCTTACCTTTTAACTTATTTTATGTGTATTACTTAATGGTATTATAATTTTGAAATCGTTACTAGTTTGTTGGTTTATTAAATAAAAATAACACATAAGTTTGAATAACTCAATATATTAAAGTATATGTAATATATTCAATAATATTTTATCTAAACAAACAAAAAATCAAATATATAACATAAATCATTTGGAAGAAAACAACAATCGTCGTCTTGATCTAGGAAAAATAACCAAGAAACCTTAAATTACACGTCTATCATCGCAACGATGACGAGGCTCGCTAAGAAGACTAATAATCTCTAACTTGTCACCACCGCGATACAAAAATATCGCCGCGACGATTGACATGAAGCCAACCTAAGATGTGATTTATTATGACGACCATGTTGAAAGTCATTGTAGTTACGAAAAAAATCATAAACTAATGTCTCACCGCGACGAGCCTTGTTCATAAGATGTGATTTCTTTAAAAAAAATACATTTTTTATTGTACCAATCTTTTTGTTGGGTTTCATAAAATTCTATAAATATGGGTCTACGTTAAAAATATAAACATATAACTTTTACTCTAATCTAAATCTCTGAAGCTAAATATTTCATCATTTACTAAAAACAATTAATCCGATTTTTTTTATTTCTAGTTGATTGTATTGAAATTCAAAAGGTTTCTCACATCTCGGAATAACTTTTATCAAAATGTCTAAGCAATTGGAAAACCAAAATATTTTTGTCATAAGAATATTCAATACGTATCAAACACTTATATTTTTCCATTGAGTTTTCAAGATATCTTATGGTGATATTTTTGTGATGTCTCTGTAAGTGTTGTTTAGGCTATATTATTATGTTTGCAATAAAAAATATAAACATATATAATATCCAAAACAATTATAGAAACTATTAAGGTCATGGACCAAGACCTAGTTCATTTGGACCATGTTGATGAAAAAACTTCACATATTGTCAATAGAAATTAATATTTAATCCAAAATTTAAGAAGATTCTAAAGGCTAACCATAAAGATACCAAATAGACTAAAGAAAAGAAGCACAAATGATAATAAGAGGGTTTTATATGTTGAGGAGATATTCAGAATATCTTTTCAGACTTACTATTTGATCTTTTCACTAGTGCGACTTCGACGCTAAAGATATGAAATCATTTAAAAGAGAAGTATAAAACTGAAGAAAAAGGTAATGAGAAATGTTTGATATCTTAGTATTTTGGTTATAAATTTCTTGATGGGAAACCATTTATCCCTCACATACATAATTTAAAAATTATATTCAATAAGATCATGTCTATTGATACAGTATTTCCAAAGACTTTATAAGTAATAGAATTATAGCAAAATTGCATCCCTTTTGGAAGAGTTAAGAGAAGACGGTGCATATAGGTCATAGCATGATTAATAAAATTGTTAAAAATAGACTTATAAATTATGATATAAATGCATATGGAAATATGAATTTTGTATAGAGTAAAAATGATTAAAAATCCATATAAAAGCATAGAAAGATGTACGAACACACTGATATATGTGGATAAAATTATATTTTGACACGTGAGGGTAAAAAATACTTGCTAGCTTTACGGATGATTACTCTAGATTTACATATCCTTAAACATAAGAATGAGGTCTTTAATGTGTTTAATATATTTAAAATAGAAGTTGAAAATTAAATAAACACTAAGATCAAAATATTATGTGGCGATAGAGGTGTGAAATATATCTCAAGATAAGCTTTTAGGTTTTACAAAAATCATGGGATAATCCATAAATGTTCGGCGTCTTATACGCCTCATCAGAATTCATTGGTTGAATGATAATTTAACATTAAATTAGATGATAAAAATGACATTATAATTAATTATATTTTGCATATAATGTGTAGGTTGGAGACGTTTGTTATATTATTAATCGTATTCCTCTTAAGAATACTGGAATATATGCACATGAGCTTTGAAAATGAAATAAACCAATACATATTATTGTATTCATTTCCGTTTATTCTTCTTCCATGAAACCTTATATGGGTCAGTAGTCGAGTTTTGTTTTGGTAAATACTAAAATTATCCAATAAAATGCATTATCCCTCTTTAACATATATTAAGGTTCAAGACATTTATGAGAAGCTAAATTCTTCACAAACAGAGTTTGATGTAAGAAATGATGTTCTCTAAGGGAGAAAATACATTCTTTATGCCTTAAAAATCGAGCTTACCTCATGTCAGTTTCAATCAAAGTGTACTGATGCTTGAAATTGGCAAAGAACAGATATAAAAATGAAAAAGTTAGATCAACTATCTATAATATGTGTGTTTATTGGGTGCATACCCAATAACAAAGCTTATATGCTATTAGGCTTGATATCTAATATTGTATTTAAATTCTAAAAGTGATAATCTTTCAATTCAAGTTATATAATGATAGTAGGACTTAACCCCGAATGAAGATTAAGGAAAAAACTTTGAATTTAAGTTTCATCCAACCTTTTTGCCTCAAACTTAAATCCTTATGTATGAATATATACTTCAAGATTTGGTAATTTTTATGTATCTCAAAAATCACACTATATAAGTAATAACGTAAAATCTTCGAAACAAATAAGATTTTTGTTAACTCAAGATCATGAATTAGATAATTCAATCCATGCGACTTTAATTATCTTAAAACATACGTAACTACTCTATCGTCATGCATGATAATGCCCTCGTATCCTTGATGTGAAATATAGACCATAAACTTATCCGTGTTAGTAAAATATACTAACATATGTGTTACTGTTAATTTTCTCTTTAGTTCTTGTAAACCGGTTGCATATTCTTCATTACGGTTAAAGGTAACGTTCTTCGGAGTTAACGTTTTCATAAAAAACGTTATTGTTGGTAAATTCCAATATAAATTTGATAATAACCCTCAATTATGAGAAACTACATATCTTTGTTAACTAACAGGTCTCATCTATTAACTTGCAACCTTAACTTGATTGCGGTCTAGTGTAATTCCATCATCGTTAACCACGTGACACACACATGTCATCTAGTGTAACCAGAACTCACACTTACTTAAATTTTCATATAGTTTTTTATCTTGTATTTTATGTAATACTAATCATATATATTATTCATTTATGCTTCATTCTTTGAGTATATAAATATATACTCGATAAACACAACAATAATATTGAGAAATAGTTTAAACATTTTATTCATTAGTTTTATAAAAACTAATTGTTTATTTGTTACACCAAATGACATTATCTAAAATTCAAAGTGTGTGTATTTAGTATGGAATATTTTTTTCTAATTAATAAAAAAAATTCATCGACTTCAGCCAATAGATATTTTTTTTTATGATAGTCACTGTGTTTAGTTGTCTATAATCAATCTACACCTGTAATTTTCCATCTTTAATCTTTATAAACAACACGGGAACCCGAGAAATGCTTAGTTATATAAACTGTATTACAATAAATTATCTAAATTTACTTTTAATTCCTTTAGTTTTGCTGGCATTATACAATATGGTGGAATCAAAATTGGTGTTATATAAAGAACTCGATGGATCCCAAACTCAACTGGTCTTTTATGGTAATTTCTCGGGAAATACATCTATAAAATTTTTAACTACTTTGGTATATTGTAATGATTTAATTTGTTTAAACTATTGAGGCTATAAACCATGATGAATTCATGTCATTTCTTTAAACTCTTTTTAGCTTTAGAAACTGAAATTAGATCTGTATGTATATAGTTCTATGCTTACCAAGAAATATAAACTCTACCTTTGTAGGCATTCTAAAAAACCATAATGAATTCATATAATTTCCTTAAACTTTTCTAACTTTTAACACTGAAACTAGACTCGTGTGTATATAGTATTATGCTTACCAAGCAGTATAAACTCTGCCTCTGTCGGTATTATGAAAAACTAGTTATTCCTTAGCATAGGAATTTATAAACGCGTGATATTTACAAAGAAAATACATTCCCAAAATTATATCAACTTCAACGATATCTAATGGTAGCTACTCAGCTACCAATGTCCTACCTTCTAATAAAATAGTATAATTTTTTTATATATTTGATCAATAACCAACATACCGCCAACAAGTACTGATATTATAATTTTTTTATTCAACTTTACTATAAGTTTATCTATTTTTCTAGTAAAGTTATATGGGATAATAGAATGTGTATATCTAAAATCCATCAGTGTATATAAAATCATAACATAAACATATATGGTACATGTCACCACATGATTCGTTGTGTATGTACTTACGAATACCCGACCTTGATCATGTATAGTTGTGTAATGGTATTTTCACCTCCTATGAGAGAATGAGTTCCTCTTAAATATGTTAATTAAAAGTTAATAAAGTCCACAACCAAAATATATTCTAAGAAAACTTATAAAAAAATGATTTGTAAAGTGATTGCATGTGTGAGATCGCTGCTTATGCCACATATGATCATGTGAGGCTGGTTCAAAATTATGATTATAGAATTTTCTGGTTTAACTTTATTGTCTTAAGATAAAATTCAAATCAACATATTTTATTCTACGCGTGAAACTTATCTCAGTGAGGAGATCATATATGTAATTTAATAAATGGAGAATTGATGAAATATATTGAATGAGGTATCATGATTGATCTAAAAAACAAGTCTAAATTGTCAAAACTAACCTACAATAAAAAAAGTAAACTATATAAGAATATACTTTACTAATCCAAAATAAAACGACCATTGAATGTTTTGGTAACCGTAAAGTCGGGATTGTCATGACAATCTAGGTACGAAACCATAAATCTAAAATTATAGGTTCATCAATGTGGTGATAAGGAGACTCACCGCGACGACCGATAAATTCTAGATTGTTGCCTCGACTAGGAGAACAAACCTATTGGATGTCAATCACTGAAATGTTGTGGCAACACCGCAGATTTATCACGGTGCAACGTGGTAACTCTTGTTGTAGTTCGCATCCATGACGAACAAGTGTGCGTTCATAAAAATTTGATTTTTTAAAAAGAAAAAAAATCACATTTCTGATATGATACATTTTATTTTAGGTGATTAAATTTTATAAATAAATGTTTAGACTTATAGATAAAAATATATAACATTTTTAAATCATTAAAACTGTTTTTTAGTAAATTTTTTGTATTTTAATTAGAGCGGGAAGTAAAAAAAATATTTAAAAAAAACTTTTATCAAAAAAATTAATATGTATTTCAACTTTATATTTTTTTACCATAATCAGCCAAAATGTCTTCTATGTTTCTTTTGGTACACTATTTGTTAACTGATAATATCTAGGAACTAGTTGATTTGTTATAATATTGAACTAGTTTTTTTTTCTTTTTCCTTTTTTAAAAAAAAAATATTGAACTAGTTGATTTGTTATAATATTGATTATTTGTTTTTACCCATATATATTTATATATTTCGTTACTAAACAGAAGAATATTTCTTACAATATCTTGTATGATAAAAATAACTTTGACAAAAAAGATAGCCTCCACTCCATTTATATACTCTCTTCAGATTCTGTGTGCGAACGTTCATTTGGATGGTTGACTTAGAGATTACACGTTATCAAAAAGATACCTATATCACATAGAGTATACAATTTGTTAACCCACGTTCACACTACATTTGATTTCTCATTGCTAATGTTGACATTACTAATTTTTCAAAGAGAAAAAGATCGAATTTTTATGTGAACTAGGTTTATACATATTTTTTCTTTTAACTAGATGGTGTATATGTGTTTAGAAATATTTATTGTTTAATAGTTGGGTACGGCTATATATACCCAAATGTGATTTAAGTATACCCAAAAAACGCAGTTGACTTTTATTTGATTTTTTTAGGACGAAAAAACCCTTGAAATTTCATTTAATATCCGTATTGCCACTAAGTAAAAAAAAACACTAAGTATATCCTAGATACACCGAATTCACGAAACAATCTATTTGGTTATGTATACCCAAAAAAACACAACTCTCTACTAGATCAAACCCCATATTACTACAATTTTGTGAAATTCTTCAAATTGTTCTTTAACATTCAAAGTTGCCTCAAGAACATTCAAACTCTTTTTATTTTTTTTAAACTTCTTCTAATAAAAACACAAAATCAAAACTTGTTTTTTTGAAGTTTTTTTTTAAAAAAAAATTAAAAATTTAATTACTAAAAAATTCATAATTTTCGGGTGTTTGGAAGCCATTTTCCGGCCGAAATTCGGCCGGAAAATGACCATTTGCGATGGCTGAGGGTACCATAGGTACAGAGGGGGCGTACCGGTCGCTACAGGGGGGGCGTACCGGTCGGTACGCCCCCCCTGTAGCGACCGGTACGCTCAGCCTTCGCAAATTGCCATTTTCTGGTCGAATTTCGGCCGGAAAATGGCCTCCAAACACCCTAAAATTCTGATTTTTTTACCTAATTCAACCATAACCCTAAATTTTGATACTAAGACTAAGTTTTTATATTTTAGTTCGCCGGATTTTAGTTCGCCGGATTTTAGTTCGCCGGATAAATTAGAGAGAACTTGAAGGTTTTAGAGAGGAGTTAGAGAGTGTAATTGAAAAAATGAGGTGGATAAGATTAGTAAAAAAACCTTATATACCTAGAAAAGGGTATTTTTGTCAAAATTTGGGTATACTTAGATCATCTTTGGGTATACTCAAAATTGGGTATACTTAAACCCGAATTGGGTATATATAGCTTGACCCTTAATAGTTATATAAAATGTAAATAGGTCATTGGTAGTTATCCAGTTAATTTTTATTATTATTTAGGTATTATTTAAGTACTTTTTAAAATTTTAAATCCCGTATTTTTTAAATCATAATTTGAAAACAAAAGTTGGGTTTTATTTATTTTTAAATGAATTATATATAAATTTGTACATGGTGACGATAGATAACGAGACTGGTCTTATATATATATATATATATATATATATTTGGTTCATTTTCACTTTTATGGTAATCCATTATGGGAAAAACATCATTATAGATTTTAGGTTCGGCAAGATCTTCAAAGTCTCGTGTATCATTTATGGTGGTCTTTGGAATTGGTCATCTCACATTAGATCAGGGTGAGCAATGAATAACATCAATCTTCAGGAAATAAACAATCTCATTATCTCCTACCTCCTCAAACTATCAATTTCAATGACGTGCACTATTGGACAACCAAAAGAGAAAATATAAAGTTCATTATCAAGGACACTTACAACGTCATTCATACGTCCATTCCATGTGTCGGATGGGTCACGTTAGTATGACATAAGTATAACATTCATCCTAACTCTTTTATCCTTTGGCTTGCGATCCAAGGCAAGCTGTCTACTCAAGATAAGCTTTTGAGGTGGGGTTTAAATACCCCATCAGATTGTGTATTATGCAATTCGGATTCTGAAACTATCGATCATATATTTTATGAATGTAGTTGCACTTATAGTATTTGGGGCTTTTCCAACTCCAAACTCGGGTTTACACTTGATTCTCTAAACTAACATTGATGGATTTATGAGGCGTCAAATTAGTCTTCTTTTCGAAACTGACATCACTGGCGTTCTTGCTTTGGCGCAATCACATACCACATCTAGCGTGAGTATAAAGCTATTATTTATAGATAAACTATATGAGCTAATGGGCATATGCCTTATATCTCTTACACCCCCTCTCAAAGTCGCAATGCTTATTCTTGTATTATGAGCTTGTTACACAAAATAAAAACCAAAATTGCAGAAAAAATGAAACACCAAACTTCAAAAAGATAATCGAAAGACAAAATCAAAACAAAACACTCGAAACATCAAAACCACAAAATCAAACTCCAATCTTCAAACTCAAACTCTAGTCTCTATCTCTAGTCTCTATCTCTAGTCTCTATCTCCGGTCTCTAATATCCAGTGTCCACACTCTAGCCTCCAAACTCCGAAATCCAAACTCAATTCTCCATTTTTCAAAATCCAAAATACAATCTCCAAATTAATCCAAACGAAATCTAAACACCAAACGAATCTAAACGAATCCAAACAAATCCAAACAAAGCCAAACAAATCCAAACTAAATCTATATCAAATTCAAATCCAAACGAAGAACGAAATCTAAACACCAAACAAATCAAAACGAATCAAAACAACATACGCCGATCTAAGCAAACGTCAGACAAAGTCCAAGCGTCAAACAAAATCTAAACACCAAACAAAATCCAAATGAAATCTCAACGCCAAATACCCAAACAAAATCGAAACAAAATATGAATACCAAATTCGGATACCAAATCCAAATCCAAAACTAAATTCAATACTAAATCTAAATACCAAATACAAATTCAAATCTAATTTCCAATCAAAATAAAAAATTGAATGTACGATTTTACCAACAAAAATATGCACTGTACCAGTAGCAATTTCTCCCGAACCGTAGCACCGAATCATAATCCAACAAAGGAGATTGAAGAATTAGATGTCTCGAACCTACTATCCAAAATTAAAAAAAAAAATAGACACTGTTTACCTCTCGATCAGGTCTGTTGATTGTGGCTACACACACCAGATCTAAAAAACCGAAAAGTTTCATTTTTTTTCTTCCGGCAAACAGCGAAAACAACTGCCCGTTGGCACAGCGGAAGAAACAAAAACTTCAAGATCTAAACATACGCTCTGATACCATGTAGAAAAGTAGAAACAAAGAAAAACAAGTAAGGTTTATTTAGAAAGTGTACAAATTACCTACAGTATAAAGCTATTATTTATTAGATAAACTATATGGGCTAATGGGCCTATGTCTTATATCTCTAACAGCTTCTACGGTTTCGTACTGTATTCTCTCGGACATTTGGTTCAGATTTCTTGGTACAAATATTAGTTGGCCAGGATAATTCTTATCTTAACTCTAATTTATTTGTATTATTGTATTGTTGTCCTGACAACTTTCATTTTCCCCACATGATGATTGCGGCCATTGCTCGTTGTACTCGATGTCTGGTCTGGATATGTTGCTCTACTTTCATTAAGGATGCTATGTTTAATTATTTCTGATTCTATATTATTTTTTCTTGTATCCTAGTCTTTAGGATCGGTAACTATCGTTTATCATTTCTTTGTCATAGGTCTCTCATGCATTTCCTTGGAGTATGGTTTGTATATTTGTAAGAACCTTTTTATTTTGATTTAATATTTTTTCCAAAAAAAAAAGATTCATGAATGACAATTTTTATCAAATGACCAAATTACAAAAACAAGTTAGGAATTGTAAAATGCGTTAATTTCGTATTTCGTAATTGAATTTAACTCATATATTGTAAAAAAAATATGTATTTAACTCTTATTTTTTATTTCTCAATTCCTTTGTTTTTTATGTTTTGCAATTCATTTTTTTTCTTATTTTTTGCAATTTATTTATATCATGTTTCGTAATTCGTTTAACCTTTATTTTTTTATTCATTCAATTTTTATTTTACGATTTATTTTAACCCTTTTATCATATATTGCAATTGAATTCGTATTTCACATATAACACTTATTTTGTATTTCACATTTAACATTTATTTTATATTTTGCAATATATTATTTCTCATATTTTGTAATTTATTTAACTATTATTTCGAAATTCATTTTTAACCTTTATTTCACATTTCTCATTTTACAAAAGGACTAAACTCATATTTTGCATTGAGCCTTTATTCCACATTATGAAATTTATTTTTTATTCATGTTTCACAACTGGTTTAGCTTTTATTATGCAGCTCATTTGTAACTTTATTTTGCAATAAATTATCGACTCGTATTTTGCATTTTGCAATTCCAGTGTTTTTTTAATTCGCTATTGCAGTAATAAACGTAATTCAAATTTTAAAAACCTCATAAATTGTACCTATAAGTCAATATTTAAATAAGAAAGCATCCCTAATATCAATTTAAAACTTATTTCGTATATATACATCATACCTAATCAATTTGAAAAATACAATAGTTCAAAAAAACAATTAAAGATTAGAAAATGATGGAAATTGAACACGTTCGGAACGTACATGGCTTTGATCGTAAGATTTCAAAATTTTAGTAGTGAAAGAAAGAATCATAGCTTTAAAAAAATGTCAAGAAAATCTAACCTTACATAATTACTCAAAGATATTTGGGTATTAAAAACTGGAAATTAAATAATAATTTACAACAATATATAAGTACATATTATTATTGTGATTAAATATGAACAATAGATTTAATTTTAACACCATTTGATAATTCAACTTAAAATACATCGGCTATGCTATATCTCATGTTTTTTATCTCTCACTTTTTAAAATGTTATTGGTTACTTAAGAACCCAATTTTACCCTTCACTTCTAAAATTAATTAAAAACATAGTATTACCCGAAGTACCAACTTTATCTTTCTCTCTCTTCACGCTCTATTCATTTAAATATGTAAGTTTGTAGTTATTTTTAAATGACAACACTCATAAAGTTTTTTATTAAAAAATCGTACATTTACGATAAAGCACGGCCAAACTTCACAAAATTCACACATATCTGTGATTTTTTGGACAATAGCCATAAACATAATTTTTTTGATAAAAAAATATTTTTTGATGACTATGAAGTTCATCACCAAGCTCATGCGATATCAAATAAATAAAGTATTAGATAATTGAAAAATTAGTCTTTTGAATATGTTGTGAATGAGTCGAATAGTGCCTTGACAGTGTACTATGTCCGGTAGTTCGAATAGTGCCTTGACAGTGTACTGTGTCCGGCAGGACAGTTTTGTGTTGTGATAATGATATTGTCCAATTACTTCAAAAGAGCTAGTCTTGTGGTATGAGCCCATTAGGCCCATAGTCTAGTAAGTCTATTAATTCCCTATAAATAGATTACTAGGACGACACAAAACACAATCTGAAATCTGTAACCTTTTTTATCATAGTGAAACTCTTTTCTCTGGCGGCGCCGGTGGACGTAGACAATTGTCGAACCACGTTAAATCCTGTGTTTCATTTAAATCTTTTATTCGCATATATTCTGTGCTTGAGCCATTTTGTGATAATTGCATAGTATTTTATAACAAAATTGGTATCAGAGCCACGTGGTGAAATTAGGGCTTTTGCAATTAGGGTTTCACAATGGCGTCTACAGCAACAAAATACATGATTGAAAAATTTGATGGGGGATCCAGCTTTGCGTTGTGGAAGATTAAACTGAAATCTTCATTGGTACTGCAAGGGCTGTGGAAGGCTGTGGAGAATAAGTTACCAGAAGAGATGAAAGAAGAGGAGAAACAAGATCTTCAAGAAAGGGCTTTGTACTGGATTTTAATGAGTGTGAAAGACAATGTGCTTCGCGAGATTAGTGGTGAAAAGACTGCTGCCTGCGCATGGAGAAAGCTAGGAGATATTTACTCAGAGAAATCAGTAGTAAACCGATTATATTTGAAGAAACATTTATATGATTTCAGATTGAAAGAAGGTATGTCCATAACAGAGCACCTAGATAATTTTAAATCAATTATAATGGACTTAGAGAACATAGATGTCAATATTGAGGATGAGGATCAAGCTTTGTTTGTATTGAGATCGTTACCAGCTCCCTATGAAAACTTCGTAGATACCATTATGTATGGTAAGGATACGTTATCGCTAGCAGATGTCAAAGGGGCACTGAAATCAAAAGAGATGAGACAGTTGCAGCCAGACAATCAAGCTGAAGGGGAAGGTCTTATGACTAGGGGAAGATCTAAAAGCAAAGCGAGTTCTTTAAGAAGGAAGAACTTGAGGTCCAAGTCAAGGGTGAAGCACTCAAACTGTTATGAATGCGGTGAGCAGGGTCATTATAGGAGAGATTGTCCGAAACTGAATGGTAAGAAGGGAAATCAAAAGGAAAATGCAGCAAACATTGTTGAAGGTGTGAATGATTCCGACGATAGTGAAAACAGTGGTAAAGGAGATGTATTGTCTGTGAGTTCAGACTTTGGGCAAAACTCTTGTGTACTTGATACTGGCGCTACATATCACATGTGTCAGTTCAAGCAGTGGTTTGATACGTACAAGCCAATGCAGGAAACTGTCTATTTAGGGAACAATCATTCGTTGACTGTTGGTGGTATTGGTAACGTCAGAATCAGAATGTTTGACGGGGTTGTTAGAATCTTGACGTGCTGGCATGTTCCTGGGTTAAAAAGAAACCTGATTTCTCTTGGGACTCTAGACTCTCGGGGTTACAAGTACCATGCAGAAAATGGTGTAATCAAAGTGACAAAAGGCTCAATGGTATGCATGAAAGGTAGTTTGCAGAAGGGTTTTTACATTCTCCAGGGGAGTGTTGTTATGGGCGATGCTGCAGTAGCATCATCAGGGAGTAATAGCCAAAGTTGGTAGGATCAAAATAAGTTGTGGCATTGGCGTCTTGGTCACATGAGTGACAGAGGATTAGCTGTTTTGGGAAAGAGAGATTTGTTGAAAGGGTATAAAGCAGAATCATTGGGATTTTGTGAGCATTGTGTGTTTGGTAAATAAACTAGAGTCAAATTCAGCAAATCGGCTGTAAGAAAGACTAAAGGCATAGTGGACTACATTCACTCAGATCTTTGGGGTCCAAACAGAATTCCATCCAAGAGCGGAGCCAGATACTACATGAGTTTGATTGATGATTATTCAAGGATGGTGTGGGTTTACTTTCTGAAAACGAAAGATGAGGCATATTCAACCTTTGTCAAATGGAAGACGATGATTGAGAAGCAAATAGGAAGAAAAATCAAACGTCTTAAGACAGATAATGGGTTAGAATATTGCAGTCGTGAGTTCAACGAGTTCTGCGAAGCTGAGAGAATAGTGTGCCATCGCACTTGTTCTAGAACACCACAACAGAATGGAGTCGCAAAAAGAATGAACAGAATGCTTTGTGACAAGGCACGAAGTATGCTCTCACATTCCGGTGTGGGAAAGGATTTTTGGGCTGAAGCTATCAATACAGCGTGTTACTTGGTGAATCGGTCTCCATCAACGGCTATTGATTATAAAACTCCTTTTGAGATTTGGTCTGGATCGTCGGCTGATTATGAACATTTGAGGGTGTTCGGTTGTCCTGCGTATGCTTATGTGAGAGATGGTAAGCTTGAGCCGAGGGCTAAGAGATGCATATTTCTAGGATATGCTACTGGAGTGAAGGGGTATAGGTTATGGTGTACCTCTCCAAAGTCTCCAGGTTTTCTCATCAGTAGGGACGTTACTTTTAATGAGTTTGCTTCGATAGACAGTCAGAAGGAAGTAGGAGAAATGGTCAAATCAGGATCGGTTGTGAGTGAACAGGTGGAGCTTAAAGTAGAATCAGTTCCTAGCAGGTCCAATAATTCAAGTGGTTCTGAGGTGGATCCAGAATCAGGAGGTGAAGCGTCAGCATCAGATGATAGTGACGATGATGCGCCTGAACTAGAACAACAACCTTATAGCATAGCATTGGGCAGAGAAAGAAGAGATATTAGACTTCCAAAAAGGTATGTGAATCTAGTTGCATATGCTCTGTCAGTTGCAGAAGAAGTTGAGATGCAGGAACCTAGTAGCTACAAAGAAGCTATAGCAAGTTCAGAGGCAGATCGATGGATTGGTGCTATGGGAGAAGAGATTGAATCTCTTCATAAAAATCAAACATGGAAGCTTGTTGACTTGCCTAAATGACAGAAGATAGTAGGCAGTAAATGGGTGTTCAAGAAAAAGGAAGGTAATCCAGGGGTTGAGGCATCTCGATTCAAAGCAAGACTGGTCGCTAAGGGTTTTACTCAAAGGGAATGAATCGAATTCAATGAAGTGTTTTCTCCAGTGGTGAAGCATAGTTCGATTCGAGTTTTGTTAGCCATAGTAGTTTTGCAAGATTTAGAGCTTGAGCAGTTGGATGTGAAGACTGCGTTTCTACATGGTGAATTGGAGGAGGAAATCTACATGAGACAACCAGAGGGATTTATCGAACCTAATATGGAGGACAAAGTTTGTCTGCTGAAAAAGTCACTGTATGGTTTGAAACAGTCACCTAGGCAATGGTACAAACGTTTTGATACATTCATGGTGTCAAAAGGGTTCACGAGGAGTCCATATGATAGTTGTGTGTATCATCAAAAGATGTCAGGTGATTTTTATGTTTACTTGTTGTTGTATGTGGATGATATGCTTATTGCTGCTTGTAGTATGTCACACATTGTGCAGTTAAAGAAACAGCTTAGTGCCGAGTTTGAGATGAAGGATCTGGGTAGAGCAAAGAAAATTCTTGGTATGGAGATTATCAGGAACAGAAATTTAGGAACATCACACTTGTCTCAACGAAACTATATTGAGAAAGTGTTAAAACGATTCAACATGTTTGATGCTAAAGCAGTTAACATTCCTTTTGCTACTCATTTCAAGTTGTCTGCAGTAGAAGCGGCCAATGACGATGCTGAGTTGGAACAAATGTCGAAGGTTCCATATGCAAGTGCAGTTGGTAGTATCATGTATGCTATGGTATGCACACGTCCTGATATTTCACATGCGGTTAGTGTAGTTAGCAGGTACATGGGATGTCTTGGGAAAGAACACTGGCAGACAGTGAAATGGATACTTCGGTATCTGAAGAATACTGTGAACGTTGGCTTAACTTTTAACAAAACCGATATTGGTGAATCGCTGAATGATGTTGCAGGATCATTGGTTGGTTTTGTTGATTCTGATTTTGCAGGTGATATGGATAAAAGAAGATCTCTGACAGGATATGTATTTACTCTAGCTGGGAGTGCGATCAGTTGGAAAGCACAGTTGCAAGCTACTGCAGCTTTGTCTACAACAGAGGCAGAGTACATGGCGGTAACAGAAGCAGTTAAAGAGGCAATATGGTTGCAAGGTTTGGTGGCAGATTTGGGCTTGGATAGGACTACTACAAAAGTGTTTTGTGACAGTCAAAGCGCCATACACCTTACAGGGAACCAGATGTACCATGAGCGTACAAAGCACATAGATGTCAGGTATCATTTTATTCGTGATATAATATCAAAGGGAATTGTTGATGTGAAGAAAGTGTCTACACACGATAATCCAACAGATATAATGACCAAGGCAGTATCAGTTCAAAAGTTTAGGGAATGCCTAAACTGGATCGGTGTTCGCAGTATAGAGTGAATGCCTTAAGGGCATTTGGTGAGTGAAGAAAGGATATTCGCCTCAAGGGGAAGATTTTTTGTGAATGAGTCGAATAGTGCCTTGACAGTGTACTGTGTCCGGCAGTTCGAATAGTGCCTTGACAGTGTACTGTGTCCGGCAGGACAGTTTTGTGTTGTGATAATGATATTGTCCAATTACTTCAAAAGAGCTAGTCTTGTGGTATGAGCCCATTAGGCCCATAGTCTAGTAAGTCTATTAATTCCTTATAAATAGATTACTAGGGCGACACAAAACACAATCTGAAATCTGTAACCTTTTCTATCATAGTGAAACTCTTTTCTCTGGCGGCGCCCGTGGACGTAGACAATTGTCAAACCACGTTAAATCCTGTGTTTCATTTAAATCTTTCATTCGCATATATTCTGTGCTTGAGCCATTTTGTGATAATTGCATAGTATTTTATAACAGAATATGTAAATAAACACAAATCCAATTCACAAAATTACTGTTATTCTCTCTAATTCTAAACCGACATTAACTCAGTCCATAAAATTCACATACACCCAAGTAAGAAAAACAACAAATTAGAATAAAAACAAAGTATATGAATTCATAAAAAGGGGAAAATTGAGATATGTAAATAAATAGAAAAATAATGAATTTAATAGTTGCAGTATAATATGTTTTATTATAAAACAATATCTTATAATTTATTAGTAATACATAATTAAGGTATGAACAAACACTCTCAGTTTAACTTAACATATATATTAGTTGATTCCAAATATTAGTATTCCAGGAAATTAAAAAATAAGAATTATATAATAAATATAATATAATATTTATTACTACATTATTGGTGGATGGTTATAACCGTAAGTTGTGGTTTGAGTGTTTTGAAAGTTTTATAAAGAGAGAAAATTCATGGATTGGAAATTTTAGAATTATATGGTAAAAGATCAAACCATGTAGTTTATATATGTGGTTTTTAAAAAAGTGTAAAAATATCCAAAAATTATGAGAGATCCAACAATAACAACATGCAACATGCAATCTAACGATAAGAGGTCTAACAAAATGGGTATGAAATATATATCATATGCCAATTTATATATATACTCATTCATCTTTTGTCGAAACCTTACAAATTCAGAGCTTATTCTTCATCCTTTCTACATATCGTATTTTTGTAAGGTGAGTTTATTTTATTTTTAGTTTTAAATAATAATATTAGATTGTTTTATAGGGTTTCAACTCTGTTTTATAGTTTTAGAAGTTCCATTTTGAAATTTGGTTGAAGAGGTTTTGAAAATATGTGAAGATAAACCTTTTCAAATTTATGGAACCATGTTTTAATACTATGGTTCGGTAATAATCCTATTGTATACTATTTTACTAGTTGGATTTGTGGTTACATGGTTTGTTTAGTGGTTCAAAGTTGGTTATTACATCTATTTTTCATTTCCTATTTTGTTTCTAAACCTTGTTTCGCATTTCACATATGTAATTGTCATTGAAGCATATATTTCACATTTTGATATTCAATTATAAATTTCTTTTGCATTTCTCATTTATATGTGATGTATGTATTAGTATTTTTTGGAATTTTGTATTTCGTATTATATATGTTTTGTATTTTCCAATTATAAATGATGGATGTATTTGTCTAGTTTTGTATTTCGCATTTGGTATTACATATGTTATACATTATGCATTTAGTATCAACATGTGTTTCACATTCCGTATTTGTTACAAGAAGCAGGGTCACAATTGTATTCTTTGGATCACGTCTATATACTCTCATTAAAATGAAGGATAAAATAATAATATAAGTTTACATCGAAGCAACAAGAATACAATTCTATAGTCTCTTCAAGGCTACACATGATTTGCGGAATGATAAAACTCAGTATAGGAAGTAATAAGACTTGATATTAGAAATAATCAAGACTTAGGGCACTTAAAAGGAAACTTTCAAGCTGGATAGTAAATTCTAAAACTTACAACAAAATATATAAGACTATCTTTGGGTTGAAGCACAATGAAGAAACAATGCCATTTATATTCAAAACCTTCCAACCTAGATATTTGGAAGAGGAAGCAAAATAAAAAATAATAGGAACATGTTTCTCTAATACATTTAAAGGAAGACAAGAGAACAAATGAGCACCACAAATTACGAATAAGAAGATCAAGGTATAGATTTTGTGTTTTGAAATTCATATTTTGTTTTCTACTTATTTGCATTTCACAAACCATTTACTTAGTGTTTCAAATTTCTCATACCATTAACTTCGTGTTTCTCATTTCATAATTCTTTGACTTTATGTTTATCATTGTCTTTACTTAGTGTTTATCCATCTTATGATGTAATACAAACAATAGTTAAAAGTTGAGAAGAGCAAGGATCAAGTGATGTGGTTATACTATCAATTATGTTAGCATGCTTAATGTTATTTTTCTCAACATTCGCTGATATTGGCTTTTACGATGGTTCATACGTCGAAGACATGAAAAAAAAATCAACAACTACGGTTGGGTAGTAGCAGTTAGGTAGACGCATATTAATTTAATAATAAATTGTGAATGAAATCTTAAAATATTCGTAAGATGTGTTTCTATATTGGTAATTAGTATCCTATTATTTGTTCAACATATAAAATATACATATATATACTCATTTTTATACAAGTGACATGCAATCATTTCTAATGGAACACATACAAATTGTGACTGAAAGAGCCAAAGAATGCTTGATGTCAAGATGTTTCAAATGATTTGGAATTGAAAAAAAATAAAGAAAGATATACCTTTGATTCAATCTTTAGATCTGATCATGGATTATGAGGTACATTTTTCATGTTTGAATTTGTTTATAATATTGTTTCGCATTTCCTATTTTTTTAAACCTTATTTTGCGTTTTGTATTTGTTTAAAATATTGTTTCACATTTCACATTTACCTTAAGCGTTTTTTTTTTGCATTTTACATATAATTTAAGCTTTTCACATTCCGTAGTAGTACTAATATGTTTTTCACTTATCGTGTTTACTTAAATATTCAAAACATTGTAGGTTTACTGGCTTTAACAAATGACAAAAGAAAATAATATGGCGTTGATGGCTCTGAGGAAGAAAAATAAGAATAAATATGAGGTGGAAGAAGAAATAGATGACATAGATTATGATATGGAAATTGGAGTCACATTTCCAAGGAATTTAAAATAATATAAATGGTTCTTTAGATGGAAAAGATGAGCCAAATATGTACCGACTTAAAACATGGAATATAAACACTACTTCGCATATATTTAGATTTCTATAGAAAAGAGTGAAAAAATCACAAAAGAATTTGAATATGCAGAAAAATATTGACAATAACTATAAGTTAAAAATAATGATCAGGTGTTTGAATAAATTACTAAAAATGGAAGAAAATATTATGTATTTTCTTTAAATAATATTCTGCATTTCAAAATTAATTTTAATAATGTTTCACGTTTCGCATTTCAAAAGTATATTTAAAAAAATATGTTTCATATTTTGCATTTTTCTTAAGCTTTGTTCAATTGTTTGCACATAAACCTTGTTTCGTATTTCACAGTTTTGTATTGATCAATATGGTTGATTAGTTTGTATTCAAAGAAAATATCATAACCAAACTTTCAAAAGGCGTACAAGACAACCTTAGAAAAAATAGAAAGCCTTCAACTTCAAAAATTTAATACTGAAGAAAAAAAATAAGGAGATAAAACAGGTAAATCAAGCTTTTAGGGAGAAGTCTGCTTAAAAAGAAACATATGTTACAAAAATTATTGAAAAATTCTACTTGAAAATGTTAAATAAATATGGTCAGTTCAAAGGGGGTAAACTTACTATAAAAATTGCCTTTTTTGCAGTTTACCTTAAATATATAATGATTGTTTCATATCTTGCAAATTGATATTTCCAGACTTACTGAACAATTAATCGAAAAAAATAATACTAAAAAGTATCAAGTTACATTAATCTTATAAGACTTCTTCACATGATCATCTATTATGACTGATTTTAACATAACAACTACACTTTATCCTTTGGATGATGATTTCTCCTCATAATTTCTTCTTAGGCATCTCTTCTCTCCTTTCCAAATTTAAGAGAATGATACTTGGAGATTCAATAAAATTAGATGTTTAACAAAAAGTAGTTAAATCATGTATGTCATATGAATAAGTCATCTTATAAGAGCTCGTGTAATAGAATGGCTTAACATATATTGAAGGACTTTCGTGAATCGTAAGTATGGAAGCCAAAGCATGAGACAATGGGAAACATAAATTTACCACTTATCGGAAAAACATTTAAATCCCATTAGGTCAACAACAATAACAGATTCAAAAAAAACCTTCTCATAAAACTAGTGAAGACGAGCGAACTAGCCATCGACTATCTATTTCAATATTGGCCTTAAGTTTCTTTTTAAATTCAGGACATAATTCCCTAGTCCAACCTAGACCCTCTGTACAACGTCTTGATATTTGACTCATAAGAAAAAATCTAATCTTGCTAATTAATTACAATATAAAAAGACTACAAAACTCTTTGATAATTATTAAACAAATCTGATGGATTAGAGGATATGTAATTGTGTTGTTTTCTTTTAATAAATGAACACGTAGATTTGTTTGGAGGTAATTTTTAACAAAAACTTACAAATTTTAAACCTTATTCATAGATAAACTATTCCTTCTATAAAATGAACATGCTTTGATTATGGGCATAATTAATTTAAAATTTTAAACCACTATTGTCCTAAATTTTACAGATATGCCACTTAGTGCATACTTCAAATTCTTAATTAGATAAATAAGATTCACACGATAGAAACATAATACAAATTAAAAAACATCATTAACTATACCTAAGTGGCGATCCGAAATAAATATAATTTAATGATCCAACAAGTGAGGTTTCAGCATTTCAAAAAACCATAGCCAATTATCATCATCTTCTTACTCAACAATAGCAAACGCAATCGGAAAAATACATGCACAATTATAAAAGAAGCACAATTAATTTTCACAGTTTTGTATTAATAATTGGTAATTAGCCATGTTTCACAAGTCACAAATCAGGACAATACATGTTTCACACTTAGTGTAACAGAAATGGCTTGTTTTGCATTTTGCATTTTAGATAAAACATGTTTTACAATTAAAAAATAAAAATAAATAAAAATCACCTTTAAAGAGAATATAATCTACTCAACGAACTCCAAAACGTGAAACATGAACAGATTTTGGTTTGAAACTTGTACAGTACAATTTGGATAGAAGAATTATGTATTATAAATTCATATGCAAACTTGCAAATTTATTTTGATAAATTCATCGGTTAGTGAACGAAGAAAATAGATGATGACAAACAAGCACTTTAAGATTTGTTCCATGGAAAACATTTAGTCTCTGTGGATATTCTACACGGCCCGTTTCTCTGAATTTTCCATAATAAAGTGTTGCCCGGTACACTGAATTCTCTCTGGTCTACAAAAATGTCAAACCAGTGCAATTGCCCATCAAATGTAAAACCACAAAAGTAGAGTTTGCGCACAAATGTAGACCTACAAAACTTAAAACCCCATTGCTTCTCATATGGAATCACAACTGTTCCAAAGTCATCATCTTTTGATTTGCAATGCACCACCAAATTTTCCTTCGAATCTAACTCATTTATCATATCCACATGTACAGTTGATTCTAGAAAGCACGACTCTACTCCGATTATAATTTCAAGCAATGCCACAACAACCACTAAATATTTTGCAAAACAGCTCATCCTCATTTTTTGGTGTTTTAGATGGATAGTGTAGTTTATTTTTTGGTTTTATAGAGAAAATAGCTATATAATTTCAGTCATTAAGCTAAGTAATAGAAACGGTTAAAACATATCTAATAGCATTCAATTATCTTTCATGATTTTTATTCAGTTTCTAAATTTGGTTCATCTTAATGATATGTCTATCTTCTTTTAAGGGTGCTGTATTTAATGTTATACGTTACATCTTTGAATGGAACCAAACATTCACAGTTTTATAAGTACTACTTATTTATGTTTATCTATTAAAAGAGTTACATAAGTAAATAAAATTAGACGACCATTATGAAAACTTTGTAGACAAAACCCCAAATGTTAAGAAAAATTGTTTGAAGAAGTTGCTTTCGAGATTATATTTGAGTGAGTAGTCACTTGTAATATCAATAATCTTCAATGATTTGAAGTACCATTTAATTATATTAAAAAGTAGAACTATATTTGTCAACACCCCCCCATAGTTTTGTTTACAACAATTCATAAAAGTCGATACGAGATATTTGAACAATAGTCGTTTTCTTACAAACGATTGTGTGTTTTTTTACTGTTACATCATATTGGATCTAATACTATCATGTATTTTTCATAAATCAAATTTGATGTAATTTGGTTCTTGTTTTTTTTGTAAAATCAGTCCCACAAGTATGTTTTCTAACATGTTTTTAATGACCATACACCAGTTGATAGATCAGTTGTTTCATAAAGTCTCTATGAAAATTTCTTTGAGAATATATTCTCGCAATGAGCACTTATGTATACATTTAAAGAAAAAAAAATCTCTACAACATATAGACATACAATTATTCTTAAAGATGTAGCCCTTTCCTCGAAAGCTTGTGAAAACCTTTTATTCTACCAACCCCACAAAAAATCGTAAGTTATTTTTTTCATATGACCAATAAAACTAACACCAGAACTACTTTTCTCACTAACTAAATTTTCATTTGAAGCTTCAAATAAACTTAACAGGGTTTCTCTAAGTATTTTTCTATCAATCACATCCCCAACTATGTCAATATTACTTTTTAATAATTAATTAATTATTTTGAATATATATTAATATTGCACACCTATATATCACAAAACAATATTTAACAAACATTTCTTAATTTATACGTAATATATTTCACTTTTTCAAACTGGAAATCGATTTGTTTCGTCATTTCGCATATAATATGTTTTGCTTTTCACATTTGAACACATAAATTTTTTCGTTGTGCCTATTTTTATTGTATTCACATTTGACTATTTATAGTTCCGTAGTTCGCAATTAGTAACTAAACATATTTAATAACACCTCTATTTTTTCACATTTCGCATATAGAACTGTATTATGTGACCCATACTATCCTAAAACACATTAATTCACCATAAGCAACATATATATATATCCTTCCATTTAACAAGAAAACCTTAATGGATTAATTTTACCTACAAAACATAAATAAAAATACGAAATGCATGGATATAATTCGAAAAAACAAAAAGTTCAAAATATAGTAGTTCTCAAAATTTAAAAAACAAACCGGGGAATATACATGAAGTTGAAACGATTAAATAGTATATAAGATATTTGAAACAATTTCAAGAACATACCTAGTACAAGTTTAGGGTTTGAGCTACAAAATATATAGGTTTGAGACAGATTCGACTTTTAGAGTCTTAGAGTTACAAATATTTAGCCTTATATAAATGATCTTTCGAGTATTATGAGAGAACTGGGTGTTATATAGTAATTTTAAACTTCATTTGGATGGTAAAATGTGATCTACTGGGTAATAAGCGAAAATTACGTTTGAGTTCAGAGTACTTATTAGTACTTTACCGGGTTTATAGGGCAATCTACCAATAACCACCTAACATCAAACATATCTACCAATAACCACCTAAGATTTAATAAAATACAGAAAATCACCTTGTTTTAAAACTAAAATATTGATAATCATTTGTACTTTATGTTAATACAAATATATATCGCTTAACCATTGTTCTCTCATTTATTTATTTTTAAAATATCATATCTTTCAAACTATAGTTTTGAATAAAAATATGAAATATCATTGTTTTTGTTTTTCAAGACAAAGAAAACTAGATCCATGAAAAAGACTTTTGAACTTTTTTTTGAATTTTTTTGTTGTGTAATTACGTGTAATTGAGTTTTAAAATAAGTATGGAAAAAATGTGTTCAGTTGGATAATTACGTGCAATTGTGTTCCGAAAATAAAAAGAAAATGGTTGCGTAATCAAATTTTTTGTTTCGAAATAAGTCTAATTGTATGAAAAAACAAAATACAACTTCTTTTTGTGAAAATAAATGCTAATTGAATGTGAAACAACTAACTTTTTTATAATTCCGAAAATATGTTCATTTTTGTGTTGAAAAAACTTTTGAAAAAAGATTTAGACGGCGATCGGGTGTGAAAATATATGTAATTTGGTTAAAAACAAAATTGTGTTCCACTTGCGTAATTACAAAATTGTGTCCCACTAGTGTAATTTGATTTAAAATTTTAAAAATATTTTTGAGTATTATATATTTTGTTTGTTTCTTTAGTGCTAAAACATTGCTGGTTTTCTATATTTCATATTTGTTATTTTTTAGTTTCTTATGTTTACTATTGTGATAGGTAAAAATACCAAAAATGATATGTTTTGGTTCAATATTTATTTTTATAATATTTTGATTTTTATATAAATGAATAAGAGAAATCAAAACAGGTTAATATTTTAAACATGAAAAGTTCAAATGTTACAAAAATAAAATTTGGAAAATCAAAATGTGTTATTTTTTAAAAATGAAAATCAAAATATATAAAAATAAGCCTCAGCATCAAAACTAGGGGTGGCAATGTTGATCGGAGCCGGCCCAAACCAGTTCGACCCGGCTTAATCCGGTCGGGCTTTGTCTAGCCCAAACATTTAATAGATCAGGTATGGATATACGAATTATGACCCGTCGGCGGGTCGGATTGGGTATGGATTTTTAATTTGTCCAACCCGACCCGTGCAACAAATATAAACTATATATAAAAATAAAATATATTAAAAATTATTGTAAATTTTTAAAAATATAACTAAAAAATATACTTACTAACTACTAAAAAACTAAAATTACTAAAAAGTAATTATTATTTTATTTTTAAAGTCAATAATATATTTATTAATTATATCCTCTTTCTATAAACTAATTCCATAAATTTTAAATATATATTTTTAAGATCTTTTTCTATATATACTTCAAATCCTAATTTATAACTTTTCAAATTCTTTGAATCTTTTTCTGATATTGTGTTTCGGATATGTTGGTTTAAAAATTTATGTCTTAAATTTTTTGTTTTAAATTAAAAATAAAGTCAAATTTGAGCTGGTTTGGATCGGATTGGACTGGTTCGGCCAACCGGAATAATAAAAATAATGTTTACAGATCGGGTCGGGCTAACCCGCAGACATAAACAGGACGGGTTCGGGTTCGAAAATATTAAACTCGTTGTGGATCGGACCGGGTTTGGATTCGAATAAAAAACAACAAACCTAAGCGGGTCGGTCTGAACCCGGCCCATTATCATCCCTAATCAAAACGTAAAATATAACATTATTTGTTTTTATATATTTTTTATATTTAAAAAAAATAACATTTTAGAATTTAATATCAAACAAATATTTTATTATTTGATATTGTTAATTACCCAATATATTTCTTTTGTACCTATTATATTATTCAAAGTCGTTAATTACCCGTTGTATTTTTTGTATGATATCATATTGTCACGATCCGACTTTTCTAGTGGACAAGCTAGCATCTACCTCTATATGCAGATCTTCATATACTTGTACGACCTGTCAATACTAACGGACGTTTAAGTTATACTCGATCTTTCTCATCCAACTCTCGTAACTGCTTGTATGCTATATGGGAAAGGCGGGCATGTGTCGTAAGGTGCGCTCGACATAGGCGCCGCACGAGCGGAATGACTGAGCCCGTGACAAATGGTATCAGAGCCGGAATCCATCTCCGAGAGAGAGCCACACTGGAGTCAAATGTAAAGACCGGTTGATTGAGCCCAGCACAAAAAGACCGGCTCCTCTGTAAGACCCAAGAGAGGCAGAACAAGGGGGAGATCGGAAAGTGCGAGGACGGCTCTTCATTATGGGGCCTAAAAATAACGAGTGCGCATGTGGAAGGCTGCTACCCTGTAAGTGCGGAGTGCGCAAAATGACTCGAATAGGCAGTGGGGGCAAGCATAAGGCCAGGAGCGGATGATCACCGGGCGGATGATCACCGGACAAATAAACGTGGCGCAAGCCAATGTTGGATGGAGGAGAAGAGCACCAACGTAGGAGCTTCTCAATCATCGGGGGACTAGCAAATTAAAAAGTCTCGTTGCGGAGTATGGGCGAAGCAACAAGACTTTGGTCGTGGCCCTCCAGATCCCATCGGGGTGTTCGTGGCGAGGACGCTCACGAATTGGGTGAAGTAGAGTGTCACGGCCCGATCTTCATATGCTCTTACGACCTGTCAATACTAACGGACATCTTCATATGCAGGTACTTATACTCGATCCCTCTCATCCAACCTTCATAACTGTTTGTATGCTATATGGAAAAGAGTGGCTTGTGCCGTAAAGTGCGCTCGACATAGGCGCCGCACGAACAGAATGACTGAGCCTTGACACTATGCTGTTTTTTTATAATTGTAAATATATTTCTTCACATATTTGTCTATATATATTCTCAAGTCTAATTTCTAACTTTTCCAAGTTTTTAGATATTTTTCTTTTCTGTGATTGTGTTTTATGTATTGATTTTAAGCTTTTGTTTTAAATTAAAAAGGATCGGACCAGTTTGGCCAACCCGAATAGTAAAAACAATATTCGCGAATCAAATCAGACGGACCCGCGAACATAAACGGGATGGATTCCAATTCGAAAATATTAAACCAAATCGGACTGGATTTGGGTTCGAATAAAAAACAGCGGACCCAAATAAGTCGGTCCGAACTCGATCCAAAATCCAGTCCATCGTCATCCCTAGTATCTATGGTGTTTACCTTTATAATTTAGTATATTTATTAAAAAAATAAATATGCAAAAACTATAAGAGAAAAATTAGAAAAAAAAAAACATTTTTTGAAAAGAAAATGGAGAGAGGGAAGTGGCCTTTCATTTCTTCACCGAGAAGAAAATAAACTCTGAAATTGAGCTTCGATCAAACTTGGAGAAATAATGGAGAAATTAAGGAGTCGTCGTCCTCCTTCGCCATTAAAATAAGTAAAATGTTAAATTAATCAATGACCTCTGGATCGCGCATGGCTACTTCGTTGGTTTTTCCATTTTCTTCTGCAGATGCTTGCTCTAGCTCTGTTAGATGTTGTCGAGCATTCAAAGCTGATAATATCTACAAGACGAAGATTCCACAACAGATCCATAGATTCACTCTTTTCGCTTCTTTGGTTTGGCTTCTTCAACAGCTTTCGATTGGACTTCAACCTAGAGGTTAGTCGATTTTTGAATTCTATTCCTGTTCGCTGAGTGTACTTTGAGTGTGATTCTTTTGCCCCGTCTTTGTTTGACTTGATCGATTATTTCGATCTCAGGTTGATGATTTTGTTGAATGTAGTTATATTTCTCTTTCGCCGTACGACTTGATCGATTTTTTAGATCTCAGGTTGATGCTTTTGTTGGATGTAGCTGCATTTCTCTTTTGCCACATTGTTTGGTTGACTTGATCGATTCTTTAGATCTCAGGTTGATTATTTTGCTGAATGTAGTTACATTTCTCTTTGGCCACATTGTTTGTTTGACTTGATCGATTCTTTAGATCTCAGGTTGATGATTTTGTTAAATGTAGTTGCATTTCTCTTTTGCCACATTGTTTGTTTGAATTAATCGATTCTTTAGATCTCAGGTTGATTATTTTGTTGAATGTACTTGCATTTCTCTTTCGCCACATTGTTTGGTTGATCGCTTCATATTACCAACTGTTTTTCTTCCCAATCATACAATTGGAATCAACTAAAACACACTTATCAATTGAATTTCTACAAGATTGCTTAATTCTGGTGATATTTTGATTAGTTATGCCTTATCAAATCCAATCTCGATCTTAATTTTCAACATCCAGGTTCTTTACCATTCTAGAATTATCCTAAATTAGAGCATCAAGTGATACCGGCTCCTGAAATGGAGACTGGTCGAGTCCATGACATGAATATGATGACGATTCAAGCTGCTTCCAGTATAGTTGATGTCAAACATCTATCTCAGCTAACGGATCACACGGAGCAGGGATCGTCTCAGTTATCGCATCTCACAAAGCAGTGGGAGTATAAGCAGGCGAATGCTGTTCGTCTTTTAAAGGAAGAGCTCTATAATGTGACCAAACAAAAGGAAGACGAACAGAAATTGTTGGAAATAGATGCTGAAAACTGCGACACGGTCGCCTACTGGAAGCAGAAGTCGTTATATTTCGAGATGCTGATGGAGTCGAGTATTAAGAGAGAGCAAGTAATGGGAGAGAAGCTGGAAGAATGCACAAAGATTCTGGAAAAGCAAACCTCGCCTGTTGAAGAGATTTCGCAGATTTTGAAAAGAAGGGATAACTTTTTGCATTTCGTACTTCAGAATGCACCTGTTCTTATGGGGCATCAGGTATTGTAGTTGTAAGTTGTAACTTCAATTGTTTCATATGTTTGTAAATTCTTTATCGTGATTGTTAGTTTAAACACGTTGTTTGTTGATCTTTCCTTCAGGATAATGACTTGCGCTACCGCTTTATATATAACCATTATCCGGGTTCGGACGAACAGGTATTTTGTTGCTATTAAAGTTCTTACTAGATACTTGGTAGCATCTAGTGTCATACTGTGCTATTTTCGAGTAGCTCGAGCTCAAGCTAGTGTAGCTCGCTCGAAATTTGAATATTAATAGAAGCTGCTAAGCTAGATGGGCCGTGGTTGACCATTGTAACTCGTGCTGATTAGGTATATTACGAGTAATATAGCTGTTTAAACACCTAGACTGCATACCTGTGATATTGAACCTAGATTATATACATGTAAGGTTATCCTTACTATAATATATCCAACAGTTATTCATTAACATCATTTTTCTTATATATCAAATACTTATTATCATATTGTCTACAAGTCCAAGACAATAGAAATAGAAACTTTAAATTTTATATACTGAGATTGCAATATATATGTATAGAATATTATGTATCATGTATATATCATTAGGCTCCAAATGATTCAAGTGAGGCGAGCTCGAGCATGATGGGCTTGAGCTCGGCCCAGCTCATTTTGACTCCTCGAGTCTCTCCTAATTCTTCAAAGCTTTGAATTTTCCAAAACATCACACCCAGGAGATTCTAGGGAAAACGGATGTTGAAATATTTACCGGATCAGGAGTAAAAGAGTCACAAGATTTCAAAAGAGAAGTTCTCGAGAAAGGAATACCCGCGAAGAGGGAGATCACATTCGGGACTGAGTTATTTGGGTCAAAGACATTTTTGATGTATGTCGAACCTGTTTTCAGTAAAACAATTGAGAAAATGGGGATCAATTATATTAGCATGGACGTAACCGATCAGGTGAGGTATTATAATATGGATGTCTATGGTGGGTTGAAGGGAAAGAAATGATTATATGGATGCCTTTGATCGCATAATAGGTACGAAAAAGAGAAAAAATGTTAAAGCTTCGAGAAGAGATAGCAATCTGCAAGGCAAAGGAAACAGAACTGAACAAAACAATCCATATAACAGGTCCTTTTACTTGTTATGGATAGTCTTGATGTCTTTTTTAATTTCGTTTTGATTCCACAGAAGTTGAATTGGTGTTGTCAATATCAAACATTGCAGATGCTGCCTCATTGGAAAAACTTCAAATGTTGGAAGGAGAAACTTCAGGTGATTGGCAATGCTCTAAGGATTGGCCAGATTTTCACCAACTTGATCAGGTACTGTGAACTGGAACTTTTAATAACAATTGCGGTCATAAGAATTTCGTTTTACTTTAGCTGCTTAGTAGTTACTGAATTAATGTTCATTCATTTCCAGCAATGAAATCAAGTGTTCAAATAGAGATAATACGAGGATTAAACTTAATGTGGTACCGGAACCATCATTTGCAAACTGTGATGATATTTATTCTATAAACAAAAAGAAGTCGACAAAAGATGACACAGAGATTTACGAAACAACTGTTTGGATACGTTATAATGTTCAAGAAGGGTAGATTATATTTGACTATACATATTTAATTGTTTTAAGGTTATGCGATTATTTATAACTCATTATAACTCGTTGTTTCTATTTTTATGAAAAATATTTTATAGTTTGTATGAAAATATTTCTAAGTATTACTTCTCATATGGTTAATAGCATACAACCAGAATGTTGTGGCATCCCCTCGTGTTCATTTGAAATATTGTTTGCTATATGGAGAATATAATTATTTTTGTCAAAAAACCAAATAACAATCGGATTATATATATGAATGAGAATATAGTATGATTATAAATGCACTGAGAATTTCGCTATTAATCACACCAATAACTTGATGCACATAATCGAAATAAGCAATAAAAAATAATACGGTAATACACAGATATGACCACAATAATCAAAAGCAAAAATAAATTCGTGGAGAAAAAAAAACGAATTTGTTTACTCAGTTCGGTAAAATTGATTAATGTTGGGAAAAATAACCCTTTAATTTTCTATCTCGTATTTTTACAAAAATATTCCCTTAACTAAGTTACAAGAATAAAAAAATTTCTCCTTCCTCTAACTACTTTTCTGATCTTTTCAAGATTACAAATTTTTTCAAATCCTTTTTTTTAAGGCATGAAGAGTACCTCCAAAGCTAGTGAGGCGCGGGTCGTCCGAAGCTATTGAGGTCACTCTTATCTTATGTCACTCTTATTTACTTCTACCGGTGTCCAATCATCCAACGCGTTGAACCAAATTTTAGTCAACATTCTTCAAATAAGCGAATGCTGAACCAAATTAATCTGAAAGTTTTATACGATCTCATTACTCTATTCTATATTTCCATTAGAATGTTAACCAAATTTTAGTCAACATTCTTAAAATAAGCGATTCAGATGGTTGAACCAAACATCTTAAATTCCTTTAAGCAATTAGATTAATGTTCAAGGGAAAGTATCATCACCTCCATCTTTATCAACAAACCACTAAACATTTCATTTCATAGCTAGATTAATTCTAGAACATGATGGTACTCAGAATGAAAAGGACTTATAATAAGAGATTTGAAAATTCTCAATGATCCTTTCCGGATCTCAATCATATCATATCCTCATCGTACCAATTTGATTAAACAAAAAAAAATAAGAAAAAAAAAATCATCGAATCATCAGATTTATTGGATTAGTTTCTTCAACGAACACATCTCCGACGACCGTCGTGAGAAATGACTCCATAAATCATCATTTGATTTTAAAACATTAGAAAGAAAAAGAGAGATTGCAGATGATGTACGTTTTCTTCAAAGGTCTGATTGTACTTTGTGTGAAGGAGACTGGAGTTTTAAGGAGTTTGGTGAAGAGGACTAGGACTAGGGTTTTTAGGAATAGATATTGACGATTTTACCCTTGTGGTAGAGGCCCATTCGGAATAAGGCCTGTTTGTTATAATTTTGATTGATTCCAATTCCAAATCTAAAACAGTATCAATTTTGTTTACAAATTATTTTTACTTATATAATTTTTTAGGGAATTGCTAAAACAAAAAGTGATTTTTATTTAGGAAAGTCGTTTGTTTTGAATTTTAAAAATTCACTCTGTAAAATTATTATTTTTTGACGATTACTCTCATAATTTCAAAAAAAAAAAATACAATTTCTCTACCTTCTCCCTAATTTCTCTCTCTAAACATAAATAACTAAATATAAAGAAGTTAACACTATTATTATCAATTAAAATGTTACTTCTTGTCTTCAAAATCACTTAATCATATATCATAACACTTAAATGACTTATTTGCAAAAAAAAAAAACATATTTACATCTTAGTTATTCGAAAGGTTTCTCAAACCTGTAATGGGTATTTTGTTTTACTCTAAATTGATATTAGAAAAAAAACGATACAAGTCTGTCCGCCAATACAATGGCGGACACGATGGTGCTGACGTCATTGCACGGCGGAAACAGGGGTCCGTACGCCATGCAATGGCGTCAGCACCATCGTGTCCGCCATTTGCCCGGCGGAAGGTATCATCTTCTTGATAGGACGATGACGACGAACACCACGTGGACGCTATCGTCTGGCGGAAACAGACATTTTTTTATTTTATTTTAAATAATTTTAAAAAAAACAAAAAGATAGAATTGTCAATGTTCATGTTGTTTTGTAGAAAAACAAGTTTTGTTACCATTTCGGTAAGTTTTGTTACCATTTTATTAAATTTTACAAAGTTGAAAAAAATAGGGTTTTGGTTAGTTTAAGTTTGACTTTTTTTATGGTTTTAGGAAGTAAAATGTTAGGTTATGGTAGATTTTCTGAGGATTTTTTTTGGGTTTTTTGCCTAGTGACAATTTTGTAAATATCGAAAAACAGAAAAAGACACTTCGCGGAGTAGTTTGGTAGCAATTCCCAACTTTTTATTATTTCAAATTAATTTATATTATTTATTTACTAAAACTTATTATTTAATTTTAGTTCTAGCATTTTCTCATAATTATCTAATTAAAATGATTTGGCTTAATCCAGTTAAAATCTTATCCATTTAAATTTTATTAACCAACTTAATTTAATGATTTCATAAATTATGTAAAATCAACAATATCAAGAATTAGTACAATATCAATTAATGTTATTCTTCTAAGTCGGTTTCATTTCGATCGCCAGAAATATGATCTACGTCATCTTCATCATTTATAAAAATCATCATCAAACGGTTCCATTTAATGATCTTAAAAAATCGAGGATCAACAAAGTCGTTAGGATTATTTAGGTTTATATTCGGTTGTAGCAGCACATGTGAGGCATTTCGGCTTTTTGGAAGACTCCTTGTTGTGTTGTTTCAACCAATAATACTTCTTTTTCATCATTGGCCGGAATAACATATGCCAAATCTATTTAATTTGATCCATAGTCTTGCATACAACTACCCATTCTTTATGAGATGTTTAGTGTGATATATAATCTAAAAAATGGACTTGCGAAGCTTGTGCAGTCAATATGAATGGATCATGTTGTGACATTCAAATTCTTCAAAAAAATTCCAATTAAACCATTTGTTGGGTGAACTCGCATGTTTTTCTTATTATTACTAAACCAATCGAATTTTAAAAACGCAATCGAATCTAGTACCCCAACCATAGGGCACCTCCCAAATTTATTATAATTGTATTCTAGTCTCTAATGTATTATTGGTGAAAGGATCTTTATCATTAATTTTATATTACTTTTATACTAATTTAATTGTTAGTTCTAATTAATTATGAATAAAAATACTCTCATTTGGTTATTTTTTATTTATTAGTGAACTTTGGGCAAAATGAGCAGAAAGAAGTTAAGATTGGACATAAAAGCTATAATTAAAAAAGAAGATAAAAGTAAAGGACTTGAAAATATTTAGAGAAAGGAAAAAAGATAATATATTAATTGAAGATCACCATCTTAATATTTTAGTTCCCTAAAGAATAAATTATAATATATTTATAATTTAATTTTAAAAAATAATATAATTAATTTTATTTATTTGATAAAAACTATGATTTTATTTTTAAGAGAATAAAATATTTGGTTTTCTCTAGTAAATTATAATATTATATTATATAATTTAAAATAATGAATTAATTCTTTTATTTGATTTAATATTATAATTATACTATTCATTATAAAGACATCGTTTTTCATGTATTGTTCGTAAAGAAGTTGCAAATTAGTCACTCAAAGTATGAGGTTGTCAATTATCTAATTTCATCTCTTTCTGCACTTTAATTTATTAATTTGCTATTAAGTTCTTGATTAATTATATTCATGTTTTGTTGATTCAAGAAGGTGGTCTCTCCTTCAGTTGACTTTGCATCCAAGATTCGCTTAAGTTGTAAATATATTCGTCACCAACAAATCTACAAAGAATCAAGATTTAACACGTGAAAAATACTTCACTTTGTTAAGAAAAAAAATAGAGGTGCTGTATAAAAGAAAGCTCGGAAGAAAAAGATATAAAACTTGTTAGGAAAATGTAGAGCTAAAAAAGAAGTTGAAAGGCAAAAAAGACTACTTCAGCTGAACCTACGCAGTTGTAAGAGTTGTTTAATGGGTTCTTAATTTATTAAGGTTTTTTTTTATATATTTAGAACTTGCATATATTGATACATAATGAATTATATACAACCTTATGCTCTATTAGTAGCAAAAACTAGATGTTGGAACCATTTATGGATTTATGTTTTTACATTATGAACCACACTCTTGTAAGATCACAATAGGATCTCAGATAACCTCAATAAACTTGGTTAATAAGCTCACGTAATGAACAATGCAACATAAGTAACTCGTCAATGGAGTTTGATTAATGTTGAGAAAAAACAGTCTTAATAAACTTGGTTAATAAGCTCATGTAATAAACAATGCAACGGTAGTAACTCATCAATGAAGTTCGATTAATGCTGAGAAAAAACAATCATTGCTCAGGCCACTACGTGCCACTACGACTATGATGACAATTAGAATAATGATCATGAAAATCAAGATTAATAGATAAGTCAACGAATAATTAGCTATTTGACTATGGGATGTCTTCTTGAGTTATGTCGTTGCTTGTGTAGTTGCAACATTGGAACCCTCTAAGTTTGAACTAGGATCATCAATCACAACTCTTTGTTCATGGACTAGAATAACTAAGTCTTTAAATATTTTATTTACTTTCATGATGTGTGACTGAATTTGTTGAATATCATGCTCTATTTACTTTATAATGGCTTCATTAAAGATGAGATTGTTATCTAAATAAACAACTTGTTCTCTTTTAGATTCTAAAATAGCTCAGTGCTCAGAACTCCAAGACAAATTTATGTCAAAATAATTGTAGTTGGTTGGAAGTATATCTTTTAGACCAAAATTAACATAGTTTGTTTATCACTCATCCGAGAGCCTTTGAGCCTTCTAAAATTCTCTAAGAACCAATTGTAAATCTTTTGAAAGCTTTGCATCAGGTAATCCTTTAATGGGACTAACTTTTGTATGTTGATCTGTTTCACTAGCTTCCTTAAGCTTAACATAGGTTTTTTTATCCAATTGTCCAATTTGTGACTTTGCCTTGCGCAGACTATCTCGCAACTGAAAAGTATCTTTAGGTGTCTCGAGAGAATTAACAAGTCGATAAAAGTAATTGACGAATGTTTTAACTTTGAAAATGGTAGCAATGACCGATTGAGAAGTTCCTTGTTGTGGATTTTGGTTTTCCTTCGTCGGTGTAGAATAATAGTTGTTGATATAAGGCTTATCAGCCTCGAGATCTTGAAAGCTCATGGTGTCTTCTTCTACTTTTTTGTTTTCATTTTCGTTTTCCATTTTGGATTGAGCAATAGAAGTTTATAAAAGAAAATGTGACTTATGAGATGTTTGATTTGCAATGGAACACAGCTACAAGGGAACAAAACTATATATTATTCATAAAAAATACTCAAAAACTCATATATTAGTTCTTTCTCTTAGAGCAAAAAAGAATTACTTGTAACTTTTAAAATATCTGAATGTATTAAAAGTTATAATATGATAAAATAATATTGTTAATATTGTTAAAAGAATATGAATTTTAATATTGTTAAAGTGTAATTTTTTAAAATTATAAAATTGATAAAGGTAAATGAATAATATTGAAAATTTATATTTAATAAAGTTTTTACAGTATCAAAAATTTGAGAATATTAAAAACTGATAAACGAACTGTTAAGCATTTTAAAAAAATTCTCGAAATATATCATTCATACTACTTGTTTGATTCGTCTCATAAAAATAAACACAACAATGATTTCAGTTTATTTTCAAAATTATAATTAAAAAGATACAAACTTTTTTTAAAAAAATAGCAAATAATTAAAACATCATATTTTGTATTTAAATAATCTTTTTAAAAAATTTAGATAAACTATCAAATAAAATATACAAATGTAGGTAAAAGATAAAATACTAGTGAATTGAACGAAAATAATAGGAGAAATAGAATGAATGAATATAATACAAGAAACAACCTAATGCTATATTAAATAGAGAGAGAAATGTGATTCCTTTAATATACCAAATGGGGTCTATTTTTATGCTAATTAAACATGGAATAAAATCTCATTAAAATTACTAATGAAAATATTACAAATTATGTATATTGAAAGAATTTTGAACATACATTTAAATAATAATTTAAACGATTATGATAGGATAGTTAATAGAATCTCCAAAGATGACAAATAATCCTATAGTTGTAAATCAAATTGAGATGTGTCTGTATGAATATTAAATAAATATACATTTTGCACAAAATCATTCCACGTTTGGTGTCGAAGAGGTAACCATTAGTGTGATATCCCTCAAACTTGTGAATATGACAATATGGACTATTGGCCAATGTTTGATGTATGGTATTATATTGTATCAATATTTGTAGCAACTTTGGAATAAATATGGAAGAAATTAATTTGTAACACTCACAAAACAACCAATATAATATTTTTTCTATCACATGAACCTTATACAAATTTTTTCTCAAATGCAGTGGGATTACTGATGTAAATGTAGTGAAATAACTGCTACAAATGCAGTGAGGAACCTGCTGAAAATTGTGCATAATCTTTCTCTTGTACTAATAAAATATCCTCCAACCAAAATTGTACTATTGCAAATGCAGTGATAAACTACCACGAGAAAGTTTGAAAACTGAACGTAACACACGAAACATCATAACATGCTTATATGCTTGAATTTTAAAGTATATATACTTTTAAACAATGTAAGGAAACAAATGGTGATTGAACGTAATAGCAAGCAGATTGAATATCATATATTTTTCCAGGCAAGTACCAAAGCTCTCTACGAAGTATTGATCGAGCTCCACTGCACAACAGTAAAGATTGAGTTGAAGAAGTTGTGCATTATAGGAGCTGCAAAATAAACAACACAGTTACTTTTAACAAATATGAGTTGAAAAAGTATCGATTACCACACAGACATCGACCTAAACACAAGCGTAACAAGGACTTCAAACCGTATATATGATCTACAACATGCTATTTAATATCAATTACAATGTACAAAGCAGTAAAACATATAAAGCAAGAACTTTAACATTTAAATACAATTTGGACCCAAACAAAATACTGTTAAGAATATTATGCATCGAATATATGAGTAAAACCGCATAATGTTAATATAACACTCATTGAAACACAACATTAACACAATACAATCCATGTAAATTTTACAGCACTGAATCTAGACTTAAATTGAGTAAGTTTAACACAATACACTCACGATTACCAAATAAATAACGTTAAATATTACAAATCACAGGTTAAAGTTTACCCATTTTATATATTTCTTGTTTTTGTACACTTTTCTCATATCAGACTTATATTTTTGTGAAGAGACAACCAATACTTGTGCGGTAAACTTTCTTACCACCATATTACTGTAACAACAAAAGAAAAGTTTCGTGTTAACATACCACAACACCCATCTATTAATAAATAATAGACAACTCAAAACATAAGTATCACTTTAAGCTATTCAGAACATATTTACTGTATAAACGAACACTAACATATATGCATGCAAGCAAACAAACAAACCTTCCTCTATTATCCTTTTATACACTCTTTCTAATCAGACATCTAAACTAATAAAGATTGAACAAACTATACTAAAAACATGACAATGAGTACATAAATATCAAATATTAAGAAATTAATAGCAATATCAAATACGTATGGATCGATTAACACATACATCAACTTAAACATTTATAATTAACAAATCGACTGGTTTAGAGAGGAAAAAAGATTTACAAACATAACCAAATAAATTAAACAAAAGTAACATCTTAAGATAATACACTGTTTGAAGAGGAGAAAATAGAAAAGGAAAGATATTATGACAGAAAGAGAGCTACACAAAATCGAAAGCATATCTACAGTAATCAAACCGACTAAATCTAAAACAGAGAAAAAAGATTAATACATTATAAATCTTGTTAAAAGCACCACCAATTATCTTACGAGGGAGAGTTACACGAAATCGAACATGAATTATAAGGGATTAGAGTTTTGGAACAAACAGAAAAAGTTTTCAAAAAATGAGAGAGGTTGGAGATGTTTGGGAAAGAGAAAAGAGAGAGGTCATAATTAGATATAAATAGATGAGAGAGATAGATGTTAGAGTTAGATTTAGGTCAATTGGTTAAAATTTGGGCGGGTTTAGTTCGTGAACAAAATTGGGTAAAAATTAAAAGCGGGTTAATGTTTTTTGTAAACCCAATTGTTAATTTTTTGTCAAAACTTTGACGGGCTATAATCTGGGTAAGAAAATGGATTAAAATTATGCGGTTAAGCAGGCTAAATTTTATAATGGCTCATTGTATCACAAAATTCTCACCCATTTCATTTAAAGATTACAATAGCTCGTTGCAAACTTATTGCAATCAAATAGGTTGTGCACCCAAATAGTACGTTCGTTGCAACTCCGTTGTAACAAATAATCCACTTTTCATCAAATGGATTAAAACAGGATCTGATGCAAATGCGTTACGAAATCATTTCTATTTATAACAGATTAGTAATCGAAATAACGGGGTTGTAAAAAAATTAGTTTATCTTGTAGTGACCAATTGCACGTCGTCTGACCATAAAGATTTTGGTAACTTCTTCTCTAATAACACTGGTCTCACCATGTTCATGATTGTGCAGTTTTTGCGTTAAGTAACGCCGTTTGGTTATAGTGTGAAGACGTTGGTAAACTGTCTTTTGATTTTATGATCTCTACACAATTTATTGAACTCATTTTAGTTGTATTCTTCTCCTCTATGTTTTCTTAGACATTTGATGAACAATTCTATTTTATTTTTCACAAACGCTTTGAATGTCTTGAACTGTTGAAATAATTCTGGGTTTTCTAGCAAAAACTAATATTTATTATACCTATTTCATTCAAAATATAAAAAAATCAAAAGAAGAAAAAAAAATAAAGGATTTAACGTGGTTTAATAAGAATGTTTATTTTCATAGATATTATGAGAATCAAATGTTTTATTATAATAGAAGAATGTTACAAATTTGAGTGTAGTCTTTTTTTTTATAAGTGTATGAGTCTATTTATAAGGGAACAAATAGATAATATGTGATATTTTTCAGATAATGGATTTAATGGACCCAATAACTTAACTACTAAAGAATATAAACATCCCTATGAACAAAATGTACATTGTGAACACAAAAATCAAAAGGTACGGTGTGAAATCTTATATGACAATCGCTCAACCCTCAGGATTATTCAACTCATTCTCAACAAATCTTCCTGTTGAGGTGAATATCGTTTCTTCACTATCAATAAAGAAACTTTTTTTCATGTGACTTTCCAAATGCCCCTAAGGAATTCACTTAATGATGCGGATACCAATCCAATTTAGGAACTCTATATACTTATGAGTAGCAAACAGGATGATAACTTCATTGGCATCAAACATGTTCAATCGTTGAAAAAATTTCTCAATGTAGCTACGTCGAGACAAGTGTAACGATCTTACGCTTATGTATTTGGTAATATTTATCCTTTAAATCCTGGTTGACCTACCCAGATCATGCATCTCAAATTCACCACTAAGTTGCTTCTTTATCTTCCCAATGTGTGACATGCTACAAGCAAGAATGAGCATATTATCAACATACAACAAGTAAACAAAAGAATCGTATGACATCTTCTGATGAGACATATAAGTGTTATATAAAATTGTTTTATACAATGTTGACATCATTAATTTATCTAATTATTTATATTATGGTTAAAATAACTATAATCGGATTGTGTTTCACCACTAGAGAAAACACTTCACTAAAGTAGATTCTTTTATTTTGAGTAAAACCCTTATAGACCAGTCTTGAGTTGAATCAAGGTGTCTCAAACCCTCGATTACCTTCTTTTTTCTTGAATAACCATTTGCAACCTACTACCTCATGTATTTTAGAAAGATAAAGAAGCTTTAATGTCAAATTGTTATAAAAATAATTATCCTCTTCTCTCATAACATCGATCCACCGATCTGTTTATGAACTCGTTATACCTTCTTTATAACTAATAGTTCTTGCATCTCAATTTATTTTATAACTGTCAGATTTTATGCAACTAGGTTCACATAATTTTTTATTGGTTTAATATCTCTTCTTTATATGCCCAAACCAATGATATAAGGTTGTTGTTCTGGTTCGGGCACCTTATCATCACTATCATCTTGGATTTACGTCTCTACTGATGAGGAAACCTGAAGAATTAGGAGCGGTACACCATAACTTATATCCCTTCACTCCATTAGTATATCCTAGAAATATGCACCTTTTTTCCATTTACTCAAGTTTGCAATCTCTCACATGAGCGTACATAGGATAACCGAACACCCTCAACTATTTGAAATAAACTAACGGTCGATACCGAATCTAAAAAAGAGTATTAAAATCAATAGTCTTTGATGGATCCCAATTCACTAAATAACACGTTGTATTGATAGGTTCGACCCAAAAACCATTTGCCATACCAGAATGCAAGATCATGTTTTGTGCATTGTTATAAAGCGTAATGTTCATTATTTCTGCGACCATGTTGTGGTGCTCTAGAATATGTGCGATGACGCATTATTCCCTCCGCATCACGAAACTCATTGAACTCGTGACTGTAAAATTTTACCCCATTATTTGTCCTTAGACGCTTGATCTTTTTCCTCGTATGAGGTTGAATATGGTGACGGTAAAAACTAATTGGAGGGTAGTTTTGGAAGTTATTTAAGTTGTGTAGTATTAAATTCAGGATGGGAAGTAGATAGAGAATAGACTATTCATTAGAGTTCAGCTTGGGCTCCAAAGGTCTAAGTGAATGTAATATATTTTCCATTTAGTTTTTCTTACAACTAATTAGCTGAATTTTACTCTATTTTATTTACCAAACACACATTGTTCACAAAAAGCCAATGATTATGCTTTACAACACTCCCCTAGAGGATGTAAAGCTCTTTTTATAATCTGTCATTCATATACACCATCGAGCCCTTTGTCATATTGATTACACTATCGTCTGTACGATACTTGTAACCTCTAGAGTCTAGTATCTCAAGAGATATCAAGTTTATCTTTAACCAATGAACATGCAAACACATCATGATTATTATAACATCACCAAACATTCGGATCCTGGCGTTACTACTCTCACTAACATGAAACAAATGATTGTTTCCCAAATAAACAATTCATTGCATTGGTTTGTAAGTATTAACATATTGCTAAACATATATATGTGGTATCTAGAGCCAGTATCGAGTATCCAAAAGTTTTTCTCACAGTATGAAGTCACAAAAAAACATACCATTTGTACCATTTTTTTATTATTATTAGAATCATTCACACATTTTACCATGTTTGTAACATTTTCTATTTGATTTTCTTTCTTAACCTTCAGCTTCAGACAATCTCTTCTAATTGATTTTTTTTGAAGAGGTTTAATTTTTCCTTCTTATTTGATTTATAAAAAATATTAGTAGTCACCTTGTTGAAGACTAAGGTAAGGGATAAAATGATACATAGAGATATCACTATTTTTGTATAGTCAGCTGAAACTGTCAATATTGAATTGGGTAAAGTTGAATTAAAAAAACTATATCTTTGTAATATTTTATGTGTAAACATTATAATTTCACCATTTATTTATTTTAGAGAGGTTAAAATCTTAAAGTTTGAGGGTCTTTTTAACTAAGGCATGCAATTTTTTTAACAAAAAATGACATGTATAACAACGTTACTTCTTTTAAGAAGGTACGTGTACTCTTTCATTATGTGTTATCATATCCCTCAATTTTATTCTAATTGATTTTAACCGCTAGATGAGGTAATTGTATTGTTGTACATTTTTAATTATAAATATATCACCCATTATTTCCTTAACTTATTTTTTTATTTTTTGCGAATTTTCTTCTTCTTCTCTTTCCGTGTTTAATCATTTCTAGTTACCCACTTTTTGTTTTTAAATTTTATGTCTTTCATTTTAAAATGGAGAAATAGTGGACTGCTTGATATCCAAAACAATCAAATTACCTATTATGATAGTTGTGGTGTCTTTATTGGAGAGAAGGTTTCTGAAACCTCTCACAGAGTTCGTGATTGTGCTAAAAACATGTTTTAAAAGTTAAAAAAATCATTACCTCTTGCTAGTCGATTTTCTAGACTTCTTGATTATCTGGTTGTTCCTATGGAGAACACACGTTTTGTAATGTGTGGTCTTCTATGCATTTGTTTATCTTTTTTATAATGCTTGAGTTGTGAGTCATGTTGATTTATCATATTCCCAAAGAAAGTTTGTTTCTCAAATGAGAGAATATTTTTTATACTCGCGATGACAAAGTGGTTTCTTCAACTTTACTCTTGATGAAGGGTTTATATTTTTCTCAAGTGAGAGCTTATCAACTTCTTCAAGAATAATCATACTTCTCATTCTCAACTTACTTCAAATTGTTAGATCCTGCTCATGTGTATTATCATTTTGCTGAAGAAGGTTGTTCAATTCTTCTCATTAGATGAATTCATTGCGTCTCATAGAATAGGTGGCCGCAAGACTAACAGATTTGTTTTCATTTTTACAATGTATTATTTTGGAAAAAGTATTCTTGATCTCCTTAATTTTAACAAAATTTGGAAAACAATTTTGTTTCTTCTGGTTATTAATAAACTAAGTTTGGTTATGCATAACCCCCGCTTATCAGAGCTAGTCATTAAGGTGTAAGTTTATTTTTCTTGGTTGTTTTTTATTTTTCTTTTCATTTTTTTGCTAGTATTTTTATTTCATCTACCGTGATAAGGTACATATCACCAAACAAAGGTTGGAGATTATTAAAAGGAAATATGTTCTCTTGGTGAAAGATATTGTCAAGTTTTCTAACTCTTACCCTATTATTTTTATGCCTAAGCACTTTATACATAGTGAGATATGGTCTAGCCTTGATGTAAGAGGTTTTTTTTTGTTTCCTTGGTGATGAAGAAAATGTAAACAAATTTGCTCTTACAAACAAAATTGTGAAAAGATCCCCGAAGAATAAAAGTGTTGAAAATAAATTTGTTGATGGCAATATGATTGATAAGTAATTCTTAATGGGTATTCTTAGTAAGGCTATGAAAGTTGGTTTTGATAACTTTTTACATGAAGTTGAACTTAATGTCTCAAAGGGATTTCAGACGATTGTAATGAGTATGCAGGGCCTTGATAGGAAGAGAGGACTTTGTTATCTTGAGGTGGATAAGGGTGAGAACGAAAGGGATAAGGCTCAAAGTAAAAGGCAAAAGTTATATTATGAGGTGAATGCTTCCCTTTCTATTATAGGTGTTTGTGAGCCAAACATTAAGGGTGGTAATGAAGCATAATTTGCTGAGGTTACTGAGCAGCAAAGTAATGTTGTATTATCTATGGCTGCTTTTCCTCATTCTTTTGTCTCCTTTTTTACACTGTTTTGAACTCTGGTTCATTTAGTGTCTCAAGACCTTTGTCTCTTATTCCGTTGGAGTATATTCTTCTTAATTTTGAAGGTTATATGGTGGCTATGGTGAGTTTTATCCTTACATTTTATTATAATTATCTGATGAGTATATTTATCATATAACCTCAAACGTCTCTCCATCATGAGTGTAGAGTGGTTATCCAATTTTTTCATGGACAAAAGAATAAAGAACTTTGTGTTATTTCAAGTCATATTTCTTACAGAGTCTACTTCTCCAATTGTTGATAAATCTACCATTTTTTTGGTACCGTGAATGTTTCTCTTACTGAGTCAATAATCACTTTAGTTATTTTAGATAAAAGGATAAATTTTGAAGAAAATATAGTTGTAACCATTGGTTATTATGTACCACATATTTTCTTTCCAATTCGTCCTGTATTTTCTAATGATTTTTTCAAAACCATTGCAAAAATTGTATTCACTTTCCTAACAAATGTTTATAGCAATTTGTATAAGTTTGTTTTAGAATACATTACCTTGTCTTTTTCTGAAGTTAGTTTCCTTAATTCGGTGTGTCTTTGAGTTCAACTGTTGCTTTTCCCCATCACGATAATTCTGCAGTTTATTCAATTATGATATTTTTGTTGGATCAAATTCATGATATTGTTTCAAAATTTGGGGCACTAGATAGTTAAATAACGCTTCATTTTTATCTTTCTTCTTTAGAGATGGCTTAAATGCATATGAGCCTAGGTTTTGAAGTAAACTTGTGCTTGTCATTCTGTTTGTTGTGTTATCACACATATGTTATTATATGAAAACTTATGAAATATTATGCAAGTTTATCTTTTATTCAGGTCATCCTTAATAGGTTAACCATGTTGCATCAATCCAATGTTAATCCATAGGCTCACACTTACTAAGTGTTTTTCTATTCATGAAAATTAATTTTAGGCTTGTAAGAAGAAACATGTTAACTCTAAGTTTGCTCGTGACGCTTTAGAGAAGCTTCTAACTTTAATCGGTGAATAACTTATGGATGCAAATAACAACATGGAGGTCGCAAGATTGAACCATTTACAACAAGTTGAAGCTATATCATTGAAGTACTATTCTATGTATAAAACTGTTTTAATGAACATCATGCTCGGTGTAATGATCATGTTTTGCTTAAGAAAACTATGATTTTTGTTCTTAGAAAGCAGTTAGAGAAACATGATCTGAGATGGTTCTTGATTTTTATTATGTATACCACGACCTTGATTTGAGTATTTTTTGGTGTTTTATCCACAAGGGTAAAAAGCTTCGGGTTTGGATTTGGATTTTTATAAAGAAGAGATTGGTGGGAGCAGTAATGTTCAAGTGACATGTGTTGAAGCATAAAATGTTAAGAAAACTGGTGTTGTAGTTTTTGACGGTGTTCCGACCAAAAATGTTATTCTTTCTAAAAAATAAATATAACTTTTAACTTTTTACTACCTACGCTTTTGAATGATGAAAGCATCATATTTTATTTTATAATACTCTTTTTTTATGAGTACTCGTTTTCTTTTTATTATTTGAACGAGTTTTTATATTTGGAACATATTTTGCATTATCGTCTTTTTTATTGATGGATCAATTTCAATAGGTAGAGAATTGTTTTTTTATTGAACACTTTTGTTCCTACTTTGAGTTTTCTAGAATTTTCAAGTATGGTCAGGATGCACGACTCCTTAATAAGGTTCTTCCTTTTGAAGAAAATGTAGCTTATACTTTCAAGGATTGAATTTAGGTCATCCAAAATATATTATTATTATTATTATTATTATTATTATTATAACTCAAGCTTAATTTTATTTTGAAGTATTTGTTAGTCAGTTATGATTTTTTTATCATATAAAGCATTAAGTAATATAAGTGTTTCATATGCCGCATTGTATAATGATTTATTTTTTTATTACTGGTATACTTTCTATAGGTTATATAATTCACTAAGGGTAATTTTGTTTTAGTGTGTTAATATTTGATATTTTTACCTATAGTTTTGTTATGTAAATAAAAGAGAAGCTATATCTTTTTTTGTTTAAAAACTTTTTTATTAATGTCGAATGCGTCTCTAAAATATTATGGTGCCATTAAAACACGAAATAATACATTCACATGAGTTAATAAATTTATATTATAAGAGTAGTGAGTTACAAACTTATTAGTCTACAGGACTATGATAAAGGTTTAGATAAACTATATATTTCAGGTGTTCTAAACTACATTTCCCTCATCATCCAACAACAAGTAAGTTCGTGGCTTTATTTTAGCTTCGAATGTGAATGACCCTTTCCAATTTAGGCTCCATTTAGAAGTCTTTTATCTTGTATATGTTGGAAAAAAATTCGTAGCATTCAATCTCTCGGTCTGAAGCTTTTGAACCAAAATTTGGAATTATACATATTCCTCAATAGTTCCTTGTAATGCTTTGATCAAATATGAGTTTTGAAAGTTCTTTCTTCAACTAGGTCCGTTGTTTTCCTTTGGTCTTGGTCATTATTTGCTTCATCAATAAAAGCATAAATAGATTATCTCAGTCATAGTTGTATGAATCATTTGATAACCTCGTAATTTTAGAATGTGTGTGAAAACTTACATGCAGGCCCAGCAAAGGTCTTATAAATATTTATAATAGGGTGTAATCAGTTACGTCAAACTGACCAGTAGCATATGGATGAGAACGAGAGGATAAATCTTAATATATCTTCATATACACTAAAATGTTGTTATTTGTATATTTTAGAATTGAAACCCATTAACATTTGTGATTGCATATGGTGTTGTGTTTGTAAAACATATATTAATATCAAGAAATTTGATTATTGTTATGATCTTTACAAGGACTTCTGCATCAATCGGTGTTGAGAGATAATTAATGATAACAAGAATGTATTACCCAACCTAGAGGTTTCAGGGGAAGGTACGACTAGATCGTGGTTTCACGAATCAAACGAGATTGTTTTATAAATTATTTAAGTATGATCGTTGGTAGATAAATAACGGTGGCATGGCTCAGGACGTTAAACTATGGTTTGCATGCTGACCATAAATCAACATAAATAAAATCCTGACAATAGTACACATCGATGCATTGTCTTATGCTTATAATATAATTGTCCTTCACCATTATGATTTTTTAATGATGAATTTGGATTTATAACCGCGGTCAGATTAAACTTTAACAACGTTTTTCAATAGGTAAGTCTTCATCCTGATAATATATCTAAAGTTTGAAACTTTGATCATCCTCGTTGTCAATCATAAACACTTTACTAAGGGTGCAATAAGGTTTTATTCACGTTGCAAGATCAACACACATGATGAGAGCACGTGGGTCGTGTACTTCATTTTCTAAGAGAAGAACTCGTGCATAATTGACTTGGTGAAACAACCCAACATATTTCCTTACAGAGTAACTTTAGAACGTAACCTTTTAAAATATATATTCCAACCAAATACCTTCATGGTCACCTTATGTTTTAAGACAATAAGATGGAATTATGCAAGACTTATTATGGAGAGAAGTTGGCTTTAACCTTTTAATTGGTTTTAATACTATTATAACGATAATTTATTCTGACTATCCATTTAAGTTTGATGTTTCTTACATAGGCCATTCAGTTTGAAATATAATGAGGAAATTAGTTAACGCTTGAGATTTAATTGATCTTTGAGGTTCATATTCATGTCAAGTATTATTATTAAACTAAACCTCAAATAAGTCTTAAAAATATTTTGTTTTCAAATTTATGACTAATTAACATTATTTGGAACAATACGTATTTATTTCGCCGCGGAACGATGTACCCTCACGATCCTTCGAGGGAATTCAATTTTGGTTATAACCACAATAGTCATTCATGAAATAGACTAGGCGATTTTTAAAAATAGCATCAACTAGATGATCTATATATGGTAGGAAAAATGGATCAATAAGACAAACCCTTTTTAAGTCTGTAAAATAGACACACGTATGTTACTACCTCATCTTATTCCAAACTAGTACTAGGCTAGCAACCAAAATTGGGTTCCGATCTCCCGTCTAAGCTTGTCAAGCTCCCGATCTATATTTTTCATTTTATATTGAAAAAATATGTGTTTATTTTGCTTTATCAGTCATATCATTAAATCCACTGACGATCGATGACAACCGAATTTAGCTGGTACTCCCTCTATTATATATAATATTTACGTTATTTGTTAGAAATGATAATAACTCAGTACATAAAATTACCAATGAAAGTTTATATGCATCTCAAACTTTGGTCATTCTCCACGTCTACTTCTTTTATTTTTTATGTGGGTTTGGACGTCGGAAAAACTTCACGTAGGTCATTTATTTCTTCAAAGGTATCGACCAAGCAAGAGAAATAAATTCTATGTATTACTCTTGTGTAGTCCTCTCATTTCTTATGTAAAACTTGATTCAACCTTCAAGCAATAATGAAGGTATTATTAGACACGCGATGCCAAATAGTGCATATGATTCAATTAGTGTCGATATAATATAAACTATATGAATATGAGATATCTACTATCATAAACGAGTAATATATTTTTTCATAGGTTATACTTATCTCTAACTTTCATACCATAATAATGTCTTCTCCAGTAAAATATATCAATTTTCATTTAGATTTCCAAATCAAAAGCATGCTCCTCATTTTTATTGTAATTTGTTTTGAGTAAACCATTGGATGAACTGTGTGTGTTAACCATGAGCCTCCATACTTTGACTCTCGTAAAGCCCACAGTAAGGATCACCACATCTTCATATGTTATATCCACTCATCATATGCTGTCATCATTTAAAGTAATATAATGGTACATGCTACGGTAATAATAAAAGAAGATACATCATTCACAATGTACCTTTAAGATATACTACATCCTTTTTATATAAATATTTTATTGTCATGGAGAAAATCTTCCAAAGTAATTGTAAAACAGTAAATGTATATTGGGAACCATATCTAGTGAGTCATCGAAACTATGCTATTATAACTAAGGTTTCTTCTATTTTAAATTGACCTTAAAACCTTGTTTTTGTTAACACATATAGTCCATGTCATATCCTACTACAGACATCTCTTAGTTCTAGCATGACCATGAATAAGTTCCACAATTTTAGCATAGTCAATCCAACTATATATTTCTTTATTTAACTGCTAAAAATCCTTAGTATTCAGCCAAATGACCCATAGAGATTTATTGCGATATGATGCACAAGAAACCTCTTCTTTTACTAGAACCTTGATAGGCAATCATGATGTAAGTAGATATGTAAGACCAGTCTAACTGGGTCTACCAAAAAAATTATCGTTCATAGATCTACTTTTGTTCATCTTAAAAAAAACAAAGCCGATAATACTTTTGATTTTTTTTCAAAGCTAAGATTTCAAAAATATAATTTTTTTTAAAAAATAATAATAATAAAGCACGAGAAATAAAGTTTGGTTTAAAAAACGCATGAAGGCTACTTTTGGTTTTTTCCCTTGTTGAGAAACGTTTTTTTGTGCTATCTGGTAATAGCGAAATTGGCTGGGTACTTTGGGATAATTCACCTTTTATTTTTATCATCGTTATAGTAGATTTGTGTTTTTAAGTAGAAAACAGAAGGAATATATACCTAAACTTTTTTATTAATAGATAAAATTAGGTTGATGTTCATGTTTATTTTGTTCGATTTCCAAACATTATATTTCGAATTCTTATTATACTAAAATAGTTTGCAATCTAGTTGTTCGCTACTTTTTATTCTTCTTGTACATATTGGAATCACCGATTAGTATATTTGGAATATGTAATCTACCAATAATCACCAAATATCTCATTATTTACCAATAATCATTAAGTGCTTGATAAAGTACGGATAACCATCTGGTTTTGAATTAAAAGTACATATAATCATCTAGTAGTCCAAAATATTCTTAATCGTTTTTCTCTGTCTCGTGTTTATTAATTTTTTAAATATCATATCTTTCAAACAATAGCTCCAGAAAAATCCAAAAATACCATTGATTTTGTTTTTTAAGAAGAGCAAACTCGATTCATGAAATATATATTTTAAATTACCTTTTAGTAGCGTAATTATGTGTAATTGGGTTGTAAAATAAGTTTGAAGTACAAATTGTGTTCTAGTTACAGAATTGCCTAGAATTGGATTGCAAAAAAAAAACAACTTGTTCTAGTTGCAGAATTACATGTACTTGCCCCCAAGGGGGTAGCCGAGTTGGTTGAGTATGGTATTCTTATAACCAAAAGGTCATGAGTTCGAGTCCCTCTACCTACGCTTTCTCGGCTGAGCCTGTCACCTTGTGTGGTTTACCTTCTGGCGTTGGTTTGCAGGCTATCGCGTCAGACTGAGGGTTTACCCTATGCGCACTCATTGCACTCTGAGTAGCGGCTGCGGGTTCCCTCCGAAAAAAAAAGAATTACATGTACTTGTGTTGCAGAAAACAACTATATTTTAATTACAAAATCACGTGTAATTAGATTGCAAAAGTTAAATAAATATGTTCAAGTTACGGGATTACATGCAAATGAGTTACGTAAATAAAAAGAAAATAATTGCGAAATTAGGATTTTGGTTGCGAAAAAGTAATAGTGTCCAGCTATAGAATTGTGTGCAAATGAGTTACGTAAATAAGAATCAAGTAGTTGCGTAAATAAGATTTGGTTGCGAAATTAGTTTGGAAAAAGCAATTGTGTTTCACTTGCGGAATTACATGTAATTTGATTGCTAAAAAAACAGTGTTCAAATTACGTAATTACATGTAATTTGGTTGCCAAAATAAAAACAAAATTCTTCAAAAAATATTGCTAATTGATTTTGTTTTGTTCGTCTTTAAAAAAAAACTTTTATAAAAATAAATAAATTAAAACCGGAATATCGTAGTTTTTTTAAAGTTAAAAACTAACAAACTACTAAAATTATACGATATTTTTTAGTATAAATATTGTTAAAAACATTTAGACGGTTAATTTTAATTCTTTTCTGATAATTATCTATAATTTTATCCATTTGAAATTCAAAAACATCATTTTCACGAAATTACGAAGAAAGAAGAAATAAATCTCTTAAAATATCGGAATACATCAAATTGAAATTCAGCGTGACAGCATGATATATGCCTAAATACTTTGCATGTGAATTAACAAATGCATTGGATATGACAAAACATTATTAATATTGTTCGGTGCGATTGTCTTTCGGTTCATTCGAAATGTTTTGTTAGATTTAATTTCTGTTATATAAAAATCATTGTTCAATAATGATAAAATTAAAAAGTTAAATATGCGTAGTCACTAGTCAGGTATTACAGCACTTAGATTTATTGTTAGCATAACACTATTGAATACCAAATAATTCGAATTTGAGATGATGATTATTTTCTCTTTTCTCCTAAAACATATTCACCGGTTCGATTATTTCCAAAATCTATAGTTGAAATCACCTCGCAACATATGGGTTAGATCGCTACAGATTAAAAGTGTAAATCATTTGAAGTACTTATCTAACTACACTTCTAGATTTAAGTAAACCAACATCAAATCGAATTCAAGATCTCTTCGTCAAAGAGAAAGATCCATAAAGTACAATTTTTTTTATGTTATTTTGAATCCAGAAGCCAAATCTATAACCGACAGTTACACAAATATCAAAATGTCAGGAACAATTCAATTTTCGATAGCCATTCACCCATTCATCATAAAAATAACTAGGTCTGGTCACCAATATCAAGATCCTACGCCGAAGTCATGTGTCTCACAATGAAGGATTTTACACACGATAATATGCTATATCATAGTAAAGAAGACCACAAAAATGCCATCTTCCAAGAATTAATAAGAAAACATTTATCTTTGCCTCTAAATTTACTTTAGTAGCAAAGTTCTCGTTTGGTCGTCCTAAAAATGAAAAAATTAAAACTTTTCTAGAATCTTTTAAGTTTTCAGGACTATTTATTATATATGTCTCGTATTACAGACACATATTAATTGAATTGGATAAATTAGAAGATGTTAAAGAATTGTGAAAAATAAATGTAGGAATATAGGTCAGTTTACATTTAGTTACTAAAATCGTCCGCTTAATTCAATCCCATAATGGAGTCCCTTCAAACTCGAGTCTCGGGTAAATTTCCCTAAAATTGCTGAGTACTTGTACAACGAAGACTCAATAACCCAATTTGGAAAGGTTATTGGTATCCCTTTATCAATTTGGGTTCCTTCAAAAAATCGAGCAAGATTTAACTGTTGTAAAACTTGGCTCATAATAGATGTTTCAAAATATCTTCCATAGAAAGTCTAGATACGTTTTGGGGATAAAGACGGCTTATGCCAGGATATCACCTATGGTGGTATGTCATCATATTACCTCTCTTGTAAAGACCTAGGTCACAAAGATGTTAGCTGTAATAAGGGTCAAAATATCAAAGAAAGTTATGGTGATATTGATATACAACATTCTTTTGAGGTAAATGGAAACTCAAATAAGCACCCACTACCCAAAAGGAAAAGTGGGTTCAAAAAGTAAAATTTGTAATAGTTAACCCTAAAAAATTTAAGTTAGAAGTATATTCTAAATCACGAGAAGAACTGTAAAAAACAAAGTGCAATGGTAATCAACAATCTGAAGACATCTTCCTTTCTAAAACAGTTTCATCGCACACAACCTTCAACAATAATCTCAGTCCAAACAATGAAAAAATTATCTATGACCATAATCATATTAAAGAAGGCCTGAACTTGAAAATAATTTAATATTATGAATCTAATAAAGTCACAAGTAATGATGTAATAAAGACACTTCACACAATAGATTTAGGCAACACACTCACTCTTCTCTAAAGATTTGGAAAATTCTGAAAATGAACATGACTCACCCAAAGTTAAAACATGTGACCACTTACCTTTATCACTAGAAATATAAAAAAAAAATCTGCCAGAATATAAATCAACAAAACTATTAGCAAAAGTTTTAAAAAATATAAAACTAAAAATTACAAAGGCCTTCCAATCATCGATGCAATCCACTTTAAAAGATCTTCCAGATCCCTAAATTCCCTTCTTAAATGACAATTTCAATTCCAAATGGAATGCACATGGAATTGGAAATAAGTGGACAATACGTAGAACTAAATCAATAGTTAAAGCTAAACAAATAGACTTCATTGCTCTGCAAGAGCCAATGTTTTCTAATGAAACCTTGACAAAATATAAAAAAACTAGATTTTAACTCTCGATGTGCAAATGACAATAATAAAATATGTATATTTTGGAAAGATCACTTTCAAATAAAGATTCTTTCTAATCATGGTCAATTTCTCCATATGATGGTGAGCTACCCCTTTACAGAATTCTTAGTCACCATTATTTATGTCAAATGTACAAGAACTCAAAGACAAGTACGTTGGGACAACTTAAGAGATATTTCTGCAACAACTCAATGATGACTAATTGTAGCTAATTTGGTTGCAAAATGGACTCCCAGTCACAAATCAAATTGTGACTTTACCTTAAATCAAGCTCCAGCTCCCCTTAAGGCTACAGTTCTACTAAAAAGTCTCAATGGTGGATATCTTAGACTTGAAAACTGATTGTTTACATTATTTATATATTTTATTTGCCCAAATTTTTAATATTATATAAACTTATACTAACTTCTTTCAAAGCAGGATAATCACTGAACCAATTTTTTTTCTAAACTTTTGCAAGCTTAAGGATATCAAATACAATAATAGAAATAGACAGTAAAACTCTAAATGCTAAACTTTTAATGAGGTTCCAAGCTAAAATTAACAAGACCACTCAAACAAGGATCACAAAGACACTAGTCAAGACAATTTTAATGTCTTTAAACATTTAGAATATAATTACAACTTTGGGCTAAACCATTGCCCACATTACTGTAAAATTATAATTTAGACCTCTCATGGTCCTCGACTTGTACTATTTTAATTCTAAAAAACTATTATCAGTTGTAGTTTCTTTTTAGCTTAAAGAAAGTCATAAATAATAATACTAATAAGTCACAATTCTGAAACTAGTCAAAAGTTTGTGAAAATTACTAAATCTATGCAACACCTAATACATAAATTCAAAATGACCATATTATCGCTTAAATCTTCAATTATATTGAAATATAAATCATTTTATTTTTTTAGTCGAAACCAGTCTTTAAATATATATTCTTTCATAAAATCAATACAATTGGTGAAATAAGCAACAAAACTAAAATGTAAGGGTGGAAAATGACATTAACATGAACTAAGTAAAATATGCGAAGTAAACCATGCATCCAAGTGACTCTTACCATTTAAGAAATAAAGTTAACTGAAAAAATGTATATAAGAAAAAATATTTAACTTGACCCAACAACCTGTAGTTTCAGTAGTTTCAAAAAAATTAATTTTGTAATACCCGACGAAGGTATGGTAGCTGGAGATTTGTGTTTCTCTTTTGCCATACGTGGTACATCGAATCACCAAAATAAGTTCGTCACATGTAACAAGAATGAGAGGATGGTCGGTTTTCAACCATTTAAAGCATGTTCGATCTATCATGATTATTCATGTTGAATCCATATTTGGTGGTCACATCGTTTGGTTTGGGACTACCTGACAAACACGAGAGGATGGCAAATTTTCAACCACTCGAAGCCTGCTCGATTTATTATGGTCATTCATAATGAATCTGTAAGTGAACATTCTCTCTATTAGCATGTGGAGTGTTAGAGAATAAAATCGTAAATCTCCACAAGATAATTCTACCAACTGTGAATAGTGGAGTACCAACATAGATTGGGATGCAATTGGGATATATGCTGCCTCTACCATGATTATCTTTCATCTACGAGGATACCACCACTTCCCAGGATATCATCAAGAATTTCAGTAGAATTAAGTTGTCTCATTCAGGATTTCTTCATCGTGGATGCACCAAACATCCCTACGACAAAGGAGATTCAGAATACCACATCCAACAGCTCAACAACAAGATGTTGTAGAGCTGATAATGAAGTAAATTTTCGAGCTTTTTCCATGGCCTTTTAAGGAACCACAACATATTGATTCAACAATCTCCTAAATGGATGCATAAAACTACAAAATTCTTTAGATGACATTCAAAAATATATTTTTTACTAAAATGAACAAGGGATACAATATTTATATAAACCATTATATGAAGATGTGTATTCTTATCCAGATAAATATTTCACTAGCCTCGAAGGTTCTATGTCTCATAATGAAACCATTTTATGATAACCAAAATATTGAAAAGTACTACGGAAAAAGAGATCTGGAACACCACATCGAACAGTTTAACAACAAAATATTACAGTATGAAGCTGATAATGGAATAAATTTCCGAGCATTTTCCATGTCCATGTGAGGAACCGCAACACATTGGTTAACCAAATAATCTAAAAGGATGCATAAAAACTATAAATTGCTTCAAATGACATTCAAAATTAATTTTTAGGCTAAAAAAGATAAAGGAATACAATATTTTTACATAAACCATTATAAAGAAAGAGCTAATGAAAATTTAAAGGAGTACACAAAATATTTTATGGAAAAAAGTTCGAGTTATAATATTGCGTCGATCTAGTGGTCATTGTTCATGTAAGGAATCTGAGAAATTTCTCTCTCTAATACAATAATGAATAAGAAAGATCTGAACTTTTGAGATCTTCTAGCTCAGATAAATCGATATATTAAATTATATGAATTCTACAGAGCAAAAATACTATATGTTTATGCCTTTCGACTAGCAAACAAATGTAGTAGTATAAATCAACATAAAGAATAACACGCTAAGGAACAATGATGCTTCAAATTTGGTCAGGCCGAGAACAAGTCAATCCTAGGGTTATAAAGGGAAATCTAAAAGTGACTATGGTATCAACAGTAGTAAAAGAGCTGACTACCTACCAAGATAACCATTTACTAAGCTGACCACGATGTTGGAAGAAATTTATAAAAAAACTAAGGATATAATCAACTATAACATACCTAGAAATTTGCATTGAGCAAAAGAGAATCGAGACAAAACAAATTATATATATTTGGGCTATATGGTGACAGAAAGAGGAATCAAGACCAAAAAAAATCTAATCGTATTTCTTCAAGAGAATGAATTGGTAAAAACTTTCATCCTAAAAAATCATCTCTCATTTTGTCAAAGTCTGTTGTGGAGGGAAATGAAAATGCTTTTGGCGCCTTTTTTGAATTAGATTATAATTTTACATTAGGAAAAATTGCTTTATGTCCTTAACTATAGGTGTTGTAACTTTAGGCCTTTATATATTAATAAAATTCAAGTTTAATTAAAAAAAAACTGATCCAAAACAGCTTGCCAATTTGGCAGCAATAGACCCACCAATAAATACCAAAGAAGTCTAGATCCTGACTTGAAGGGTAGCAACACTTAACATATTCTTATCAAGATCCTCAGACAAGTGTAAACCCTTCTCCTAAGTCCTTAGATGAGCAAAAAAATCGAATGGACTTCAGCATGTGATGAAGCATTTAACAATATAAACAGTTCTTTTGCTTGCCCAAAATGTTAACCAAGCTTCGACCATAAGAAAGCCTATACATGTACCTTGTTGTCTAGGACTATGCAGTCAGCGTAGTACTAATCAGGAAGGAACCAATGGACTCTAAAGCAATCGATTGTGTAAGTAAATCTTTATTTCCACCTAAAACTAGGTATTTATAGTTAAAGAAACTTTCTTTAGCAATAATAGTCGTGGATAGAAAATGAGACCATATATTCAAGCACACACTTAAATAGTGAGAAATTTATTTCCTTTAAAATCTGTATTGCAAAAGTATGATGTGTCAGAAATATTGAAAATGGTCAATAGAGTTAGAGGACTATGATATCCAATTTGAGCTGAGAACGACGATAAAAGTCCATTCATTGGCAACCTTTGTAATGAAATTTCAATCTGAGAGACTTATTTATCCATACGAGGAATCAACATATATGTGGAGAATCATAACAGATGGAATAAACAATAATTAAGGCTCATGAGCATGAGTTCACCTCATCCCTAACATGGGATATCCTAGACAAATTTATCAGGTTCAAATTCCCAACATCCAACTATGATTTTAAGTATGAAGTTGCGATTGCAGGACTTCTCCTCACAAAAATAATTTAGAGAATAAATGTACAACTATTAAATGACTCTTAATTAGCTGTAAACCAAGTATCATGGCAGATTGACACCAAAATGAGAACTTGGTTCATTACTTAAAAGAGTTACAACGACCAATTGCTCTATTGAGCATGTGAGTTTAAACATGTCCTGAGAGTCGAGAACTCAACAAGTGATGCCCTTGAATCCTCGGTATGTACGTCTTCAGCACCTGGAATAATCCTCAAAGAAAAGCTTTATATTACATTACCTGACCACTTTCCCTCGACAGTCACGTCCATGAGAGTGAAAATAAAATATGAATAATAATAATAATAATAATAATAATAATGTCTAACTCTAATCAAGAAGTATATGATAGAAAGAGTGATACCTGAAGGCAAAAGGTAAGCACAAATGATAAAAATAAAATCAACGAGATTTTTCTAGACTTTAGACATAATGTATAAGAGAGGTTTAACCAAATTATTCCTTTACTGCTTAACCATAAATTAAGTAAATTTCTGAATAATTACATGATGGAGAAGGTATCGCTCAAGGTTGATATATTTTATTCGAATAATACTAATACAATGCTATTATTGGCTAATAATTTGGAAAATGAAAAGAGAAAGTGAAAAAATACTACACGTACTAGAGATTCATAAACTCAATACAAGTCCCGAAAATATATTTAGAGATAATAACTGAGACAATCCTATTTGACAAATGGGGTTTGAAAATTATGGGACCCTTACTACTTGCTTCATAAGGAGAAAGTTCATACGAATTGTCATACGAATCCTAAGAATTTATAAAATCTAAAAATATTAAGCCTATGATGACAAAAGTCAATCCTTTAAAATTAAAAATATTTTATGCGGAGCACTAGGCTTATCAAAGACAATATCAAACAATAAGTCTTGGAATCAATCTTTAGACAAAAAATCAAGTTGTGACTATTTCAAAACAAACCAAAAAGGAAAAACCCAAAGTGGAAGCCATGGACCCCAACCACGCTTAAAAAAATCTAGAAAACTCCAAACAGAGAACATAATTTTCCATTAAATAAGGCTCAGCTTATTGAAATAGATTGGTCAATAGAAAAAACAGAGAAAATTAAGTATTTTATGAAAACATAAAGACTCGTCCAAAGATAAAAAAAAGAAAAATAGTATTCATAAAAACAAAAGATTTTGAGTATAAAAAGTCAACATAATGCTTTTATGCATACAAAACAAATGTGAAAATTCAAGTTTAAAAACCCTTCCTATAATGAACAACAATACTTGCGGCTAGGACAACATCAGTTGTTTGAAGAATATCATTATTAACATTCTCAACTTTGAGACCAATATCATGAGTATTATTAGCCCTACCAATATCCTTATCAAATCCATTAAAGTCTATGTTCTTTGGTTTTTCAGCATTAAGGACAAAACATCAAAAGTTATCCAACTCAAGCTCAAGTTTGGTAAAATTCCATAACTAATTTGAAACGAGCCTCCCTAACTTCTTTTTAAGAAACATCAACCATTAGCAGTTAATAAGAAATATAATCATTCATCGAATTATCACGTTCACTAAGGATAATGTCTAAAACAGAGAGATACATTGACGTCATAACAAATAACTGCTTATGTATGTTTGATCTTGGAACTTCAACTTTGTCCCTCGTATCAATGAGTTCTTTATCTACAAAAGACCAATGATCTTATGTAGAAACATAAGCAGGCTCGAAAACACTCAACTTATCTTTACGATTTGTTAAAATATTGTTATGAGTAAAAGTCATATTATTAATATACTTACCATAATGGAAACTCGCATGAAGATCCTCATGGGCATGCAACAATGAGTACCTAATTGAGAATTAAAAAAAGACTTATTTTTTAATTTTTTTTACCTTGAAACTGAGGATCAAAAGTTTTTTCTTTTGTCGGCTAGCTTCAAGATCAACCCTTAGTTTTTTTTAATCTAAAACTTTTCCTCAAAAAAAACTTTAATAACAGCATCTCCTTCCGCGGGTTCACGAAAACATCAAGAAGAGCCTAAAGGTTAGAAATGAGAATTGAAAGATGGACATTTTCTTTGTAAAGCATGGTTAAACCATTGAGGATAACCTGACACACAAGGTGACATATACATAATGTATAATAAGTTACTATGCTACAACATAAAACCAAATGTCAAACATAAGAAAACAAATAAATAAAAACCATTTTACCTCAAATCCCAAGCTTAGATACCTCTTAGACATTTCCAGTGGAGAGAGGTAAATGGGAAGTCTCCTCTGAATGGCCATCGCATCAAACTAAGGTTGATGAATTCGCAACTTCAGTTAAATAAGTACCTTGAAGAGATAAAAAACATTTGAGCCTACATTAAAAGAAGAAAAGTCATCTTAAAAAGTATCCAAGGTGGGAGAAACAACTTCGACTAAAGTAAGTGGTAGTGCTTCTTCGAAAACCTTGGAATAATTTTCATCTGGAATTACAGAAGGTTTTGAATTTTCTAAAGGGTCATCATGAGCTTTCGGAGTAACAATCCCACTTCTTCCAAAGTAAATCATGGATAAAAAACTTTAGCAAATGAAGTAATGATTGATTCAGTAAGAATAAAAACCTATGACATTGGTTATCTTAGAGACTTCAAACCCAGTTTCCTTAATAACAAGAAAAGTTAGTTTCATGGATAAATATCATACAATCTTAAGAATAAATTTATCTTTTATATGATGAAATCAAAAGTAAAGAATACATCTTGGTTTTGTATGAGGGTTGTCTTAATGTTAAATACTAATTTTGATTTCATAACCCTAAAATAAGGCTTTGTCATATACTTCACCAAGGATTCTACATATCCTTCAAAACCCTAAAATAAGGCTTTGTCATATACTTCACCAAGGATTCTACATATCCTTCAAATCAAAAGATAATTGAATCGAAAGGTCTAGGAGATAAGAACGTATGAATTGAAGCCTCATTAATACTTATATCCATAATTATCTCTGAAACAGAAGTATGGAGAGTAGAATAAGATACGAGAACTCAAATAATATTATGTTGCTCGACTATGAGAGCTAAAAGGTATGTCACGTCCACCATCAACCCTTGATTTAGTGGTATTAATAATGTTGAGAGAAATATTACCTTTGGTTGAAGTCTTATGCCTTTCACATGCCTTTTCATCTTTTTCATCCTCGATATCTTCAATACAATAGGACAAAGCCTTTTTTTATTATCAAGGTCGAGGGGGGCTACACGATTATTTGGTAAATATCCAACATACTAACTTCAGATTTCGAAGAAGCATAATGTATATTATCCAAGTTTTGGTTGTTGGCCTTGCTGTGAAGATCTATTGTGGAAATTTTCCCAACCACCTCATTATCAATAAGTTTATTTTTCATGTTTTTTGGGGATTTTTTCATAATTCTTTCTTTAAATGAGCAGAATATTCAATAGCATCCTCATTAGAAGGGTCACATATGAAGAACCCTCATAGTATATATAAGCTAGACCATAGCCTTTGTGAAGAAACTGTTCATGCAACAATATAAAGGCGTAAGAGTAAGAATATTTGGCGGCTTCCTTTACTAAAATAGTGTACTTCTGGAGATTACATGAAACATTACGGACATCAAATGGAATTTTCATGATAGAGGATGTAAATAATAAGATAATAAGAAATAAAAAACAAAGAAAAATAAATAAAGACATAAGAAAGGTATAAGAAGGGAAAATTATGTTAGAAGCCCAATTTCGGTTAAAATAAGACTTTACATACCCATAATTGGCCTCCCAGTTGTCACATATAAAAATGAATTTATTATTTCATACTTTGTTATAAGTTGGAAGGCAAATTAATATTCTTGGAGAATGATTCCATCAAACAATGAAATAATATATTGGTCTTTCAACTATAAATTTTGCGAGTGACGAGGAACTCACTTGTCGAGAAATGTTGATGAGCATTCCTCAAAAAAATTGTAACTGACATAAACAAGTTCCAAGTGTTTGGAAAAAGTTGGCTTGAGAAAATAGTTGTCTCCTTAAATAACTCAACAAGATGTGTCGAAAGAAGGAACTGAAGCTTATGATCAAGGCTATTATTGAAGAAAACTAATTCATCAACATCGGTATCAAAAAGATTTTCCCCATTTATAAGAAACCTAATATTAACATCATGTTAATCACCCAATCAACTAGCTTTTAGGCACAGATATGAATATCATAAATATGCAAGATCGACAAAAGTCATCGGTCGTAGATGTAATATTTGTTAAGTGACCTTAAACGGTTAGACTATTTCGAGTGGTATAGAGCGGTCGTAGATGGGAGTGGTATCATAAGTGAACTTTTTTTCGCACACCCGATTAGTTTAGATTTGTTATGGACGTTTCCAAACGTGATAATAAATGGATAACACCTACAATACATCCAAATATGGGATGCCATTGTATGAGGTTGTTGAAGCCATTTGTACGGGTAAGACTTTATACATCGAATTTATGTTTATGTCCGGAAAGGAACTTAGGAAATACATGTATGTATTAGAATGCTTGCAATCGTTGATGGTAACCCACTTCATCGAACGATCGTTCATTATTTTGACGGATAGAGATTTAGCGTCGGTTAAGGAAATTGATCTAGTGTTCCCCAAACAACCCACTTGTTATGTTGATGACACATTAACATGAACGTCCTAGCTAAAATTAGAAAAACATATCAACCAAAAAAAGGGTTCGATGCATTTTTGAAGGTGTAACATGATGTTTTCGAACACTGAACTCTCGTTTACTACCTGTTGGGCCGAAATGTTCCTGGATTTGAATGATTATCCAAAAGCAATCGAATACACGAAGAGTTGGTTATAGCCTTACGGTGATAAGTTTATGACATGGAAAACTAACAGGTTCTTGTATTCGTAACCAAACCACCAACCGCATCGAGAGTGCTCATTCAACGCCTAAGCGAACCTTTGCTACGAGAAAAAGTAATTTCGAGTCGTTTTTGTTAAAAGTTCATACTTTGATTGGTTTTTAACATGGAGTAACTATAGGGTATTTCGAGAAGACTAGAGTCTTAGCCATATACAAAGTTTTGCACAAGGTGTACCAAGACCTAAGAGGTAACGTCTCTCAAGAAGCTTTAGAATTTTTTATGTGGAGGTAGAATATTCCCAAAATTTGGTAGCTAATGACGGTGCAAATTTCCCATGTCCTATACGAACTACACACATCATACCTTGTTCGTACAACATCTTCGATTTTGTAAAAAACGGTTAGCGGTACATTTACCCTTTTCCCAAAATCATTAGAAGATGTTAAATATAATTGTTCGTAATAATGTAACGACAAAAGAGGTATTGAAAGAAAAAATATATAAACTAGTTGATATTGTTATGCAAAACGAAGACGATGCACGTATAAGGCATGTGTACAAGAAATGGTTTGAAGTAGTGTATCTGGAAACATCTTCCCTTTAAGAGCCGAATGATAAATTAAAAGCACGTGATCATCCAATTATGAAACAAAAACATCAGTTGTTAAATCGAATTCGTCCACTAAGCGAGACAAATCACGACACAAACATGTGCTAGATGAGAAGAAAGTGAGTGAACCATCGTTACGCCAAAATTTCAATACTCTATCGAATATTATGTGAAGGAACGGAGCTCTACCAATCAAAGTACAAAAAATGAGCACAGTTCCTACACAATAAAGTGGTCATATTGTTCCTCCAAAAAAACTGTTCAAAGTTGATTTATCATTTGGAACTCGTATGATGCATTCACTATCGAGCAAAATGGTTGGTTGTAGCTCAGGCACTATTATGCCTACTAAGGTACAATGAGATTACCACAAGGAAGGTTACTTAAACCAATTCTTTATCTCTTATAGACCTTTAATAACTTCCAACAACGATTTTAAAGAAGACGGGCATTACAGATACCAAGTGATTTCTTTTGGTTTGTACATTTAAAAAAATGAATGAAAGTCTATTAGGAATGCCCTCTACCACTAGTTTATGGATTATTCGGCCAATTACATGAGGATATATGCTAGTATGAAGGAGGTATCTAAGACCACATAATGTGTAAAGTACGACAATGGTATCGTTACTTATGAGTATTGGATGGCGATGCCCAAAATGGGAATCGCAATCGCGTCGAAGTTAACTTCATCCTTCACGGATGCGTGATTTTATCACAATCGGTGTGTGATGACGCTGCCAGTTTGGGAATTGTACACTACAAACATCTTATTTTCCCGACGGTGTTGTGATTTTACACTGCCAACATTATAGCGCACTGACGGTGCTTATATTTTACATCGTCGGTGTGAAATTCCACCACCGGTGTATTAATGTATGCATCGGTGGTGCGAAAATTCAAAATTTCAAAATATACACATATTAGTCAATAACTTAACCCAACATTTAACTAAACGTTTATTGATACACATGATAAAAATTAAACAAAATACATATTACTAAGGTGAGATTAAAATTGTCGTTACATATTATAAGTTTGGGACACAAAATTACAAATAAAAAACATACCAAGGTGAAAGTTAAACTTTTCATCACATATTATAAGTTTGGAGGCAGAAAAGTAAATATAAAAACGCACTAAGGTGAGATTAAAGTCTTCTTGTAAACAACAAAATCTACACCATCGTATACTGCAGATAGATAATGAGACATAGTGTTATCCTTAGGATCAAAATTCACCAACGAGAAGTAAATTTCTAACATAATCATAAGCTTGTTACATTGGGTAAACATATCGGTCTTCTACATGGATTAGACACATGTAGCGAAAACAAATTAGTCCAACATCTATTTAGACCATATTAATAGAATCTCCAACATGAATAAGCCATAGTTTTATCATGGTAGCCATTTATATGGCCTACTGCACAACTAAGTCGTCCTTGTAAAATCAATAGTTGCATCATTCAAGGATCTAAATCCTCTCATAGTGGTATCTGCTTGAAATTTTCTATGGCTAATTCAAAAATAAAAAAATTGGTATCCACCTAATAAATAACTTTGTTACAATGTAACCCTATAGAAGCAAGTGATTTATCAATATAGGTTACGACCTTCCAAATATTTCCTGACTCTTGAGAGTAGAGGCGCAATTCATATATTTGATTTTTGGAATCAGAAAAAAAAACAAAATTTTATAATCATCGGTTGAGTCATCATAACCAAACACAAGATTATTTTTACATATATGCATCCTTGGTAATTCTCTACAAACAACAGTACATGGATTCCATAAGCACACATGAACTTCATCGGGCGTGTATCTAAAAACGCAAACTAAACCGTTGCATAATGACAACAATTCAAAATACTCATTAGTTGAAGATTTTAAAGTTTAAAGCGTTGATCCATGGCCAGATGGAGATATATTATAATCAAAACACTATATTTAGACCACAGTGATTCCAAATTAGTTTATCAGACAAAGATCTATATTTTGAACAAAACCGGATATGCATTTTAATCTACAAAGAGGTTTTACCGGTAGCCTTGACAATATCTATTCGATGATGACTTCCGGTATTATCGCCATTATGATTTGACTGAAAAAATTACAAAAATAAAACAAGAATATAAATCTAGTTAATGAAAACACATGTAAGAAATTTCATGGTCTTTAATGCTCCCGGTGTAATGCATTTACATCGGTAGCGCAAAATAATTACAACGGGAGCACTAGACACTGGTGGCGATGGTGCACTATCGATGCGTTTTTCACTAGAAGCGTATAAAACCTCAACAAAGCTACTAGTATTGTCTACGCTACCAACATAAAACACACCGAAAGTGCAACATAACTACCAATGTCTGGAGTTGTCGGTGTGATTATTTTACGTCGTCGGGGTGAATGCATTACACCGACAACGTCGAAGAACATGAGTGAACCGAGACTTCTGGTTTTAGACAAAATCCCTAAACATCTACAACTTAAGAACAAAATAACAATGCTCAACAAAAAATGAACCACAAAAACACTGATTTTTCGTACTACACTCGCTTATAACACTATAACTAACTAATTTAGATACCTAAATAAAAATCTAGCAAAAATTAACAAATCTAAAAACTACAATTAAACCTTAACAAACAAGAAGAAGACTAACTTTTTTTGGTTTTGAGATGAAATGATACAGTGATGAGAGTTTGGGTTTTCGATTTATGATGTTCTTAAAGTAGTTGAAGGTTGCATTGAGGTTAGAAGTTTGAAGTTAAAGTTGGAGTGTTGACGCTTTATTTTAAAATGTGGATAGACTTAGAACATTGGTTGAGTTTTTTTTGTAGACTTATGGTTTTGTTGGAAAAAATTGGATAAACTTATATTAAGTTTTGGATAGATTTAATTTGGAACCACTAGAATAAATGATTAAATATCTTCACTTGTCCATAATTAGCCATGATTAACCTAACTAGATAACTAGAATAGAATAATGGTGTCTATTGTAATGCGTAGTAATACATTTTGTCTTTCGTCACATTTCGAATAGTTTTGACATAATTTTGTTACTACAAAATTTATCACGTTTAATATTTTATATTAAAATTTTAATATATTTATTAAAAATTAATTTTTATATGTTGATTAAATCGAATAAAATACATCATAAATAAAATATTTAAGATCATTATTTAATATATATATATATATATTAGTTTTATTTATATATATTAAATAGTTTATTCGATTTTTTTATTGGATGGTTAAATTACATCTTTTATTTTTTGAAATCTTAGATATTTATATCTTTCAATCATAGTTTATTATATCTTTTTAAACTATATTTTTAAAGTTGTTAGAATTTTTAGATCTTTCAACTATTATAAATTTTAAATAGTTTATTAGATATTTCAACTAATAGTTTATGTTAGATCTTTCAATTATATTTTTAGATATTTTAAATAGTTTAATATAATTAACAAAAATTAAAAAACATAACAATAGGTTAATTTGACAAAATAATAATGATGTTTTATACAATAAAATAAAATATAGATTGTTTGATAAAATAAAATATAAAAAAACTAAATCAATCATGATTGAGGAAGATCTTGCCCATCAAACGGTTGCAATTCCGTCATTAGTAGCATTAGTTATATGTGATAGTTGTTTTCCATTTGGATGATATGTAATTCACCAATCCGAGTAGTAACGTCATTCCAACAACTCTCCTAACGTTGCTCACTTGTATTATGGATGATTACATTCTCAGAATGCACCCATTTTATATGTTACCGGTCGGGCATCCTTTGTTGTTACTGAGAAAAATTATCAGCATTAGAGTGGTCGGTTGATGTTGTATCATAGCGTGCATGACTTTCCTCTGAAAACTAATAGGTGGAGCATGTGCGTTGGTAAAGTCATTAAATTTCCAGATTTATGGCAACAAATTCTCAACCATGTTATAGATCGACCACTTTAACTAGAGATCTTTTTGCCAAGAATATATTTTTTGGTTTCTTACATAGTACTTTCCTATACTATAACTTTTTCCGAATAGTACTCCGAGTCCACCTAGTAATATCTACTCTCTTTCTAATAAGAAACTGACTTAGGTACCATGCCATAACGTAACTTCATTCTATGAACTCTCGAATTTATATGCCTAATGATCAAATTAGGTAAATCTATTCTTTCAGCGTCACTATAGCAACAGTTACATATGTTTGAAGAAATGATAAGATTAAATCATTTCCCTTATTTGGAACATAACAATGATCAACTAATTCCAAAGCTAATCCATTGTATCCATAAAAATTATTTCTATTAACTTTACGTATAGTGTTAAAGGTCGGATGGTCTCTATTAACGTTCTTATATATTCTTATTCTACAATCTTCGATCAAATTTCGTAATCGATCAAATCAATCAAGTTTTCTTGATGGAAGAGGATCATTGATGATTTAAGAGCTTGGTATACTCATTCATATTTTTATTCGCGTCCTTTTTTATATTCGTTTCAATTACTAATTTTTTATACTTTACAAAAATATATAATCATTCTACTAGTTTTTTCATAGTTTTAAAAATCTATCTTAAATGGTGTCATAGCGAGGAAATGTCTCAACTAACCGTGGTCGTGAGGCTAATGTCCAACCTCGTCCGATGCCTAATCCTGACCTAAATTATTTTTATGATATGTATGATCCCGTGGAAACCTCATACATTGAAATACATTTTTCCCATGCTAGCGTTGATATCTGTGGTAGTACTACCGGTGGTCTGAAGAGTATGAAGAAAACATCTTTGACATGTGAACACTTTACTGAGAATCTTGATGAAAATTGTTCTAAGTGTAATCATTCTAAGAAATCATATACCTATAAGTCTGGAAAAAAATGCGGGGCCGAGGGTATGTCAAACACTTAGCTACACGTAACTTTTTTTATCCTTAAAAAATTTATGAAGAAGGGAATACATCCATAGATCCTCAAAGGAGTAATGTTTTTATTTTTAATCAAAATATACATAGGGGAGAAACCATGATATATGAGGTTGGTACTTCAAAACCGTTTAGTTTTGGTGATGATATGAGATATGTTAATTGGATGCATGGTGGGGTAAACACAAGATCCGTACGTATCTCATGAACCTCTATGCGATCAAATTTTTAAAAATATAATGTAAATAAAAAGCAAATCATTCATGATAGTATTTTAGCTTTGCTATGGAAAATTACTTTGTTTCGTGATATAACGATATTTTGTAAGTTTGATATGACGTGTGTTACTTTATATTGTATAGATTCTTAATGGATACTCCAATAAGAATTGTGTATTTTCATTCTATTGGCAAGCACACTGTTATTGTAATTAAAAAAAGTATGTTAGAGTGTATGAATGATTTTCAAATTAAAAATAAAACTATGTCTATGTCTTTTGTTAAGGCATCTACGAATAAAGGAGCTATTGAGTATCTTAAAAATGATTGCAACTTTGTACTTTCTAAAATATTTCATACTATATGTTTATGTCATATACTTCAATTGGTTGCAAAAGATGGAATAAGTATAGTTAAGGAATATACCGGTCATATTAAATAAGGGGCCCTACTATGCTTCACCTCGGGTCCTAAAAAATTAGTAACAAATAATTAGGACTAGTGGAAAGCCATACAAAAAACTAGCTTTAATGTCGAAGCTAGATAGAAATCTACATATGATCTTCTTGCTCATACTTATACGTATAAATATGATATTTCTACGCTATATAATAGACATACTGCTAATACACCTCTTGAAGATCAAAATTAAATTTATTGTATTTCAATGCTAAGCTTATTGAGGTTGTTTAATGATGCAACTAAAACTGTTTCTATGTAATATACTTCTAATATTCACTTGGTTTTTAATGAATATGGTGAAAAATACGGGTGAAATTTAACATCTTCAAATGTAATGGGAATTAGTAGTAGTAGTAATAAGGGGCAAGGCAGACGTCGCTCTAACTATGTGAAAATGACCATTATAAATATCGGGAGGACAAAAGTTACTCCTCAAGGTGATTATAAAGTGGCGAGATATTTGAGCACTCTATTTGAGTTATAATAGTATGACGAGAACAACCCACTTGATATCTTAAGATGGTGAAATTTGAAAGAAGACAAATTTCATATTCTTAACAGGTTAGGCAAGAATATTTTTTCAATACCTATGTTTACAGTGGCAAGTGAGTGTGTGTTTAGTCATGCCGAATGGTAATACACGAGTAACGAACAAGAGTGAAATGCGGGGTACTTAGAGTACTTATTGCAATCAAAGACTGAACTGCATTACATCAAATGATGCAAGACGGAGAGTTTAAAATGGAAGAGGATCCAAAGAACATTTTCAATGAATTTCTAAATGATTAAAATCAAAGCTTCCTACGAGATTTGATGATTAAAATATTGACGAGGATGAGAAACTTGGCTAGATAAATGATATTCATAATAGAGTTCGTAATAGGATAATCTAACTTGAGAACATTTGCACAACTCATAACCCACAAGAGTATAAACCGTGAAAGACTCAAATCAATAAAATTTACCTTTTATCCTTCATAACCCGCAAAAGTATAAACCGTGAAAGACTCAAATCAATAAAATTTACCTTTTGTCCTTCAATCTTATAATCTAACAACTTTTTATAAACTTTTAACCACTTATAAAAGTAAACAGCCATAAAAGATTTCGATATAATTAAACTATAAAACCTTAACAATTATTTACTAACAGTAAACCATAATAATATTAATATACTATAATAAAATTATAATAACACATATAATATTCTTTCGTGATCCACAAAGCCATTCTCAGTTCGAGTTGCATACAGCGCTGAATTCATTCGTAAATCTTGTATACACGTGAATTGGCCATATTCTCATCACGACTTAATCCCGTTGTATCTTATCGGATGGTGCTTTAATATTGAACCCATTAATCATATTCTACGGTGCTCTCTTACCATATATGTATAGCGACGCCTCCGTGTGCGTAATACTGAACCCATCGTATTCTACCGTGTTCCATTACCATATATGTATAGCGACATAGTCCCCTCTAAACAAAAACACGTTTCTTTATATATAACATGTTCCGAATTCCAAACCAAAATCAAAGCATAGAAAAACACGGGAAACAAAACAACAGAACCACATGGCACTCTCATTCACGACTCATTTCATCGGCGGACCAACAAACCTTGTCCTAAATAAACAACCCTCTCTTCATCCACGTCTCAACTATCCCGTTGTTCGTATTGCTAGTGGCAGCAGCACATCAGCGTCCCAAAGAACAAGACCTCGTCACGTGCCATCGTCGTCCTCATCTTCTTCTCTATACGATATTCTGGGCGTCGACACTGGCGCCACACGTCAAGAGATCAAAACAGCGTACAGAAGATTAGCGCGAGTTTGGCATCCGGATGTACGGCAAAATGACAGCGCGGGGTATGAGTTTATGAAAATACACGAAGCTTATGCCACGCTGTCGGATCCGGAGAAACGGGCGGCTTATGATGTCATTGTATTGCGGCAGCCTGTGACAGAGGGTCGTTCAGTGTCTGGGTTCTCTGGGTATACGAATACGACCAGACCGAGACAAAGTTGGGAAACCGATCAATGTTGGTAGTCAAATTAGAATCATAAATCGTGGATAGTTTGGTTGGGGGATCAAATAAATAATGAAAAGTAGTGAAGTTTGTATACGATGGAAGGTGTTAGAAGAATTAAATGTAAAAAAAATAGAATAATGGAAAGATTTATCAACAGATTTAATTTTTTTTTGAATAAGGGAAATAAATTTTTTTTAGATATTTAACTTTTGTTGTTTGAATTATTTAAAATTTTATATTTCTTGAATTTTTTTTATGATAATGGTTATAAAAATATAATTTTTTATCTAATAAAACTATATCTGAATTAACAAATTATTAAATTACTTTAGGTATTTTTATTGGTTGGGTTTTATTACAATCTAACTCAGACTACCTGCACCAGCTCATCACCCGTAGAAGTGCATTATTTGTACACACGGGCATCAATAGATGAATCGGTGTTCAAAAGATGAACACCGATTCATCTTTCAATGTTGCCATTGCATTATTTGTACACACGGGCATCAATAGATGAATCGGTGTTCAAAAGATGAACGCCGATTCATCTTTCAATGTTCCAATGGCAGTATGTCATATTTCTCATGCTGTAGGTATACTTTTTTTTTTATATAAAAAATATTTTTTTTTAAAAATAGTTGGTCAAAAATTAAAAAAAGTATACTATTACTTTTTATTTTTCGATATTTACAAGTAGAGACTTGGTTTGTTTGATTCCGACATCGAATTTTTTTGAGTTTTATTTATTTATTTAATATTTTCAAAATGATTTTCGAAGTACTTTTGTCAATTAAAACAAAATAAAATTATACCATGATTTATAATTTCTTGAGATTTATAGATAGAGACTTGGTTTGTTTGATTCGGACAACAAAATTTTTTAAGTTTTTTTTATCAAGTATTTCAGAAATAATTTTCGGAACATTTTTTTAAGTTATATAAAAACAATTATATCATAATTTATAATTTTTTGAGATCTATAAATAGAGACTTGGTTTGTTTGATTCGGACACCGAAAGTTTTTAAATTTTTTTTATCAAATATTTTCGAAACGTTTTAGTAAGTAACAAAAATAAAAAGAATTATACCATGAATTATAGTTTTGTCAGATCTATCTATAGAGAGTTGATAGGCTTGATTCATACATCAAAATTCATTGAGTTTTATTTTATTAATTTTTTTGAAACAATATTTACATCATAAAAAATTAAAATTCATAATGTTATTGATATAGTTACATTTAATAAATTTTAATCATCCACAATTTAAGTAATAATTTGGTAAATAAAAATTAAACAAATAAATTTAGGTGATCAATAATATATTTTATTAAATTATAAATTATTTATTCTATTAAAAATTTAAGCTTTTTCTAAAATCAAACCAATTTTATTTTTAAATTTGAAATTTAAATATACTATATATTATGTATTATATTTTTAATTATTTCAATTTTATAGTTTATATTTGTAAAGAAAATATATTATGTTAATTTATGAAAATTATTTATTTTAATATATATAATTTTAATGTAAATATATATATTAAATAATAAGAAAGATAAATAGAAATAAATGGTAGGATATTGTATGGTAGAATGACGTGGAAGAGAGATAAATATGGTGGGGTATGCTGAAAGATGAAATATGCACTGTTGCGTGGAGTGTGAATTTTTGCAGAATTATTTGGGGATTGTGCTGAAGTGGCGCGCTTTTGGGAGATAAAATATCTCCACTGCTGCACATGGTCTTATTATTTTGGTGTTGTGTTGTGATAACAATATTTAGATAAAATATAGATTTTATATGTTTGTTTTTATTTTTTTCAACTTCGGCTTAAAATTACAAAAAATGTGCTAGATTGTTTATGAAATTTAAATAATTATAAGTGCGAAATCGGAAATAAATTATATGTGAAACTATAATATGTAATATGTGAAATTAAGGTAAACTTATATACGTGAGATCTGACTTTTTTTATTTCGTCATATGTGGGTCGCCAAATGACGAATTATTGTCGACCATTCTAACTACCGATGTTTTGGTTTTGTTATAACCCATCTGTTGTTTCACTGATGCGGTAGCAAAATTTATGTTAAATATTAACTTCATATGTTTTTTTTCGTTTCCCAACCTAGACTAAAAATACAAAAACATACGATATGTTTACAAAATTAAGGTAATTATAAATACAAAACCTTAAATAAATTATATACGAAGTATGATGTGCTCATGATACAAAAGAGACGAAACAAATATATGTATACGAAACGTGTTGTAGGTATGATGTGAAACCGATAAAAAATTATATAAGGTAAATCTTGCTTATTTATTTTATCGCACATGCGACAGATAACACTAATAATTTCGTTAATACAGTGACGAATTATGTTCGGTTAAGGTTAAAGTTAAGTAGAAATTGTCATAATTCTCTTGTTCATATTTTTTTTTTATGTTTTTTACAAGATCCATCGGCATAGTTTTTAAAGTATTCTTTGATGTCTTTTTTTGTAATGGAATTTTTTTTGCTGGCTGTAATGGATATATATTATTAGTTCTTATGTTTTTATATTCCTAATTATTAATATTATTTTGTAGTGATATGGCTCCGATAAACTGTAGAAAATATATTTCTGGATAAAAAAAATGAAGAATTTGTTAAATCACAAGCAAATTTTATGCTTAAGTTCGTAACAAGAGCGGCAATTTTCGAAGATGAAATCAATGAAAATAAAATTGAGATCGATGCTTGTGAGAATGGTGAAATATATGTAAATATCGTTGAAGATGAAAATATGGAAGTGGATGAGGATAAAATTCATAAAAATACAACGACAAAAATGAAAACGTTGATTTTAGTGATCGATGAAGCTGGAAAAAAATTGGAAAAGAGCTAAGAGATATTCTTGTGGGAAAAGACCATCCACCTAAGACACCAGTTGACTATCAGTTTCCAAAAAATATCATGTCTTTTTCTTATTCATCATATACAAGAAAAATGAGTAATGGAGAAAAGTATGATAGGCGATGGCTAGTTTACTCAAAATCAAAAGATCTCATCTTTTGTTTTTGTTCAAAGTTATTTAGTGATGAAGAAGATCCTTATATGATGACAATTGTTGGGTATTGTATTGGAATCATGCTTCATGAGAATCAAACCTGCACTTTGTGAGAATCCAAAATGTAACAGAAAAAAAAGACATTTTGATAAAAATGTGGAAAAAGATGGTGGCAATATGGTATTACAAGCCGAGGAAGGGTTTAGGGTAAATTACTTCATAATCATCATGGATCAAGTTATTGTTTCTATTGAAGCAAGATTCGATCAGTTCCAAAGTTACGAAACACTTTTGGATTTTTGTATAATATGAAGAAGCTTAACTCAACTAGTGACAAATAATTGTTGAGATTTTGTGTTAAGCTTGAAGCATTCTTGACACATGGTGCACTTTCATATGTAGATGGAAAATATATTTTTATGAAGTTGAAAATTTAAGAGAAGTGTTCCCAATAGAAATCAAAATGGATGTTGATGTGTTGATCTTTATGAAAATAATGGAGGGTTGTTATCCAAATGCATCCATTGCTTATCGGATAGTTGATAATTTTAGTATCAGTTGCATCTTCTGAAATAAGTTTTTCAAAGTTGAAGTTGATAAAAAAAACTATCTTCACTCTATCCTGTTTCAAGACCAGTTGAATAGATTATCAATGATATCTATTGAGAAGGATATGATTGATAACCTCGATCATGAGAAAATTATGGATGGATTTGTGGAAAGAAAAGCTTGAAGACTTGTTTTCAGAAATAATTTTTATTTTATTTTTAGAGGTTGTAAAATAATTATAATTTTATTTTGTTGGTTTGAATTTTTTTTATTCTGTTAATTTCAAAAATATTTTGTAAGGCCCCATTTTTTTAAAATGCCTTAAGCGTCATAAATCACATGACTGCCACTATCCATATATTGTTTAAGTGTCATGATACTAATATTTACATCAAATATTAACTTTGGATGCTTGCTCTTATCATTTTCCAACCTATGTCATGAATACGACAACAAATTACTTGCAAAATACAAGTAATCATATTCGCAAGACCTTATATAATTAATATGCTAAAGGTGCAGTATGGCTGATGTGAGACCGTGAAGATATTATATATGCGAAACCTTATATGATTATTAAAAATATGTTATTTTAGAAACTTTAATGTTGTTTTTAGTAGGGGTCAAATGTCCAGCATTAGTGGAGTACAAGCATGTCATGAGTACTACAAATATTATTTGATTACCGATTGGGTTAGAGAGTTTGGTTAAAAAAATATAGTTTATAAATATAGTCGGATCGCATAATCTAGACTGTAATGGTAGAATTCTAGAGTTGTGTACAGAGATCAGAGCGCTATAATAAAAGTCTTGGCTGAAAAAGATAAAAAATAGAATTCAACCAATAACAAAAAAAATCCATTTAGATTATTAGGTAACATAGTTTTCAGGAGTGATAACATGTAGTCGTTAAGAACCGTTTTTGATGTACACAACCACGAACCGGTCAAATATCATTGTTCGAAATAATATATTACTTCCCCCAATATGACGTTTTGTATCAGATTCTCATTCATGACTAACGAAAAGCAAGATAATAATGAATGGACTTTGGATGCGTAAAAAACATTATGAAAGAGAATGACTGTGAGTTGCATTGTGTTTTTATTAACCAATCATGAACTTACTTTGATTAATAGTCTTGATTAAAAAAAATTGGTTGCGATGTACATGTTATACCAATGGCATATCACCAATAACGTACACCAACAAAAAAATAGTTTAAAGATAGTAAAAAATTTAAATAATTTATGAACATTTGGAGTTTCGTGCTTTGGACAAGCACCATTTCAAATCTTTAAAACAAACTAAATATCATTTTGGATAAATGTTAATATGTTAGGTTTAACTATGATAATGTATATTATGATTGATAATCGATTGATGTGAATAAAATCATCGTTAATTTGCCAATATTTTGAGATATTATAAGAGTATTTGTCATATATGATGTTGGATTTATCGACAATAATACTATATATTAGTTGTGATTCCAAATTTTAATACTTGGAATCATAAATGAGTCAATAAATTGTGCAAATTATATTTTATTGATTATTTACGCTATTATAGTAACTCTGAGTGTTATATTTTTAAAATGTGAACTTCTTATATAAAAAAACTAAATCTTGGATAATATTAGGAGATAATTTGGGTTTTAAATTTTATTTTATGGAAGAATTGATTACTTTAAAAAAAAATCAAAGAACGTAAATGATTAGGTAAAATGGAGCAAAATGTTAATTTATTCAATGATAATATGAATACTCTTTAATTGATAAAAAATCCAAGTTTCATGATCGAACTAAGCACATTAATATTAAGTTGCACTTCACCTAAGACGTGGTGAATAAATAGCAAGTGAAGGTAGCTAAGATTGTTAGCGAGGCAAATCCTTTGGATGCTCTGACCAAGGTATTACTGGTTTCAAAGTTCACGAACTGTATGAGACTTATGCAAGTCTGAGATGCATGTGAGTTGGTCTAAAAAGAGTAGAACATCGGGTGCGACAAATGATGGAGTTACTATAAGCGTAATTAAAGAATTGTTAGATGTACGCTAAAAGTAACTCGAGAACAAAAGTACTATTAGAGATTGCATGTGGCCAAAAATGGACAACCAAAAATATATAGAGGTGGGAACCATTTTTAATCTCTTAGGCAGATGATGGGTCAAAGTTTTATGTGCAAATACGTTTGTTGGAACTTAAAGGATAGTTATGTTGAAAAAAACAAAGATGTTACTGTTGGAGGTTCAATGTGCATACTGACATCTACAATGAGAAACAATATAACTCGGTTGTTGAATGACTTATGAAGATATAAACGAAGCTTATTGATTCAGAGTGAAACGCAAGAGAAGTCATCAAGGGATAAAACCCTAATTTTTTTAATCAAAAACAATTCCCAGAACAATGAATATAAGATAGGTTTATATAGAGTTCAAGCAAAACCCTAAAACTAAAAATATGAAAATTACAAAAATAGCCTAAAGTATTAAAATTGCGAAAAAAGAGGATAGATGAGCCCGAAGGCCCAAAAAAGCCCATAGCCCACGAGCAAAGCTCGTGACTTGCGTTCGTGACGCGTTTCCTTCGAAACAAGGTGCTGTGGGTCAAAATCTGACACCGGAGCTCCGAACTGTCGATTCACCGAACTGTCTGCATCATTCCCGCCGGGGAAGAGAAGATTCGTCCTCGAATCAGAACCGGTCTCCCCATCAGAAGAGTCGTCTACATAAGGAATCGCTGACGAAGATGCTGGAGTCGCTGGTAGAGTTCCCGCTCGAAGTTGTAAGGAAGGAAAGCCTTGCGGATTTTTCTTTTGAATTTCTCCCGACTGCGGACTTTATCCTTGCCTTCACGGGCGCGGTTCTTATTCACCTGCTGCCACCAAGTCTGTGCCCTACCGCGTAGGTGAATGGTGACTAATGCGACCCTTATCTCCTCAGGAACTTCCTTGAAGTCCATGACTTTTTCAATATGGGATAACAAATCGATAAGTGCCTCTGCCTTAAGGCTGCCATCAAAGTCCGGGATGTCTATCTTGAATCCAAGCTCCCAGCGGCGGGTGTGAGAAGTATTCTGGTCGATCCCCTCCCCAAAAGGGTTATCAATACCCTCAACCTCTGTGCCTTGTTGCCTGACGTTACTATGATTCAGAGTGAAACGCAAGAGAAGCCATCAAGGGATAAAACCCTATTTTTTTTAATAAAAAACAATTCCCAGAACAATGAATAAAAGATAGATTTATATAGAGTTCAAGCAAAACCCTAAAACTAAAAATATGAAAATTACAAAAATAGCCTAAAGTATTAAAATTGCGAAAAAAGAGGATAGATGAGCCCGAATGCCCAAAAAAGCCCATAGCTCACGAGAAAATCTCGTGACTTGCGTTCGTGACGTCGTTTCCTTCGAAATTAGGTGTTGTGGGTCAAAATCTGACACCGGAGCTCCGAACCGTCGATTCACCGAACTGTCTGCATCACTTATAGAGGAAGCAAAGTCACTAAGGGTATGAATTGGTATGTAATCTTAACATTCAATTTACTAGCCGTTGGATTAAGGTGTACGATTGTCATCGTGAATGCTTGTCCTATGTGTTGGCTGGTCTTGCCAAATATGGCAATCGATTTTCAGGTGTTAAAATAACTTATAGAGGTTTGTGCGCACTATTAATCATTTATAAATAGTGAGATATGGGTACTAAGTGATAGAAACAATTGTTATATTTTAGAGAGAAAGTTAGGAGCTTTCAACTATAGCTAAGCTAGAGGGTTAACATTTGAATATGCATTCTTCGATCCATAGTTCCTATGTAAGTTAAGTGAACTTTGTAACAAAGATGAGTGGTTGAGTGTTTAGTGTGTGCAGAATTTTCTTGTAAACTTCTATATATAAAATCGGTGTCCGTTGCCCATGACTGTATGGTTTCTTCATAACCAAACCACGTTAAATCTGTTTGTGTATGTAGTTGGGTTTATATTCTCGTTTTTTTAAGGGTTCAACGTACAAGCCGAATTTGTGTGAGTCCATCTATTCTTGTTACATATTTACACTTAACCAAAAGGCTTCCGTTAGGTTTTCAACTAACTTTGTTTGAAGGGACGATGTTTTTAGGGCTTAAGTGTTGTTGGTTTTTTAAAAGTAGGAAGGCTCTTTAGGTTGGAATTTTCCTAACACTCTCGTTCATAATTTGCACTTGTTTTAACCTTTCGTTCACAATTCATATTTATCTATTTTCGCATTTCAGACGTAGGAAAAAATAATAATAATCAAATTTAACCATTGTGTCACAATTCTCACTTTAACGTTTGTTTTACAATACGTATATATCTACGTTCACAATTCGCATTTAGTTTTTTCTTTTAATTTAACCCTTGTTTCACAATTCTCACCTATTTTTAACATTTGTTTTGCAATTCACATTTATCCATATTCACAATTTGTAATTAGACAAAAAAAAAATCAAATTTTTGTTTCGCATATTTTTTAACCCTTGTTTTGCAATTCGTATGTATCCATATTCGCAATGCAAATTTGGACAAAAATATAATAAACGAATTTAACCTTTACGTTGCAATTCACATTACATTTAACTCTTGCATCCCAATTCGTATTTTTTTAACCATGGTTTCACATTTAGCAACGATTAAAGGGTTTTGGTAAAAAAAACGTTAAAAATATATTATTCCTAATTCTAATTTTGTTTGTAAAAACTATAATTTTTTATAAATTACAAACTTTAAAAAAATATTAATGAATGATTTATTTCGCAGAAAAAGTACTACCTCAATATATAATAATATGGTTTCGGGAAATAAAAAATATAAATAACAACTACCATATTAATTATAGTTTTGATTTTGTTTCTAGAAGACTAAAAACCCACAACTTTTCTGAGTCAGCGGGCTTCCACCTCCAGATTCAAATGGATAAGAATAAAATAAATAACGAATCCTCTACATTTATCAACAACTAACCATGGTTAACTTAATCCGTACACGTCCTTTATAAATAAATCCAAATCCATTCTCAAATCTCAAACACAAACATCAAAAGACAACCCAAACCAGAACCATAACCAGATGGCATTGTCATTCACAACTCATTTCATCGGTGGATCAACAAACCTTGTCCTAAACAAACAACCCTCTCTTCATCCACGTGTCCACTATCCCGTGGTTCGTATTTCCGCCGCTACTTGCAGCAGCACCACCACCACATCAACGGCAGAGAGAGCAAAACCCCACCACGTGTCATCGTCGTCGTCCTCATCTTCTCTATACGATATTCTGGGTGTCGACGCGGGCGCCACGTGTCAACAGATAAAAACAGCGTACAGAAAATTAGCGCGAGTTTCGCATCCGGATGTACGGCAAAACGACGGCGCAGGACATGAGTTTATGAAAATACACGAAGCGTATGCGACGCTGTCGGATCCGGAGAAACGGGCGGCTTATGACGTCATTGTATTCCGGCGGAGATATAGTAATAGGCAGCAGCAGCCTGTGACGGTGGGTTGTTCAGTTTCTGGGTATACGTATACGAAAACGACCAGACCGAGACGAAGTTGGGAGACCGATCAATGTTGGTAGTCGAATTGGAATGATAGATTGTAAATAGTTTGGGGACGAAGTTAGTAATTTAAGCATAGATGAAAACTAGAGAAATTTGTGTATATTGGAAGGTGTTAGAAATTCATCTTCTTTAGCTTGTTCACATCCTGTTTTAGAAGTGGATTAAGCTTTCCGGAAATTTGTGTACAATTGAAGGTGTTAGGAGTTTACATGAAATGAATCGGTTTTGAAAGAAACTCCTACGGTGATAGACGGTCCTTGTCAACGTTACTTTTATGATACTTGAAAAACTATGGAGTAACTAGTTAATCGTAACCGATAATAATTGTTAATCGGTTGGTTAGAATAATTAGTTGGATTGTATATATAATATGTTCTTTACTTGTAAATTTAAAAATTACAATAATACAATATTATATATTAATTTTTTATTATTATTTGTTTTAACTATACTTGCATTTAAGAAAATTACCCTATCGACCCATCGAAGCTTGAGTGATTTGGTTTCTTTTAGGCTTGAATGGAAGTTTTGAAGGAGCCAACGATCACATCATGTTGATGGAACCTATGACATCTATTAACAAAGCTTATTCACTAGAACTTGTTATTTAAAAAAAACACCACAAAACAATTTAATACTAGTTCTGTTAAGATGGTAAAAAAGTTATCCAACTCAAGAGAAGAGGTATTGTGATCATTATCTTTTAGAATGACATTTATCCTCTTAAAAAAACATTTTCCTATCACATTATCTGATGGTTCAATAAAGACAACTAGATTTAAAAGATCAGTGAGGATTCTTAGCAATTTAATCGTGAAAAAACTATCTATATGTACTGTGATTTAAATTCGATATGTTATCTGTGAGTTAGTGTATAGACTCAACATCTATATTTTTCAAATTCCTAAATGGTCATTGTTTTCTTCAGGACCAACACTCTAAACAAATTATTAGAGTTGAGAAACAATGCAGACGAATTTACCTCATTGATGATCACCTTCAACCAACAAATTATTGAGTCTGTTTGTTTTGAAGTTCATAGTTTCTTTTCCAGTATTTGTAGTGTAGTTGTTGTAATAAAACCATATATATGGCAACTTAGACTAGGTTATTGTTCAAATGGAGTTTTGAAACAATTAAGTGTAACACATTTTATTGATAGCAATAAAATATGTGATGTTTGTTTGTTAGCCAAACAACAGAGAAATACCTTTCCTTCTAGAAACTCACTTTCATCTAAGCCTTTTGAGTTGATTCAAGTAAGTGTTTGGGGACCTTATAATGTTTAAAGCATTATAAAAACAAATATTTTTTTAACAATAGTGGATGATCACGCTAGATGCACATGAATCTTTTTATTTAAGAACAAAACAAATCATTCCCCACACTTAAGAAGTTTGTTGTCATGTGTCAAACTTAATATATTAGCAAATTACAAACCATAAAATTTTGACAATGCCATTGCGTTTCTTAACTAAGATGCATCTTCTTTCTTGTCTAGACTTGGTATTATTCATCAAAGGAGTTGTCCTTATACTTCTCAACAAAATGACATTGTAGAAAAGAAACACAAACATTTACTAGAGATTGCTAGATCTTTTATGTTTCAGTCAAACCTTTCAAAATATTTATGGAAGTAGTCAATATCGACAACAATACATCTTATAAGCATTATGTTATCTCATGTCTTAAACTAGATTTTACCCACTGAAACCTTAATAGGAACACCCCGTGATTGCCCCGAAGGGGGTAGCCGAGTTGGTTGAGTAAGGCATGCTTGTGACCAAAGGTCATGAGCTCGAGTCCCTCTACATACGATTTCTCGGCTGAGCCTGTCACCTTGTGTGGTTTACCTTCTAGAGTTATTTTACAGGCTATTGCGTCAGACTGAGGGTTTACTATGTGCGCACTTATTGCACTCAGAGTAGCGGCTGCAGGTTCCCTCTGAAAAAGGAACACCCCATGATATAACTAATTTTAAAGTCTTTGAGTGTTTATGTTTTGATTTTGTCAACCCCAAAAGTCATGAAATGTTTGCGCATGAGCTTATAAATTTATATTGTAGAGGCCCATTCGGAATAAAGCATGTATGTTATAATTTTGTTTGATTCGAATTCTAAATCTGAAATATATTTTGTTTACAATTTATTTTTACTTATAACTTTTTATTATTTTTATTTTTATTTACTAAAACTTATTAGGGAATTGCTAAAAAAAGCTAAAACTATTCCGCGAAGTCGCATGTTTTTTATTTTTAATATTTACAAAAATATCACTCACCAAAAAACCCAAAAAACCTTTGGAAGTCAAATTAATTACAAGTCATGCCATTGAAGAGTCCAACCTACTCCATGAAGTTGCAAACATAATTTCAAACATCAACCTTAATTCATCTTCTTCAAACTACTAAAAATAAAAACTTAACAACCAACAAAACTCATTTTCTCAAAAACTTCAAAACCTTTATAACATGGCCGAAAAATATTCGGAAGCACTTCCCACGCAGAGCAGCATGGTCGTTGAGGAGGTACATTGCAGTTTCCTCACTCATTTTCATAAAAAATAGACTTTTGTAAAAAACCCGTTTTTGCTGTTCTTCGCCACCCTATGGCGTGGACAACACCGCGTACGCCAATGAGAAGGCATAGGACAGCATCGTCACGCCGTCTACTGGCGTGAGGACCTTGCATACGCCGCACGTGTGGCGTATGATGTGTGCTCTACGCCAGCAGGCGGCGTGGTGATGTTGTTCTACGCCTTCTCATTAGTGAAATGGGCTTAACTTATCCGGAATGTTGGTTTAATTGTTTTTTCCTACTTCTTACATATTGCAGGATGTGACCCAATACGATATTTCGCTTGTTTTGGACTACGCTCACCATTTCACCACTCACAACGAGTATAGCTTAGACTCGATGACCGAGTGGGTAAAAATTACGGGGAAGTCGTTGGGTTTTTCGATAAACGTAACATCCAAGGAGGTAGAGAAAAGGGGGAGAACACAAAGAGTAGATAATCGGTGCGAGCGATCCGGAATTTTTAAGTCGGCTGTTAAAGAGCGCGACCGTAAGCTTAAGGCTACCGGTAGCAAAAATAATAAATTTCCCTTTTCATTTGGTAGGCAATCCGGTAAAATGAGACGATAAGTGGGCTCTTGGTGCTTTGAAAAAGGCCAATCCGGAGAATGCTTCAAATATCTGTCACGTTTACAATCACCATCAAAGAACGAGGATGGTTGAAAACGGTGTTCGATCCCAAATGCAATGCTTGTTAGTTAAATTAAAATTGCACAAGTACAAATATTGGGTACGTACGGGGAACGACAACTCTAACGTCATAACCAATCTGTTTTTCGCACATCCGCTTAGTATCGATTTACTAAAGACCTTCCCACGCTTGCTAATCATGGATAGCACGTATAAAGTTATTCGTTACGGGATGCCTTTGTTCGAAGTAGTAAGGGTAACATCGACCAACAAAATGTTTTGCACTGGTTTCACGTTTATGGTGAGTGAAAAACAAGACAACTATGAATGGTCATTGGGATGCTTGAAAACGGTAATGGAGGAGAATGATTGTGAATTATCTTGTGTTATCGTTACGGACCGTGAACTAGCCTTGATGAATAACATCGATAAAATATTTTCTAGCGCTAGTCACATGTTATGGGAGTGGCATATCAATAAGAATGTTAGCGGGGGAACGAAAAAAATGTTTCACGAGGGGAAGGGGGCTACTGATTTTTTGGCGGCTTGGAACGACGTTGTTTCATCCAATACCGTTGAGGTGATGAACGAGAGGTTGGCTAAGATGCGGTGGATTATGTGGTTGACTCGTGGATTACGCTTTATAAAGAGAGGTTTGTTCACGCTTATACTAACAAAATCATGCATTTCAATAATCATACCTCTAATAGGGCGGAAAGCTTGCATGCTACATTGAAAAAAATATGTCGGGTCTAGCCTATTGGATTTCGATGGGTTTTGGGATAAAGTACATGGCTTGTTAGCATTACAACATTCGACCATTAAAGAATCGATGGAGCTTAGCAAGTGTCATCTAATCCACAAATTTCAAGATTTTAAACAGTTCAATTTTTTACGGGGGTACGTATCACCTATTGCATTGACGATAATATACGATAACTATGTTGATAAAAGCGGCGGTGAAAAATCTTCGTGAGTTTGCACTGATCGTACGATCCACGGTTTGCCGTGTTCCCACGAACTTGAGGCAATCCGAAGAGTGGGCGGTCATGTACCCACTCGGATTATAGATGAGCATTGGAAGAGACTATATATCTTTCATCGAGTTAAACTCACCGGCGAAGAAGAGGTGAAATTTAATTTTGCAAATTTAAGTGCGAAACTTGAAGAGTTCGATATTTACGAACAAAATCATTGGCTAAAAATATTTCAACAAATTTTGGATCCGTCGACGACACTCTTTTGTGAACCCCCTCGAGAAGGTTAAAACCCGCGGTAGAACGCCCGGACGTGTCGGAAGTCGTGGTCGTGGACGGGGTCGGGGTCACGTTAAAGGTAGCAAACTCCAACGTGATTATTCTACGAAAAAGGATCCTTCGTATCACGAATACGGCGAACAATAAATGTTTGAGTCCCACGATAATGCCGAAACTCCACGAATGGTAACACCTGTCGCTAGTATAGCAACCCCGTTTGGCACTCTCGGTAGCACCGCAAGAACGGTCGCCGCATATACTCCTAGTAATTCCTGAGCAAAACCGCAAAAAAAAAAACAGGTTGAATGTATTGGTTTAGGCACTCCAGATGCGTCGAACCACATCATCGCTATACCGTCATTCTCGGCTAAACCATTCCCGACGAGATTACCAAATATCTCGGACTAGAGATTTTCAAAAGACATACCTCAATATATGCGTCCTCTCATAAGCCGAATTACAAATGTAATGCCCGACAGTAATTGTGGTTTTAGAGCCATCGCGCATGGTATGGTTGGTTACAAAAGTGGATGGCTAATGGTTAGAGAAGCCTTGGTTCACGAGCTAAAGAGCGATCGAGATTTTTATAACCGGGTTGTATATTACGACGATATGGTGGCGTATCAGTAGGGATATGGTGGCGTATCTGGAGGATAGGATTGCGGAAAGGAATGAGGGGGACGATTCAAATGACAATTTGGGATACGATTTCGATGACTGATAATTTAACTCTTTCTGTGATTGTGCCTTTGAGTTGTTATGTTTCGAGTAGTCTGTGTTTCAATTATGTTACTCCTGCATGTGTGTTGTTTTAGGTAGTACTACTGTTTCAATTATATTTCAATTATGTTTGAATTATATTTCAATTATGTTTGAATTATATTTCAATTATGTTTCACTTATGTTTCAATTATGTTTCACCTAAGCAATTACGAAAAATACAGATATATCAACTTTAAAATATGTAACCGCATAGTACGTGTATCAATAAACAAACAAACCATTAAAGTAACCAATAACAACTATAAAGTAGCATACAAACAAAAAATACAGCATAGTGTCTAAGAAAGTCTCTTGGAATTGGACACAACATCCTCGTAAGCCCCAACCACACGATCGAAATCATGATCAAACTCACCAACTCCAGGAAACAACGAGATCCTGCGCATACTGGCACGCAAATATCGGATGATAGCTCCCTCTCAATCCTCATGTACATAGTCATAGAGCGAGTAGATTGCGGTGTTGATGAGTTCGAACCAGCTAATCCTTTGATGAAGTAGAAGGTACTCGGGATCAAAAAAAGACTCCATTTCGTCTATCATCATCACTCCCTCAAAAGCCGGATGCAATGTGTTTCTCTCTTAGTGCACCCAATCATCCGCATCGAATGCATACGCCATCGTCTTCAGGTTTCTCCTTGACTTGGACTGCATATCCACCAAAGGATGCGCGATAATCCTCTAGACATGGCCAAACTACCGCTGAACTCGCTCTGGATAGTATCCCTGAGAGTGCTCCACACCGTATATGATATTTCGAAACCACGCTATATGTTCGAACGAAAAATGATCGCGTATAGCATGATAAAGATCAAACAATATCTGCAATACAAAAGAATATGAACATAAACACAGATAAAAAAATAAGTTTTTAGATCAGTAATAATAAGACTTACATCGCTCTCCTGCAGGTTGTTGACGGAGATACGAAGGTTCAGCTTCGTTCGGGAGTCAAATACTGCTGCAGCTGTATCCCATCTACCAATAGTGGGCTGGCGCTCAGTGTAAGTGGAACGAGTAATAGGGCGAAGCATGACAAAATGATCCCGTATCCATGTGTCCAGCAAGCCGATACATCCGGCCATAGTCCTCGTGTCGTGAAGGGAGGCCTCACCCAGATGATGGTACAAGTAAACGAGAACATCACTACCCCATGAGTACATACCGACACCCTTCTGAGTCAAATAGTGCAACAAAAACAAATATTTGTAATTGGATTACATGTTTCTATTGTCCGGGAATATGACGGTGCCGAACATATGTAATATGTAGACGCGGGCAGCCGCATCTACCATCAGATCACTGAGACCAGGGCTGTTATCGCAGAACTCTGGCCCACTAAACCTTCTCCGAAGCCATTTAAACCCCAAACCAACGCTCTTGGATTTCTCAACCTCCATCACGAAGGAAAACTCATCCACCATAAGCAGTTCAGCGCACTCGTGCATGGATATAGTCTTGTCAGAAATAACGGGAAACACAGCAAGCTCACCCTGAACTGGGAGTCCCAAAATGGTGTGGATATCGTTGAGAGTAATTTTCATCTCTCCGAACGAGAAATGGAAACTATTAGTCTTCATATGCCACCGCTCTAAAAAAACCCTCCGTCATGTTGGAGTGTGTGTGCATGTGATAGAATGGCTCTATGAGTCGACCGAAAGGAGTGACGTCAACTACGGCGCATACCCTAGTCTGTGCAGCCAAACTTCATGCTCTATGACTCGGATAATGGGCATATAGCCGCATCTCTCGCTCCTGAAAAGATTAGTTCAAATTACTATGCATTAAAATTAAACAGTAATAAAATGTCAAATTGGAATTTCAATATTACCTCTCTCATCCAAAGGTGGTATGCATTGTGGGAGATGAACGCCTCGCCGAATAACGGTGACAATCTGGATGGAGGAGGAGCTCTAGGATGCCCTGTAGGTGGGGGATATGGCATCGTTCGGGGGAAGCATAAGCAGAAGCAGAACTCGATCCGGACACATGCGAACCGAAAACTATAGGCAGCTCATCCATAGGAACTGCTGAATCAGCAGCTAAAATGGTTTGAACAGCTTCCTGTACCCTACTCCGCTTCTTTATTCTCTTCGTTCGTGAGCCATCCACAGACTGTGGTGCGTCAACATGATCCATTATGTGACATAAAAAACGTACGAAATGTCAAGGTTCGTCGAAAACACAAATTATTATGCTCGAGGAAGTTTTAGATAAATAATAGCATAAACGCGGTTAACACACAACAAAGAGCAAGAATAAACTGGTCCCGGGTTATTCCGGTGACCGGAGCAGCCAACGCCACCACTGTGTTCCAGAACGTATGCCTTATGGAGGCATAGACTCTGGGTCCCGCGCCATCACTATGGCGTGGTAAAGCAACCTACACCACTCGTATGGCATAGGTTGCTTTACCACGCCATGGCGATGGCGCGGGACCTAGAGTCTATGCCTCCATAAGGCATACGTTCTGGATCCCACGCCATCGCTATGGCGTAGTCAAGCAACCTACGCCAGGAGATGACGTAGGGACCTTGTTCTTTGCCCTAGTGTGGCGAAGAACACTGCAACTCATAAACCTAAACCCAGACATCCAATGGCGACCCCAAACCTAACCTACCACCTATAAACTACCAATCGAACTATATAAACGCTAATCCTAACACTAATAGGAGTTTAATTACACTAACTGTCGCTCGAATCGCCAGACTTGCTCCCTCCACTCCTTCCTCGACTTCGATTGCGCATGCTGCTGCTGGTAAGAGTAAGAGATGCTGGGTGAGATATTTTCTTTCATAAGATGTGTGGGTAAGAGATGTTGTTCGTGAGTAAGAGAAGGTAAGGCGCTAACTTTGGTGAGAGAGGCGTTCGGGGTTGCTGTTCGTGGATAGGCTGTTGGTGGGTTTGCTGTTAGTGGTAATGAAAAAAGTTAAGTCCTCAACTTTTATTTTAATTTTAGTTTAGTTTATAAGATTTTTTATTTACTTACTTTAACTCTATATTTCAATTACATTTCAATTTAGACAAATTTCACTACCAATTACTAGGTTGAATTCAAGTTTTCAATTTAAGTTTAGTTTTTTTAGAGAGAAGGAAGAGAGAATACCATGTTTTTTCTGAAATTATGGTAACTTCACGGAGTATTTTTTTCTATTTAAAGGTTTTCGTGAAGGGTATAATCGTCAAAAAATGTAACTTCACAGAGTAATTTTGAAAATCAGATACAGACAACTTCGCGGAGTAGTTTTGGCTTTTCTTTTAGTAATTCCCAACTTATTATTTATTTTAGTTTTAATATTTTCTTATAATTATTTAATTAAAATAATTTGGCCTAATCGAGTTAAAATCTGATCCATTCAAATTTTATTAACTAATCTAATTCAATGATTTAATAAAATATGCAAAATCAACCATTACTACAACATAAATTAATGTTGTTCTTCTAAGTTGGTCTCATTTCGATCACTGAAAGTATGATCTACAACATCTTTATCGTTTATAAAATCATCATTGAACACTTCTATTTAAACGAACTCAAAACATCCGGGATCAACAACATATTTATGTCCAAAAGTGTAGTTGGTTGAAAGAAATATCTTTTGAACCAAAATGAGCCTAGTTTGTTTCTCACTCATCCGCGAGCCTTTGAACCTTCTAAAATTCTCTAAAAACCAACTATAAATATTTTGAAAGCTTTGCATCAAGATTCTTCTAATGGGACTAACTTATGTATGCAAATCTGTTTTATTAACTTCCTTAAGCTTAACAGAGGCCTCTTTAACCAATTGTCTAATTTGTGACTTTGCCCTGTACAGACTATCTCGCAATTGGAGAGTATCTTTAGGTGTCCCAGGAGAATTAACAAGTCGATAAAAGCAATTAACGGTTGTGTTAACTTTGAAAATAGTAGAATAACAGTGGTTGGTATAAGGTTTATCATCTTTGAGAACTTGAAAGCTTATTGTGTCTTCTTCTACTTTTTTGTTTTCGTTTTCGTTTTCCATTTTGGATTGAACAATAGAAGTTTATGAAAGAAAAGTGATCTAGGATATATTTGATTTGCAAGTCAACACAACTACAGGGAAGAAGACTATATTTTATCCATGGAAAATACTCAAATGCTCCTATATTAGTTCTTTCTCTCAGAACCAAGAAGAATTACTTGACACTAAAATATCTTAATTTATTAGTTAAATTATGATAAAATTATATTATTAATATTGTTAAAAGAATATGAAGCTTAATATTGTTAAAGTGTAATTTTTTAATTATAAAATTGTTATAGCTAAATGAATAATATTAAAAATTTATATTTAATAAAGTTTTTACAGTATAAAAAATTTAAGAATATTAAAAAATGCTAAACAAATTGTTAAGCGCTTTAAAAAAAATCTCGAAATATATCATTCACACTACTTGTTATTTGTCTCATAAATATAAACACAACAATGGTTTCAGTTTTTTTTTCGAAATTATAATTAAAAAGATACAAACTCTTTTTAAAAAATATCAAATAATTAAAACATCATATTTTTATTTAGATTTTTTTTTATAAATTTAGATAAACTATCAAATAAAAATATATATAAATGTATGTAAAAGGTAAAATAGTAGTGAACTAAATGAAAATAATAGGAAAAATACATAATAGAAAAACAACCAAAATGTTATATTAAATAGAGGGGAAAAAGGTGATTCATTTAATATAGTGAAATATAACTATTTTTATGCTAATTAAACATCGAATAAAAGACCATTAAAATTACTGATCAAAATATTAAAAATTATGTATTTTGAAAGAATTTCAAACATAAGCTTAAAGAATAATTTAAACGATATGTTAGGATAGTTGATAGAATCTCCAAAGATGACAAATAGTCTGATGGTTGTAAATCAAATTGAGATGTGTTTGTGTGAATATTAAATAGAAAAAATTCATAAAAATAAATAAAAATATATAAGTAGTTTTAAAAATATAGATTAGCGATTTTATAAAGATGTTTTAATGTGATGGCTTTTTTTTTCTTTTCACAATTTTATCCTATAAATATAGTGGAACGTATTTGGTAAAATATACTCTTCCTGGCTTTTCCAAAACACATGAAAGCTTATGGTTGGACCTTCGAGTCATTTTTTATTTTAGGTAATTATAGCTATGCTTTAAAGTTGATAGAGTCTAATAACTAGACCCTAATCATTTATCTTTCAGAGTAATTATTTTCTTCAAAAAAGTCGATTGGTATTCCAATCAAAGAGTATAAGATCCACAATTTTTCTTTCTTTTCCACTTCACTGTTGTTTTCAAACTTATTTTGAGAGAGAAAAAACCATTCTTATCGATCAAGCTTACCCAAGGATTCTGGGAATTTTTATATTCACCGCGAGAACTGCTATTGGAAAAGGTGGGTGGTTGAATTTATCGAAGTTAGAAGAGGAAAAATGTCAAGCCCGTATCGCCGTAGGTTTACCAGTATCTCCCAGTGGATTGGTAGTACAAACCATCCCAGAACCAGAGAGAAGTTCCTCATCGTCTAGAACTCCGGTGACTCGCCGATCAACTTTTGTTTTAACCCTAACTCCTATTTCATCTAAGCCATTGAAATATCAATAACAGAAAACTCAAAGTCCTGCCATTCCTGTAACCAAGCCGCCTGAACCAATAATTCAAAAATCCCCTCCCAAAGAAAAAGGCGTTTCAAGTGTTAGAAAAACCTCCACTTTTATTGCTATGGGCTCTGATAAAGACGTCTCAACTCCTCGTCGAGTTACCCGTCAGTCCAAGGTAAAAAATGATCCACCTCCTACCTCAAAAACTAGTTCGGAAACTGCAACTGTCAAATCCTCCGAACAGGCTAGCGAAATACTGATAGAGCAACCAACCATCTAACCATCCGAATTACCTGATGTGTTATCTCTTCGTACTGAAGAAGAGATTTTGGAAGAAAGTGAGACAAAGACTCATTTCGAGCCATCCAAACAGACGAGTGACGATCAGTCTAGATCAATGGCTAGAGGTAAGATTGGTCATCCCAACTTTGATACACTTCCCGGTTGCTTGGAAGGGAAAGTTGGTCCAAATTTCAAAAAAGGTCAATGTAAAGTATCTCCTAGCTTTACAAAGAATTAACTACGTTTATACTCACACTGCTGAATTGGGTAGGATTAGAGTTAGGTGGGGTTTTCCAAAGTCCATTAAGGTTCGGATTCCAGTTACTCCGGGGACCCCAATGGATTGTAAATCCAATGAACTAGTAGTGTACACTGAGTTGCTAAATTGGGGACTTAGATTTCCCCTTGATCCGAAAATCGTTAGATACTTTAGCTTGATTAAGCTATGTACTAGCCAACTGATGCCAAATGCTTGGTACACACTTATGGCTACCATCATGGCTGTCAAAGATTCCACTCTCAATGGAACAATTTGCTGTGATGGCGGGGCTATGCAAGAATCATCACATCTCATTCTACCACTACAACGTACCTAATAATTAAAAAGTTGTGATTGATTTGCTGGAATCGGAGAAATCGTGGAGGACCCAGTTCTTGTACATAAGTGGAGCTTGGGAGAACGAAAAAAATTTCAAATCCGTTGAGAACCCTAGTCAGCTAATACCTCGATGGACGATTTCAAGTGAGTGTATATCTTTAGTAATTTCTTTCATTTTCATCTTCTTTTGTATCTAACCTTCTTTATGTTTGTAACAGTTTTCTCGAAGATGTTCTCCGAACATATGGAGGAAGGCAAGAAATTGTTTGTGAAGTTGAATAAGTGGGCCTCCGAACATTGGGGATTGAATTTCTATAATGCTTTCACATCCGGGAATTTAATTCGGTCCCACTTATGGAATATAACGAGAAATAGGGATTTGAGTTGGAAAGAGTTAACAACTCCACCTCCATCAAATGCTATACTCACCAAGACTGAAGAAAAAGATGGAAATGTTTATCTTCCTGTCAGGAACAAGTGTCCTAGTCATTTGGACAAAATTCAAAAGAAAAGAGAGTCGAGGCTAAGAAAATTGAGCCAAGTTGGATTTCAGAAAGGGCTGCTGATCCTGCCACTGCAAATCCCGAAGGGATCAATCCAACTTTGTTAGAGGTTGTGGCAGCTAGTGTAGAGGACTCTGGTCAAGCTGGCTTACCAATTCAACCTAAGAAAATAGGTCACAAATGGGGGCACAAGAGGAGCCATGATGAGATTCAGAAGAAGAAGAAGAAATCTGACAAGGAACCGGGAAAGAAGAAGAAGCCTGACCCTGGGTCAGAAATCATACTCCGTCCTTTGGATATTCATCTAGAAAACCCTCATGAGGATATTGCCTCTCAAGAGCCTTATACTAATCCTCCGGATCCCTCCTCTCCAATTCCATCAACTGCTGGCACAAGTCAAGGTCAAGTTGCTTTTGATAATTTTCCAAATATCTACCTTAGTGATTTTGACAAGGATGATTTCGATAAGAATTTTCCACGATCTCCCATAGAAAAAATCATAACTTGCGATGGTGAATCTTTCGAAATTCCGAAGGATCAGAAACCATTGTGTTATGCTATGCTAGGTTACCTCAAATCGATCTCTGTCATGGAGAATGAGGTGCGCGACCAAGTACAAGACTTGAATGCACTTAACGGTGAGAAGATCAACTTAAAAAACTCCCTATCTTCTGAACATGCTAAGACAAAGATTCTCAAAAAGGAGAAAGATCAAAAGTCTTCCGAATTAACCGAAGCCCTGGTTGCTTTAGAAACGTTGAAGTCTGAAAACCACACTTTGAAGGAAAATACATCCGCTGAGATCAAGTCTCTTATAAAGAAACAAGTCGTTGATGGCAACCCTATCAAATCCCTATTCGAGGAGAACGAGAAACTTGAAAAATCCTTAAAGACAAGAGTGACGAACTGGCTACCTTTCAACAAAACAAGAAAAATGATTTAGATGTTGCTGTTGAAAGGTACACTGCCGGAATAGTCGACTCTTTAGAAAAAAAAGGACGAGGGTGTCAAGACAGATATGGTTTTGCTGTTATACTAGACCTTTCCCAAAAATAACTTGGGGCCTTTATGGATGTATGTTCCTGGTGACGAAATACTTCATCACACTTTGACAGATGGTGACAAGAATGGCTATTCTTCGGTCAGTAGTAGTGAATTGGATGAAGGGGAAGGTGAGAGTTCTAGTTCAGAGACAACCAACCCACCACAACCATCCAACCCAACTGAAACCAAAGGGAACGAGCCTTAAGGTAATTTTATTTTAAAAATTGAAATTCATTGGATGACCAAGACATTGTTGATTTATCTCATCTTGTGTTTGATACTAAAGTCCTTGGATGGCCGAGGCATTTTGTTGTGCATTCAGATTTTTTATTATTATCCATACTTTGTTAATATTATGTTGTGTTTTGATATTCTGGCTTTCCTTCTGATAATTTAATTCGAACTTCTTTTATTTATTCGAATGACTTTCAATATTTTAATATCTTAGAATTTTTTTAATTTATCCAAACACCACGAAGGATTTTGTTTAATTTGTCTGACGTGTGTTTCTTCTTTTACCACTATGGATTGTATTTAAATATCCAACCAGTATTTAACCAAAGTATTCTGTAGAATCTGAACGAATATTTAATGGTTCGGAACGCTTTGTACATAACACATAAAATATAAGAAGGCATATTGTATTATTAAAATAACCTAGACACCTCATTAAAACCTCCCCGCGCCACCATGGTAGGAAATAGTATGCCCCCTAATATTTACATAGTGTTTAACATGTAAATATTTTAAAAAAAGCTTATTCTAAATACAACCTGAGATGCTGAATGTTCCAAGGGTGTTTCAAAATTCTTCATTCTTTATCTTGAAATTTATATGTTCCTCGCTTGTGCTTTTCACAAATAACATAAGGGCCTTCCCAGTTCAGAGCTAGCTTGCCAAACTATCTTTCTTTAGTATATAAGAAGACTTTTCTTAGTACCTTGTCTCCTGTTTGGAAATCTCTTCTTTAACTTTGGAAGCAAACCTGCTTCTCATCAACCCTTGGTAGTGTGCTATCCGTAGATATGCCTTAACCCTTTTTTCTTCCACCAAATCTAGTTGACTTCTAATAAAAGCATCAATAGTTACCCTGTAGGACTGTAGAATGGCCTTTATATGAGTAATTGCATCCATCCCATAGATTTGTACTAGCCAAATGAGCTGCTTCAATCTATTTGTACTAGTAATCAATAGCTACAATAATCGTTTGTCACCCACCGAAAGCCATAGGTAGAGGCCCAACCAAATCAATTCCCTATCTAGCAAAAGGCATTGGTTCGGTAATAGATTCCATATGAACTGCTGAAATATGAATTTCATTACCATACCTTTGGCATAAATCACATCTTTTTACTAAATCCTTGGCATCTTCCATGATGGTTGGCCAATAATAACCAGCTAAGAAAACCCTTCGGGCTAACCCTTTGTAACCACAATGTGCTGATCCATCTACATCGTGTAGTTCTAACAAAATATATTGAGATTCTTGATACCCCAAACATCGTAGGAGAGGCTTAGTAAAAGATTTTTTTGTACAAAATCTCTCTTATAACTAAGAAATCACGAGCCTTATTTATAACCTTTTTTGTTTCCTTCTTATCAGAAGGCAAAATACCATTGGATAAGTACTGAAGGATTTCATACTTCCAATATTTAGGTTAGATCACTAAAATAGCCATATTTTCTTCATGTTCGCCTTCTTTTGGATGAGCCCGTTCTATAGACGGGCATTCTTGTATAAGAATCAATGGGTAAGATTCAAAATAAGATATAGTAGCTAAAGAATCTGCTAACATATTTTTCGGTCTAGGAATATGTTCATAGCAGACACTTTTAAAGCTGGTTGCTACTTCTTTTAAAACGAGAAAATATTTAATCAATTTCTCTTTTCTAGCCTCCGACTGCCCCTGGGCATGATGAATAAGAAGTTGAGAATCACTCATTAACTTGACTCTTTTATCCCCACAGATGTGGGCTAGTTTAAGACCGACTATTGCTTCCTCGTATTCAGAATCATTGTTAGAAGCCCCGAACCCAAAGCATATAGCCTGATGCATTATGTCACCATATGGAGAAGTTAAACAGATTCCAGCCCCACAACCCATAGTGATAGCTCCACCATCAGTTTGAACTTCCCATTCTTTTTTAAGAGACTGTCCTGTATCTTGTGTAGAGGATCTATCAGCATGAAGTTCTACCAGAAAATCAGCTACTGGTTTTGCCTTCATAGAATGTCTAGAGGGCAAAATCAATATCAAAATCACCGAACTCTACTGACCACTTGGTCATTCTGCTTGATACATCTGCTTTTTGAAGAACATTTTTAAGAGGAAAAGATGTTCGAACAGTAATGGAATGAGCTTGGAAGTAAGGCCTCATCTTCCTTGCAGCAATCACAAGGCTAGTGCCAATTTCTCTAACTTTAAATATCTTCTTTCAGCGTCAAGAAAACTTTTGCTAATGTAATATACCGGTTGAGGATAATTGTCTACTTCTCTTACCAAAACAGCACTCAGCGTATATTAGGATACAACCAAATATACGTAGAGCTCTCCCATTGGACAGGTTTGAAAAAGGTCTTAGTTGATAACAAATGTTGCTTTATTCGAAGAAAATCTTGGTCACACAGCGGGGACTATTTGAAGTTTTTAACATTTTTAACACTTGAAAGAAAGGAGCACATTTATCCGATGACCTAGAAATGAATCTATTCAAAACAGCTAACCTCCCAGTAAGCATTTGTACTTCTTTAACATTTTGAGGAGGTTCCATTTTCAGTAAAGCATTGAGTTGGTCCAGATCATGTTGAATACCTTTTTCACTTATTATGTAGCCCAAAAACTTCCCAGATCGGACCCCAAATATACACTTTTCCGGATTCAGTTTCAAATTTACAGCCTCTAGACTTGCAAATGTCTCTTGGAGATCAATTTATGTGTAGATCGTCTTCCAAACTATTAACCATCATATCATTTATGTATACTTCCATATTTCGTCCGATTTCACTGGAAAAAGTTTTATTTACCAATCTCTAATAAGTTGCACCAGCATTTTTTAATCCGAAGGGAATTAACTTATAACAATGAAGCCCCCTGTCTGTAATGAAAGTAGTATGGTCTTAATCATTCGAATCTACTTGTATTTCATTGTACCCTGAAAAAGCATCCATGAAAGATAATAGCTTGTTCCCACTTGTTGAGTCTACAAACTGATCAATCCGAGGAACTGGATACAAGTCTTTCAGACAAGCTTTATTACGATCAGTGAAGTCAATACATACGCCATTTTCCATTCTTCTTTTTAACCAACACCGGGTTTGCAGTCCAGAGAGGATACTGAGACTCTTTAATATGTCCCATCTTGGTCAATCTATCAACTTCTTGAAAAATGATATCTGCTTTTTCTTTGGAAAAAGTTCCTCTTTTTTGGACATCAAGAGCATCATCACTTCGAACAAATAATTTATGCGAAATAACATCTGTTGGTACCCCAGTTACATCATCGTTACACCAAGCAAATACATGTTGATTGTCGAGCAAAAAAGACAATAGTTTCTTTTTTAATACGGGTGCCAACTTGGACCCAATTTTAACACTTTTCCCTTTAGCAAGAGAATGAATTTCAACTTCCTCAACATGTATTATAATAATGGGAGCCTCCCTATGGTCATCAATTTCAACTTCTTCTACGGGAGGCTCATGCGATTGCTATTCTTTATTATTCCGAACCACTCCCAAAGTCTTAGGTGCAAAAGCAGTGGCATAGCATTCTCTGGCTATCTTTTGACTTCTTCAGACAGTACCTGCTTGCCCTTGGACTGCATATTTTAAACACTGATGAACTGTAGAAGCTACAACATGCATTATAGAGAGCCATGATCTTCCAAAAATGGCATTGTATGATGTGGGACAATCTACCACAACAAACAATACCCTTACCATTTTTTTGAAAGGTCCTTTCCCAAGTAGAACTTCCTTCTCAAACTCTCCGATCACATCCGCAGAACTCTCTGTGAACCCCACAATTGTTCTGTTCGAACATTGAATAACATATGGGTTTTTTAATTATTTGTAAGAACTCAAGAAGAGGACATTAGCCGAACTGCCTCTATCAATCAGGATACATCGTATTTCATTCCTTTCAATTGATGCTCCTATAACCACGACATCTTCATGAGGGCCAACAATATCCCTCAAGTCATCTTCATCGAAGATTATAAATGGAGATGGGGACTGACACTGGTATGAAGACATTCGTCCTCCTAGCTGGGTAGCCATTTATAGACATGTCTCTTCCTGGATGAAGAGGTAGGTGCAGTAACGGTGTCACCTCCAAAAATGGTTAAGGATTCAAAGAATTTAATCAACCCAGAAACCCTATTTATTTCTTCTATCACCCCCACTTTATTCCGAACGGGATCCGGATCTAAATACTCAGAGTCTACATCAAACCTTTCAAGAATAACCATTGCACCTTCTTGAGCTAATGTCCCTGGATTATTCGAAGGCCCTGCCCGAAGAGTATTTTATGGTTTATTCCCACTTCTTCTTTTTACATAAGCCCCAAATTTGTTTCTTTCAATAAGATTCTGAATTTCATGTTTTAAAGCTATGAAATCTTGAGTGCTATGGCCTATATGATTATGATATTGGCAAAAATAAGTGTTTCGGCTCTCTCGGGGAGATTGCAAAGCTGTTAGCTTCCGGTAGTGAACTTCACCCTTTGTTTTGTCATAGATAGTGGCCACATTTTCTTTTAATTCAGTAAACCACTTCGGTTGAACCCAATGCCCCCTTTTATTCTTTGATTATTGGTTTGGGGCCTGATTCGAATCAGATTGGGTATGCATATACCGATTAGATGCTTGTCCACTTTCCTTTGCCCTATAGCCGGATTGGTTATTAGTTGGAGAAGTGATAAATTTGGCTTGACGATACACTCTCGTTTTACTTGTCTCTTCCACATTGATTTGTTTTCCTACCTGGTTCAACAAACCACCCCACATCATAGCTTTTTTCCGGGTCACAGAATCAGCCAAGTTACCAGGGTTTAAACCTTGCCTTAAAGAAGAAATTGCTACCTGCTCAAAGCAATATGCCAACCTATTTTTTGTATTCACAAAATGACTTATGTAGTCTTTTAATGACTCGTTCGGCTCTTGTGCACAGTGGATAATGGTATCCCCGTTCCCTTTCAATTCTTTACTTCCAACGAATTGCCTTCGGAAGGAAACCCAAAAGGTATCAAAATTTTGGATACACCATTGTGGCAGACTATTATACCATTTAAGAGCACTTCCTGAAAACTTTTGTGAGAAGGCTCTACACAGAAGCTTATCATCATCATCAAATCTTATCAGAAAGTTTTTAAACTGTTCAAAGTGATTGTCCAGATCCTTACTCTCATCGTATTTTTCTATTTTTGTGCTATATAACCTTTTAGGAAGGTGTCCAGACAATATATTTGCAGATAGAGGAGACTGCCTCCAGTTTTTACCTCGGTTAAAAACAGTATCTTCATTTGGGGTTGCAAAAATACCTGGCTCTGATTGAAAATAAAATGGTTCAATCAACAACTTATCCACACGCTTGTGGGATGATTTTCTTCCATGATGTTTTTTGAGTTTTCTATACCGATCTTTTTTCCTTGATGGTCTATTATTTAGTTTGACCTTTTTCCGGGATCTACCCTCATTACTCCTTGAGGACAATGACTCTCCCAATTCGGCCTCATTCGAAGAACTACTGGAAGACTCTGATTCAGAAGTTTTAACACGCCTGGATCGATGTGTTTTCTTGGAACTTAGGCGAGTCTTCTCAGATGGCGCATTTTCTCCAGGGTTATCGGTATGGTGAAGCACCGACGCCCCAAACTTCTTTTAATATATTTCTCTGCTTGTTTTATAGCCGTCAGCGCCTCTATTTCGGCCCTCAAATGGTCTCGCTCTTCGATGGTGTATTCTTGATTTTCTTTTGCAACTTCCACCTGAGGAGGTGGAACATGCTGGTCGTTCGGATCCATCCGAACAATGTTTTCTTATAGGTTTTGAATGAAAAATTCAGGCACCTTACGTTCCCACTGTGGTCGCCAATTTGATAGTCTAAATGTTTGGTGTAAGGATAGTACGGGACTTATGTGGTTTGTATTAAATGTTTTGTGAAATGTTGTTAGAGAAAAGTGGTTGGGGTATTTATATGTTTTTTGGACCCATGGGCCTTATGGGTCGGATCTTATGTTTAATCATTAAATACATGGGCTTAGGCCCAAGGTCATATGTGTAAATCCGTATTAGCAAGCAGCTGAGTCAAGGGGGATGATTTTAGTCCGATCGTATTTTAAGGGAGTGTTATGTGTATTCTCGAAAAACCCTTTCGAATATTTTGATAGGGCGTTGTTCGGTATCCGACCCTATCAAAAGAAATAAAACATATAGTTATGTAAAGTACCTTGACAAGTTCAAAAGAACATGGTTTTTGTAATCTTTCACAGTTAATTCGTAATTCATGCATTCGCTTATACACAACACAAATTCTAGTAAAACATTAGTTAAAACTATCAAGATAATCACATAGTACAACCTGATCATAATATGCAACACATATAGAAAATGTTGTTCGAAATGCTAAAGAAATACAAACAGTAACTTATCATACTATGCAACATATATAGACAATATTATTTGAAATATGAAGGAAAACACAAACAATAACTGATCTTAATGGAGCAACATATATAGACAATATCGTTCAAAATGTTAAGAAAACACAAACAATAATTGATCCTATTATGCAACATATATAGACAATATTGTTTGAAATACTAAGGAAGCACATACATTGACTGATCTTACTATGCAACATATATAGACAATGTCGGTCGAAATGTTAAAAAACACAAACAATGATTGATCCTACTGTGCAACATAATACAGAAAATGATATACTATAATCATATATTTTGTTCCAATGATAGTTTTATTATATTAATAATGATCGAATAACATGTAATTGATTCCATTATGGAAAACTAAACCAGATATACAAGATACTAAATATATAGATAATTTTATAAAAAACAGATTTAACAATCAAATTACCATGATTTTTGAAAATGAGGGGTTCACAAATTTGGACGTAGCATTTCCCATGCCATCCTTTTTGTCGTATGTAAATATTACACGTTTGGCTACTAAAAGTATTTCTCCAATTTCATCATACTTCATGAGAGAGTAAAAATTAGTTAAATTTGAAAGAGAAACTCAACGTAATTTTTTTTATAAACACTTATATGTTAACTAACTGATCGAGAATGGTTCCTCAACCCACCAACATGAATCAACGCTCCACAATGATGAGCTTTGCACTTTTTGAGTTTTTTTTCGATAGATTCAACTCTTTAGGAATGCACCAGAAAGTAACCCATGCCTTTCATAATCTTGGCATATTCGTTAAGGAAGATGGCCGAACATCAATCATCTCGGGTGATGAATGTCATAGCTTGGCTCTTTTCAAGGTACTTGCCTTCATAGTAGCCATAAAATTATTATAGCACTTATTTAGTTGTTCAATGAATAGCATGTATACAACATATGGAAGGATGTCTGGTACAGTGTAACATTGCTCCAAACAAAACAAATACTTAAGGAAATAAATCTAGCTATACATTACTATAAAACTTGAATGTTTTCTCAAAAGTCTCCCAAAATTCTATAACCCGGAGCTGTGTTTTAGAGGCAAACCAGCAAGGGATATTGTTTGGGTGCAGTTGGAAATAAAAAAATGATCAGTTGCAGAAAAAATAAATAATACTTAGAGAAATAAATCTAGTTGTACATTAATATGAAACTTGAATATTTTCGTAGATTGTGACCTGTTTATGGTCCAGAATGGTCTTCATTTTGGGTAAAGAATACCCATGTAATTTCTAATTTTTCACTGTTTCTTCTTGATAATCGCATCATCCTTTTATTTGCTTTCTATGATTTTCACCAACCTTCTCTTACTTCACTTCTACTTGATGGTCGGTCTCGTCATCAATATCTTCCACTTGATCAAGGAACTCCTCATGAGAATCTTCTTCATCTCCTTTTGAACTCTATTAAAATTCTAAATCTTCAGTTAGGCTGGTGAGATATGTTTGGTCCGGACGAGCTAAGAATGAGCGGTCAATTGTCAAAATCTATATATGGTGAAACATCTAGACAGGTCCCGCCTAGGGAACCATCACCAGTTGGATTGGGAGTTAAAGTTGAAGTGGGAGATGAGATGAGAATTTTCTTTTTTATCACAGATTATGAGGGGATGATTGCTCATTTAAGGTACATGAACAATTGGGCGTTTCTTATCTGGCTTTTCTACCGTTATCAGTTTTCATTTGATATTTCGTTTCTTGTCGGCCTTACCTACAAAACAAATTGAAAACATTAACTAAACATAATTGAAAAAATTAACACAATAACGAAAATAAACATAAAATATTGTCAAACATATGAAATTAATCTTATAAAAAAATTATTATTTTATACTTGAACTCTTATTATTAAATTCCACAAGCTAATCCCACATGTAAACCAACCATAGATTCAACAAACCGTAATAAAAGAATATAACATAATAAATTCATATATAAATTAACACACATACATCAACCTATGCATGCATTGATTACCACACAAACATCAACATAAACGCAAGCGTAACAAAGACTTCAAACCGTATATATCATTTACAACCTGATATTCAATATCATTTACAATGTACAAACCAATAAAACATATAAAATAAGAACTTTAACATTTAAGTGCAATCTGGACCCATACAAAATGCTTTTAAGAATATTATGCATTGAACACATGAGTAAAACCGCATAATATTAACACAATACTCATTGAATCACAAAATTAACACAATACAATCCATGTAAGATTTACAACACTGAATCTAGACTCAGATTAAGTAAATTTAACACAATATACTCACGATTACCAAACATATAACTTTAAATATTACAAATCAGAGGTTAAAGTTTACCTATTTTCTATGTTTCTTGTTCTTGTACACGTTTCCCATATCAGACTTCTGTTTTTGTGACGAGACAATCAATACTTGTGCGGTAAACTTCTTTACCACCATATTACTGTAACAACAAAAGACAAGTTTCGTATTAACATACCACAACACCAATTTACTAATAAATAATAGACAACTCAAAACAAAAATATCACTTTAAGCTATTCAGAACACATTTACAATATAAACGAATGCTGACATATGTGCACGCAAGAAAACAAACAAACCTTCCTTTATTATCCTTTTATACACTCTTTGTAATTAGACATCTAAACCGATAAAGATTGAACACACTGTACTAAAAACATGATAATGAGTTTATAAATATCAAATATTAAGAAATTAATAGCAATATCAAATATGTATGAATCGATTAACACACAGACATCAAACTAAACATCTATAATTAAAAAATTGACTGGTTTAGAGAGGAGAAAAGATTTAGAAACACAACAAAATAAATTAAACAAAAGTAACATCTTAAGATAATACATTGTTTAAAGAGGAGAAAATAGAGAAAGAGAAAAAAAATTATGACCGAAAGAGAGCTACACAAAATCGAAAGCATATATACAATAATCAAAACGACTAAATCTAAAACATACAAAAAATATTAATATATTGAAAATCTTGTTAAAAGCATCACCAATGATCTTACGGAAAAGAGCTACACAAAATAGAACCTGAAGTATAAGTGGTTAGAGTTTTGGAATGAACATAATTTTTTTTCAAAAGATGAGAAATGTTGGAGATGTTTGGGAAAGGGAAGAGAGAGAGTGGTCATAATTATATATAAATAGATGAAAGAGATAAATGTTAGAGTTAAATTTGGGTCAATTGGTTAAAATTTGGACGGGTTTTGTTCGTGAACAAAACTGGACAAAAATTAAAAGTGAGTTAATGTTTTTGGTAAACCCAATTGTTAATTTTTTGTCAAAGCTTTGGCAGGCTATAATTTGGATAAGAAAATGAATTAAAATTACACGGTCGAACCTATTGTTAAGCGGACTAAATTTTATAATAGCTCATTGTATCATAAAATTCTCACCCATTTCATTTAAAAATTACAATAAAACAAGTTTGTTGCAAATGTATTGCAACCAAATAGATTGTCCACCCAAATACTACGTTCGTTGCAACTCCGTTGTATCAACTAACCACTTTTCATCAAATGGATTAAAACTGGCTCTGACATAAATACGTTATGAAATCTTAACAGATTAGTAATCGGAAAAGCGAGGGTTATAAAAAAATAGTTTATCCAGTAGTGACCAATTGCACATCGTCTGACCAGAAAGATTTTGGTACCTTCTTCTATAATAACATTGGTCTCACCATGTTCATGATTGTGCAGTTTTTATGTTAAGTAACACCATTTTGTTGCAGTGTGAATGCGGTGGTCAACTGTATTTTGATTTCATGCTCTCTACATAATTTATTGAACTCATTTGAGTTGTATTCTCATCCTCTATGTTCTCTTAGACATTTGATGAATAATTCTGTTTTTTTTCCACAAACGCTTTGAATGTCTTGAACTGATGAAATACTTCTGATTTTTCTAGCACAAACTAATATTTATTATACCTATTTCATTCAAAATATAAAAAAATTAAAATAAGAAAAATAAAGGATTTAACGTGGTTTAATAATAATTTTTATTTTCACATATATTATGAGAATCGAATGCATTGTTATAATAGAAGAATTTTAAAAAATTGAGTGTAGCCTTTTTTATAATTGTATGAGTCTATTTATAGGGGAACAAATAGACAATATATAATATTTTTTAGATAATGGATTTAATGGACCCAATAGCTCAACTACTAAAGAATATAAACATCCATATGAACAAAATGTTTATTATGAACACAAGAATCAAAAGGTACGCTGTGAAATCTTATATGATCAATCGTTCATGCTTCAGGATTATTCAACTCATTCTCAACAAATCTTTTCTTTGAGGTGAATATCGTTTCTTCACTATAAATAAAGATTTTTTTTCATGTGACTTTCCAAATATCCCTACGGAATTCACTTAATGATGTGAACACCAATCCAAGTTAAGCACTCTATATACTTATGAGTAGCAAACTAGATGTTAACTTCATTGGCATCAAACATATTCAATCGTTGTAGAAATTTCTCAATGTAGCTTCATCGAGACAAGTGTAACGATCTTACGCTCATGTATTTGGTAATATTTATCCTTAAAATTGTGGATGCCCTACCTAGATCATGCATCTCAAATTCACAACTAGGTTACTTTTTTATCTTTCGAGTGTGTGACATGCTACAAGCAAGAATGAGCATATTATCGACATACAACAAGTAAAAAAAAGAATTGCATGACATTTTCTGATGAGACATGTAAGTGTTATATAGACTTGTTTTGAACAATGTTGACATCATGAATTTTATCTAATTTTTTTTATATAATTTCCTATGTGATTATTTCAAATCACAGCATAACTTCTTTAGCAGATAAACCTTCTCTCCTATTTTAGGTTCGATAAATCCCTCTGGTTGTCTCATGTAGATTGGTTTCTCTAATTCACCATGTAGAATTATAGTCTTTGCATTCAACTGATCAAAATCAAAGTCTTGCGAAGCTATTATGGCTAAAATAACTCGAATCAAACTGTGTTTCACCATTGGAGAAAACATTTCACTAAAGTCAATTCCTTTATTTTGAGTAAAACCCTTATCGACCAGTCTTGAGTTGAATCAAGGTGTCTCAACCTATCGATACCTTTTTTTTTTCTTAAATACCCATTTGCAACCTACTACCTCATATATTTGAGAGAAATAAACAAGCTTTCATGTCCAATTATTATGTCAATATTTATTTTTTTTCTCTCATAACATCGATCCACCGATATGTTTATGAACTCGTTATAGCTTCTTTATAACTAATAGTTTTATGTATCTCAATTTCTTCTATAACTGTCAGAGCTTATGCAACTAGGTTCATATAATTTTTTATTGGTTTAATATCTCTTGTTTATATGCCCAAACCTATGATATAAGGTTGTTGTTCTAGTTCGAGCACCTCATCATCACTATTATCTGATGCTGAAGCGTTACCTCATAATATTGGATATACCTTAGAACTAATCAAATTATTCAACCTACTATAAACCAATTCTAGTTTAAGTTCCACTTGTTTACTCATAACCAATCCTGATTTGATTATTTCCTCTATATCAGTTTGATGTTTGTATCAAGGAAGACTCATTAAAATTTACATCGCTACTGATGAGGAAACCTGAAGACTTAGGAGTGGTACATCGTAACTTATATCCTTTCACTCTATTAGTATATCCTAGAAATATGCACCTTTTCCCATTTTCTCAAGTTTATAATCTCTCACATGAGAGTACATAGGATAACCGAACACTCTCAACTATTTTAAATAAATTGACAATCGATAACAAATCTAAAAAAGAGTATTAAAATCAATAGTCGTTGATGGATACCGATTCAACAAATAACACGTGTATTGATAGGTTCGGCCCAAAAACTCTTTGTCATACCAGAATGTAAGAGCACGTTTTGTGCATTGTCATAAAGGGTAATGTTCATTATTTATGCGACCATGTTATGGTGTTATTAAGTAGGTGTGATCGCGTATTATTCCCTCCGGATCACAAAACTCATTGAACTCATGATTGTAAAAATTTACCCCATTATTTGTCTTTAGAAGCTTGATCTTTTTCTTATTATGTATCTCGATCATTGTGTTCCATTTGATAAAGGTTGAATAATGGATGGTGAAAACTAATCAGAGGGTAGTTTTGGAAGTTATTTAAGTTATGTAGTATTAAATTCAAGGTGGAAAGTAGAGAGAGAATGGACTCTTCATTAGAGTTCAGCTTGGGTTCCAAAGGTCTGAGGGAATGTAATATATTTTCCATTTAGTTTTTCTTACAACTAATTAGCTGAATGTTACTCTATTTTGTTTACCAAACACATATTGTTCACAAAAGGCCAATGATTATGCTTTATACTCTTTCAACAATTTATTTTTAAATCAAATATTCTCTGAATTATGTTACTGAGGTGCTAATGCCACAACTGAGTCTAATTCTTCCAATTTGGTTGTTACTCCCTCATGATGCTACTAGAATATCACCCATAAAAGTACCCCCCTAGAGGATGTAAAACCGTTTTTATAATATGCCTTTCATATACACCATCGAGTCCTTTGTCATATTGATTACACTATCGTCTGTACGATACTTGTAACCTCTAGAGTCTAGTATCCTAAAAGATATCAGGTTTATCTTTAACCTATGAACATGCCAACACATCATGGTTATTATCACATCACTAAACATTCAGAACTTGGCGTTACTGCTCTCACTAAGATAAAATGAATGATTGTTTCCCAAATAAACAATTCATTGCATTGGTTTGTAAATATTAACATACTGCTTAAACATACACATGTGGTATCTAGAGCCAGTATCGAGTATCCAAGAGTTTTTCTTACAGTCTGAACTCATAGAAAAAATACCATTTGTACCACTATTTTCACTATTATTAGAATCATTCACACATTTTACCACGTTTGTAATATTTTCCATTTGATTTTCTCTCTTAACCTTCAGCTTCAGACAATCTCTTATAATTGATTTTTTGAAGGGGTTAACTTTTTCCTTCTTATTTGATTTATATAAAATATTACTAGCCACCATATTTAAGACTAAGGTAAGGGCTAAAATGATACATAGAGATATCACTATATTTGTTTAATCAACTGAAACTGTCAATATTGACTTGAGCAAAGTTGAATTAAAAGAACTATATATTTCTAACATTTTGTGTGTATATATTATACTTTCACCATTTTTTTATTTCAAATGGGTTAAAATGTTAAAGTTTGAGGGCCTTTTTAACTAAGGCATGTCATTTGTTTTTACAAAAAATGACATGTGTAACAAAGTTACTTCTTTTAAGCATGTACATGTACTTTTTCATCATGTGTTATCATATACCTCAATTTCCTTCTAATAGAATTTAATCTCTATATGAGGTGATTGTATTGTTGTACATTTTTAATTATAAATACATCACCCATTATTTCCTTAACTTTTTTTTTCTCTTTTGCAAATTTTCTTCTTCTTCTATTTCTGTGTTTAATCATTTATGGCTTCCCACTTTTCTTTTTTAGATTTTTTTCTTTCATTGTAAAATGGAGAAATAGTGGACTGCTTGATATCCAAAACAGTTAAATTACCCAATGTGATAGTTGTGGTGTCTTTATTGGAGAGAAGGTTTCTGAAACCTCTCACACAGTCCGTGATTGTGCTAAAAAAAAGTCTTAAAAGTTTTAAAAAAACCATTAACTTTTGCTAGTCTATTAGCTAGACTTCCTAATTACGTGGTTGTTCCTATGGAGAACACATATTTATAATGTGTGGTCTATTATGAATTTGCTTATCTTTTTATAATGATGGAGTTGCGAGTCATGTTGATTTATCATATTCTTAAATAAAGTGTGTTTTTCATTAAATTAATCAGTATCTTCCTTCAAATGAATGTAATAAAAAACTCGTTAATTGGTCTATTTTCAAATATGTTAATGTTAGGTTTCATGTCATATGAGAGAATATTTTTTATACTCGCGATGACGAAGTGATTTCTTCAACTTTACTCTTGATGAAGGGCTTAGATTTTTCTCAAAAGAGAGCTTATCAACTTCTTCAAGAATAATAACATTCCTCCTTTTCAACTTACTTCAAATTGTTATAGCCTGCTCATGTGTATTATCATTTTTCTGAAGAAGGTTAGTCAATGCTTATCATTAGATGAATTCATTGTGTCTCATAGAATAGGTGGCCGCAAGACTAACACATTTTTTTTTATAATGGATTCTTTTGGAAAAAGTATTATTGATCTCCTTAATTCTAACGAAATTTGGAAAAACAATTTTTTTCTTCTCGTTATTAAGAAACTAAGTTTGGTTATGCATAACCCCCACTTAGCAGAGCTAGTCATTAAGGCGTAAGTTTATTTTTCTTGGTTTTTTTTTCTTTTATTTTTCATATTTTTTTTGTTTGCTAGTATTTTTATTTCATCTATCGTGATAAGGTACATATCACTAAACAAAGGTTGATTATTAAAAGAAAATATGCTCTTTTGGTGAAAGAAGCTGTAAATTTTTCTAACTCTTACCCTATTATTTTTATACCTAATCACTTCATACATAATGAGCTATGGTCTAGCCTTGATGGGAGAGGTTTTTTTTGTTTCCTTAGTGATGAAGAAAATATAAACAAATTTGCTCTTAGAAACGGAACTGTGAAAATATCCCCAAAAAATAAAAGTGTTGAGAATAAAAGTGTTGATGACAACATGGCTCGGGACGTTAAACTATAGTTTACATGCTGACCATAAATAAAATCCTGATAATAGTACATATCGATTGATTGTCTTATGCTTATAATATGATTGTCTTTCACCATTATAATTTTTTTTGAAGGATGAATTTGGATTCATTAACAGCGGTCATATAAAAATTTAACAACCTTTTTCAATAGGTAAGTCGTCATCCTGATAATATGTCTAAAGTTTGCAACTTTGATCATCGTCATCGTCAATCATAAACACTTTACTAAGGGTGCAATAAGGTTTTATTCTGATGATTCACATTGCAAGATCAACATACATGATGAAAGCATGCGAGTCGTGTACTTCATTTTGTAAGAGAAGAACTTGTGCATACTTTACTTGGTGGAACAACCCAACATATTTCATTACAAAGTAACTTTAGCCTATAATATTTAAATATATATTCCAACCAAATACCTTTATGGTCACCTTATGTTTTAACACACTAAGATGGAATGATGCAAGACTTATTATGGAGAGAAGCGGCTTTAAATTCTAAATTGGTTTTAATACTATTATAACGATAATTTATTCGAACTATCCATTTAAGTTTGACGTTTCTTACATAGGTCTTTGAAACATTATGAGGAAATCGGTTAAAACTTGAGATTTGATTGATCTTTGAGTTTCATATTCATGTCAAGTATTGTTATTAAACTAAACATCAAATAAGTTGTATTTTTTTTTCTTTTCAGATTTATGACCAATTAACATTATTTGAAACAATACATATCTATTTCGCTGCTGAACGATGTACCCTCATAATCGTTCGAGGAAATTTAATTTTGGTTATAGCCATAATAGTCATTCATGAAATAGACTAGGCAGATTTTAAAACCATTTTTAAGTTTGTAAAATAGACACATGTAAGCTACTACCTCATCTTATTCCAAACTAGTACTAGACTAGCAACCAAAACTGGGTTTCGATCTCTTGTCTAAGCATGTTTGGATCCCGATCTATATTTTTGATTTTATATTGAAAAAATATGCGTCTATTTTGCACGATTAGTCAAATCATTAAATCAACCGACGATCGATGACAACTGACTTTAGCTGGTACTCCCTCTATTATATAATAACATTTACGTTATATATTAGATATTATAATAACTCGGTACGTAAAATTACCAATAAAAGTTTATATGAATCTCAAATTTTGTTCATTCTCCACATCTACTTTTTTTTATTTTTTATATGGGTTCGAACTTCGAAAAAACCTCATGTAGGTCATTTATTTCTTCAAAGGTATCGACCAACTTGAGCTAATAAATCTAATATATATTTCCGTTAGGAGATATAAATCCCTCCTCTTGACCTAAGAACCTTGATTCCTAAGAAATACTTCAATCCCCCAAGGTCTTTCATTTCGAACTCTTTGAAGAGGTTTTTCCTAAGAGAGCTAATTTTTTCATCGTCATTCCCCGTTATAATCATATCGTCGATATATATTATAAGACAAGTGACTAATTCTTCTCTTTTTTTTGTAAAAAAAGGTATGATCCCCATTACTCTGTTCTTAGCTATACTGCTTCATTGCCATTGTAAATCTCCCAAACCAAGCACGAGGAGACTGTTTGAACCCATATAATGCCTTTTTCAGTTTACATACCTCATTTTCTTGAAAAACATCAGAGAACCCTCGTGGGGGTTCCATATATACCTCTTCTTCCAAGTCTCCATGTACGAAAGTATTCTTTACATCAAATTGATGAAGAGGCCAATCTTTATTCGCGACTATTAAAAGTAAAACCCTGATAGTGTCAATCTTTGCAACCGGAGAGAACGTTTCAGAGTAGTCTATACCATATGTTTGTGTATATCCTTTGGCAACCAATATTGCCTTGTGTCGCTCAATGGTGCCATCAGATTTATATTTTATATTAAACACCCATCTACACCCGACTGCTTTCTTCCCTTGTGGTAACACACACTTCTCTCATGTACCATTCCATTTTAGAGCTTCCATTTCAGTATTCATTGCCTCATGCCATTCAGTCATCTTCTTAGCTTCTTGAGCTGTTTTAGGGATTTTTTTAGAGAGAATAGTAGCTGAAAATGCCTTTGCAATCTTCGTCATTCCTTTCTTATCCATTTTTACCGGATATGTAGAAGCACGAGGAACGTGTTCCGGTGAATACCGGTCAGGAGGAACCCCTCTATATTTTCTTGGGGGAAGAACTAAAGTTTGAGTTTCAACAAATGAACTTCCTGTAATGTCATGGTTAGTAGCATTTTGTGAATTATGATATTTTAAATTGTTTACCTCTTGATGGAAATTTTCTTCGTCTGATTCGCTGGTAGTATCTATGGTATTTATTTCTTGTTGGATATTGTCTTCGGGAGAATCATTGGTGGTAAGAACTGCCTCGTCAGTCTCCTTTATGATGGAAGAGGCATGTTGGGTGGCGCTATTTACTGACTCTGCCGGCACATCCTCAAAGTAACTTTCATATAGCAACCAGTCGAGTGATTCACTTACTTTCTCCCCCTAAGCACGAGATTGGTGGTCAAAAAAATAATCGGATTTTAAGAAGTCACAGTTCATGGTGACATGGATTCAACGAGTAACCGGATTGTAACACCGATAGCCCATTTGATGGACACCATACCCAACGAATATACACTTTTCAGTACACGGATTAAGTTTGTTTTGACTAGTTTTAGGGATATGAACAAACACCGAACAGCCAAAGACACGCGGTGGTAAGGTCATAACAGATGGAATTGTAACTTGGATGACAAGCACTTGTAATGGAGTTTTATTTCCTAGACTTCTTGTTGGTAGACGATTTGCAAGATACGTGGCTGTAGCAAGAGCTTCTGGCCAAAGAGAATAAGGAACTCTAGATTCAATCATAATAGCACGATTTTTTTTCAAGTAAAGTACGATTTTTTCGTTCTGAAGTACCGTTTTGTTGAGTTGTGTTTGGACAAGTGGTTTGATGGATAAAACCATTTGTTTTGAAAAAATTATGCATTGTTTGGTTGACAACCTCTGTTCCATTATCAAAATGGAGAATCTATATTTTGTTTTTTCAAATTGAGTCAAAATCATTTTGTAAAAACAAACAAATATTTCTGGCACTTCTGATTTATGTTTCATGAAGTATATCCAATTTATTCTTGAGAAATCATCCACAAATAAAAAAAAGTATCTAATTTGATTGTTAGTGGAATTTGGCGCTGGACCCCAAACATCAGAATGGATTAGCGAAAAGCATAATCAACTCTAGTATTACTTTGATTAAATAAGATCCTACGATTTTTTGCAAGAATGCAGGTTTCACATTTCTTATGAATGAAATTATTCAAAAAACGACTAGGAAACAAAATTTTAAGATAGCTAAAAAAGGATGACCAATTCGCCGGTGCCATAACCAAAGTTGCCTTTCGATTGTTCCGTGAGCAAGCATGGCATGTCCCTTATGAACTACCTCATCAACATAATAGAGACCTCTTTGTTCAGTACCACGCCCAATGATCTCATTCGTACGAATGTCCTGTAAAATGCAAAAACATAGATAAATAAGAACCACACAGTTGAGTTGTTTTGTCACTTGACTAACATATAATAACTTTAAGGATAGTGAAGAAATGTAGAGGCATATTTTTAATTTCCATTTTTTCCGAAAAAATAATTGACCCTCCCCCTTTGACTTCACAAATTTCTCCACTAGCAGTCTCAATATGGGACTTCTTTGGAGATGACATGTCACCAAAGTCTTTAGGATCATAATACATGGTGTCCGTAGCCCCGCAATCAAAGATCCAATTCATTGATTTCCTATATTGGGGGTGAACATGGCAGGCTTTGGGCTTTTCATACGTTTCATTTACACACCTTTGGTCAAGCCTGTCAAAGAAAGATGCATCTGATGGAAAATATTTGAAATTAATAAGAGAGGGGTTTGAGGTGTAACTCTCAACCCCTTTACCTCCAAGTTTTTCATAGGAGTTCGCCGTCATTCCTCCAAAACCAGTGCCACTTCCTTGCTCATTTTTAATCGGATATTCACCGTCACTCGTAGACTAAGCCCGTTTCACATTAGATCTGAAATGCTGGTTATTTTTCTCCTTATGACCGTCCTCCCACCATTCTGGATAGCCAACCAGCTGGAAACATATCTCTTTAACGTGTTTCTTCATCCCATAATGAGTGCAATACAACTTGGATTTATCTTCTTTCTCTTTGGATCGGAATTTAAACCTCTGTGCAGAATCTTTAACAGCCAAACCCATTCCAATTTCAATTGAGTCACTATCAGAAGAACTTGATTTTAGTATATTCAGCCTGGTCACTTCCCTTTGTATTGTAGCATATGTTATTTCCACAGAAGGAAGAGGATCCTTTTTCAGGATATCTCTCTTGACTGGTTCCAGCTTGTCATTAATCGCCATTAGCAATTGATAGTCTTTGTTCTTGAGTCTTCTTATTGTAGATCTAAATGTCTTCTGGGTCTTTCATAGGGTTTGGATCTCACCTATCTATAGACATCCAGATATTCTGCAGTTTGTTCCACAAGTCTTCTAGTGTATCAGACCATTGCCTTAATGAATTAGCCCTCTTATGAAGGTCAAACATCTGTAACGGATCTGTACCAGAACCGTATGTGGTGGCTAACCCATCTCAGAGGGCTTTTGCAGTGGGATATTGCGAGACATTATTCACCAAGCTGGATTCAAGATTCTGGATAATCCATGTGAAACACACATTGATCATCTTGTTCCCACCTTGTATATGTTTTGTCAGTTTTGGATGGAGGTGTCGGCTCCCCTGTAATGTGAGAACCTCTCCCCGTTCCCCCAATTGCTTTCTTCATCAGGTTTGCCCATAGGTTATAGTTGTCACACCGAGTTTAATCCCTAGGGATAAATTCTCGGGGTTAGTTCTTTGTTGTTGTGTTCCGAAACCATTTCTCAGAATGACAACAATCTGCATTGTTAATTCATCAGGGATTTGACTGACCACGACTTCATTGCCAGCCATCTTTGTTGAGGATGTTCAGAATTCCCATAATCACACGTGCTCTGATACCATGTTGAATTGGTAATTAGAGGATTTTATTATGTTCTTTTTTGTATTGAACTGTTTTTTATAATGTAAACCCAAGTAAGGCTCTCAATATATAGAGAACTTAGAGGCTTATACAAGGAAACTTAATACACTGATTTATAGGGAGAAGATTAAGGACAGTATGTGAAATCCTAAATTATAGTGGTCAATAGTTGACCCCAACTATTACTCTATGAATCCATCTTTCTAAATTTAGTCGAATATTCTAACAGATGTCCATTGCTATTTTGTTTGATTTCCAAACATTATATTTCGAATTCTTATTATACTAAAATAGTTTGCAATCTAGTTGTTCCCTGTTATATTTTCTTCTTGTACATATTGAAATCACCGGTTAGTATATTTGGAATATGTAATCTACCAATAATCACCAAACATCTAATTATTTACCAATAATCATCCAATGTTTGATAATGTACAGATCTGGTTTTGAATTAAAAGTACTGATAATCGTCTAGTAGTTCAAAACATCCTTAATCGTTTCTCTCTCTCTCTATCTCTCTCTCATGTTTTTTAATTTTTTTAAATATCATATCTTTCAAACAATAGCTCCAGAAAAATCCAAAAATACTATTGATTTTATTTTTTAAAAAGAACAAAAACTCGATTCATGAAATATATTTTTTGAATCAATTTTTAGTAGCGTAATTATGTGTAATTGGGTTGCAGAATAAGTCTGAAATAAAAATTGTGTTTTGGTTACAGAATTACTTATAATTGGATTGTGAAAAACAACTTGTTCCAGTTGCAGAATTACATATATTTGCGTTGCGAAAAAACAACTATATTTCAATTACAGAATAATGTGTAATTAGATTGCAAAAGTTAAATAAATGTGTTCCAGTTACGGAACTACGTGCAAATGAGCTACGTAAATAAGAAATAAATAGTTGCGAAATTAGATTTTGGTTAAAAAAAATAATCGTGTCCAGCTATAGAATTACGTGCAAATGAGTTGCGTAAATAAGAATGAAGTAACTGTGTAAATAGGATTTGGTTGCAAAATTAGTAAGAAAAAAAATTTGTGTTTCAGTTGCGGAATTACGTGTAATTTGGTTATTAAAAAACAACGGTGTTCCAATTACATAATTACATCAAATTTGATTACACCTAATTTGGTGGCCAAATCTCTTCATAATCATTATTTTCTCGAAATTACGAAGAAAGAAATCTCTTAAGAAATAGGAATACATCAAATTAAAATTCCGCGTGACAGCATGATATATACCTAAATACTTTGCATGTGAATCATGCAAATGCATTGGATATTGGATATGACAAAACATTATTAATATTGTTTGGTACGATTGTCTTTCTGTTCATTCGAAATGTTTTATTAGATTTCAGTTTTGTTATATAAAAATTAAAAATCATTGTTCAATAATTATAAAATTAAATATTTTAAATATGCGTAGTTGTTGTATTACAACACTTAAATTTATTATTACTAAATGTTTAGTTTTGGCAGTCATTGTGTCGGTAATACGTAACCATTCAATAACGATGTAATTTGATTTGCCATTCATAAGACGTAAAATGTGATTACAAATTTAAATAGATATTTTAAATTTTCAACTATCCAATTAAAAATAATAAGATCAATTAGTTTTTAAATTCGATATATTTAATTTTTAAATTAACAATATTGAATACCAAACAATTTGAATTTGAAAAAACGGTCATTTTCTCGATTAGCTCTAACGTATAGCTGAAATCACCTCACAACATCAATTTGGGTTGACTCGCCACAAATTAGGTGCAAATTGGCTGAAGGACTCATCCAACCACACTTCAAGATCCAACAAACCAACATCAAATTGAATTCAAAATCCATTCATCCAAGAGAAAGATCAACAAAGTATAGTTTTTCCTTCATTGCCTTCAATCGAGAAGCTATATTCACAACCGAGGCTCACACAAATACAAGATGTCAGGAACAATCCAATATTCGACAACCTCTCACCCATTCATCGTCAAAAGCAACTCGGTCTTTTCACCAACATATCAAGATCCTATACTGAAGTCACGAGTCTCAAAAGGAAGGACTTTACTCACGAAAATGTGCTCTACTAGAATAAAGAAGACCACAAATTTGTCATCTTCCAAGAATCAGATAAAAAAACCTTTATATCTTCCTCTAAATTTACTTTAGTAGCAAAATTCTCGTCCGACCGTCCTAAAATTAAAAAAATATAGTTTTTTTTGTATATTTATTTTCAGGACTATTTAGGATTTCTGGTATTAATGATGCATATTAATTCAATTTAGAACTTAGAAGATGTTAAAAAATTATGAAAAAGAAATGTATGGATTATAGGCCTTTAGGTTACCCAAATGGTCTCCTAAATTCAATCCCATAATAGAGTCCCTTCAAACTCTAGTCTGGGTAACTTTCCCTAAAATTCATAAATACGTGTACAACCAAAGCTCAATAGCTGCTGTTAAGCTTGGCTCGTAATAAATGTTTCAAAATCTATTCCCTAAAAAATCTGGATGAGTTTTCAGGATAAAGATGGTGTTTGGCAGGATATCAACCATGATAATATCCCATCATATTGCCTATCATGTAAATGCTTAGGCCACAAATATGTTAACTGTAATAAGGGAAAAATATCAAAGAAATTTCCGATATTGTTGATATACAACATTCTTCTAAGTTAAATACAAACTCAAATAATACCCACTACCCCAAAAGGAAAAATGAGTTCAAAAAATAAAATTTGTAATAGTTAACCCTAGAGAAAATCAGTTACAAAAATCTAAATCATTAAAAGAACTGGAAAAAAAAGTGCAATGGTAACCAACAATCTAAAGACATGTTCCTTCCTAAAACAGTTCATCACGCCCAACCTTCAACAATAATCTCAATCCAAACAAAACTGAAAAAATTAAGATTGTTAAAATTAACTGTGATCATAATCATATTAAATAAGGCATGAAGTTGAAAATAACTCAAAATTGTGAATCTAATTAAGTCACAAGTAATGATATAATATAGGCACTTCACGCAATAGATTTAGGCAACAACTTCCCTCTTTCTAAAAATTTAGAAAATTCTGAAAATGAACATGACTCATCCAAAATTATACCATATGACAACTTAGCTTTATCACCAAAAATGAAAAAGATATGTGCCAGAAATGAAATCAATAAAACCATTAGCAATTTAAAAAAAAATCTAAAACTAAAAATTACAAAAAGCCCTCTAATCACGGGGGCAGACAACTTTAAAAGATCTTCCAGATCCTTAAATTTCATTCTCAAATGAAAATTTTAATTCTAATTAGAAGTCCCATGGAATTGGCAATAAATGAACAATATATAGAACTAAATCAATAGTTTAAGCTAAAAAGATAGACTTCATTGCTCTATAAGAGCCAATGATATCTAATGAAAACCTTGATAAAATATCAGAAAAGCTAGATTTTAATTCTGGATGTTTTGGAAAGATAATGTCCAAATAAAAATTATTTCTAATCATGATCAATTTCTCCATGTGATGGTGAGCCACTATTTTTATAACAAAAAAAATCTCAGTCACCATCATTTATGCCAAATGTATAAGAATTCAAAGACAAGTACTTTGGGACAACTTAAGAGATAAACTGTAACAACTCAGGCATGGCTAATTGCAGCTGATTGAATTGCAAAATGAGCTCTCAATCATAAATCAAATTGCGACTTCACCTTAAATAGAGCCCCAGCTCCCCTAAAGGCTTTATTGGATTTTTTAGACTTGAATATATATATATATATATATATATATATATATATTATTTACCAAATTTTTAGTAATATTAAACTTATACTAAATCATTCAATGCAGGGTAATCCCTAGCCTACTTTTTCCTCAAATTTTGTAGGCTCAATGATATCGAATACAATGATAGAAGTAGAAAGTAAAGCTCGAAATGCTAATCATCTAGTGATGTTCTAAGCTAAAAGCAACAAGGTAACGCAAATAAAAGGATCAAATACAATTATCACAAAGACATTAGTCCAGAAAAATGTAATGCCTTTAAACATTTAGACTATAACTTCAATTTTGGGCTAATTCATTTCCCACGATACTGTAAAGTTCTAATTTGGATGGTCTTCGGCTTATCAATAGAAGTTTATTTTTATCTTAAATATACATTGTTTTGCAAAATTAATTTAACAACGGTGAAGTAAGCAACAAAACTAAAACGTACATGTGAAAAATGACATTAACCATGAATTAAGTGAAGCCCGCGAATTAAACCATCCATCCAAGTGACTTTTACCGTTTAAGAAATAAAATAAAATGGAAAAAAATTGTAAATAAGAAAACAAAATGATTAATTTGATCATGAAACCATAGTTTTAGTAGTTTAAATTTGTAATACTGAAAGGAGGTATGCAAACTGAAGATTTGTGTGTTTCTCTTTTGCACATATGGTAAATGGTAAATGACATCACCAAAATAAGTTCGTCGTAGGTGACAAAAAAAAGAGGATGATTAGTTTTTTACCACTCGAAGTCTGCTTGTTCTATCATGGTTGTAATGATTAATCCAGATTTGGTGGTCACAACATCAAGAATAGAACATGTGAAAAAAAACCATAGAGAATATAATTAATAGACTCAACACAAGAGTTGCAAACGATGCAGTTGGGAGGAATGTTGAGACCCCAAAGTATAAGCTTATTCCGAGTAGATAACTTGCAAAGAATGACGAGAGAAGTTGAGATCCTACTAGATATAGGGAATGGACATACAAATGGTATGGTAGGTACATTTAATTACGAAATTAACGTTTCCAATTTAATAATCCATAAGTGAATATCCTCTCTATTAGCATGTAGAGTGTGAGAGAATTAGATCGTAAATCTCCACAGGATTATGGCTACACTACATGACCAAAGAAATAAGAAGGGTAGGGGTCATCGGCTGGATTGTGAGAAGGATTAAATAGGGCCCAATAAATCTACCAATTGTGAATAATGGAGTACCAACATAGATTGGGATGCAATCGAGACACCCGCTGCCTCCAACATGATACTCCTGTGTCTACCAAGGTATCATCACTTCCCAGGATACCATCAAGAATGTTAGCAGTATCAAGTTATCCCATCAGAGATTCATTCGTCGTGGATGCACCAAACATTCCTAGAGCGCAATCGAGCTACTTGTCGAACATGGCACATGGACAGCAGCAGTAGTTGAATGGTATACAAGGTTGGCCTTAAAATTATTCGTAGTAACCACGATTATACATCCACTCAGATCCAGACTATTAACCGAACAGATCAAGGCACAATACAAATCCACCAGGCAAAAAGTAGAAAAGACCAAGGTTCCAACAAGCATACCTGTTCATGGACGCTTTAAATCATTTCTATAAGGATGTGTATTCTCATCCAGGTAAATAGTCCACTAGCCTCAAAGGTTCTATATCGCATAATTCTACCATTTTATGATAACCACAAGATTGAAAAGTACTACGGCGAGAGAGATGCGGAACACCACATCCAGCAGTTCAACAACGAAATGTTGCAGTATGAAGCTGATAATGGAATAAAGTTTCAAGCCTTTTCCATGGTCCTTTGAGGAACCACAACATATTGGTTCAAAACTCTCCTAAATATATGCACAAAAACTATAAAATAATTTATATGACATTTATAAATAAGTTTGTAATGTTTATATAAACCATTGTATGAAAATGTATATTCTCATCTTGATAAAAAGTGCACTAGCATCGAAGGTTCTATATCGCATAATGCCATCATTTTATGATAACCAGAATCATACAACAAAAGATAACTTTAACACCGCATACAATAGTTCAGCAACGAAATGCTACAGTATGAAACTTATAATAGAATAAACTTTCGAGTATTTTCCATGGCCCTGTGAGAAACAGCAACACATTGGTTCAACAGTCTCCCATAATGATGCATAAAAACTATGAAATGCTTCAAATGAGATTTAAAATAAATTTTTAAGGCTAAAAGAATATCAAACGATACAATATTTACATAAACCATTGCGAATAGAGAGTTAATAAAAATTTGAGGGAGTAAATAAAACATTTTATGAAAACAAATTTTGAAGTATAATAATGCCACGATCTGGTGGTGTTAGAAGTATTTATGTAAGGAATTTGAGAAGTTTCCCTCTCAAATGCAATAATGCACAAGAAATCTCTTAACTTTGGAGTTCTTTTAGCTCATATAAATCGATATATTAAAGTATATGAGCTCTATTGAGAAAAGAAAGTAATAATTACAAATACTCTACGCTCGTGCCCTTTGACTAGAAATAAAAATACAGTGGTACAAATCAATATGAAGAATAACACGCTGATGAACAATTGTGCTTCAACTTTGACCAGGCCGTGAACAAGTTACTCCTAGGGTTATAAAGAGAAGTATAAAAGTGGCTATAGTACCAGCAGTAATGAAAGAGCTGACTACCCACCAAAAAACTATTTACTAAGCTGACCGTGATGTTGGAAGCAATTTATGAAAAAATAAGGATACAATCAACTACAACATACCTAGAAATTTGCATAGAGCAAAAGAGAACCGAGACAAAAAATGAAATTATATGTTTTTGGGCTATATGGTGAGAGAAAGAGGAATCAAGGCTGATCCAAAACAGCTTGCCAATTTGGCAGCGATAGACCCACCAAGAAATATAAAAAAGTCCAGATCCTAACTAGAATGCTATCAACACTTAACACATTCTTGTTAAGATCCTCATACAAGTGTCAACCCTTCTTCCAAGTCCTTAGAGGGGCAACAAAATTGAATAGACTCCAGCATGTGATGAACCATTCAACAATATATACAATTTTTTTGCTTCCCTCAAAATGTTAACCAAGATTTAGCCATAAGAAAGCCTATACATGTACTTTATTGTATACGACTATGCAGTCATCGTAGTTTTAATCAAGAAGGAAGAAAGGGACTCTAAAACAATTTCTTATGTAAGTAAATCTTTATTTCCACCTAAGCTAGGAATTTATAGTTAAAGAAACTTATTTTAGCAATAGTAGTTACGGTGAGGAAATGCGATCATATATTCAAGCACAAACTATAATAATTAGAAATTCCTCTTTTTTATAAAATGTATTACAAAAGCCTGATATGTCAGAGAGATTGACAACATGGTCAATAGAGTTAGAGGATTATAATATCCAATTTGAGCCGAGAATAACGATAAAATTCCAGGCATTGGCAACCTGTGTAATGAAATTTCAATCTGAGAGACTTATTTCTCCATCCGATGAACTAGAAGATATGTGGAGAGTTATAGCAAATGGAAGAAGCAATAGTTAAGGCTCAGGAGCATGCGTTCAACTCATATCTCTAACAGGGGATATCCTAAACAAGTCTCTTAAGTTTGGATTCCCAACATCCAACAATGAATCTAAGTATGAAGTTGCGATTGCAAGACTTCTTCTCACAAAAATAATTTGGAGAAAAAAGTTACAACTCCTAATTGACTCCTAATTAGTTGTAATCCAAGTATCAAGGCATGGTGACGCCAAAATGGAGAACATAGTTCATTACTTACAACGACCAATTGCTCAATTCAGCATGCAAAATTTAAACAAGTCTTGAGATCTGATAACTCAGCAAGTGATGCACTTGTATCCTTGGTAGGTACGTCTTCAGCACCTGGAATAATCCTCAAAGAAACGCCTTCTATTACATAAACCGACAACGTCTTCTCAACATTCACGTCCCCGAGATTAATGACAATAGAAGGTGACGAATAAAAAGAAGAAGAATGAAAAAATCCAATCAAGAAGTATCTGATAGAATGAGTGATACTTGAAGGCAAAATGTAATAATGAATGATAAAAATAAATTCAACAAGATTTTTCTGGACTTTAGACATATTGTCTAAGAGAGGTTTAACCAAGCCATCTTTTAGTTCTTAGGCACAAATCAAGCAGCTTTCATTGTGGAATAATTACATGATGGAGAAGGAATAGCTCATCATGGACATAATGTATTGTACCCAACAATACTAATCCAATGTTATTATTGGCTAAATGTTTTGGAAGATGAATACAAAAGTGAAACAATATGAGACATACTAGAGATTCATAAACTCAATACAAGTTTCGATAATATATTTAGAGGTAAAAACTGAAGCAATCCCATTTGAAAATTGAGGTTTGGAAATTATGGGACCCTTACCACTTGCTTCAAGAGGAATAAAGTTCATACTAGTTGTCGTAAGAACACTAAGACTTTATAAAATCTACAAATAGTAAGCCTAAGATGGCAAAAGTCAATCCTTAGAAAGTAAAAATGTTCCATGAGGAACACTAGGCTTATCAAAAGGTATATCAACAATAAGTCTTGGAATCAATCCTTACACAAAGAAGCTAATTGCGGCTATTTTAAAACAAACCAAAAAATAGAAAAACCCCAAGTGGGAGTCATGAACCCCAACTATTCTTGGAAAATTCTAGAAAATTCTAAACAACGCCTCTACTTATTAAAATAGATAAGTCAATAGAAAAAACAGAGACGATTAAGAATTTTATGAAAACACAAAGACTTGTCCAAAAAATAAAATAAATAAATACTCATAAATACTAAAGACTTCGAGTACAAAAAGTAAACATAATGCTTTTAGCATTAAAAAAAATGTAAAAATTCATGTTTAAAAACCATTCCTATAATGAACAATATTTTTGGCTAGGACAACACCAGTTATTTGAAGAATATCACTATCAACATTCTCAGCTTCGAGACCAGTAGACTGAGTATTATTAGCCTCACCACTATCCTCATTAAGCCACTGAAGTCTATCTGCTTTGGCCTTTTAGTATTGTAGACAAAACACTTAAAGTTATCCAAGTCAAGCTCAGGTTTGGTGAAAGTCCATAACTAATTGGGAACAAGCCTCCCTAATTTCTTCTTGAGAGATATCAACCATTAACAGTTGGTAAGACATATAATCATTCATTGAATTATGACGTTCACTAAGCATAATATCTAAAATAGAGAGGAACTTTGACGTCATAATATACAATTTCTTATGCATGCTTGATCTTGGAACCTCATCTTTGGCCCTCGTATAAATGGGTTCTTTATCGATAGAAGACCAATGATCTTACGTAGAATCACAAGCATGCTCAGAAGCACTCAACTTCTCTTTACAATTTGTTAAAATATTATTATGAATAAAATTCATACTATTCATATTCCTACCATATTGGCAGCTCACCGGAAGATCCTCATGGGCACGCAACAATGACTACCTAATTGAAAATTTAAAAAAGACTTAATCTTTAATTTTTCAATTTAAAACTGTATTTAGAATAACAAAAGTTTTTTCTCATGTTGGATAGCTTCAAGATGGGTCCTTAGTTTATTCTCAATCTATTTTTTTCCTCAAAAGCAACTTTGACAGTAACATTTCCTTCCACGGGTTGAACAACACCGTCAAGAAGAGCCTACAAGTTAGAAATGAGAATTGAAAGATGAATATTGGCTTGGTAAAACATGGTTAAACCATTGAGGATAACCTGAAATACAAAGTGACATATACACAATGTATAATAAGTTACTATGCTGCAACATAAATTAAATGTCAAACATAAGAAAACAAATAAATTAACACCATTTTACCTCAAATCCCAAGCTTAGATACCTCTTAGACATTGTCAATAGATAGAGGTAAATGGAAAGTGTTCTCTGACAAGCCAACACATCAATCTAAGGTTGATGGATTTGTAGCTTCAGTTAAATGAGTACCTTGAAGAGATAAAACAAAATTTGGTCTATATTAACAAAGCAAAATCATCTCAATAATTATCAACGGTGGAAGAAACAACTCCGACTAAAGTAAGGGGTAGTGCTCATTCGATAGCCTTGGAATACTTTCGTTACCAATAACTGAAGGTTCTATATTTTCTAAAGGGTCATCATGAGCTTTTGGAGTAACAATCACATCTTCTTCCAAAGTAATTCATTGATAAAAAAACTTTAAAAATAATGTAATGATTGATTCAGTAGGATTAACAACTACGACATTGGTTGCTTTATAGGTTTTAAACCTAGTTTATATAATAACAAGAAAAGCTAGTTTCGTGGATAAAGACCATAAAGTCTTAGGAATAACTTTATATTGGTTGTGCTGAAATTGAGAGTGAAAGAATACATAATGGTTATATTTAAGGGTTGTCTTAACATTAAATACTACTTTAAATTTCATAGCCCTAAAATAAGGCTTTGGTATAGACCTCACCGAGTGATGACGACTAATGTCAAAACAGATTCGTGTGTAAGAAATCAAAAAGGGAAAAACAAAAACAATGGATATAAACCCTAACCTTAGGCTAGAGTATAAAATAGGTTATAGGATGCTTTCTATAACAACTGCCCAAAACCCTAATCCTCAATAAATAAAATTACATAAATGTCTAAAAATAAAATAAATAAATAAGAATAACGGCTAAATATAAAAACTGGGTTTTGAAGGCTTTATGGGTCGAATTTGGGTATCAAACTTTATGAAAAATCACATTTTTGAAATCTGACGGACTCTTCAAAATCTTTGATTTGAGTAACATTGATGACGACTTTGAGTAGGAGGAATAATTCTATGTTTGACCCATTCGATACCTAAGCGAGAAACCAGTATGTTTGCATTCTTCAATACATCATCCTTCTCCGGTTGGGAAGAATTCAACCTCTAATTCAAAACGATGAAATATTGAAAGAACTGCCTCCTCAAAAAGCCATTTCTGTTGTCTTTCATCCTCACAGACCCATTTACTAAGCACAGGAACACCCTTGCGTGTGTAAAAAATATCCTTTTGATATTGTTGCTTCACATCTGGTGGAGTACTAGCTGCATCTAGAGGAAAAACTGGAAATACCATCTTCAGCAATGAGCACAAATACTTTCCAGCATCTACTATTATGTACTTGAAACATGGTTCAAGAATCTGAAAAATCTGGGAGATGTTATTTCTGATAAACAAATGTGCTTACTTCTCTATAACCTTGTGCATCACATCAAAACCCTTGCATAAAGGAACAATTTCTCTTTGTTGAATAAAAGATGTATTCTAAAATTGATGTGGAAGTATATATTGGATTGTTTGTTTATGCTGCTTGACCGATGCATCAATGTCTTCAATTATTACCCAAGAACCATGATATGCGTTGCTTACAAGTATCGTATATCGAGCTTGATAAATCTATAACTTAGTTACTTTTTTTATAGTCATGTATTTTTCATCATCCGACGAATAACCTTCACCTAGCACATAGACCGCTTGTCCCGTTTGAGTTCTACCACTATAAGCCCTACCACAAGCATCAAAGATACTACAATATGACTCGAGCAAATAAACCGAGACCTTCTCATGATCTTCCCTAGGTTCTAATTGAAAATCATAATTTTTATCTATTAAAACACTATTCTTTTTTCTTTGTTCATTTTTTTTTATATTTTGCATTTTATTTTTATTCTTAATCTTAGATCCTATTTTGTTCTTAGGGTTCTTAGGATCAAAGAAAGAATTAACAACCAAATATTTAATAATTTCATCAGTACAAATTGAAATATAAAGGTTTTTTATTGTTTACCTTGCTGAAATAACAAGTAATTTTTTTGTGTTATCCAACCGTCTTTGTTTTTAACACTAATTTTACCTTTTTTGTCATATATATCATAAATTAGATTGGATGATTGAGTATCAGCAAACCCTCCATGTCACCAGCAACTACTTGATGGATATCCTTCCCCTTTGATTTTTCTAAATTGTAGCTATGGTTGTGGTTGAATTTCGTAAAAAAGACTTTTGCTTTTAAATTCCCGATTGGATTTTGGAATCCGGTGGTGGTCATCCTCTTTATATCTTCTATCGATTTCTTCATTTGATGTCGCAACGAATTCATCCGCTCATCCATTTGGCCAAATTTGTTTTCTATCTCCTCCCGACCGAATGGTTCTGTAATTGGAAGAGTCGACTTCCCGTGAACGGTTCTCTTAGGCGGTATATCTCCTTAACTCAGGTCGTAAGAGCTCTATCGCTCTGATACCAACTGATATTGACAAATATCGAAGCATAATCATTGACTGTAAGAAATCAAGAAGAGAAAAACGAAACATTGGATATAAACCGAACCCTAGGTTAGAGTATAAGAGACTTAGAGAAAAAACAATCTCAAATTTGATTCAAAAAGTCTGACGGGAAAATATGATATATAATGCTTTATATGGAAACTATCCAAAACATTAATCTCAAATAAAGGAAATTACATAAATGTTATATAATAAAACAAATAAATAAAAATAACTCCTAAATATAAAAATTGGGTTTTGAAGGCTTTATGTGTCGAAATCTTATGTGCTCGTCAAAATCTTATGGGCTCGTTGATATCTTGGATTTGAGTACCTGTTTGACCAGTTCCAATACCTAAGTTAGAAACCAGTATGTTTGAATTCTTTGCTACATCACGAAGGCTTGTTCATCTCCTTCAAATCTAAAGATAATTGAATCCAAAAGTCTAAGAGACAAGAACGTAGAAATTGAAGCCTCATTAATACTTGTCTCTATAAAGATCTCTGTAACAGGAGATGTATGAAGAGTAGGAGAAGATACAAGAATTCAAATAATATTATGTTGGTTGGCTACATGAGCTAAAATGTATATCACTTTCACCATCAACCCCTGATTTGGTGGTAACGATAATATTGAGAGAAATATTAACTTTGGTTGAAGTCTTATTTCTTTCACGGGTATTTTCATCTTCTTCTTCCTCGGTATCTTCAATACCAATAGGACAAAGCCCTCTTTTCTTATCAAGGTCGAGGGTGCCTATACGTTTCTTTGGGGAACGTACAAAATGATAAATTTATCCTTCAAAGAAGCATATTGTATCTTCTCCAAGTTTTGGTTTTTGGCATTGTTGTGAAGATCAATTGTGGAATTCTTCCCAACCAATTTTATCCTTAATAAGCTTCTTCTTCATATTCTTTTTTTTAGGATTTTTTCATAACTTATTTCTTTAGAAAATAAGACTATTCAATAACATCCTCATTAGCAGGGTCACAAACGAAGAACCCTCATAGTATATAGGCTAGACCATACCCGTTGTGAAGAATCTATTCATGCAACAATATAGAGGTGTAAGAGTAGGAATATTTGGTGGCTTCATTTATTAATAGAGTGTACTTCTGGCAAGTACATGAAACGTTACGGACATCAAATGGCATATTCACAGTAGGGGCTGAAAATGATAAGATAACAAGATATAAGCAAACAAAGAAAAGTAAAATAAAGACATAAGACATATATATGAAGAGAAACTTATTCTTGGAAGCCTAATTTCGGTTAAAATGAGACTATACATACCCATACTTGGCCTCCTAGTTGTCATAGATAAAAATATATTTATCCTTTTATGCGTTATTATAAGTGGGAAGGTCAATTAGTATTCTTGAAGAATGATTCTATCAAAAAATGAAATAATATATTGGTCTTTTGGCCATAAAGTTTATGAGTGACGAGGAACTCACTTGACAAGAAGTGTTGATGAACACTACGCAAAACAATTTTAACTGGCGTAAGAAAGTTCCAAAAGTTTGGAACAAGTTGGCTCGAGAAAATAATTGTCTTCTTAAAGAACTCAACCAGATGTGTAGAAAGAATGAACTGAAGCCTGTGATCAATGCTATAATTAAAGAAAACCACTTCATCATTGTGGGCATTAAAATGATTTTTCGCATTTATAGGAAATGTAATATTGTCATCATATTAATCACCCAATCAACTAGCTTTTAGGAACACTCATATTTAGCCATATACTGATATGAATAATCATCAATTATCTTAGCAATCAAAGCTCAAGCCTTGGCTGACTTTTAGTTGAATTTCACTCTGAACGACCAAGTATTTATGCAATTAGTAGGGGTTTTCCGAAGAAAATAAAAATAGACCTAAAGTTTGAGTGGGTCATCCAAACCAACGGTGGATCAAGTGTTTCATGTTGTGGAGTAGGTATACAACTGATCTCTCCGACAAGAGAAATAATATATGAAGCAATATGCTTTGACTTCAAGGTATTAAACAACAAGGTAGAATATGAAGCAGTATTGGCAGGGGTACAACTCACACAAATTTTTGGGGCTAAAAGAGTTTGTTTGATAAGTGATTCACAACTTCTGGTTAATCACGTATTCGGACAGTCTAAGGCAAAAAAGATCATTTAGTGAAATATCTGAGAGCTCAGAGAGAATTAGAAGCACTTTTTGAAAACATCAGGTACAAGAACATTCACAAGGCTAAATTTTGGTGGCAGATTCCCTAGAAACTATAACAAATGGATATTAAGTTCATTGATTTATTTTAGCTCCGACCATACCCAATTTTTAAGTCTTTTTTCTTGTATATGTTGGAAAATTTCTTGTAACACTTTATCTCCTGGTTCGAAGCTTCTGAACCAAAATTTGGAATTATATATATATTCCGCAATAGTGCCTTGTAATACTCTGATTAAATATGATTTTTGAAACTTATTTTTTCAACTAAGTTTATTTGTTGTCCTTCGATCCTGGTCATTATTTGCTTCATCAATAAAGGTAGAAAAAGTCTCCCTTGATCATAGTTATAAGAATCATTTGGTAGCCTCGTAATTTTGTAATGTGTATGATAACTTACATGCATACTCATCAAAGGTCGTATAAATACTTTCAAGTGGGTACAATTAGGGATGGGAATGAACGAGAAATCTTGATATATCTTCATATACGCTAAAAGGTTATTATTTATATATTTTTGGAACCGAAACTCATTAGCAGTTGTGGTTACATGTGGTGTTGTTGTTCCTAAAATATATACTAATGTTAAGAAATTTTATTACCTCATTTGTTATGATCTTTACTAAGGCTTCCGCATCAAACAATTTTGAGAGATAATTAATGATAACAAGAAGGTACTGCCCACCCTAGAGGCTTCGGGTGGAGGTGGAACTAGATCATAGTTTCACTGAGCAAACATGATTGCTTTGGAAATTATTTAAGCATGATTGTTGGTAGATAAATAGCGGTGGTACAACTCATTGTTCTAAACTATGGTTTGAATGCTGGCCACAAATCAACGCAAATAAAATTTTAACAATAGTACATATCAATGCATTGTCTTATACTTATAATATGTTTTTTCACCATTATGAAAGTTTTTGAAGGACGAATTATGATTCATCTGGTTTGTAGAAACATAATAGCTGTCGGAGAAGACTTTAATGATTCTTTCAATAGGTAAGTTGTCATCCTAATAATATGCCTAAAGTTTAATTACTCGATTATCCTCATCATCAATTGTAAACACTTTCGTAAAGGTGCATTGAGGTTTTATTATGATAAATCACATTGCAGGATCAATATACATGATGGAAGCATGAAATTCGGGTATTTCATTTTTTTAAGAGAAGAACAAAAACATAATTGACTTGGCGGAACAATCCCAATATATTTATTTAGCAGATGAACGATGTACCCTCATGATCATTACAAGTATTTTGTTTTACATTTCTATGACAAAATAACATTACTTGGAACAATACATATTTATTTAGCGGTTGACCGATGTACCCTCACGATCATTCGAAGGAATTTAATTTTTGTTATAGCCATAATAGTTATTCATGAAATAGACTAGGTGGTAGTTAAAAATAACCACCATCAATTACATTATCTATATGGATTAGTATGCCAAACTTTGTTTAAGTCTGTAAAATATACACACCTATGTTACTACATAATCTTATTCCAAACTAGAATTAGGTTAGTTTCTGAGTCTTGGTCTCGATCACTCGTCTAAGCATGTCAGCCATCTTATTTATATTTTTCATTTTATATTGAAAAATACGTGTCTCTACTGTTTTATCAGTCAGATCAATGACAATTGACTTTAGTTGGTAATCATATTGCATCATCTGTTATAAAATAACATTCACGTTTTTTGTTCAAAATTATAATAACTCAGTACGTAAAATTACCAATGAAAGTTTATATGAATCTCAGACTTTGGCCATTCCAACTTTTTTTAATTTCTTTTATGGGTTCGAAAGTGGGATCCAGATCCAAGTGAGTCATTGAAACTATTCTATTATAACTAAGGTCCCTTCTTATTTAGATTTGTCTTTAAAAACCTCAATTTTGTTAGCATATCCTATCCTACTATAAACGTTCTTCGGTTTTAGCATGACCATGAATAAATTTCACAAGCTTACCGTAGTCAATCAAGCTATGTATTTCTTTTTTTTACTTCGAAAAATCTTTGGTTTTCAACCAATTGACCCATAGACTTCTTGCGATAGTATGCACAAGAAACCTCTTTATTTACTAGGACCTTGATATACAATTATGATGTAGTCGTCTTCTCTTGTGATGACTTTATTACCAATGAATTAATCATATATATATATGGTTTCAAAGACACTTAAAGTTATACATATATATTCGGGATCAGGCTAATTGACATGACGAAAAAAATGTCATTCATATATCTAGTTTTGTTCATTTTAAAAACCTAAATCGATGGTATTTTTTATTTTTTAACAGATACAAACTTTTTAGAAAATAATAATAGAAAAGTATGAAAATAAAGTTTGGTTAAAAAAATAAGAAGGTTACTTTTGGGCTTTCCCCTTATTGAGAAACATTTTTGTGCTATATAATACTAGAAAAATTGGTATTTTGGATAACTCACCTTTTATTTTTATAATCACTACAATCAATTTGTCATTTTAGGTAAAAAACAAAATGAATATATATCTAAACTATTTCATCCATAGACAAAATTAAGTTGACGTCCATATTTATTTTGTTCGATGTCTATATATTCAAATTTTAGTATACTAAAATAGTTTGCAATCTAGTTGTTTGCTATTATATTTTCTTCTTGTACATATTGAAATCTCCAATATTAGTATATTTCGAATAGGTAATCTTTTGATAAAATACGGATAACTACTTTGTTTTGAACTAAAGTATCGCTGGCCATTTGGTAATATGAAATACGCTTAATGCTTTTCTCTTTCATGTTTTTTATTTTTCTTTAAATGTCACATTTTTCAAACAATAGCTCTAAAAATATCTAAAAATACCAAAACTAGATCTATAAAATATATTTTTCGACTTCATTTTTAGTTGTGCAATTATATGTAACGTGTTGGGAATATGGGGGTCCGGTCCGCATATTCCGCCTCCATATATAAGTAAGAACACAACCGATCTCAACACTAGTATGATATTGTTCGCTTTGGCACCCGAAGGCCCTCACGGCTTTGCATTTGGTCCACTACCAAAAGGCCTCATACTAATTGAGGTATGTTCTTACTTATATACCATTGATCATTCCCATGTTTAACCGATGTGGGATGTGAGACTTTGGTCGCCACCCTAACAAATCCTCCTCTCGAACAAAGTACCACTTAACCTCCTCTCAATTGACATTCATCTGCTCACTCTAATCAGAAGTTGCTCCACCTGAGAAATAGAGCTTTTACAGCGGATCTATCTACTCACTCGACCATCCTGCGCTTGTTCCTTAGCTCCACTATCCACTCCAATCAAGTACCACTGCTTGATGAGTTATGGACGCTTTGAACTAGGATGTATAGAGTAAATCTGGTAGCGTCAAGCTACACGATGGAACAGATGGCTGAAAATTCAGAAAAAGAAGACGAACAATTGAAGATGGATAGTTCTAACCCTAGGTTAGAGTAAATGAGACTTTAAAGAAAATCAAAATTCTATTCAAAAAAGTCTGAGGCAAAACTAGGGTTTGAGAGCCTTTTATAGAAGTGCTCGAAACCCTAGCCCAAAATTACAGCTTTTTTTCTTATGCAATAAAATAAAGCCCAGCCCAATTTCAAAGCGATTGGAGCTGGTAAAGTATTTTAATAAAATCTAAATAAAATAGGAAAATGCAGAAAATTTACTAAAACAGCAAAACGAGGGTTTAAACGACTAAATTTAGGGCCTGGACTTCATCACTTTGTGATGCTTTCGAAAAGTGTTGGGCTTCTCAACACGTTCGATTTGAGTTATCGCATCGCCTAATTCTGATATCTGACCAAGAAACCAGTTTGTCCGCAATCTTCGCTACATCATCCTTCCCCGGTTGGGAAGAATTCGTCCTCGAATTTAAAACGTTAAAACATTGGACGAACTGTACTACGACATTCGGAAGTGACTGACTCAACTCTCGCGCTATGGAAATCCCAAGTTATAGCATCCAAGTCAATATCGAAAGGGATACCATGAAGCTTGACATATAATGGAGCAAATGACTGAAAAATGAAGGACCACCCAGCGGTAACACTTACATAACAAACATATCTAGAAACTGGATCGATAATTGGTGCATATCCAACAATAGTAGACGCATCAGCTATGTAGGTATTAATGACTTCGAGAGTATGCCTTAGCTTATGGTAAGCATCCTTTGGAGGCAGTTTAGGTTCGGTAATCAACTTTCCAACTTTGATGATTACGACCACAAGAGGAATGTGATCATGGATTTCATGGCGTATAGTTCTCTTCATGTGCACCATTACACCTTCCGCAGCTGTTGAGACCCATAACATATCTGATTTCTTGATGCTAATATGTCTTGTGAATAAAAAAAAATAAGAAACAGAATCCCATTACTATTATGTGCCACGACCATTCATCTCTGTGGGTGGGAACAGATTCCATAACATGAATGATTCCCATTAGTATAGTGAAACGAAAAATTAAAAGTAGAGACTTTAGTTGTTGTAGTGATACAGTCACTATAGTAACAGTCACAGCAGTTTCCCAAAAACAATTTCCTCCAGTGATGGAAATAATTGCCTTAGTATCCGTATTGAAAAACAGCATGTTGAACTCTATATTGGATCTTATAGCAGAAATCAACTGTAAGCGCACCTCATTTTTTGTAAGATCGACAGACAGTTCATGCCATCCAAACGCATTATCGCTGGTAAAAACAATGCACATGTCCAAGGCAGACACCAATAAGCCACCGTCACTGATATCGTGACCAGCAGATATTAATTCATCACCAAGAAGATCTTGAATTCCATCAAAGACTGTTTTCAGGTACAAAACGTCCTCGAGATCTGAACAGTCATTACCGATTTGGTCAAAAGCTTGAGCCAGGGCAGATCCACTTAAGTGCTGCTTCCCCTTTGCCAAAACAACGTGAAGCAAAACACCAGTATCTCCGAACTTCAAATCTGGTGTCACTGTCTTTGTTATATCAGGACAAGTAGCATAGGTGCTGATTACAAGATTTCCAGGAGCCTTAACAACCTCACCGGCTACATGGGTTGCCATTGAAAGACTGTCCTTTCCTCCATCATTGGCGATACCGAGTTCGATCATAGCTTCTGAAAGAGCCATGGTTACATCGTACATAGCTGCTCCTTCTCCATCAAGCTTCGCAGCGTACATCCAGTTACCACTTGCTTTCACATCAGAAAGAGATGTAACCTTCGCCCAGACAAGATTCGTTAAAGCTTCTCCAACCGCCAATCTTGCCATGGCTTTAGGGTCAAGCAAGCCTTTGATTGGCTGCTCTCCAACGGCACAAGCTACTCCACTGAAGTGGGTATAGGTCTGCGCAATAACAGCAACATCAGCAAGAGGAATCTGCAAAGAGCCTACAGTTTGCTGCTGTGCAATGAGCCTTGTCACGCATCTATCAACTTTGGTCGTCAATAAGCGTTTCGAGCAAACCGAAGGAAGTCTCAGTCTTCTCTGCAGAGAATCCAAAACTGTAATCCCCGGAGCTATATGAAGAGGCTCTTTCGCATCCACAACCCGGTTGAATTCGAAAGTTTTTTGTGGCATATCTCTGAGAACTTTCTCAAGCTCAAGATCGACAGCTGGAAGAGGTGGGGGATGTCCATTTGCTTTGCACTTTTCAACAGTCTTGCTATCAACTAAAACAACGCGCCCTTTCCCATCAATCTCTCCAATTACAGCCACTGAAACACTTTTTCTTTTACATATAGACTGAAATAGATCACGAGTAAACCAGGAACGCCGGATAGAAACTCTGGTGGTACCAGTTTTCTTCTTCCCGTTTGGCAAATCTTCATACTTGAAAACAGTTTTCGGTTGTCCCCTAAACTTCTTCTTTTTTGTGACAGTGCTTTCTCTATATCTTTTGTCTCCACAATTTGTAATAATTCTTGTAAATTTATCTGGAGGTTTTGGGGGTGGTAACGGGTCTTCATTGACAAATCCATCGCTTACAGTAAAATTTGTTTTTGATTTTAAATTAGATGGAGCATCTTGAATAACATAATTTTTATCTACCGCTTCAAGTATTGGAACTGATAATTTTTTTTGATATTTTTAAATTTTTTAAGGGTTTTCTTTTCTTATCACCAACGAAATGTTTAACAATTTCTTCGGTACAAATTTTAAGAGAGGGGATTGTTTTGTTGTTTACCTTATTGAAATAAGGAGAGACGGTTGTTGGTGTTACCCAATCGTCTTCGTCTTTAATAGTGATTTCATCCTCATCGTCGTAAACATCATAAATCAGATCTCCTAATTCCGGCCATGTTTCATCAGGATAGTCAGCCTCATACTCATCAAAGAGTGGATGGTCGAGTATCAGCGAACCCTCCACGTCACCAACAACTACTTGATGGATCTCCTTCCCCTTTGGTTTTTCCAAATTGTAGTTGTGGCTGTGGTTGGATCCTGTGAAAAAGACTTTCGCTTTTGAATTTATGGTTGGAGTTTGAAATCCGGTGGTGGTCAACCTTTCAATATCTTCTATCGCTTTCTTCATTTGATGTCGCATCGAATTCATCCATTCATCTATCTGCGATCGGAACTGATCGAATTCATCACGGTCGACCGATTCGGTGATGGGAAGAGTGGACATCTCCCGAAAAGATCACTTTGGCGGCATATCTTTGTTACCCACGTCGTAGGAACTCTGAATCTGATACCAATATGGTAGCGTCAAGCTACGCGATGAAACAGATGGCTGAAAATTCAAAAAAAGAAGACGAACAATAGAAGATGGATAGTTCTAACCCTAGGTTAGAGTAAATGAGACTTTAAAGAAAATCAAAATTCTATTAAAAAAAGTCTGAGGCAAAACTAGGGTTTGAGAGCCTTTTATAGAAGTGCTCGAAACCGTAGCCCAAAATTACAGCTTTTTTTCTTATGCAATAAAATAAAGCCCAGCCCAATTTCAAAGCGATTGGAGTTGGTAAAGTATTTAAATAAAATCTAAATAAAATAGGAAAATGCAGAAAATTTACTAAAACAGCAAAACGAGGGTTTAAACGACTAAATTTAGGGCCTGGACTTCATCACTTTGTGATGCTTTCGAAAAGTGTTGGGCTTCTCGACGCGTTCGATTTGAGTGGTGACCAAGAAACCAGTTTGTCCGCAATCTTCGCTACATCAAAATCATTCGCCTTGAGCATGACTGGTGGTTCATCATGTTCGACCTCCGAGAATATGGGGGTCCGGTCCGCATATTCCACCTCCGTATATAAGTAAGAACACAATCGAACTCAACATTAGTATGATATTGTCCGCTTTGGCACCCGAAGGCCCGCACGGCTTTGCACTTGGTCCACTACCAAAAGGCCTCATACTAGTTGAGGTATGTTCTTACTTATATACCACAGATCATTCTCATGTTTAACCGATGTGGGTTGTGGGAGTTTGGTCGCCACCCTAACAATTGGGTTGCAAAATAAGTATGCATTGTTTTCCAACTGCGGAATTACGTGTAATTGGGTTGCAAAAAAAACTTGTTCAAGTTGTAAAATTACGTGCAATTAAGTTGCAAAAAAGAATTTGTCTTCTAGTTGCGGAATCAGTGTAATTGGATTGAAAAAAACAAATACCCCTCCGTCCCAAAATATATGTCGTTGTAAAGTTATGCACGAATATTAAAAAATGTAATAATAATTTTTCTTTTTTTCATAAAAAGTAGAAAGATAAAGAGATTTAGTTGGTAGTTGATTATAAATAATATAAAAAATTGCATTGATAAGCGAGAACAACGTGAATTGTGGGACAAAAAAATTTCATAAAACGACTTATATTTCGGGACGAAGGGAGTATGTTCTAGTTGCGAAATTACGTGCAAATGAGTTGCGTAAATAAGAATAAAATAGTTGCGGATTTAGAATTTTGGTTGCAAAAAAGTAATTGCGTCCAAATTTCGTTCAAATTAGTTGTGTAAATAAGAAGAAAGTAGCTGCGTAAATAGGACTTTGATTGCGAAATAAATCTTAAAAAACAATTTTGGTTTAGTTGCCGAATTACGGGTATTTTGGATATGAAAATAAAAACAAAATTCTCCAAAAATTTCGATCATGAATTATGTTTTGTTTGTCTTTAAAAAATAAAAATATATATTTTCATAAAATAAATAAATTAAAATTGAAAAATATAAAAAAGTTAAAAACTAACTAATTATTAAAATTATTAGTGTTTTGTGTGTTTATGAATATCATTCGACACATTTATATTAGAGCGTTTTTTATAAACTTCAAAATATAATTAGTTATCAATATTTTAATTGTTTTTAAATAATTTTTATAATATATCAATTTGAAATTCAAAACATTGTTTTCTTCGTAATTACGAAGAAAGAAATCTCTTAAAAGTATAGGAATACATTAAATTAAAATTCCGCTAACAGCGTGATATATACCTAAATACTTTGCATGTGAATCAAAAATTCATTGGATACGACAAAACATTATTAATATTGTTCGGTACGATTGTCTTTCTGTTCATTCGAAATGTTGTTATATTTAATTTTTGTTATATAAAAATCATTGTTCGATAATTTATAAAACTAAAAATTTAAATATACGTAGTCAGGTATTACAACATTATTTTAATTTTAATATTTCAACTATTCAATTAAAATTAAAGAGATCAACTAATTTTTAATCGGAAATAATAGTGTATTTATAGTTTTATTAGTTATCCTTAAATTTATATAACTCCATCGTACCACGACTATGAAGTTATATATAATAATGGTATTTATAGTTTTAATAGTTATCCTAAGTTTATATAACTCCATCGTATGATTACTCTAAAGTTATATATAACAAGGAAATTGCCAAAAAATACGGTTTAAACTACTTTGCGAAGTTGTTTTTAATTTTTTCTAATACTATTATGGGAAGTTATTTTGTTTGACGATTTTGCTCTGACGAATTCTTATAAATAGTCAAATTTATCTCTATAAAAATTTAAAAAATTAAAACTGAAAATGAAAGTAAAATTAAAAGTAAACTAAAGGTATATAAAAGTAAAAATCAAATCTACAGCCGACGGACGAAAACCAAACCCTCAAACCCTGAACATGTTGATTTCAGATGAATAAATCTCAGACAAAAGCTATGAAAAGCTTCGATAATTTTATTAGGTAATATAAATGACTATTAAATAGTCAGTACACAAAATGAAACTGACGGAAACACAATTAAATGACACAAACTTAAGTGGAGCGTAACTCCTATCTTGACCAAATAAAGCATTAAAGTCCTAACACTTATTAGATACCTCTGCTGGTAGATGCATCTCCGCTGTGTGCTAGTAGATGCATCTCCGCTGTGTGCTAGTAGATGCACTATTGGATCCCTCAAATAAAACATTAAATTCCTAACATTGCTTCCCCTAAACTGAAAGCAATAGCTTTAGTTTATCTTCTCGCAAACTCCAAGTTTCTCTCTTAATCGAACAAAAGCTTCCAACTTCAATGGTTTAGTCAATATGTCTGCAACCTGATCATTGGTACCACAATGAACCAATTTCACAATTTCATCTTTGACAAGATCCCTCAAAAAATGGAACCTAACATCAATATGCTTGCTACGACCATGAAGAACAGGGTTCTTTGATAGTTTAATTGTTGAGTTGTTATCACACATAATCGTAGTGCAACCTGACTGCATCATACCAATTTCTTCTAAAATCCTTCTCATCCAAATACATTGACAAGCACAAAATGATGCAGCTATGAACTCAGCTTCAGTGGTGGATAGAGTGACTACCGGTTGTTTCTTTGAAGCCCAAGAAACTGCTCCTCCACTCAATAAGAAAGCATATCCACTTGTGCTTCGTCTATTATCAATGTCTCCAGCATAATCACTATCAGTATAGACACTCAACTCCTCCAACATTCCCTTTGTGTAAAACACACCGAATCCAGTCGTTCCTCTTATGTACCTTAGCACACGTTTTGTTGCTTGCATATGTTCCTCTCTAGTATCGGACATGTATCTGCTCAATAGACAAACCACAAACATCAGATCAGGCCTTGTCGTCGTGATATACATTAAACTTCCAATGAGTTGTTTATATATTGTGCAATCAACTCTCTTAGCATCACTATCTTTTGATAACTTCACTCCGGGCACAATAGGATTCTTGACATCATTTCCGTTATGCAGATTAAACCTTTCAAGAATCTCTCCAGCATATTTCTTTTGATGGATGAAGATTCCATCACCATCCTATGTCACCTCAACACCCAAAAAATACTTCATTTTCCCCAAATCAGTCATCTCAAAATCATTTTTCATCGATAATTTAAACTCCTCAAGCATATTTTCATCATTTCCTGTGAAGATTAAATCATCTACATAAAGACTAACAATAATAATCTTGTTACCTCCATCAGTTTTCACGAATAGTGTGTACTCATGCTCACACCTTTGAAATCCTTCTCTAACAAAGTATGCCTCAATTTTACTGTACCAAGCTCTTGGGGCTTGTTTTAAACCATATAAAGCCTTCACCAACTTATAAATCTTGTGTTCTTCTCCTTCCTTTATGTATCCTTGCGGTTGATCTACAAACACATCTTCTGATAGTTCGCCGTAAAGAAACGCACTCTTTACGTCTAACTGATAAACACACCAATTCTTTTGAGCTGCTACAGCTAGCATCGTACGAATAGTATCCCAACGCGCCACAGGAGCAAAGACTTCACTATAATCTACTCCTTCTTCTTGCGCATAGCATTTGACCACCAATCGAGCTTTGTATTTTTCAACCTCTCCCTTCTCGTTGAGCTTGGTTTTATAAATCCATTTAACACCAATTCTCTTTGCTCCACTTAGAAGATTTGTGAGAAACCAAGTTCCGTTCTTTTCTATTGACTCCAACTCTGTCTTCATAGCATTAACCCATTTTTATTCCTTAATAGCTTCATTAAATGTTACAGGATCATCGCTTGACATAAACATTACAAGACCCGAAACTTCTTCTTCTTCCTCCCATCCGGTCTCGTAATCCTGCAAATAAGTTGGTCTTCTTCTGATTCTCTTAGGCCTAAGAGATTCTGCTGGATTCAAAACTTCTTCTTCTTCATTTATTTGCTCTGTTTCAGGCTTATGAGTCACTTCTTCAACATTCTCCTCAGCTTCGGTTTCTCTATCCTCCCAGATTAATTTCTCAGCCTCTGATTCTTTTGTTTTATGTCCCCAATCGCAGCTTTTCTCTTCTTCGAAAATCACATCCCTACTTGTAATGACCTTTTTTGTTTTTGGGTTGTATAGGCGATAACCCTTGGATTCGCTACTTACTCCAATAAGCACACATATGTTGCTTTTATCATCAAGTTTTTTTTTTTCTGATCTGGAACATGGACATGAGCGATACAACCAAAAATTCTAAAGTAATCAACTCTAGGCTTTATTCCACTCCACATTTCTTCAGGTGTTTTTCCTTGTGTCACGGAAGTTGGACTTCGATTCAAGACATGTATAGCCCATTTTGATGCTTCCGCCCAAAAATGTTTAGGAACTCATTTATCATTCAAAATACACTGCACCATATTCATTATTGTCCGGTTCTTGCGCTCAGCAATTCCGTTTTGTTGCGGAGTGAAAGCTGTAGTGAGTTGTCTGCTAATTCTGGCTTCCTCACAAAATTCAGTGAACTCATTTGAAGTGAATTCACCGCCTCTGTCCGTTCGTAGACATGCTAGCGTTTCTCCACTCTCTTTCTCTACCTGGATCTTGAATCAAGTAAAGAATATAAAAGCTTCCGACTTTAATGACAAAAAATATATCCATACCTTTCTGTTAAAGTCATCGATGAAAGTAAGAATATATCTCTTGTCGGAGTTCGATGCTGGAGAAATTGGCCCACATATATCAGAATGTACCAGCTGCAACCTCCTTGACGAACGCCACAAACTTTTTTTAGGGATACTCTCACGATGTTGTTTACCAACAAAACAGCTAACACATTTCTCAGCTTCGTTAGTGCTCAGATGTGGTATCCCTTTGACCATATTCTGATATTTGAGAGTTCTTAAACCTGTGTAACTTAAGTGCCCATACCTTCGATGACAAAGTTTAAGCTCATCCATTGCTGTTATTTTCAAACATTTCTCAGCCGTAAACAAGTTACCTTTTGAGGCCAAAATCTTGAACAATTTATTTTCCGTCATTTTTGCTTGCATAACCAGCCCTAACTCCGGGTGATAAAGCTTGCATACTTCATGATGTATCAAAATCTTGCAGCCTTTTTGTACAAGTTGTCCCAAGCTTACCAAGTTACTCGTTAATTCTAGTACTAGATATACATCTGAAATTACACGAGTCATTCCATTGACACGTAAAGTTACATCACCTTTTCCAATTACCGAAAGAATAGAATTGGTACCGAGTTTTACGGAGGATTGAAACTCTTCATCAAGCTTTGAAAACCATGCTTTGTCTCCTGTCATGTGGTTGGAACAGCCTGAATCAAGATACCACACAAATTTTCTTTCTTCTGGAACTGATGTGTACGCCATTAACAAAACATCACCTTGCTCTTCTCTAATCTCTGCATAGTTCATCTTCTCTTCCATAGGACATTCGTATGAAAAATGTCCAAGTTTGTGACAACGATAGCATTCCACCGTTTCCTTGTTAAATCTACCTATTCCTCTTCCTTGGCCAAATTGTCTTCATATGCCTCTTCCATTTCGATACTCGTATGAAACTTTGAGTACCTGTTCTTCTTCTACTATTCTTGGCTTTCTCATTTTCTGCTCATAAACAAGTAATGAGCTTTGCAAGGTATCGACTGATAAACTGTCAATATCTTTCGATTCTTCAATTGAACACACAATGTAGTTGAAGTTTTCAGTCAGAGTTCGCAAGATCTTTTCCACAATTTTGACATCTTGCATATCATCCCCACAGTTTCTCATGTCGTTTGCTACCATCATCACCCCTGTGAAGTAATTGGAGATGGATTCTCTATTTTTCATCTCCAGCAATTCAAACGTTCTCCTCAAAGTTTGTAACTGCGCACGCTTCACTCTTGCATTTTCGTGATATTTGGTCTTCATAGAATCCCACAACTGCTTTGACGTCTCTTTCAAAGTTATCGTCTTAAGAATTGATTTGTCAATCGCATTGAACAGATAATTCTTTGCCTTCAAATCCTTTAACCTTGCATCGGCAAGGGTCTTCTTCTCTGCTTCTGTCAATCCTTCTTTGTTAATTGGTTCATCAATTCCATCTTCCACAACATCAAAATACTCCTTTGACCGAAGAAGATTTTCCATAAGGAGACTCCAATGGTCATAATCTCCATCGAATTTTGGTATACAAGGTTGCCCAAAATTACTCGATTCTCCCATCTTTTCTATGTGCTTGCTCTCTTTCTCTTTTAATTTAATGGCTCTAATACCAAATTTGTTGATTTCAGATGAATAAATCTCAGACAAAAGCTATGAAAAGCTTCGATAATTTTATTAGATAATATAAATTACTATTAAATAGTCATTACACAAAATGAAACTGACGGAAACACAATTAAATGACACAAACTTAAGTGGAGTGTAGCTCCTATCTTGACCAAATAAAGCATTAAAGTCCTAACACTTATTAGATACCTCTGCTGGTAGATGCATCTCCGTTGTGTGCTAGTAGATGCACTATTGGATCCCTCAAATAAAACATTAAATTCGTAACAGAACAAACCCACACCACCATCGCAACACCAGCCGAACACACACTACCACCCACTATAGTTGTAACCTTCACCAAAAAACCGAATCAGAATAAAAAAACCGGAACGGCATCGAGACCGGCGAGCAAATCCACTGAATCAGAATCAAATTAATCTACTGTAAGTTGATTTCATTGTTGTTAAATAGTTTAGTTAGATTTAGGTTACCGATTAGTGTATATTTAGGGCTGTTTTACTTGGTGGAACAATCTGGCAGAAGTTTGAAGATTAATTTTAGTTCTGTCAAACGCCATATTGGTGGCGTACGTATATTGGTCTACGCCCTCTATGTGGCGTACACCCTTACAGCCACGCCACCGTGATAGCGTTGGTCGCTCCGGTCACCGGAATTAACCGGGACCGGTTTATTCTTGTTGTTTGGTGTGTGTTTATCATGTTTTTCCTATTAGTTCTCTAGAAACGCTTCGTGATTGAGATTTGGTATTTCGAACCAACCATGGCATTTCTTACGTTTTTTATTTCAGGTTATGGATAAAGGTGACGCCCCATCGTCTACAAATGGCTCACAGACCAAAAGAATAAAGAAGCGAAATAACACACGGGCAGCTGCAAGTTCAGCGGTTCCGATGGAGGTGTTAGCCTCGTTGAAAGTTGATGTATGATACTATTTACTATATTTTGATGGTTCGGTTCTTGTATGATACTTTTTCCTTTCTGTTTGATATTTTAATGTCGTATTTTGGTATATCGCTACATTTATTACTTGTATCTATTTTTACGCTTGTTGTCATTACCATATCCATTCGAATAACAACTAAATGGTAGCTTTTGTAAGTATTGAAAAGTGAAACATAATTCATAAAAATTAAAACAACATTTCAAGGAACAACTCAAACAACAACCCAAACAGCAACCCAAACAGAAAGTCAAACAACAACTCAAACAACAACTCAAACATCAAACTAATGTAAATCATTGCATTTGGGATCGACCACCATTTTCAACCATCTTCGTTCTTTGACGGTGATTGTAAATGTGATGGATATTTGAAGCATTCTCCGGATTAGCCTTCTTTAAAGCACCAAATATTTGACGCGGACTTGTTCCGTTCACCGTCAAAAGATCAACAAGCCCTTTTTCCTTATGTTTTAACTTCGACCATTGCAAATGTTTTTATGCATACTTAATCGGTTCGTGGTTGTGCCTCTCGGAAAGGACACTAAGAGCCCACTTATCATCGCCTTTTAACGGATTGCCTACCAAATGAAAAGGGTAATTTATTTATTTTGCTACCAGTTGCCTTACGCTTACGGTCGCAATCTTTAACGGCCGATTTAAAAATTCTGGATCGCTCGCACTGATAATCTATTCTCGGTGTTCTCCCTCTTCTCCCAATCTCTTTAGACACTACGTTAATCAAAAAACCTAACGACTTTCTCGTGTTTTTTACCCACTCGGTCATCGAGTCTAAGCTATACTCGTCAGGAGTGGTGAAATGATGAGTGTAGTCCGAAACAAGCAAAATTTTGCATTGGGTAACCTCCTGCAATACATAAGAAGTAGTTAAACCAATTGAACCGGCATTTCGGATTAATTAAAGGTGTTTCGTTATTGGGTGGCGCATGATATCATACCCACGCCACCCAATGGCGTAATACACCAATCCGACGTCACACGTGTGGTGAATGGCAGGGCACCCACGCCATAGGATGGCGTGGGACAGTGTCCGATGCCACTTGATTGGCATATGAATCAACCCCCGCGCCAATGTGTGGTGAAGAACACAAAAACGGGTTTTTTCAAAACATCTAATTTTTGCAAAAATAAGAGGGGGTAAAGTAATGTACCTCCTCGGTGTCCATACTACTCTGCATGGGAAGTGGATCCGACTCTTTTTCGGTCATGTTTTGAAGGTTTTGAGGTTTTTGAAAAAATGGGTAAATGGGTTGTTGAGTTTGGAGGTTTTTGGTAGTTGAAGAAGATGATTGTGGTTGGAGTTTGGAATTGTGTTTGAAACTTCATGGAGTAGTTAGAAGTGTTCAATGGTGTGGGTTGTAATTAATTAGACTTTCAAAAGTTTTTTGGGTTTTTTGCCTAGTGGCAAATTCGTAAATATTGAAAAATAGAAACAGGCGACTTCACGGAGTAGTTTTGGCCGGTTCTTAGCAATCCTCATATAATAATTGATTTTGAAATGAACAATATTGAATATTAAACAATTTGAAACCCATAAGATTGTTTTTTCCTGTTTTTTAAAAACACCTCCATTTCTCGACCCAAAATGTCGATTTGAAATCCTAAAACACACTTACCAACCTGATTAGCCCCAATTCATGGTTGAAATCACCTCACAATCTCATTTTGGATTGACTCGTCACAAATTAAAGATGCAAATCGTTTTGAGGACTCGACCAACCACATTTCAAGATCCAGCATATCAAATTAAATTCAAGATCCATTATTCCAAGAGAAAGATCTACAAAGTATAAATTTTCCTCAATTGTCTTCAATCCAGAAGCCATATTTATAAACGCGAGTCACACAAATACAAGATGTCAGGAACAATTCAATCTTCGAAAACCCATCAATCATTCATTGTCAAAAGCAATTCAGTCATATCACCAACATATTAAGATCATACGCTGAAGTCATTGGTCTTAAAGAAAGGACTTTACACCTGATAATGTGCTCTACCAGAATAAATAACACCATAAAGATGTTATCCTCCAAGAATTAGATAAGAAAACCCTTACACGTGCCTCTAAAATTATTTTAGTAGTAGCAAAATTCTCGTGTAGCCATCCTAAAACTAATGAAAGATTATAACTTTTCTAGAATCTTTTAAGTTTTCAAGACTACTTAGTATTTCTGTTTGGGATTACATGCACGTATTAATTGAATTGGATGACTTAGTAGATGTTAAAAAATTGGGAAAAAGAAATGTATGGAACATAGGTCAGTTTACAATTAGGTAACTAAAATGTTCCTTTGAATTAAATTCCAGAATAGAGTCCCCTCAAACTCAAGTCTGGGTAACTTTCCCTCAAATTCACGAACACTTGTACAACCAAAACTCAATAACTAAAAGCACAAAGGCTATTGTATATCTTTATCAATTTGGGTTTTTTCAAAAAAATCAAGCAAGCTTCAACTGCTATCAAGCTTGGCTCATAATAGATGTTTCAAAATCTCTTTCCTAAAAAATCTGGATAAGTTTAGGGGATAGATATGGTTGCTGGCAGGATATAACCTACAGCGATATGCCATCACATTTCCTCTAATATAAACACTTAGGTCACAAAGATGTTAACTATAATAAGGGTAAAAAATATCAAAGAAAGTTATGCTGCTATTGTTGTACATCATTCTCTAGAGTCATATACAAACTCAAATAACACACACTACCCCAAAAGAAAAAATGGGTTCTAAAAATAAAATATGTAATAGTTAACCCTAAAGAAAATCAGTTAAAAAAACTCTAAATCACTAAAAACGAAACTGCAATGGTAACCAACAATCTGAAGACACGTTCCTTTCTAAAACAGTTTAATCACACCCAACCTTCATCAATAATCTTAATCCAAACAGAATTGAACAAAATTAAGAATGTTAAAATTAACTATGATCATAATTATATTAAAGAATGCATGAACTTGAAAATAACTCAAAATTGTGAATCTGATTAAGCCACAAGTAATGATGTAATAGAGGCACTTCACACAATAGATTTAGGCAACACCTTCACTCATTCTAATGATTTGGAAAATTTTGAAAATGAACATGACTCATCCAAATTATTCCATCTGATAACTTATATTTATCATTATAAACAAAAAAATATGTGTGCCCGAAAAGAAATCAATAAATCCATTAGCAAAAGATTAAAAAAAATCTAAAGCGGGAAGGCCCTCTAATCACCAGGGCAGTCCACTTAAAAAGATCTTCAAGATCTTTCAATTCCCTTCTCAAATGATAATTTAAATTCTAAATTGGAATGGCCATAGAATTGGAAATAAATGGACAATGCGTAGAACTAAATCAATAGTTAAAGCCGAAAACCCTGACAAAAAATATATAAAAAAACATATTTTAACTTTGGAGGTACAAATAGCAGTAATAAAATATAGATAGTTTGGGAAGATCACTTCCAAATAAAGATTCTTTCTAATCATGATCAATTTTTCCATATGATGGTGAGTTACCCCTTTTATAACAAAGAATTCGTAGTCACCATTATTTATGCCAATTGTACAAGAACTCAAAGACAAGTACTTTGGGATAACTTAAGAGATATGTATGTAACAACTCAAGCATGGCTAATTGTAGCCGATTGGATTGCAAAATGGTCTCTCAATCATAAACTAAATTGTGACTTCACCTTAAATCAAGCTCTAGCTTCCCTAATGGCTATAATTCTACTATAAAGTCTCAATTTGGATATCTTAGACTTGAAAATGGTTGTCAAATTTTTAGTATTATTAAACTTATACTAACTCCTTCAATGCAGGGTAATCCCTGACCCAAATGTTTTCTCAAATTTTGCAAGCTCAATGGTATCAAATACAATGGAAGAAGTAGACAGTATTGCTCCAAATGCTTATCATCTAGTGATGTTCCAAGTTAAAATCAACAAATAAACTCATATATAAGGATCATAGGGACATTAGTAAAACAAAATGTAATATATGTAGACATTTAGAATATAAATTCAACTTTGGACTAAATCATTATCCTCACTACTATAAAATTCAAATTTAGACCTCTCATGGTCCTCAACTTGTACTCTTCTAAGCCCAAAAGCTATTATCAAGAGTAGTTTTTTCTAGCTTAGAAAACGTTATAAATAGTAATAGTAATAAATCATAATTTAAAAAATAGTCAAAAGTTTATGAAAATTACTAAAGCTAGGTAACACCTTCATTTAAATTAATGCATAAATTCAAAAGGACTATATTATTGACTAAATCTTCAATTATATTGATCTATCTATTTTTCGGTCCAACCCAGTCTTTAAATATATAATCTTTTGTAAAATTAATACAATAGCGGTGAAGTAAGCAACAAAACTAAAAATTAACGGTAAAAATGACGCTAACCATGAACTAAGCGAAGCCTGCGAATTAAAACATCCATCCAAATGACTATTACCGTCAATAAAATAAATTAGAAAAACAATTGTAAATAAGAAAAACAGAAAATTAAATTTGACCATGAAACCTAGTTTCAGTATTTCAAGAAGTTTAAATTTGTAATACTGGAAGGAGGTATGGTAGCCGAAGATTTGTATGTTTCTCTTTTACCACATATGGTAAATCAAATCACCAAAATAAGTTCTTCATAGGTAAAAATATAAAAAGATGGTTAGTTTACGACTACTCAAAGCCTGCTCGATGTATCATGGTCATTCATGATGAATCCAGATTTAGTGGTCAGAGCGTTACAAATAGAACGTGCAAAACAAAATTCATAGAGAATATAATTGATGAACTCAACACAAGAGTTGCAAAGGATGCAGTCGGGAGGGAAGTTGAGGCCTCAAAGTATAAGCTTATTATGAGTAGATAACTTGTGAAGAATGACAATAGAAGTTGAAGCCCCACTCGATAGAAGCAGCGAACATACAAATGGTATGGTAAGTACCCTTAATTTTAAAATGAACATCCTATATATTAGCATGTGGAGTGTGAAAGAATTAGATCATAAATCACCACAAAATTATGGTTGCACAACCTGACCGAAAATATAAGAATTGCATGGATCGTCGATTGGATTGTGAGAAGGATTAAAAGGGCCCAATAATTTTACCAACTGTGAATAGTGGAGTACCAACATAAATTGGGATGTGACTGAGACACCTGCTGTCTTCATCGTGAAACTCTTGCGTCTATGAGGGTACCTTCACTTTTTAGGATATCACGAAGAATTTCAGCAGAATCAAGCTGTCCCATCTGGAATCCATTCACCGCGGATGCACCAAACATTTCTAGAGCTTAACCAGGCTACTTGTCAAACATGGCATAGGGAAAGCAGCAGTTGAATGGTATACCTGGTTGGCTTTAGAGTTATCCACAATACCTACCATGATACATCCACCCAGATCCCGGCTATTACCAAACAGATCAAGGCACAATACAAATCCACCAGGTAAAAATTAGAAATGACAAAGATTCCAACAAACGTACCTGTTCGTGGACACTTTAAAACAATTTCTTTGAGGATGTATATCCTCATTCAGGTAAAGATTCCACAAGCCTTTAAGGTTTTAGATCGCAAAATTCTACCATTTTATGATAACCACAAGATTGAAAAGTACTACGGCAAATGAGATGCAGAATACCACATCCAACAGTTCAACAACGAGATGTTGCAGTAGAAACTAATAATAGAATAAAATTTTGAGCTTTCTTAATGTTCCTCTGAGAAACTACAACATATTGGTTCAATAGTCTCCCAAAAATAAGCATAAAAACTATAAAATGCTTCAGATGACATTCATAAATAAAATTTTAGGCTAAAAAAGATCAAGGGATACTATGTTTATATAAACCATTATATTTGTGTGTATTCTAATCTAGATAAAACGTTCACTAGCCTCGAAGGTTTTATAACGCATAATGCCACCATTTTATGATAACTACATGATTGAAAAGTACTACGACAAATGAGATATGGAATACCACATCCAACAGTTCAACAACGAAATGTTATAATATGAAGTTGATAATGAAATAAATTGTCGAGCCTTTTCCATGGCCCTATGAGGAACCGCAACACATTAGTTCAACAGTCTCCCAAAATGATGCATAAATACTATAAAATACTTCAAATGACATTCGTAATAAAAAATTTAGGCTAAAAAATATCAAGGGATATAGTGTTTGCATAAACCATTGTAAGTAGAGAGTTAATGAACATTTAAAAAATTACACAAAACATTTTATGTAAACAAAGTTCAAATTACAATATTACCACGGTCTGGTGGTCTTAGCAGCATTCATGCAAGGAATTTGAGAAGTTTTCCTCTCAAATACAATAATAAATAAGAAAGCTCTGATTTGGAGATTTTTTAGCTCAGATAAATCGATATATTAAAGCATATGGGGTCTACTGAGCAAAGAAAGTAATTTATACAAATACTCCAGACTCGTGACCTTCGACTAGCAAAACAAATACAGTGGTACAAATAACACAAAGAATAACACGTTGAGGAATAATAGTGCTTCAACTTTGATGAGGCTGAGAACATGTCAATCTCAGTGTTATAAAGGGAAGTTTAAAAGTGGTTATAGTACTAGTCGTAGTAAAAGAGCTTACTACCCATCAAGAGAATCATTTACTAAGATGATCGCAAAGTTGGAAGCAATCTATGAAAAAACTAAGGATACAATCAACTACAACATACCTAGAAATTTGCATGAGCAAAAGAGAACCAGGACAAAAACAATACTATATCTACATGGGATATATGGTGAGGGAAAGAAAAATAAAGGCTGATCCAAAATAGCTTGCAAATTTAGCAGTAATAGACCCACCAATAAATGTCAAAGAACATATTCTTGTTGAGATCCTCGGACAAGTGTCAACCTTTCTTCCAAGTTCTTAGATGAGCAAAAAAATTGAATGGACTCCAGTATGTGATGAAAATATTCAACAATATAATTGTTTTTATGCTTCTCCTAAAATGTTAACCAAGCTTCGGCCATAAGAAATCCTACACATGTATCTTGTTGTCTATGATAATGGAGTTAGCGTAGTACTAATCAAGAAGGAAGAAATAAACTCTAAAGAAATCTATTTTGTAAGTAAATCTTTATTTCCACCTGAAACTAGGTGTTTACAGTTAAAGAAACTTCCTTTAGCAATCGTAGTTACGGCTAGGAGAATGAGACCATATATTCAAGCACACACTATAGTAGTTGGAAATTTCTTCATTTTATAAAATGTATTGCAAAAGTGTGATGTGTCAGAGAGATTGATAAAATGGTCAATAGATTTAGAGGATTGATATCTAATTTAAGTCGAGAACAATGATAAAAGTCCAAGCATTGGTAACCTTTGTGATGGAATTTTAATATGAGAGACTTGTTTATCCATCCAATGAATCAGAAGATATACGGAGATTCATAGTAGATGGGAGAAGCAATAATTAAGGCTCAAGAGCATGAGTTCACCTCATATCTCAAACAGGGAATATCCTAAACAAGTCCATCAACTTCGAATTCTCAACATCTAACAATGGATCTAAGTATGAATTTGCGATTGTAGGACTTATCCTCACAAAAATAATTTGGAGAAAAAAGGTACAACTCTTAACTGACCTTCTAATTAGTTGTAAACCAAGTATCAGGGCATGATGACGCCAAAATGGAGAACATAGTTCATTACTTAAAAACATTACAACGGTTAATTGCTCAATTCAGCATGTGAAATCTAAACAATTCTTGAAAGCCAAGAACTCAACAAGTGATGCACTTGTATCATCGGCATGTACGTCTTCTAAACCTGAAATAATCCTAAAATAAGCCTTCAATTACATTACCCGAGCACTTCCTCTCGACATTCACGTCCACGGGAGTAATGATAATAGAAGGTGAAGAATAAGAAGAATAATAAGAATGATGAACTCCAATGAAGAAGTATTTGATAGAATCAGTGATACTTGAAGGCAAATGATAAGCACGAATGATAGAAATTAAGTCAACAAGATTTTTCTAGACTTCAGACATACCTTATAAGAGAGGTTTAACCAAGCCATCCATTAGTTCTTAGGCAAAAATTGAGCAGCTTTCGTCGTGTAATAATTGCATGATGGAGAAGGCATAGCTCACTATAGATATAATGTATTGCATCGAAGAATACTAATCTAATGCTATTATTGGATAACAATTTTAAAAGATGAAAAAAGTGAAACAATATGATACTTACTAGAGATTCTCAAACTCAATACATGTCCCGACAATATATTTAAAGATAATAACTGAAGCAATCCCATTTGACAAACGAGGTTTAGAAATTGTGGGACTCTTACCACTTGCTTAAGGAGGAAGAAATTTTATACTAGTTATCGTAGGAATATTAAGACTTTATCAAATCTATAAATAGTAAACCTTGGGTGACAAAAGTCAATCCTTAGAAAGTAGAAAATATTCCATGAGTTACACTAGGATTATCAAAGAATATATCAAGAATAAGTTTTGGAATCAATCCTTAGACAAATAAGCAAGTTGCGGCTATTTCAAAATACCCCAAAAAAGGTAAAACCCCAAGTGGGAGTCATGAACCTCTACAACGCTTGGAAAATTCTAGCAAACTCCAAACAGAGAACATATTTATTCATTAAATAAGTCTCAACTTATTGAAAGAGATCAGTCAATAGAAAAACATAGAAAATTAAGAAATTTATGAAAACACAAAGAATCTAAAAAAAGTACTCATAAAAACAAAAGAGTTTCAGTACAAAAAGTGAACATAATGTTTTTAGTGTTGAAAAATAAATGTGAAAATTCAAGTTTAAAAACTCTTCCCATAATGAATAATATGTTTAGCTAAGACAGCATCAGTTGTTTGAAGAACATCACTATCAAGATTCTCATCTTCGAGACAAGTAACATGAGTATTATTAGCCCCATAAATATCATCATCAAAGCCATAGAAGTTTATGCTCTTTGGCCTTTTAACATTAGGGACAAAACACCAAAAGTTATCCAAGTCAAGCTTAGGTTTGGTGGAAGTCCATAACTAATTAGGAACGAGCCTCCCTAACTTCTTCTTGAGAGACATCAATCATTAACAGTTGGTAAGAAATATAATAATTCATCGAATCATGACGTTCACTAATCATAATGCTTTAAACAAAGAGAAAATTTGACGTCATAACATACAATTTATTATGCATGCTTGATCTTTGAACCTCGATTTTGGCCCTCATATGAGTGAGTTCTTTATCGAAAGAAGACCAATGATCTTACGTAGAATCACAAGTATGCTCAGAAGAACTCAACTTCTCTTTACAATTTGTTATGATGAATAAAAATTATATTATTCATATACTTACCATATTGGCAGCTCGCTGGAAGATCCTCATGGGCATACAACAATGACTGTCTAATTGAGAATTAAAAAAATACTCGGTCTTTAATTTTTCAATTTGAAACTGTACTTGGATGATCAAAAGTTTTTTCTCATATTCTCTTGGTTCAATATCACTCATTAGTTTATTTTCCATCTAAAGTTTTTCGTCAAAAACAACTTTAACAACAACATTGCCTTCCACGGGTTCAATAACACCGTCAAGAAGAGTCTAAAGGTTAGAAATTAGAATTGAAAGATGGACATTGGCTTGGTAAAGAATGGTTAAACCATTAAGGATAACATAAAATACAAGGTTACATATACACAATGTATAATAAGTTAATATGCTACAACATAAAACCAAATGTGAAACATACTAAAAAAAAAATTGACACATTTTTACCTCAAATCCCAAGGTAGGATACCTCTTAGACATTTCCAATCAAGAGAGGAAAGTGGGAAGTATCCTCTGACAAGCCAACACATCAAACTAAGTTTGATAAGTTTGCAGATTCATTTCAAGAAGTACCTTAAAGAGATAAAACAATAAATGGGTCTACACAACAAAAGAAAAATTATCTCAAAAAGTATCCAAGGTGGGAGAAATAACTTCGACTAAAGTAAAGGGTAGTGTTCCTTTAACAGGTTTGGAATAATTTTCATCAGCAATAACGGAAGGTTTTGCATTTTCTAAAGGATTATCATGAGCTTTCAGAGTAACAATCACACCTTCTTCAAAGTAAATCATCAATAAAAAACTTTAACAAATAAATTAATGATGATTTAGTAGAATTAACAACTATGACATAACAAGAAAAGCTAGTCTCATGGATAAATACTATACAACCTTAGGAATAACTTTATTTTTTTTGCTGAAATCGAGAGTGAAAGAATACATCATGGTTCCAGATGAGGGTTATCTTAACCTTAAATACTACTGTTAATTTCATAGCCCTAAAATAAGGCTTCAGAATAGCTGTCACTAAGTCTTCTACATCTCATTCAAATCCAAAAATATTTGAATCCAAAGGTCTAAGAGACAAAAATGTAGGAATTGAAGCTTCATTAATACTTATCTCCACAACGATCTCTTCAACAGAAGATACATGAAGAGTAGAATAAGATACAGGAATTGAAATAGTATTATATTTCTTTGCTATGTGAGCTAACATGTATGTCACTTTCACCATCAACCCTTGATTTAGTGGTATTAATAATATTGAGAGAAATATTACCTTTGGTTGAATTCTTATTTCTTTCACAGGCCTTTTCATCTTCTTCATCTTTGGTATCTTCAACACCAATAGGACAAAGCCCTATTTTCTTATCAAGGTTGAGAGTACCTACACAATTATTTGGGAAACCTCTGAAACACTAAATTTAGCCTTCGAAGAAGCATATTGCATCTTCTCCAATTTTCTGTTTTTGGCCTTGCTGCGAAGATCCATTGTGGAATTCTTCCTAACCACCTTATCCTCAATAAGCTTCTTCTTCATATTCGTTTTTATTTTTAATATGTTCATAAATTCATTATTTAGAGGAGAATACTATTCAATATCATCCTCATTAGCAGGGTCACAAATGAAGAACCCTCATAGTACATATAGGCTAGACCATAGCCCATTGTGAAGAAACTGTTCGTGCAACAATATGGAGGTGTAAGCGTAAGAATATTTGGCGGCTTTCTTTACTAAAAGAGTATACTTATGGCGAGTACATGAAAAATTACAAACATCGAATGAATTATTCATGATAGGGGCTAGAATTGATAAGATAGCAAGACAGAAGCAAATAAAAAGGGAAATAAAGACACAAGAAATGTATAAGAAGATAAACTTATTCTTAGAAGCCTAGTTTTGGGTAAAATTAGACTCTACATATCCATATTTGGCCTCCTAATTATCGGAGATAAAAATGAGTTTATCCTTTCATGTTTTGGTATAAGTGGGAAGGTCAATTAATATTCTTGAATAATGATTCTATCAAACAATGAAACAATATATTGGTCTTTTGGCCATAAAGTTTTATGAGTGACGAGGAACTCACTTGTCGAGAAGTGTTGATGAACAATCCTAAAAAAATTGTAACTGACATAATCAAGTTCCAACCGTTTGGAAAGTTAGCTCGAGAAAATAGTTGTCCCTTAAAGAAATCAACAAGATGTGTAGAAAGAAGGAACTGAAGCCTATAATAAAGGCTATAAATTAAGAAAACTACTTCATCATCTTGGACATAAAAATGATTTTCCCCATTTATAGGAAACCTAATATTATCATCATGTTAATCACCCAATCAACGAGATTTTATGTATAATCATCTTCGGCCATATACTGATGTGAATGATCATCAATTCTCTAATTTTGAACTTCATTAAGAGCTTTATATCTTACCATTGGAGCATCTCGGTGAGCATACGAGTTATCTTGGATGTTGATTCTTGAAAGTGAAAAATTCATACCTTCCAAATCAGAAAGGGTAAGATGATATCAAATACAAAATACATATTTAAACATTTTCTTTATTAATTATGGCTTTATTCTTCTTCTGAACTGGAGATCGAATAAGATGAAAAATTTCATAAATTTCTTTATTACCAGAAGAACCGACTCTAAAGAAATCACTATTTTGGTTGTTCTCACTATCGGAAACCTCATTTTTTCACCCATTAATAAGATAAATTAGTAGTTTTTTGTGACTAATATAACAAATTTTAAACCAATTTAAGAAACTCGAAGAACTAGAAGAATAACGATGAGAATAAGTAAAGTGAAAAAAATGTAGAAAAAAAAAATCAAAAAAAGAATAAATAAGGTATTTATATACCTAGATTTATAATTTAAATTAAATTATTGATCTTTTTTATCTTCTGACTTTGATTAATTTTTAGAATAAACGGTTTGGATCTAAAGATGCGTGGAGGGCTAGGATTGCAGAAGTTGAAAAGCACGCACGTGCGTTGTTAAAAGATAACTTTCAACATGTATAATATTTCTACGAGGCACTTACATTTTTACACAAATAAGAAACACATGCCTTCCAACTTTAAAGCTCTTGCCACTTGCCAGCAAAAGTAAATCAAAATGTCGTACATATATAAAATACATTTCCTAAAAATACTAACCACAATATAACTTTGGTATAACAAATATGGCAAATGCCGGTTGACTAACAAAGCTGAAAAAATTCTATTTACCTTTATAGTTATTAACCTTATTCTTCATCAAGGAATAAGAGAGATACTTAAATAATTTTAATGAAGAGATCAAAGTTGAAGAGACAAATCAAGTCCATCAGCATAAAATAAATTACATAAAAAATATTGTAGTAGGTATACTCATTCCGTCATCCTTCACCAACGACTACGAGGTTATTGGAATACTTTCATGAAAAACTCGGCCAAAGCATATCTCCCGCCACAAGAAGAAGTCATAGCGATAAAAATACTTCAAATGGCATGTTAGTCCTTACACCACCCTTCACTAAAGATTAAGTGGGCTACCTAACTATGGTCAACAAAGATTTGAAGCATATAAAACCTAGTAAGTGATAAAATAAGAGTAAGTGGTACCGTCAAAACCTACTGATTGTTATATATACTATTTTCTTTCAAAAAAATAAATATTTGTATGCTCAAGGGAAGTTTTGGCCGATGAGAGATGTTAATGAGACAAGAATAGTTATGTACGAACCCAGTTAGAGGTGTCTCTGAAAATAATTCGGTTATGTAAGATTAGCATAAAATAATATCAATACTCTTACTCTCGCAAAAAATGACTGACATAAATATTTCAATATGCAAAAATGTAAATAAAAAAGCTTCAGATGTCAAAACAAAGCTTTAGGCAGAGAAACGGGAATCAAGAGCAATCTTCAACCAATACCAAAGTATATTTCGATGGAAACAATAGATGTTTCAACAAAAATAGCAAATTATTCAGCAGACCACCAATCATTTTGAGAGTGCTCATTCCACGTTTAAGCAGACCCTTTGTACGAGCAAAGGTAATTTCGAGTCGTTTTGGCTAAAATTTTATACCGGTTTTCAACATAGAGTAATTAGGGTATCATTCGAGAAGAGTTAAGTTTTAGCCATACACAAATTTTTGTATAAGGTATGCAAAGACCTAAGAGGTAACATCTCTCACAAAGTTTTAGAATTGTTTTCTATGCACTAAGAAAATTTCCCAAAATATGGTAGCTAATGACAGTTTAAATTTCTCAATTCTTATACGAATTAGACACGGTATACCTTGGTCGCGTGATATTTTAGATTTTGTAAAAAAAAGGTTAGCAGTACCTTTGCCATCTTCCCACGATCATTAGAAGAGGTTATATATAGTTTTATGTAATAATGTATTGGTGAAATAGGTATAGAATGAGAAAATAGATAAACTAGTTGATATTGTTATGCAAAATGAAGACGATGCACGCATAAAACATGTGTACAAGAAATGGTATGATGTAGTGTGTCCGGAAACATCATCTCTTTTAGATGCAAAATTTAAAATAAAAACATTTGGTCTTCCAATTACGAAACAAAAAACAACAATCGTTGAATTGAATTCATCCACTAAGTGAGATAAATCACGATACAAAAATGTGTTAGATGAGGAGAAGGCGAGTGAATCATCATTACGCCAAACTTTCAATACTCCATTGGCCATTATGCGAGGGAATGGAAAACACCGTCGATCAAATTAAGAAAAGTGAGCAAAGTTCCTACACAATCGAGTGGTCATATAGCTCATTCTGACAAACCATTCAAATTTGAATTGTCATTTGGAACTCCTACGATGCATTTAGTATCAAGCGGAACAGTTGGTTGTAGCTCAAGCAGTATGATTCCTACTAAGGTACAATAGGATTCTCATATGGAAGGTTACTTAAAGCAATTCCATATCTCTTATATAACTTTCATAACTTTCATCAACGAAGTTAAAGCAAACAAGCATTACGGATACCAGTTGATTGCTTTTGGCTTGTACGACACGAAGATGGATGTAAGTCTATTAGGAATGCCCTCTACCATGAGATTATGGATTATCCGGTTAGTTATATAAGGATATATGGTAGTAAGTAGGAGTTATCTAAGATCGTGAAACGTGTAAAGTATGACAATAGTATCGATACTTATGAGTATTCGATGACGATTCCCAAGATGGGAATCGCGATCACGTCAAAGTTTAATTGCATCCTCCAGTTTGTAGTGCAGTCGGGTATAAATGATGTTAGTTTCAATTATTTTCCTTTACGATGAGAACCCCCTCCGATGTCAGAGAGGAAGAAAATTGGGTTAGGTTGGATCAATGGAAACCACTATGTCAATATAAGTATCAACTAATATATTCGGTTATCGTTACAAAAGTTTGTAGATACTTACATTGTAATTTTTTTAAGTTATGCAGCTTACAATTGCGGTTGACGATCCATGCAACAAGATAAAGCATTCTTGTACAAAATTGGGGAAAGAAGATGACAAAGCTTAGGCTTGGAAATTACTGATTATTCCTCATTGCAAGCTAATATGTTGACATTCAAAGACAATGTTTTGAAGTAACCGATATATCCGCTTTCTTTTAATTTACATGTAATATTATAATCAAACTATTTCTCATTGTAATTTTTCCACCAAAAAAACTTGTCTGCCACGTAACGGTTTAGTAGTTTTATGAATGTCATTCAGTTTGACAAGACAGATGTAGCGAAAACAAATTAGTCCAACATCAATTCAGACCATATTCATAGATTCTCCAACATGAATAAGCCATAGATTCCTTGTGGTAGCCATTCATATGACATACTACACAACAAAATCGTCCTTGTAAAATCAATAATTGCATTCAACTCCTCCGGTAGTGGCATATGCTTGAAAATTTTGGTGGCTAATTCGAAAACCAAAAGTTTGGTTTGCACGTAATAAATATTTTTGTTACAATGTAACTCTATAAAATCAGGTTCTTTATATATAAAATTTCCGTCCTTCCAATGATATCCTGACTTATGAGAGTTGAGGCGCAATTCCGATCTATGATTCTTGGAGTCTGAAAAAAAATTATGTAAACATCGGTGGAGTCGTCATAACTAGACCCAAGATTCTTTTGACATATCTACATTCTTGGTAATTCTTTACAACCAATAGTACATGGGTTCCACAAGAACACACGAACTTGTTCGAATGTGTATCTAAAAATAAAAACTAAACTGTTGCATGATAATAAGAATTCAAAATACTCATTCGTTAAAGATTTTAAAGTTCAGAGCGCCAATCCATGGCCAAAGGGAGATATATTATAATCAAAACACTCTATTAGACCACTATGATTCCGAATCAGTTTATCAGACATTGATCCTTGTTTTAAATGGAGTTTAATGAACCTTGAACTGGATATTAAAGAATGCCATGGTTTTGATGCACACACGAATCTTCAAAGAGGTTTCATTAGAAGCTTTGATAGTATATCTTCGATGAAGGCTTCCGATATTATCGACATTACGGATTGACTAAAGAAATTACAAAAATAAAACAATAATATAAATCAAGTCAACGAAAAAAATATAAGAAAGTTCCTTGTCTTCGACGTTGTTGGTGTAATGCATTTACACCAACAGCGCAAAAGAATTACACTGGTAGAACCGGACAATAGTGGCGATGGTTTACGTACGTTTTGTACTGTCAACGTATACAGCCTAGACATAACTACAAATATTGTCTACAATGCCAATGCAAAACGAACCGGTAATACAACACCGCTACCAGTTTTCGGTGATGTGAGTATAATTCTTTTGGTCGTCAATGTCAATGCATTACACCGGTAATGCCGAAGAACATGAGAGAATCCAGACTTCTCTTCTTTGATAGAATCTCTAAAATTCTACAACTTAAGAACAAAATAACAATTATCAACCAAAAATTAATCCTACACACACTAGTATTTCATATTAAATTCGCTTATAAAACTAGAACTAACTAATTTTGATACCTAAATAAAAATCTAGCAAAAATCAACAAAATTTAAAAACTGAAATTAAACCTTAAATAACAAAAAAAACTCTTTTGAGTTTTGAAATGAAATGATGTAGTGTTGAGAGTTTGGGTTTTGGGTTTTTGGTAGTCATGAGAGTAGTTAAAGATTTAAGATGAAGCTAGAAGGTTGAAAATGAAGTTAGAGAAGGGAACCTTTGTTTTTAAATATGGGTAGACTTAAGACATTAGTTGGGTCTTTTGGATATACTTAGAGTTTTCGAGTGAAGGTATTTTTAAAATAAATAGGATAAAATTATATTGAGTTTTGATAAACTTAATTTAAAACCACTTAAAGCTTTTGATGGAATAATTTAGCCATACCCTAAAATAAAAATTATATATTTTCACCCGTGCACGACTAGCCATGGTTAACCTAACTAGAATAGAATAGTGGTGCCCCCAAGGGGGTAGCCGAGTTGGTTGAGTATGGCATTCTTATGACCAAAAGGTCATGAGTTCGAGTCCCTCTACAAACGCTTTCTCGGCTGAGCCTGTCACCTTGTGTGGTTTACCTTCTGGCGTTGGTTTGCAGGCTATCGCGTCAGACTGAGGGTTTACCCTGTGCGCACTCATTGCACTCTGAGTAGCGGCTGCGGGTTCCCTCCGAAAAAAAAAGAATAGAATAGTGGTGTATATCGTAATACGTAATAGTACAATCCGTTGTCATATTTAAAACAATGACGTTTTGAAATAATTTTATCATTACAAAATTTATAATGTTTAACAATTTATACTAGTATTTTAATACATTTATTGAAAATAATTTGTATACGTTAATTTTTTTTCCCCAAGAAAAGAACTTTTTATTAATGATAAAAATGTGTTACAGAAGTAGTTTATGAGCTGATAGCTCATAACATTATACAATGAAAAAGAAGATATAAAACATTCGACCTAAGTAAGGCACCTAGGTCTACTAGACTTGTTAATTTCTTCAACTTTTAATTACTTATCCTTTCTTCAGCTTCCTTCGTGTCTGCATTATGTGTCTGTCATTCAGCTGCCTTCGTGTGTCTGCATTCAGCTGCCTTCGTGTGTCTGCATTCAGCAATCTTCATTCAGCTGCCTTCGCTTCTTCATTCAGCTGCCCTCATGTGTATCTTTCAGCTACAATGTCCAAGTCTAAGTAGGTAACCTGAATCTGCATTCAAAATACTTAGTCAAGTCTATCGACTTGCTTAAACACAGTTAGCTAACAAGATAAAGAACAAACAGATACTAAGCATAGCGAAAATTTCCCAAACCTAAGGCATCAGCCCTTAATATGCTATATAATTCATTGAAATCATGCTGTGTTTGAATGCAAAAACTACTCTTAACTTTTAATGCATGTTTGGACAGCCAATCTGCTGCCAGATTTTGTTCCCTATAAATGTGTTTGATGGTCATATGTGAGGTTATCAATTGTCTACAACACAGTATACATTGATCTAAATACCATGGTCTTAATCCAGATGCAAGCATATTGAATAATGCTAGACAATCAATTTCAATATCAACTAGCTTTAGATCAGATTCTTTACTGTATGTTAAACCATTAAGTAGTCCAGCAATTTCAGCACAAATAGGAGAACATTTTCCTATAACATTCCCTTTTGCAGTTATAATCATTCCCAAGTTATTTCTAATTATATAACCATAGCCTGATTCACCATTACTTAAGGATGATCCATCACAATTAAGCTTAACTCGATTACAAGTAGGTTTTTCCCACTTAACACCTAATTTGGTACAAATTTCTAGGCTTCTATCTACTGCTACCATAGGTTCTTGTAGTGCTAAAACACTAATAAAATGCTTTTTAGTCAAATTTTTAATCCTTCTAATAGTTTTAATATTACCTATTCCTCTTGCATTCCAATTTAGTATTTGTAAAGTCATATTAACAGTTATTTTGAGGGTCCAATAGATCCTTTTGGGTTACTAGTCTTAATAACAAGCCTATTCCTAGAAGATCTTCTAAGCAAGTTATTTAAAGAAGGCTTATTTTTCCTCTGCATAGGTGAGACAGGTAAGCTTAAATTTCCATCCAACTTATTTCCTTTATTGGGGGAAAGACTTAATCTTTTTCTATTAGGAACAGATTCACATAATTCATCTAAATCTTCTTCTATTAATGCATTAAAAGGATTATTTTTAACCATAGACTCAACAGCATTCTCAATATTCATACTTGTAACATTTTCAGGATTCAATTGCTTAAATGTAATTAAATTGTTATCAACAAAAACAACATCATCATCTACAACAAAATCAGTATGATCACATGATAAAGAAATGTTACCATTAGTTTTAACTTTTTCTGAAATACCATTAGTTTCATTTACAATTTCAACATTCTCAACAGCACAACTAATGTCATCTTTCAGAACCATACTAGTTTTTTCTAAATGCATAGGTTGATTATTTGTAATACCAGATGCAACATTAAGTAAACAAGTTTCATCAGCATTATTATTAGATGTTATATTCAAAGATTTATCAGACTTAATGTATGTAATATGATTATCTTTATCAAATGTGCCAAATTGCAAAGATTTAACTGTCATAACATCAGATGCAACATTCAAGTTATCAGTTATAATATCAGTTACATCATTCAAAGATTTATCAGATTCAATACATACAATTTGATTATCTTTATCAGTTGCATTCTCTTTTATACATGTAAACTGATTAACTCTATCAAATGTTCCAAATTGCAAAGATATATCAGTTCTAACATCAGATACAACATTCAATTTATCAGTCATTATATCAGATGCATCATTCAAAGATTTATCAGATTCAATTTGATTATCTTTATCAGATGCATTATCTTTTATACATGTAGATTGACCATTCACAGTAACATCAACATACAAAGAATCAACATATTCAGATACACATGCAATCTGACTATTATTATTAGAATTCTCAACATGTTCATGGACTTTTGTTAATATGGTGTTAATAAGTGCTTTATCAGTAACATTATCAATATTTTGTGACTCACTCATGTCTGATATTACATTATTAACAGCTTCTTTATTACTTATAGGTTTAGGAATCCAGATGTTATTGTTCTTTTTATCCTTAGTTTTTATTACTAGTTTTTTTAAATTTTGTTCTTTCTTAAATTCTAAGTCTTCAGATTTACATGCATTATCCTTATGTCCTAAATGTCTGCATTTTCTACAATAACCAGGCATATTTCTATAGACTACATCCTGCCAATACCCATCCTTATCCCCGAAACAAACCCATATTTTCTGAGGAAGAACACTAGATACATCTAAGACCGTCCAGACTTCACATTTATTATAGCTAGCCCTATTCTTGCTAGGCAACCAAGTATTTAAAGGAAATCCTACTGCTCTTGCTAAGTTTTCAATAGTATCTATATTATACATGAACTCAGGCAGTTTGGGGAAAGAAACCCAAACAGGAGTCAAGGGTGACTCCCGCTTGGGGTTAAAATCAGGACACCACTTTAAAACCCTAAACATATATTGACCCATAGATCTAACATTTTGTTTCCAAAAACTTTTTACATCTTTCATGTTTTCAAACTCAATAAATACATGCCTAAAATCCCATTTGAACATACTGTAATTACCAATCAATTTTAATGAATCTATATACGACCTAAACTCAGATGCAGAAGGACATCCATAAGAAAATTTTGCTATTAATGTATAAGTAGATGAAGAGTTCAGAAAAGACTTATCTTTCTCGCAAAATCTTACGTAGGTGTATCCATCCTCTGCTCCTATTTCGACATTGTTGTGCTTGAAACCTCCTGTAGATCCAGCGTTGATAGGCAATGACTCCTTTCCCACCTTTACTGCTTCTGCGTACGATCTTCGTTGTTGAGCTGGTTGCGCAGAGACCTCCATTTTTCCTTTGCAAGAATCGCTAATCAGAGACTCATTTCGTTCGAAAACGGGGTTTTCAAAAAAACGAGCCTCTGTTATTTGGTTTGAGGCCAGATTTTTGCAAGAATTTGTGTTTGTGGTATTGTTTTGAAGGTTTAAATGGTGTCGTTCTTCATGATGAAGAACAGATCTAGATTTGGGTGGTTGATTTTCCGTGGTGGATAGATCTGAGAAGATACTGGTTGAAAGTGGCTGTCGCTTTACCTAGAGAGACGAAATAGGGTTACTCAGATTGTGTGGCTGAGAAGAGAGAAGAGATACTTCTCAAGATACCGGGCTAGGCCCAAGGCCGGAAATTCAAGATTTCCCTTTAGGTTTCTTGGAGGCCTCAAGGGTTTTTTTTCTCGCAATCATTCGCGATCTTGTATACGTTAATTTAATAGAATAGAATAGAATAAAATAAATAAATCATAAATGATATATTTAAGATTATTATTTAATATATATTTTAGTTTTATTTTAATATTTTAAATAGTTTATTAGATTTTTATTTTATTTGGATGGTTAAATTATATCCTTAAAATTGTTGAAATCTGTAGATATTTATATTTTTCAATTAATACTTTATTAGGTCTTTCAATCAATAGTTTATGATATATTTTTAAACTATATCTTAAAAGTTGTTGGAATCTTTAGATCTTTCAACTATTAATTTTTTTTTAAATAGTTTACTATATCTTTCAACTAATATTTTATGTTAGATCTTTCAACTATATTTTTAGATATTTTAAATAGTTTAATATAAATAACCAAAAATAAAAACATAAAAATAAATAAATTTTACAAAATAATAATGATGTTTGATACAATAAAATAAAAACATAGCAAAATCACATAAAAATTGTTTAATAAAATCAAATAAACAAAACTAAATTGTCAGATGGTGGTGAAGTATAATTTGTCAGATGGTGGTGAAGTTAGCTCAACAAACGGTTACAATTTCATCTTTGTAGCATTAGTTATATGTGACAGTTTTTTTTCCATTTGGATAGTACATAATTCACCCATCCGAGTAGTGATGTCATCCCAACGGCTTTCCCAACGCTACTCACTTATATTATGCATGGCTACATTCTTAGAATGCGCCCATGTCATATATTATCGAACAGACATCCTTTGTTGTTGATGTCAAAAACTATCAGCATTAGAAGTGGTCGGCTGAGGTTGTATCCTAACGTGCATGACTTGCCTCTGAAAACTAGTATGTGGAGCAGGTGCGTTAGTAAAGTCATTAAATCTCCGAAATTATGGCAACAAATTCTCAAACATGTCATAGATTTGCCATTTTGACTAGAGATCTTTTTGCCAAGAATATATATTTTGGCTTCCTAAAGAATACAATTCTATACTATAATTTTCTGAACATGACTCATAGTCCACCCAGTAACATCTACTATCTTTCTAACAAGTAACTGACTTAGTACCATCTCATAAACTAATTTCATTCCATGAACTCTCGAATTCATATGCCCAATGATCAAATTCGATAAATTAATTCTTTCCAGCGTCACTAAAGCAGTTACAAATGTTTAAAGAAATGACAAGTTTAAATCATTGCCATTATTTGGAACAAAATAATAATTAATTAATTCCAAAGCTAATTTATTGTATCCATAAAAAATATTTCTACCAACTTTACCTATGTCGTTAACGGTTGTCTGCTCTTTATAAGCACTCAATGTGTCTACTACTTTATCAAATGTCATAGACCAATCTAGAGGTCATCTCTTATGAAGATAAGTTAGGGAAGCTAAAGGATGATCATGAAATGTATGTCTTGGATTATGAAACTATCTTCTAAGTAGTTTGAAAAAACTACATTCAGAATAATTAATTTTGCACCTCATTCCCAAATCTCGGGGATATTTAAAATTAGGCTTCCAATTTCATAAAATTGTGGTGCTAATTGGGTATACCAAGGGCATCTAAATTTCACAAAACTAACCAACCCAATCATCTATCCCCACTAAGACTATCTAAAACAAATCTCATACCCGACACATTGATAAGTTTATCATATTCTAAAAACATAACGTAGAAAATAATGCTTCTATTTGGTGCGCGGTTGTTTTGAACATAAATCTCGCCTTTGTGCTTATCTTGAATACTCTCGGATACTTGTTCAAGTTGTGATAAATCCCTCTCGGATACTTATTCATGTTCCGATTTGGAAATGTTTTTAAAATAATTAACCGTTAGCAAATCAGATATTCGATTGGCCAAATGGTTAATTGTGATCAAATAAGATATCCGATTTGATCATAATTTGAAATCGGATATCCGATTTTATATGGAATTTTTTTATGATTTTATTCTTTATAAATAAATAAAAAAAACTCATTCAATTATTATTCATCTCTCAACTCATCTCTCAACTCATCTCTCAAATAATATTCTTCTTTCAAAAACTCTAAAAACTAAATTTTAAAATTATTACAATAATCTTTCAAACCATTATTATACATTCTTATCTACAATCTTTGATCAAATTTCATAATCGATCAACTCAATCAAGTTTGCTTGGTGAAAGAGGATCATTGATGATTTAATCTCTTGGCATACTCTTTCATATTTTTATTTGTGTTATTGTTTTATATTCGTTTCAATTACTAATTTTTTTCATACTTTAAAAGAATATATAATCCTTTTACTAGTTTTTCATATTAAAAAAATATCTTTTAAATGGTGTCATAGCTAGGAAATATTCCAACTAACCGTGGTCATGAGGTTAATATCCAACCTCGTTATATGCCTAATTCTGACCTAAATTCTTCTTATGATATGTATGATCCCGTGGAAACCCCACACATTGAAATATATTTTTCCCATGCTAGCGTTGATATCTCTGGTAGTACTACCAGTGGTATGATGAGTAAGAAGCAAATATCTTGGATATGTGAAAACCATACTAAGAATCTTTGTTGGGAATATATCTTGGATATGTGAAAACTATACTAAGAATCTTTGTTGGGAATATGCGGGTCCGGTCCGTATGTTCCGCCTCCGTATATAAGTAAGAACACAACCGATCTCAACACTAGTATGATATTGTCCGCTTTGGCACCCGAAGGCCCTCACGGCTTTGCATTTGGTCCACTACCAAAAGGCCTCAGACTAGTTGAGGTATGTTCTTACTTATATACCACTGATCTTTCCCATGTTTAACCGATGTGGGATGTGACACACTTTGGTCGCCACCATAACAAATCCTCCTCTCGAACAAAGTACCACTTAGCCTCTTCTCAATTGACTTTCATCCGCTCACTCTAATCAGGTTGGAGACTACCTGACCATAGAGGCACTACGGATGTTACTGCTCACCTCCTCTTAGACCACACTGTCTTGTTCCTTAGCGCCACTCCAATCAAGCCACACTACTTGATGAGCCACAAGCACTCCGAACTAGGATCTCTAGAGCAGATCACCTTGATCATATGGCTATTGGTTCATCATGTTCGACCTCCGAGAATTTCACCACCATCGCGTTCCGTCTGGGCCTGACGCTCTGATACCACGTGTTGGGAATATGCGGGTCCGCTCCGTATATTCCGCCTCCGTATATAAGTAAGAACACAACCGATCTCAACACTAGTATGATATTGTCCGCTTTGGCACCTGAAGGCCCTCACGGCTTTGCATTTGGTCCACTACCAAAAGGCCTCAGACTAGTTGAGGTATGTTCTTACTTATATACACTGATCTTTCCCATGTTTAACCGATGTGGGATGTGACACACTTTGGTCGCCACCATAACAAATTGGTATATTTTGTTATAAAATACTATGCAATTATCACAAAATGGCTCAAGCAAAGAATATATGTGAATGAAATATTTAAATAAAACACAGGATTTAACGTGGTTCGACAATTGTCTACGTCCACGGGCGCCGCCAGAGAAAAGAGTTTCACTATGATAGAAAAGGTTACAGATTTCAGATTGTGTTTTGTGTCGCCCTAGTAATCTATTTATAGGGAATTAATAGACTTACTAGACTATGGACCTAATGGGCTCATACCACAAGACTAACTGAAGTAATTGGACAATATCCAACACAAAACTGTCCTGCCGGACACAGTACACAGTACATTGTCAAGGCACTATTCGAACTGTCGGACACAGTACACTGTCAAGGCACTATTCAACTCATTCACAACAAATCTTCCCCTTGAGGCGAATATCCTTTCTTCACTATCAACAAAGAATCTTCTCTTCTTCTGAATCACCAAATGCCCTTAAGGCATTCACTCTATACTGCGAACACCGATCTAGTTTAGGCATTCCCTAAACTTTCGAACTGATACTGTCAGGTCATTATATCTGCTGGATTATCGTGTGTAGACACTTTCTTCACATCAACAATTCCCTTTGATATTATATCACGAATAAAATGATACCTGACATCTATGTGCTTTGTACGCTCATGGTACATCTGGTTCCCTGTAAGGTGTATGGCGCTTTGACTGTCACAAAACACTTTTGTAGTAGTCCTATCCAAGCCCAAATCTGCCACCAAACCTTGCAACCATATTGCCTCTTTAACTGCTTATGTTACCGCCATGTACTCTGCCTCTGTTGTAGACAAAGCTACAGTAGCTTGCAACTGTGCTTTCCAACTGATCGCACTCCCAGCTAGAGTAAATACATATCCTGTCAGAGATCTTCTTTTATCCATATCACCTGCAAAATCAGAATCAACAAAACCAACCAATGATCCTGCAACATCATTCAGCGATTCACCAATATCGGTTTTGTTAAAAGTTAAGCCAGCGTTCACAGTATTCTTTTGAAGAGATTCAATCTCTTCCCCTATAGCACAAATTCATCGATCTGCCTCTGAACTCGCTATAGCTTCTCTGTAGCTACTAGGTTCCTGCATCTCAACTTCTTCTGCAACTGACAGAGCATATGCAACTAGATTCGCATATCTTTTTGGAAGTCTAATATCTCTTCTTTCTCTGCCCAATGCTATGCTATAAGGTTGTTGTTCTGGTTCAAGCGCATCATCGTCACTATCATCTGATGCTGACGCTTCACCTCCTGATTCTGGATCCACCTCAGAACCACTTGAATTATTGGACCTGCTAGGAACTGATTCTACTTCAAGCTCCACCTGTTTACTCACAACCGATCCTGATTCGAACATTTCTCCTACTTCCTTCTGACTGTCTATCGAAGCAAACTCATTAAAAGTAACGTCCCTACTGATGAGAAAACCTGGAGACTTTGGAGAGGTACACCATAACCTATATCCCTTCACTCCAGTAGCATATCCTAGAAATATGCATCTCTTTGCCCTCGGCTCAAGCTTACCATCTCTCACATGAGCATACGCAAGACAACCGAACACCCTCAAATGTTCATAATCAGCCGACGATCCAGACCAAATCTCAAAAGGAGTTTTACAATCAATAGTTGTTGATGGAGACCGATTCACCAAGTAACACGCTGTATTGATAGCTTCAGCCCAAAAATCCTTTCCCACACCGGAATGTGAGAGCATACTTCGTGCCTTGTCACAAAGCGTTCTGTTCATTCTTTCTGCGACTCCATTCTGTTGTGGTGTTCTAGAACAAGTGCGATGGCGCACTATTCCCTCAGCTTCGCAGAACTCGTTAAACTCACGACTGCAATATTCTAACCCATTATCTGTCCTAAAACGTTTGATTTTCTTCCTGTTTGCTTCTCAATCATCGTCTTCCATTTGACAAAGGTTGAATATGCCTCATCTTTCGTTTTCAGAAAGTAAACCCACACCATCCTTGAATAATCATCAATCAAACTCATGTAGTATCTGGCTCCGCTCTTGGATGGAATTCTGTTTGGACCCCAAAGATCTGAGTGAATGTAGTCCACTGTGCCTTTAGTCTTTCTTACAGCCGATTTGCTGAATTTGACTCTAGTTTGTTTACCAAACACACAGTGCTCACAAAATCCCAATGATTCTGCTTTATACCCTTTCAACAAATCTCTCTTTCCCAAAACAGCTAATCCTCTGTCACTCATGTGACCAAAACGCCAATGCCACAACTTATTTTGATCCTGCCTACTTTGGCTATTACTCCCTGATGATGCTACTGCAGCATCGCCCATAACAACACTCCCCTGGAGAATGTAAAGACCCTTCTGCAAACTACCTTTCATGCATACCATTGAGCCTTTTGTCACTTTGATTACACCATTTTCTGCATGGTACTTGTAACCCCGAGAGTCTAGAGTCCCAAGAGAAATCAGGTTTCTTTTTAACCCAGGAACATGCCAGCACGTCAAGATTCTAACAACCCCGTCAAACATTCTGATTCTGACGTTACCAATACCACCAACAGTCAACGAATGATTGTTCCCTAAATAGACAGTTCCCTGCATTGGCTTGTACGTATCAAACCACTGCTTGAACTGACACATGTGATATGTAGCGCCAGTATCAAGTACCCAAGAGTTTTGCCCAAAGTCTGAACTCACGGACAATACATCTCATTTACCACTGTTTTCACTATCGTCGGAATCGTTCACACCTTCAACAATGTTTGCTGCATTTTCCTTTTGATTTCCCTTCTTACCATTCAGTTTCGGACAATCTCTCCTATAATGACCCTGCTCACCGCATTCATAACAGTTTGAGTGCTTCACCCTTGACTTGGACCTCAGGTTCTTCCTTCTTAAAAAACTCGCTTTGCTTTTAGATCTTCCCCTAGTCATAAGACCTTCCCTTTCAGCTTGATTGTCTGGCTGCAACTGTCTCATCTCTTTTTGATTTCAGTGCCCCTTTGACATCTGCTAGCGATAACTTATCCTTACCATACATAATGGTATCTACGAAGTTTTCATAGGGAGCTGGTAACGATCTCAATACAAACAAAGTTTGATCCTCATCCTCAATATTGATATCTTTGTTCTCCAAGTCCATTATAATTGATTTAAAATTATCTACGTGCTCTGTTATGGACATACCTTCTTTCAATCTGAAATCATACAAATGTTTCTTCAAATATAATCGGTTTACTACTGATTTCTCTGAGTAAAGATCTCCTAGCTTTCTCCATGCGCATGCAACAGTCTTCTCACCACTAATCTCGCGAAGCACATTGTCTTTCACACTCATTAAAATCCAGCACAAAGCCCTTTCTTGAAGATCTTGTTTCTCCTCTTCTTTCATCTCTTCTGGTAACTTATTCTCCACAGCCTTCCACAGCCCTTGCAGTACCAATGAAGATTTCAGTTTAATCTTCCACAACGCAAAGCTGGATCCCCCATCAAATTTTTCAATCATATATTTTGTTGCTGTAGACGCCATTGTGAAACCCTAATTGCAAAAGCCCTAATTTCACCACGTGGCTCTGATACCAATTTTGTTATAAAATACTATGCAATTATCACAAAATGGCTCAAGCAAAGAATATATGTGAATGAAAGATTTAAATAAAACACAGGATTTAACGTGGTTCGACAATTGTCTACGTCCACGGGCGCCGCCAGAGGAAAGAGTTTCACTATGATAGAAAAGGTTACAGATTTCAGATTGTGTTTTGTGTCGCCCTAGTAATCTATTTATAGGGAATTAATAAACTTACTAGACTATGGGCCTAATGGGCTCATACCACAAGACTAACTGAAGTAATTGGACAATATCCAACACAAAACTGTCCTGCCGGACACAGTACACTATCAAGGCACTATTCGAACTGCCGGACACAATACACTGTCAAGGCACTATTCGACTCATTCACAACAATCTTGATGAAAATTGTTCTAAGTGTAATTATTGTGAGAAAGTATATACCCATAAGTCTCGAAAAAAATGCGGCACCGAGAGTATATGTCGAGACACTTAGCTACACATAAATGTTTTTATCCTTCAAAATTTTATGAAGAAGGTTTACATCCATAGATCCTCAAATTGGTAATGCTTTTATTTTTAATCAAAATACATATAGGGAAGAAACCATGATATATGTTGTTGGTACTTCACAACCATTTAGCTTTAGTAATAATTTAAGATATGTTAATTGGATGTGTAATTGGTACATAAAATATCCACACTTATCTCATATACCTCTATGCAATCAATTTTTTTTAATATAATGTAAATAAAACGCAAATCAGTCATGATAGTAATTTAGTTTTGCCATGGAAAATTTCTTTGACTGGTGATATATCGATATTTAGTGAGTTTAATATGATGTGCGTTATTTTATATTGGATAGATTCTTAACGAATACTCCAAAGAAGAATTGTGTATTTTCAATCTATTGGTAAGCAAGCCGTTGCTGTAATTAAAAAAAGTATGTTAAAGTGTATAAATAATTTTTAAATTAAAAATTAAATTATGCATCTTTTTTTTGATAATGCATCTCTGAATGTGAGAGCTACTAAATATCTTTAAAAATATTTGCAACCTTGTATTTCCTAAAATGTTTCACACTAAATGTTTATGTTATATACTTCAATTGGTTGCAAAAGATGAAATAAGTATAGTTAAGGAATATATCGATCCTATTAAACAAGGGGCCCTACTATGCTTCATCTCGGGTCCTATAAAATTTAGAAATAAATAATTAGACTAGTGGAAAGTCATACAAAAAACTAGTTTTAGATTTCAAAACTAGATGGAAGTCTACATATGATCTTCTTGTACGTGCTTATACGTATAGATATGATATTACTACGCTATATAATACAGATAATTCCAATACACCTCTTGAAGATCCAAATTGAATTTATTGTACTGCAATGTTAAGCTTTTTCGGGTTGTTTAAGGATGCAACTAAAAAATTTCTACGCAATATACTTCTAACATTCATTTGGTCATTTATGGAATTATTAATCTTGTCATGCATATAGATAAATATAGGGATACAAGTGTATATCGCGATATGGAGCCCGATACGAAAGAAAAATTTATTAAATATTTTCATTCCATCTCATACATTTATGTTATTAGGTATTTTTTTATTTTTAAAAAAAATAGTCGGATTTTGCCTTTTTAGTTAATTTTTTTATAAAGCCACACAACTTCTTGATGGTACATATAACCATGAATTTTATATTCAATAAATTGACGATTATCTTTATATAATGTATAATGAATATGTTGACAAATACGAGAGAAATTTAACATCTTCAAATGTAGCAGGTACTAGTAGTAGTAATAGGGAAAAGACAGAAGTCGCTCTAACTATGTGACAATGGCAATTATAAATAGTGGAAGGACAAGAGAAACTCCTCAAGATGATAATAAAGTGGCGAGATATTTGAGCACTCTATTTGAGTTACAACGGTATGACGAGAACAACCCACTTGATATCTTAAGATGGTGAAATTCGAAAGAAGACGAGTTTCCTATTCTTTACATGGTAGTTAAGGAGAGTTTTTCAATACCAATGTCTACCGTGGCAAGTGAATGTGCGTTTAGTCATGCTAGACTAAAAAACACGAGTAACAAACAAGATGGAAATGTGGGGTAGTTGGAGTGCTTGTTGCAATCAAAGACTGCACTTAAGCGCATCAAAGGATGTAAGACGAAGAGTATAAAATGGAAAGAAATTCAAGGGGCATTTTCGCTGAATTTCCAGATCATGTTGAAGAGGATCTTCAACAATATCTTATGACTGAACCTTTTGCGAGATTTGATGATGAAAATTTTGATGAGGATGACGAAACTTAGCTAGATAAATGACATTTATAATATAATTTATAATAGAGTAGTTTAATTCGAGAATATTTGTACAACTTCTTGCCTGAAAAATATAGACCATAAACAACTTAAATCAATTAAATTTACTTTTTACCCTTCAATCTCTAAAAACTTATCATTAACTTTTTAATCCTTATAAAAACAAATCTTTCTAGTATTTTATCGTGATCTTGCTATGCTATATAACAGTACAGACATAATACTGAATCCATCATATTATACCGTGATCTTTGTCTGTATATATGTAGTGACAGTTCCGTGAGCGTCACGTTAGACCCCTGTAACCTAAAACACGTCCTTTATATATATAACTAATGCATGTTCCGAATTCCAAACCAAACTCAAAGCATAGAAAAACACAGGAAACAAATCAACAGAACCACATGGCACTCTCATTCACAACTCATTTCGTTGTCCGATCAACATACCTTGTCCTAAACCAACAACCCTCTCTTCATCCCCGTGTCAACTATCCCATTGTTCGTTTTGCCGCGGCTAGTGGCAGCAGCACATCAGCGTCCCAAAGAACAAGACCTCGCTACGTCCCATCGTCGTCCTCATCTCCTTCTTCTCTATACGATATTCTTGGCGTCGACACTTGCGCCACACGTCAAGAGATCAAAACAGCTTACAGAAGATTAGCGCGAGTTTGGCATCCGGATGTACGGCAAAACGACAGCGCAGGGCATGAGTTCATGAAAATACATGAAGCTTATGCCACGTTGTCGGATTCGGGGAAACGGGCAGCTTATGATGTCATTGTATTGCGGCAGAGGTATAATAGGCAGCAGTCTGTGACAGAGGGTCGTTCAGTTTCTGGGTTCTCTGGGTATACCAATACGACCAGACCGAAACGAAGTTGGGAAACCGATCAATGTTGGTAGTCAAATTTGAATCATAAAGCGTAAATAGTTTGGTTGGAAGATCAAATAAATAATGAAAAGTAGTGAAGTTTGTATACGATGGAGGGTGTTAGAAGAATTAAATGAAGAAAATAGAATCATCGAAAGACTATCCGGCGATTTAAAGTTTTTGAATAAAGGAAATAATTTTAAAAAAAAAATATTTAACTTTTTTTTTGTTTGAACTATTTAAAATTGGGATATTTTTTTACTTTCATTTATGATAATTGTTATAAAAATATAACTTTTTATCTAATAAAACTATATCGTTACTGAATTAACAAATTATTAAATTATTATTATTTTAGGTATTTTTGATTTGTTGGGTTTTTTTACGCTCAAATTATTATTATTTTGGTGTTGTGTTGTGATAAAAATATTTAGATGAAATATAGATTTTATATGCTTGTTTTTAGTATTTTTTTAATTTATGCTAAAAGTTACGAAAAATGTACTAGTTTGTGAAATTTAAATAATTATAAATGTGAAACTAAGGAAAAATTATATAATTTTTTTTATTTCGTCATATGTAGGTCGCCAAATGACGGATTATTGTCGACCATTCTAACCCCCGATATTTTGGTTTTGTTATGACTCATCTGTTGTTTCAGTAACGCGGTAGTAAAATTTATGTTAAATATTAATTTTATATAACTTTTTTTTCGTTTCCCAACCTAGACTAAAAATATAAAAACATATGATATGTTTACAAAATTAAGGTAATTATAAATATGAAACCGTAAATAAATTATATACGAAGCATGTTGTGTGCATGATACAGAACAGAACAGAGAAACCAAAATATATGTATGCGAAACGTGCAAATCTTTCTTATTTCTTTTATCACACGCGGCAGATAACACTAATTATTTCGTTAATACATTGGCGAATTATGTTCGGTTATTCCAACTAACTATCTATTGGTTTTATTATGACCCGTATACAAGGCCGGCCTCCTCTTAAGTCACATGAAGTTGTTGTTCATAATTCTTTTTTTCTTTATGTTTTTTACAAGATCCATCGACGTAGTTTCTAAAGTATTCTTTGATGTCTTTTTTGTAATGGAATTTTTTTTGCCGGCTATAATGGATATATATTATTAATTATTATATTTGATATTCCTAATTATTAATATTATTTTGTAGTGATATGCCTCCGATAAATTGTAGAAAATATGCTTCTGGATCGAAAAAAGAAAGAAAAAAAAGAAAGATGAAGAATTTATTAAATCACAAGCAAATTTTATGCTTAAGTTCGTAACAAGATCTGCAATTTTCAAAGATGAAATCAATGAAAATAAAATTGAGATTGATGCTTGTGAGAATGGTGAAATATATGTAAATATCGTTGAAGATGAAAATATGGAAGAGAATGGGGATAAAAGTCACGAAAATACCACGACAAAAATGAAAAGGTTGATTTTAGTGATCCATGAAGCTGGATTGTTTTTGGAAAATAGCTAATCGATATTCTTGTGAAAAAAAGCCATCCACCTAAGACACGAGTTGACTATCAATTTCCAAAAAACATTATTGGTATGCCTTGTTCTTATTCATCATATACAAGAAGAATAAGTAAGAGAGAAAAGTATGATAGGCGATGGCTAGGTTACTCAAAATCAAAAGATCTTATCATTTTGTGTAAGATTCTCATTCATGACTAACAAAAAGCAAGATAGTAAAGAATGGACTTTAGATGTGTAAAAACGATTATGAAAGAGAATGATTGTGAGTTGCATTGTGTTTTTACTAACCAATCATGAACTTACTTTGAGTAATAGTCTTGATTAAAAAAATGGTTGCAATGTACACGTTATACGAATGACATATCACCAATAACATACACCAACAAAAAAATAGTTTAAAGATGGTAAAAACTTTAAATGATTCATGAATATTTGGAGTTTCGTGCTTTAGACAAGCATCATTTTAAAATCTTTAACTATGATAATGTATATTATAAATGATACTCCATTGATGTGAATAAAATCATCATTAAGTTGCCAAAATTTTGAGATAATATAAGAGAATTTGTCATATACGATGTTGGATTTATCGAGAATGATATTATATTTTAGTCGTGATTCCAAATTTTAATACTTGGAATCATAAATGAGTCAATAAAATGTGCAAATCATATTTTATTGATTATCTACGCTACTATCGTAACTCTGAGTTTTATATTTTTAAAATGTGAACTTCTTATATAACAAAAAAACTAAATCTTGGATAATATTACGAGAGAATTTGGGTTTGAAATTTTATTTTATGGAAGAATTGATTACTTTAATAAAGATTCAAAGATCGTAGATGATTAGGTATGGAGCAAAATGTTAATTTATTCACAGATAATACGAATACTCTTTAATTGATGAAGAATCCAAGTTTCATGATCGAACTAAGCACATTAATATTAAGCTGCACTTCATCTAAGACGTGGTGAAGAAATAGCAAGTGGAGGTAGCTAAGATTGTTAGCGAGGCAAATCTTTCAGATGCTCTGACCAAGGTATTACCGGTTTCAAAGTTCACGAACTTTATGAGACTTATGCAAGTCTGAGATGCATGTGAGTTGGTCTAAAAAGAGTAGCACGTCTGATGCGACAAATGTTGGAGTTACTATAACCATGGATAGAGAATTGTTAGATGTGAAGAGTTTAATGTAGGTCCAGGGGTGATTATGCGATACGAGGATTACTGAGAGATGATTTTGCGATACAGAAATATCTTAGTGTCAGTTTTAGAGAGAGAAAGTCTAGATTATTAGGTTAAGTAGAGAGAGAAAGTCTCGTACTATTCATCTCGGGATTTGTGAAGCGTGTGTGGTCCTTTTATAGTACAATTGCGGACCCCACACGCTTTAACTTTGGTTAATTACATCTTTTAGTCCCTATATTTTACTTTCTTCCTATTCTGGCTATCTCTTTATGTAGTTTATACAATTTAGTCCTCACGCAGTTTTCTCTATGCTATTTTCCCCTATCACATTTTTCCTGTGCTGTTTTCTCCTGTCAAGTTTCTTCTTCACACTTTTCTCCTTGTCTTTTATTCTTCCTTATCAGTAGCCCCCCAGTCCTAGTAAAAGTTATTTTACTGGGACTGAATAATTCTTCGATGGCTTACTTCATATGCCCTCGAATAGTTACTCTTAACAAGCAGAAACCATCCTCTTCGAATATCTTCTCTTTCCAAATTTCCACAATATCCCTCGAACCGTCGAGCCTTCGAATTTCCACAATGGTCCTCGAATCACCAAGGCCACAAACCACTCCTCGAGAAATCGCTCTTCGAATTTCCCCTGTTCTCCTGACATCTTCTGACAGGAAACTCTTCATCTTCTCCTGACATTTTCTGACAGGAAACTCTTCATCTTCTCCTGACATTTTCTGACAGGAAACTCTCCATCTTCCTTTGTGGCTGGTGTCAGAACAATTCACGCCTATATGGACCATTATGTCCCTAGGAAAACATCATAAAAAAGTCCCCGGGCCTGATCTGTCAGGAAAGCCCAGCTTCACCTATAAATGCTAAACTTCTCTCTTCATTAACTCAACTTTTGTTCAATTATTTCTAGAGAGATAAAGCTGGCGAATAAACCCCGTCGGATTCTTGAGTGGTTGTTGATCAGTAAGAGGTTCGAAGAGAGAGTTGCTGCCGGCGAAGACGTGAGGCCTCGTCCCCCACCATCAACTACTTCCTACTTTGGTGCCTGGCCTCCCTCAGCAGATTCAACTGCAATTATCCCCCTCGAAGTCGCTCGTCAAAGCTTGCATAGCGAGTTGAACCCCCGCGGAGAAATGGGAAAGGACAGGCAACACAAACACTCATCTGGGAAGAGAAAGAATTCCCACAAAGATAGGAAAGGCTCTCACGAGCGAAAACGTGCCAGGGAGGCACCCCTAGTTATTCGAGAGCCTACGTCACCAACAACCCTCGAAAATCTCCCTCAAAGATCTGCTAGCCCTCTTTGAACGTCTACCAGACCCCCTCGAACTTCTGTCAGCCCTCCACGAACATCTACAAAAACATCTACAAGCCCTCAATGGACTTCTCACAGTCCTCCCCGAAGAAACGAAGTGGATGGGTCAAGTCTACCTTCCACTCCATCCATGACCGTTCATGGAACTCAATTTTCCCCTTCGAAGACGCTTATTGCCGAAGAGGACATGCTCAACAGACGAGATGAGGGTCGAAATGCCAAAGGGAAAAATTCTGCCACCAAACCCCTCGAACCCAAAGTACCTATTATCCCCTCTTTGGGTCCTTCGAACACTGCAACCTCTTCATCCCCAATAATATCCGAAGAGCAAGCTCGTCGAATTGCTCCAAAATCAAAAGGGGATATTGTGCTGCCCTTGGAGTTAGACAGTATTGCTGGGCATAACATTCGGGGCATCGAAAACAAACACATGGTAGCTCTTGCCAACATTAAATACAAGTACTTTTCAAAAGACGAAGAGGCAATGCTAAGGACCCAATGGTGTATCCCTTCCTATATTACTATTAGATTTCCTTCGGAAGGGGAGACACCTTTATCAGTGAGGGACAACGAGCTGGTGGTATACACGGAGATCGTGAACTGGGGGCTAAGGTATCCCTTACACCCCTTCTTCATCGAATATTTGGCGAAGATAGGCTTTTGCCCTTCACAGGTTGGCCCCAACATGTGGTTTACTCTGATGGCCTGCATCATGACCTCGAGGCTCTCAGGTCTCGAATTTTCGTTAGAGAAAATCATTGGCCTTGCTGGTTTGGCCAAAAATCATTTATTTCCCTTTTACTCACTAACTTTCAATCGAGGACAAAAAATCCTTAGAGATCTACTAGAGGCTGATAAGAAATGGAGGCAGCAATTTGTCTTTTTTTCTGGTTGCTGGGAGACCGGGTCAGAGGCCACTCCCTCAAATCCTCACAAGCTATCTTTGATGTAGACTAATAAATGTAAGTGTTTCCTCGAATTAGCATGCCTCCTCGAATTTTCATGGTTCCTCGAATTTGTTATGCCTCCTTGAATTTTTATGCCTCCTCGAATTTTTAAATGTGATATTGGCTATTTTTTGCAGCTATGACTGGGGTATCCAAGCCCTATTCTGACTATGTTGAGGGTGCCACAAATGTGTTCACGAAACTCTGTTTGTGGGCAAAGGAGCAGTGGGACAACCGATTTTGTATCTGCTTTACTGATAACAATCTTGCCAGGAGTCGGTTGTGGAGGCTCAATCCCCTTGACCGCATTAGTATGAGAGGATTGATGACTCCTCACTCAAAGCGAGAAGTGATGGAGCGGTGCAGCCAAAAAGACATAGTGGTATATCTGCCTAAGCGCTCCCGTTCGCAGAGTCATCTTAGTGATCCTCCAGAAGATGAAGTTCCAACTCAACAGCTAAATCCTGAAGGGCCAGTCAACACTAAAAGGATTACTGAGTGACTCGAGATCAAAAGTACTACCAGAGATTTCACGTGGCGAGGGATGGACAACCAAAAATATATAGAGATGGGAACCATTTTTAATCTCTCAGGAAGATGATGAGTCCGAGTTTTATGTACAAATACGTTTTCTGGAACTTAAGCGATAGTTATGTTGAAAAAACAAAGATGTTATTGTTGGAGGCTGAATGTGCATACTGACATCTACGATGAGAAACGTTATAACTCAGTTGTTGAATGACTTATGGAGATATAAAAGAAGCTTATAAAGGAAGCAAAATCACTAAGTGATGTCATTCCAGAAATAAAAACCGGTCTTGTTTCTAACTCTTATATCAGAACTGGGCATATTGGTACTCAAATCGAAGGTCTTGATGAGCCCAACAAGTATCAAAAGCGTGACAAAGTCACGAAGTTTGGACCCTAAATTTGATTGTTTAGAACCCCAAATCTCAAGTGCCGTATATTTTATTATTAATTTTAATATTTTAAGACAATAATGTAATTTCTATATTTTAGGATTAGGGTTTTGAGTATTTGCTATTTAAAACATCTTATGCCCTAAATTTTAAATTAGTTTTTGTTGAATTGATATAATTTTTTTGAACTTGCGAGTCCTGTGTACCCTAGAGTTAGTGTTTTATCCAATTTGTCTTCAATTGATATTCTCCCTACATCACTAAGGGTTTGAATTGGTATGTAATCTTAACATTCAACTTACTAGCTGTTGGATTAAGACGTCCTCTAAGGACACAAGGTACAAGCCGTCAAAATACAGGCTTGTGTCGTACGATTATCATCGTCAATGCTTGTCTCATGTGTTGGCTGGTCTTGCCAAATGAGACAATCGATTTTCAGGTGCTAAAATGACTTATAGGTTTGTGCACACTATTAATCCTTTATAAATAGTAAGATATGGGTATTAAAATTACTCATGGACTACTAAATTATAGAAACAATTGTGATATTTAGAGAGAAAGTTAGGAGCTTTCAACTATAGTTGAGCTAGAGGGTTAACATTTGAATATGCATTCTTAGATCCATAGTTCCTATGTAAGTTAAGTGAGCTTTGTAACAAAGATGAGTGGTTGAGTGTTTAATGCTTGCATAATTTTCTTGTAAACTTCTATATATAAAATCGGTGTCTGTTGCCCATGGCTGTATGGTTTCTTCATAACCAAACCAAGTTAAATCTGTCTTGTGTGTGTAGTTGGGTTTATGTTCTCATTCTTTTTTTAAGGGTTCAAAGTAAAAGCCGAAGTTGTGTAAGTCTATCTATTCTTGTTGCAGATTCTACACTTAACCAAAAAAGCTTCAATTAGGTTTTCGACTAACTTTGTCCGAAGGGATGATGTTTTTGGGGCTTAAATATTGTTGATTATCTAAAAGTAAGGCTGATTTTTAGGTTGGAATTTTCCTAACATCCTCGTTCATAATTTACATTTGTTTTAACCCTTCGTTCACAATTCATATTTATCTATGTTCGCAATTCACACGTAGACAAAAATAATAAGAATCAAATTTAATATGATTTCGGAAAATAAAAAGTATAAATAGAATACAGCTACCATAGTACTATAGTTTTGATTTTGTTTCTAGAAGACTAAAGACCCACAACTTTTGTGAGTAAGCGGGCTTGCACCTCCAGATTCAAATGGATAAGAATAAAATAAATGATGAATCCTCTGCGGTTATCAACAACTAACCATGGTTAACTTAATCCGTACACGTCCTTTATATAAATCCAAATCCAAATTCATTCTCAAATCTCGAACACAAACATCAAAAGACAACCCAAACCAGAACAAGAACCAGATGGCACTCTCATTCGCAACTCATTTCATCGGTGGATCAACAAACCTTGTCCTAAACAAACAACCCTCTCTTCATCCACGTCTCAACCATCCCGTGGTTCGTATTTCCCCCGCTACTTGCAGCAGCAGCACCACATCAACGGCGGAGAGAGCAAGACCTTGCCACGTGTCATCGTCGTCCTCATCTTCTTCTCTATACGACATCCTGGGCGTCGACACGCGCGCCACTTGTCAAGAGATAAAAATAGCGTACAGAAGACTAGCGCGATTTTGGCATCCGGATGTACGACAAAACGACGGCGCAGGACATGAGTTCATGAAAATAAACGAAGCGTATGCCACGCTGTCGGATCCGGAGAAACGGTCGGCTTACGACGTCATTGTATTCCGGCAGAGATATAGTAATAGGCAGCAGCAAGCTGTGACGGTGGGTTGTTCAGTTTCTGGGTACTCTGGGTCTGGGTCTGGGTATACGTATACGAATACGACCAGACCGAGACGAAGTTGGGAGACTGATCAATGTTGGTAGTCGAATTGTAATCATAGATTGTAAATAGTTTGGGGACGAAGTAAGTAATTTGAGCATAGATGAAAACTAGAGAAATTTGTGTATATTGGAAGGTGTTAGAAATTCATCTTCTTTGAGTTGTTCACATCTGTTTTAGAAGTGGATTAAGCTTTCCAGAAATTTGTGTACAATGGAAGGTGTTAGAAATTTACATGAAATGAATCGGGTTTGAAAGAAACTCCTACAGTAATAGTAATAGACCGTTATAATACTTGAAAAACTATAGAATTAAATAGATTCATACAGATTTTAAAGAAGAATTAAATCATAGCGATATGAGTCATGTTCATATTAACAATGATGACAATGATGAATTTGATCCTCATTCAGATAACTCAAGGATGTCAATTACTAATACAAAATTGACCAAAAGAAACTATATCATTTGGTGCAGAGTGATCAAATTCTTTATTGCTACTAAATAAATATTGAGTTTTATAGATGTAATATCTATGAAACCTTCACTAATTTTTGCTCGATATGATCAATGAAATCACGTAAATAGCATGATCTTTTCATAGATCATTAACTCAAATTTTATTCTTGAAAAGAAAAATCCATGTCCATAATAGTGCGAAGACGTCGTGGGAAGATATTGCACATAGGTATGATTATTATAATGGACCAATGATCTTTGATTTGAAGAGGAAAATTACCCTATCGACACATCGAAACTTGAGTGATTCAGTTTCTTTTAGGCTTGAATGGAAGTTTTGAAGGATCCAAAGATCACATCATGTTGATGGAACCAATGACATATATTAACAAAGCTTATTCACTAGATATTGTTATTTTAAAAAGCATGAGTCTGAACAGTTAAACCACAAAACAATTTAATACTAGTTCTGCTAAGATGGTAAAAACATTATCCAACTCAAGAGAAGATGTATTTTGACAAAGGAAATAAATATTTTTATTGAAATATGATCACTGCTTCTATAAATGACACACTAAAGAAAAATATTTTAAGATCAAGGGATATCCTAAATGGTGGGATAAAAAGAATAAAAAAGTAAAACGGGTGCAAACAAAATAACTGCTAACTATGTAAAAAACATCCACTGGATGATGGACCACAAAAGAAGAGTGAAATACAATACTTGATACATATTGTCATGAAAGTGCAACAAGATTTAGAGAAAATAATGACATATGGAAGACATAGAGGAAAGTGAGGAGGTGACAATGTGAATCTAGCACAGTTTGAGGACTTCTCACGTGTGATTCTATCCAATAATGTCAACAATGCAAATAAGAATTATAGTTAATGGATTGTTGACACAAGATCATCAAATCATATGTATTGTGATCATATTCTTTTAGAATGACACTTATCCTCTTGAAAAAGACATTTTCCAATCACATTACCTAATGGTTCAATAAAGACAGTTAGATTTAAAAGACGAGTGAAGATTCTTAGAAATTTAATCGTGAAAACTATTTATATGTACCGTGTTTTAAATTCGATATCATCTATATTTTTCAAATTCCTAAATGGTTATTGTTTTCTTCATGACCAACACTCTAAACAAATTATTAGAGTTGGGAAACAATGGAGACGAATTTACCTCATTGATGATCACCTTCAACAAAAAATTTATTGAGTCTGTTTGTTCTGAAGTTTATAGTTTATTTTCCAGTATTTTTAGTGTAGTTGTTGTAATAAAACCAGATATATGGCATCTTAGACTAGGTTATTGTTCAAATGGAGTTTTGAAACAATTAAGTGTAACACAATTTGTTGATAGCAATAAAATCTGTGATGTTTGTCTGTTAGCCAAACAACAGAGAAATACCTTACCTTATAGATACTCACTTTCATCTAAGCCTTTTGAGTTGATCCGGTTAAGTGTCTGGGGACCTTATAATGTTTAAAGCATTATAGAAACAAATATTTTTTAACAATAGTGGATGATAACGCTAGATGCACATGAATATTTTTATTTAAGAACAAAACAAATCATTCCCCCACTTAAGAAGTTTGTTTTCATGTGTCAAACTCAGTATATTACCAAATTAAAAACCATAAAATTTGACAATGGCATTGCGTTTCTTAACCAATATGCGTCTTATTTCTTGTTTAGACTTGGTACTGTTCATCAAAGGAGTTGTCCTTATACTTCTCAACAAAATGACATTATTAGAAAAGAAACACAAACATTTACTAGAGATTGCCAGATCTTTTATGTTTCAGTCAAACCTTTCAAAATATTTATGGAAGTAGTCAATATCGAAAGAAATACATCTTATACGCATTATGTTATCTCATGTCGTAAACTAGATTTTTCCCATTGAAACCTTAACATGAACACCCCATGATATAACTAATTAATTGTAAAGTCTTTGAGTGTTTATGTTTTGATTTTGTCAACCCCAAAAGTCATGAAATGTTTGCGCATGAGCTTATAAAGTTATATTCTAGGACAGTAGCAGACATACATTGGGCCCGAAAGAGCGCAGTCCCCTGCTTACAGTAAAATACGGATTAATTTATATAGTTTATTTTGGGATATTAGATATTTTTAAGGAAAAAATTAATTTAAAAATCTGAAATAATGCCTATTTTAAAAGAAAAAATCTAAATTAAAATATTGGATAATTACTATTTTTAAGGAAAATTTTACGTTAAAATGATGTAGTCCACATTTACATCTCAATCTCTTCCGGATTAGAACCACTAATAAAACTAGGTTGATTATGTAAGTGTTCTTTTTCTATTCAATTTTTTTGGTAATAATTTGTTTCAATTTTATTCGGTTTAATCTTTCTCTCCCAAAATTGAATTTTTCTTTATCTTCGTCTTCTTCAATTGTTCTACAAAAATTAAAAGAAAGAAAGAAAAGGAAGAACATGAAAGAAAATGAATATTATAATTAGATAGATTAAAGAAGATAAAGATTTTAATTAAATAAATTAAACAAAACAAAGAAAAAGAAGAATATGAAGATTTTAATAAAACAAATTAAAGAATGTGGAGATTTTAATTAAATAAATTAAATCATATGGAGAAAATGAAGAACACATTGATAACCGAAATTTAAAGTTGAATATATATAAAAAAAACTTATGTATTAGTGAGTACATTTACTTATTTTTTTACTTAGATACTTCAATCATATCTTTTAAAATATTATTTAAAGTATATCTTAAATAACAATTTTTTTATCCCTTTATATTTTTAAAAATATTTTTTAATTAGCCATATATTATGATTTGTATTTATAAAATAATTAATTTTATTTTAAAATATGCTTATTAAACAATATACATTTAAATAATTTTTAATTTTGTCAATAAAATAATTTATTTATATTGTAAATCATGTTTGATAGAAATTTTATTTTATTTTCATATATTTTTTATATAAGAAATTTTATTTTATTTCGATTTATATTTTAAAAATATCTTTTACCTAACAAATTGGATTTTATTTCATCTATTTTTAAAATTTATATAATAAATTTGATATTGATATATTTTATTTTAAAAAATAAATCTTTTAAAATAATATATTAAGGAATGATAATTTAAAATTGATAATGAAACTATTTTACGACGAATGAATAGTGTAGAATGAATTTTATAAATTTTTGTCTAAACCCCTCCCTATTTTGATTCATGGATCCGCCATATTTATCAACACAAAAAGATTATAGACTATAAAACTTGCAAAATCATAATCTCTTTGTGTCTAAATATATTCAATTTGGAGAAAATATTTTTCCTTATAAAAATGCTATAAAAAACTAACATGTACCTACTCTAATGATAAAAAATAATGATGAACAATATAATATACAATCTCATCCAGCAATGACACCTAATGACTACTTATCGTATAATCATAATCCTTCTAGTAGTATTCTTGAACCGTATACTGTAGATAAAACTGGATCTCAACGGATTATAATGACAATATTGTGAACACACAGGTTTCCACTAAGGCTAGTACTAAAGTAAAAAAGAAGTTAGTATGGCTCCCACTTTCTCAAATGTCAGATAATAAATACACATTATTTGAGAAACTATGTTCTCCATATATACTTCCTACTTTCTTTACATTGATAATATTATGTTACTTGCATCATATATAGATTTCCTAGCAAATGTGTCACATGTCCGGGAAGTTCAGTCTTGTGAGCAGGCGAAACCTCATCATGGATGGATCATAGCTATGGAAAAAGAAATGTTGGCCTTAAACTCAAACAACACTTGGGAGTTAACTGCATTACCATTTCAAAAGAAGGATATTAGATCTAGATAGGTGTTTAAAGTGAAAAGAAAACCTGATAGAATTTTAGAAAAAGTAAAAGCAAGAATCGTAGCCAAATGGTATACAAAAATTGAAGAGGAAGATTATAATGACAATTTTTCTCCAGTTTTCAAATCCGTCACACTAAGAATTCTATTTGCTTTGGCAGCTGCAATAGGAATGGAAGTATATCAATTAGATATTAACAATGTTTTTTTTAGATGGATCATTAGACAAAGTTGTTTATATGAATCCACCACTAGGCTTGTTAGAAAATGAGGATAACAGAGTATGCAGACTCATAAAGTCAATTTATGGCTTGAAGCAAGCCTGAAGGATGCATTGACTGAGAAACCTACTGCATTTTGTTTTACTCAATCCCTTGAATATAATTGTCTATTTACTCTTAGGAAATCTAATATTCAAACATTGATGCTTGTGTATGTCAACGACATATTATTGGAATAAAAAGGTTATTTTTTTAAATAAAGGTTATATAAGTCAAGAAAGGTATATATTTTAATTAACGAAAGTACATATTGCACATGATTATAAAGGTTGGACTTATTGGGTGTATATATGCTAAATCACTCATGGGTAGTTTAAATTTATATATAACTGACTCTGAATTGTTCAAAGATGTAGGGGAGTTATAGAGGTTGATTGGAAAGCTTATATATTTGAACTTCACCATGCATGATATCATTTTTTGTTAAAAAACACAGTCAATTTGTTCATCAACAAAAGAAAATTTGTTGGAGCTTTATGATTCACATTTTGAAGTACTTGAAAGATTCTTCATCTCAGGGTCTATTCTATGCATTAAATTATCCTGATTCCGATTGTGGTTCATGTCCTGAAACTAGAAAATCTGTAACATGTATCTGCATTTTCTTGGGTTCATCTGTGGTTTCTTGGAAGACTAAGAAATAAGCCACATTGATCAAAAGCGCAATTGAGGCAGAATATCGAGCCATGTCATCAATTGTATGTGAGTTACAGTGGCTAGCCTACATCTTATATGATTCGCATGTGCAATTCCCTCTATGAATTATAATAACATTGTGATAAGATAACTGTTATTCACATTAATTCAAACCTTATTTTCCATGAGAGAATTAAACATCTTGACATATAATTTTATATTGTGAGGAATCAGTTTCTTGAATGGTTTATTGCACCTACTCATGTATCTACAAAACTACAATTAACTGACAGTTTTAGAAAGGCTTTGTCTTGTTGTCTATTCTAGTCTTTAATGTGCACGATGAACCTATAATATTTATTTCTATCTCATCTTGAGGAGGGGAAGAAAAACTATCAATTAATTAATTAATTATAGCAAATTATAATTTTTTTATTAGTTAGTTAGAATAGTTACTTAGATCTAAGGATGTATATATCATATGCTAGTTCATTTATAAATTCAAGAATTACATAAATACATTACTTTGTTTTTTAATTCTCTTTATTTTCTTATTCTTCTTCAATTATACTTATATTCAAGAATTCAACAATAATGGATAGACATTTTTTAAATAAAAATATTCAAGAATTATACTTCTTCAATTATTCTTCTTCAATTCTTATTCAAGAATTCAACAATACATTACTTTGTTTTTCAATTCTCTTTGTTTTATCTTTTATTCAGGTCTTCCTTAATGGGTTAACCATGTTGCATCAAGCTAATGTTAATCAATCGGCTCACACTTACTAAGTGTTCTCTATTCAAGAAAATTAATTTTAGGCTTGTAAGAAGAAACATGTTAACTTTAGGTTTGCTTGTGACGCTTTAGAGAAGCTTTTGACTTTAATCGATAAATAACTTATGGATGCAAATGCCAACATGAAAGTTGCAAGATTGAACCTTTTGCAACAAGTTGAAGCTATATCATTGAAGTATTGTTCAATGTATACTACTATTTTAATGAACATCAGGCTCAGTATAATGATCATGCTTCGCTTAAGCAAACTATGATCCTTTTTTTTAGAAAGTAGCTAGAGAAACGTTATGTGAGATGGTTCTTGATTTTTATTATGTATATCATGACCTTGATTTGAGTATTTTTTTGTGTTTTATCCTCAAGGGTAAAAGGCCTCAGGTTTGGATTTGGATTTTTATAAAGAAGAGATTGCTGGAAGTAGTAATGTTCAAGCGACATGTGTTGAAGCATAAAGTGTTAAGAAAACTGGTGCTGTAGTTTTTGACGGCGTTCTAACAAAAAATGTTATTCTTTCTAAAAAAATAAGTGTAACTTTTAATTTTCTACTACCTACACTTTTGAATGATGAAGGCATCGTATTCTATTTTGTAATACTCTTTTTTTATGAGTACTCGTTTTGTTTTTATTATTTGAACGAGTTTTTATATTTGGAACATATTTTGCGTTATTGTCTTTTTTATTGATGGATCAATTTCAATAGGTCCAGAAATGTTTTTTTATTGAACATTTTCGTTCTCTACTTGGAGTTTTTTTATAATTTTCAAGTATGGTCAGGGTGCATGATTCCCTAACAAGGCTCTTCCTTTTTGAAGAAAATGTATCTTATACTTTCAAAGATTGACTTCAGGTCATCTAAAATATATTATTATAACTCAAGCTTAATTTTATTTTGAAGTATTTGTTAGTCGGTTATGATTTTTTATCATGTAAAGCATTAAGGAATATAAGTGTTTCATATGAATTACCTTATTGTTTAATGTTTATTTTTTATTAGTGGTATACTTTCTATAGGTTATATAATTCACGAAGGGTTATATTGCTATAATGTGTTAATATTTGATATTTTTGAACTATATTTTGTTATGTAAATAAAAGAGTAGGTAAATTTGTTATTAAAAACGTTTTTATTAATGTCGAATGCGTCTCTAAAGTCTTATGGTGCCATTAAAAGACGAAATAGTACATCCACATGAGTTAATAAATTTGTTTTATAAGAGTAGTGAGTTACAAGCATATTAGTCTACATGACTATGATAAAGGTTTAGATGTTCAATATTTTAGGTGTTCTAAACTACATTTCCGTCATCATCCAACAACAAGTAAGTTCGTGACTTTATTTTTGCTTCGAACGTGAATGGTCTTTTCCAATTTAGGCTCTATTTAGAAGCTTTTTTTCTTGTATATGTTGGAAAATTTGTCGTAGCACTCAATCTCTTGGTCTGAAGCTTTTGAACCAAAATTTAGAATTATATATATTCCTCAATAGTGCCTTGTAATGCTCTGATCAAATATGAGTTTTGAAACTTCTTTCTTCAACTAAGTATGTTGTTGTCCTTTGGTCTTGGACATTATTTGCTTCATCAATAAAAGCATAAAAAGATTATCTTGGTCATAGTTGTAGGAATTATTTGATAACCTCGTAATTTTATAATGTGTATGGAAACTTACATGCAAGCTCACGAAAGGTCTTATAAATAATTATAATAGGGTGTAAATCGGTTACGTTAAACTGACCAGTAGCATATGGATGAGAATGAGAGGATAAGTCTTAATATATCTTCATATACGCTAAAAGGTTATTATTTTTATATTTTAGAACTGAAACTCATTAACAGTTGTGATTGCATATGATGTTGTGTTCGTAAATCATATATTAATATCAAGAAATTTGATTATTGTTATGATCTTTACAAGGACTTTTGCATCAATCAATTTTGAGAGATAATTAATTATAACAAGAAGGTATTACCCAACCTAGAGATTTCAGGGGGAGGTGCAACTAGATCGTGGTTTCACCGATCAAATGAGATTGTTTTATATATTATTTAAGTATGATTGTTGGTAGATAATAGCGGTGGCATGGCTCGGGACGTTAAACTATGGTTTGCATGCTGACCATAAATCAAAATAAATAAAATCCCGACAATAGTACACATGGATGCATTATCTTATGCTTATAATATGTTTGTCCTTCACCATTATGAATTTTTTGAATGATGAATTTGGATTCATGGAGAAAATCTTCCAAAGTAATTGTAAAACAGTACATGTATATTGGGAACCATATTCAGTGAGTCATCGAAACTACGCTAGTATAACTAAGGTTTATTCTCTTTTAGATTTGGCCTTAAAAACCTTGATTTTGTTAACACAACTAGTCCATGTCATATCCTATTAGAGACATCCTACTGTTCTAGCATGACCATGAATAAGTTCCACAAATTTAGCATAGTCAATCAAGCTATGTATTTCTTTATTTAATAGCTAAAAATCTTTGGTATTTAGCCAAATGACCCATAAAGATTTATTGTGATATTATGCACAAAAAAACTTTTCCTTTACTAGAACCTTGATATACAATCATGATGTAAGTAGATATGTAAGACCAGTCTAACTGGGTCAACCCAAAAAATTTATCATTCATAGATTTAAGTTTTGTTCATCTTAAAAAAACAAAGTCGATAATACTTTTGATTTTTCTTCAAAGCTAAGATTTAAAAAATATAGTTTTTTTAAAAAACAATAATAATAAAGCACGAGAAAGAACATTTGGTTTAAAGAAATACATGAAGGTTACTTTTGGTGTTTTTCCTTATTGAGAAACGTTTTTTGTGTTATCTGGTAATAACAAAATTGGCTGGATACTTTGGAATAATTTACCTTTTATTTTTATCATCGTTATAGTCGATTTGTGTTTTTAAGTAGAAAAATAGAAGGAATGTATACCTAAACTATTTCATTAATAGACAAAAGTAGGTCCATGTCTATTTTGTTCGATTTCCAAACATTATATTTCGAATTCTTATTATACTAAAATAGTTTGTAATCTAGTTGTTCGCTGCTATATTTTCTTCTTATACATATTGAAATCACGGATTAGTATATTCGGAATATGTAATCTACCAATAATCACCAAACATCTTATTATTTACCAATAATCATTCGATGCTCGATAAAGTATGGATAACCACCTCGTTTTGAATTAAAAGTACCGATAATAATCTAGTAGTCAGAAATATCCTTAATCGTTTTTCTCTCTTTCATGTTTTTTTTCTTTTTTTAATTATCATATCCTTCAAACATTTGCTCTAGAAAAATCCAAAAACACCATTGATTTTGTTTTTTAAGAAGAACAAAACACGATTCATAAAATACATTAAAAATATTACTAATTGATTTCGTTTTGTTATTCTTTAAAAAAATACTTTTATAGAAAATAAATAAATTAAAACTGAAGTATCATAGTTTTGAAAGTTAAAAACTAACTAATTATTAAAATTAAAATTGTAAAAATATTGTATGTAAATACTTCTAAAATATTTGCGCTGTTAATTTTAATGGCTTCTGATAATTATCTATTTGAAATTCAAAAACATTTTTTTTCCGAAATTACGAAGAAAGAAGACAGAAATCTCTTAAAATATCGGAATACATCAAATTAAAATTCCGCGTGACGGCATGATATATACCTAAATACTTTGCATGTGAATCTACAAATGCATTGGATATGACAACATTATTAATATTGTTCGGTGCGATTGTCTTTCTGTTCATTCGAAATGTTTTGTTAGATTGAATTTTTGCTATATAAAAATCATTGTTCAATAATTATAAAATTAAAAATTTAAAGTCAGGAATTATAACCCTTAAATTTATTATTAGTACACCTGGATGGAAATGTTAACTTGGCAGCCATTGTGTCGATAATACGTAACCATTCTATAACGATATAATTTGATTTGCAATTTATAAGTCGTAATTACAAATCTAAACATATATTTTAATATCTCAATATTCAATTAAAATTAAGAGATCAATTAGCTTTTAAACTTCGTAGATTTGAATTTGAAATTAACAATTTCGAATACCAAGCGAAACGAAATTAAAAAGATGGCTTTTTTCCTCTAAAAAAAATCCATTTTTTTATCTAGAATCTCAAAATGAACTCTCAAAACACATTTGTCAGTTCGATTAAGGTCTAATTTATAGCTGAAATCAGGTCTCAACGACAGTTTGAATTAAATAGCCACAAATTAAAGGTGTAAATCGTTTAGAGGACATCCAACCACACTTTAAGATCTAGCAAACGAACACCATATCGAATTCAAGATCTATTCGTCCAAGAGAAAGATCCATAAAATATAATTTTCTCCTTTGCTTTCAATCCAGAAGTCAAATCTACAACCGAGAGTCACACAAATACCAAAATGTCAGGAACAATTCAATATTCGACAACCTCTCACCCATTCATCATCAAGATATCAAGATGCTACGCTGAAGTTATGGGTCTCAAAAGGAAATACTTTCTACACGATAATGTTCTCTATCGGAATGAAAGAGACGAAAAAGCTGTCATCTTCCAAAAATCACATAAGAAAACCCTTATCTACCTCTAAACTTATTTTAGTAGCAAATTTCTCGTTTGGTCGTCCTAGAAATGACAAAATGAAAACTTTTATAGGATCTTTTAAGTTTTGAGGATTATATATTATTTTTGTTTGAGATTAGAGAGACACATTAATTTAATTGGATAACTTAGAAGACGTTAAAAAATATAGAAAAATAAAGGTATGAAATATAGGTGAGTTTACACTCAGGTTACCAAAATGGTCCCCTCAATTCAATCTCACAATGGAGTCCTCTCAAACTCCAGTTTGGGTAACTTTCCATAAAATTCATGAATACTTGTACAACAAAGACTCAATAACCCAAATTGCAAAGGTTATTCTTATGCCTTTATCAATTTGGGTTCCTCCAAAAAAATTTGAGCAAGCTTTAACTGTTGTAAAGCTTGGCTCAAAATCTCTTCCACGAAAAATCTTGATAAGTTTTGGGGATAAAAATAGCTTATGGCAGGATATCACCTATGGTGATAGGTCATCATATTACCTTTAATGTAAACACCTAGGTTACAAAGATGTAATTGTAATAAGGGTAAAAATATCAAAGAAAGTTCTACTATTGATATACAATATTTTTCCGAGTCTAATACAAACTCAAATAAGCATCCACTACCCATAAGGAAAAAGTGGGTTCCAAAAATAAAATATGTAATAGTTAACTCTAAAGAAAATCAGTTAAAAGAAAATTCTAAATCACCAAAAGAATGCAAAAACACAAACTGCAATGGTAATCAACAATTTGAAGACACTTTCCTTTCAAACAAAGTTTCATCACACGCAACCTTCAACAATAATCTCAGTCCAAACTAAACTGAAGAAATTAACTATGATCATAATTATATTAAAGAATGCATGAACTTGAAAATAACTCTAAATTTTGAATATAATGAAGTCACAAGTAATGATGTAATAAAGACACTTCACATAATAGATTTAGGCAACACATTCACTCTTTCTAAAGATTTGGAAAGTTTTGAAAATGAACATGACTCACCCAAAGTTATAACATCTGACATCTTAACTTTATCACCAGAAATAAAAAAAAAATGTCTGCCATAAAAGAAATGAACAAAATCATTAGCAAAAGATTAAAAAAATCTAAAGCTAAAAATTACAAAGGTCCCCACCAGGGTAGTCCACTTTAATAGAGCTTCCATATCTCTAAATTCATTTCTTAAATGACAATTTCAATTCTAAATTGGAGTGTCCGTTAAATTGAAAATAGAGGAACAATGCGATAGAACTAAAATAATAGATAAATATGAAAAGATAGACTTCATTGCTCTGCAAGAGCTAAGATTTTAAATGAAAACCTTGACAAAATATAAAAAAACTAGATTTTAAATATGGATGTGTAAATAAAAATAATAAAATATGGATATTCACTTCCAAATAAAGATTCTTTTTAATCATAATCAAATTTTCCATATAATGGTGAGCTACCCCTTTACAGAATTCTTAGTCACTATCATTTATACGAAATGTACTCAAAACAAGTATGCGGGGACAACTTAAGAGATACTCGTGCAACAGCTCAAGTATGACTAATTGTAGTTGATTTTGTTGCAAAATGGTCTCTCAAACATAAATCAAACTGTGACTTCACCTTAAATAAATCCTTAGCTCTCGCCATGGCTATAATTCTACTAGAATGTCTCAATGGTAGATATATTAGACTTGAAGACTGATTTTTTATAGTTTTTATATATATTACTTGCCGAAAGTTTTAGTATTATTAAACTTATACTAACATTTTTCAATGCAGGGTAATCGTTGAACCAATTTTTTTCTCAAATTTACAGGTTTAAGGATATCAAATACAATAATAAAAGTAGACCATAAAACTCCACATTCTCATAATCTAGTTGTGTTCCAAGCTAAAATCAACAACACAACTCAATTAAAAGAATCACAAAACGACTACTCTAAAATTATAATTTATACCTCTCATAGTCCTCAACTTATACTCTTTTAATCCCAAAAAAAACTAATATCAATAGTAGTTTTTTTTAGCTTAGAGAAATTTATAAATACTAATACCAATAAATCACAATTCTAAAACTAGTCAAAAGTTTATGAAAATTACAAAATATATGCAACATCTTCATTTAAATTATTGCATAAATTTAAAAGGACTATATTATCGACTAAATCTTCAATTATGTTAAAATATAAATTACTATACATAATTATGTCTATTTTTCATTCAAAACCAATCTTTAAATGTATATTCTTTCGTAAAATTAATACAATAACGGTGAAGTAAGAAATGAAACTGAAAAGAACATGTGGACCATGAACTACGCAAAACCTACAAATTAAAGCATCCATCCAAGTGACTCTTATTGGTCCAATAAATAAAGTAAACTTGGAAAAAATAAATTGTAAATAAAAAAATATCAATTCGATCAAGCAAACGTAATTTCAAAAAATTTACATTTGTAATACTTGAGGAAAGTATGGTAGCCGAAGATTTGTGTGTTTCTCTTTTTCCATATGTGGAATTATATCACCAAAATAAGTTCGTCATATGTAACAAAGACGAGAAGATGATCGATTTTCAAACACTCGAAGCATGTTCGATCTATCATGGTCATTCATGATGAATTCAAATTTGATGGTCACAACGTTTTATATGAGACTACATCACAAAGATGAGAGGATGGTCATTTTTCGACCACCCGAAGTCTGCTCGATCTATCATGGTCATTCATAATAAATCCATAAGTGAACATTCTCTCTATTAGTACGTGGAGTATGAGAGAATTATCTCGTAAATCTCCACAAAATTATGGTTGCACTACATGACGAAAGATACGGGAAGGGAAAGAATCGTTGGCTGGATTGTGAGAAGAATTAAATAGGGTCCAGTAATTCTACAAACTGTGAATAGTGGAGTACCAACATAGATTGGTATGAAACCAGGATACCCGCTGCCTCCACCATGATACTCTCGCGTCTACGAGTGTACCATCACTTCTCATATATCACCAAAAATTTCAGTAAAATCAATTTGTCTCATCCGAGATTAATTCCCCGTGGTTACACCAAACATTCCTAGAGCGAAACTGGGCTACATGTCGAACATGACACATGGATTACATCAGCAGTTGAATGGTCTACATGGTTGGTCTTAGAGTTATCTGCAGTCCCAACATGATATATACAACCATATCTGGGCTATTAGCCAAACTAATCAAGGCACAATACAAATCTACCATGTAAAAAATAGAAAGGACCATGATTCCAACAAGCATACATGTTCATTGACGCTTTAAATCTTTTTTATGTGGATGTGTATTATCATCCAAGTAAAAAGTCTGATAGGCCCGAAGGTTCCAACAGTTTAAAAACGAAATGTTACAGTATGAAGCTGATAATGAAATAAATTGTTGAACATTTCTCGTGTCCCTATGAGGAACTGCAAGACATTGGTTCAACAGTCTCCCAAAAATATGCATAAAAACAATAAAAAGGTTTCCAAATAACATTCAAAATTAATTTTTTAGGCTAAAAAAGATCAAGGGATACAATGTTTACATAAACCATTGTAAGCAAAGAGCTAATAAAAATTTGAGGGAGTACACAAAATATTTTATGGAAATAAAGTTCAAGTTAAAATATTACCACGAGTTAGTGGTGATAGTTCATGCAAAAAATCTGAGAAGTTTCACTCTCTAATGCAATAATAAATAATAAAGCCATGAACTTTAAAAATATTCTAACTTATATAAATCGATATATTAAAGTATATGAAGTCTACAAAACAATTAAAGTAATGGTTACAAATACCATAGGCTTATGCCTTTCGAATAACAAAACAAATATAGTGGTATAAATCAACACAAAGAATAACACGCTAAGGAACAATGGTGCTTCAACTTTGATCAGGCCGAGAAAAAATCAATTGCAGGATTATAAAGGGAAATCTAAAAGTGGTTATAGTACTACGAGTAGTAAAAGAGCTAACTACCTACCAAGAGAACCATTTACTAAGCTCACCACGATGTTGAAAAAAATTATGAAAAAATTATGGATACAATCAGCAACAACATACCTGAAAATTTGCATGGAGCAAACGAGATTGGAAAAAAAATATGTTTTGGGGTTATTTGGTGAGGGAAAGAGGAATAAAAGTTGATCCAAAATAGCTTGCTAATTTGGCAGCAATAGACCCACCAAAAAATGCCAAATAAGTCCAGATCCTGACTGGAAGACTAGCAACACTTAACATATTCTTGTCAAGATCCTCGGACAAGTGTCAACCCTTATTCCAAGTCCTCAGAGGAGAAAAAAAATGAATGGACTCCAGCATGTGATGAAGCATTCAACAATATAAACAATTGTTTGCTTCCCCCAAAATGTTGACCAAGCTTCGGCTATAAGAAAGCTTATACATGTACCTTGTTGTCTATGACTACGCAATCAACGTAGTACTAATCAGGAAGAAAGAAAGGAACTCTAAAATAATCGACTGTGTAAGTAAATCTTTATTTCCACCCAAAAATAGGTATTTACAGTTAAAGAAATTTGATTTAGCAATAACAATTACGGCTAGAAAAATAAGACCATATAATCGATTGTGTAAGTAAATCTTTATTTCCACCCAAAACTAGGTATTTACAGTTAAAGAAATTTCATTTAGCAGTAATAATTACAGCTAGCAGAATGAGACCATATAATCAAGCACACACTATAATAGTTATAAATTCGTTCCATTTAAAAATTGTATTGCAAAAGCCTGATGTGTCAGAGAGATTGAAAAAAATGGTCAATAGAGTTAGAGGATTATGATATCCAATTTGAGCTGAGAACAACGATAAAAGTCCAGTCATTGGCCACATTTGTAATGAATTTTTTCAATATGAGAGACTTATTTCTCCATTCGATGAATCAGAAGATATGTGGAGAGTCATAACAAATAAAATAAGCAATAATTATGGCTCATGATCATGAGTTCACATCATATCTCTAACATGGGAAATTATAAACAAGTTTATCAAGTTCATAATCCCAACATCCAACACGAATCTAAGTATGAAGTTGTGACTGCAGTACTTCTCTCCACAAAAATAATTTGGAGAAAAAAGGTACAATTTTTTCTAGGTAAGCACGAACGATAAAAACGCACCAACATTGTCTACGCTACCAGCACAAAATGCACCAACATAAAACACACCGAAAGTGTAACATCGCTACCAGTGTCTGGTGCTACCGATGTAATTATTTTGCGTCATCGGCGTCAATGCATTACACAGGCAACATCGAAGAACATGAGTGAACCCATATTCATGTTCTTCGACAGAATCCCTGAATATCTACAACTTAAGAACAAAATAACAATGCTCAACCAAAAATGAATCACACAAACACTAATATTTCATACTAAACTCGCTTATAATACTAGAACTAACTAATTTAGATCCCTAAATAAAAATCTAGCAAAAATGAACAAAATCTAAAAAATTAAATTAAACTTTAATAAACAAGAAGAAAACTTACTCTTTTTGGGTTTTGAGATGAAATGATGCAGTGTTGAGAGTTTGGGTTTTAAATTTTGGTGTTCTTCAGAGTAGTTGAAGTTTGAAGATGAAGTTAGAAGGTTAAAGATAAATGTATAGAATGGAAGCTTTGGTTTTAAATGTTGGTAGACTTAGAAAATTAGTTGAATTATTTGTGTACTTATAGTTTTAGAGTTAGGGTATCTTTGGAAGAAATTCGGTAAACTTATAGTGAATTTTGGATAGACTTTAGAGTTTTTGATAGAATAGTTTAGCCATACCCTAAAATAAATGATTAAAATATCTTCACCCGTCCATAACTAGCCATGATTAACCTAACCATAATAGAATAGTGGTATCTGTAATGTGTGATAGTACATTCTGTATGTTTTTACTTTTAAAACAACCATGTTTTGACATAATTTTATCATTACAAAATTTATCACATTTAATAGTTTATATTAATTTTTATACAATGATTAAATCGAATAAACTAAACTAAAATAAAATATAGCATAAATAAAATATTTATGATCATTATCTAATATATATTTTAGTTTTATTTAAATATTTTAAATAGTTTATTCTATTTTTATTTTTATTGGATGGTCAAATTATATCTTTAAAATTGTTGGAATCTTAAATAATTATAGCTTTCAATTAATAGTTTATTAAATATTTCAATCAATAGTTTATTATATCTTTTTAAATTATATCTTTAAATTTGTTGAAGTTTTTAGATCTTTCAACTATTAGAAATTTTAAATAGGTTATTAAATATTTTAACTAATAGTTTTTGTTAGATCTTTCAACTATTGTTTAGATATTTTAAATAGTTTATATAATTAACAAAAAATAATAACATCATGATAGATTTATTTGACAAATTAATTATGATGTTTGATGTAATAAAGTAAAAATATAACCAAATCAAATAAATATTGTTTAATAAAATCATATAAAAAAAACTAAATCAATCATGCTTGAGAAAGATCTTGACCGTCAGATGATGGTGAAGTATGCTCTGCAAACGGTTGCAATTCCATCCTCTGTGGCATTAGTTATATGTGATAGTTGTTTCTATTTGAACGGTATGTAATTCAACCATCCAAGTAGTGATGTCATTCAAATAGCTCTCCCAACGTTGTTCTCTTGTATTATGCATGGTTACATTCTCAGAATGCATTCACTTCATATATTATCGGTCGAACATCCTTTGTTGTTACTGAGAAAAATTACCATAATCGGAGTGGTTGGCTGAGGTTATATTATAGTGTGCGTGACTTGCCTTTAAAAACTAGTAGGTGCATGTCTGAACACATACTTTGGGATAATACTACTAATGTGTTCCAATCTCTAGATGTTAAGCTTTCCACATTGAATTCAGCACCTAACGTCATATTAGATGGGAATTGGGTATCTTAACATGAGAGATTTCAAATGGACTTTAATCACATCCCAATAACCGATTGTGCACAAGATCTTTACTTAACCTTTTGGTTAAATAATCAGCTACATTTTATTGAGTCCTCACAAACTCCACTGAAATAACATCATGCGTGATGCACTCACGAATCATACTCTGTCTAACACCTAAGTGTCTAGACCTGCCTTCGTAAACTTGTCTATTTACATTAGCGAAGGCAACTTCACTATCACATCCGATAGATTTAGGTGATATCTTTTGGGCCACAGCGGAATTTCATACACTAAATTTCTTAGCCAATAAGCTTCCTTGTTAGCTGTTGCTAATGGCACAAACTCTGATTCCATTGTTGAATCAATAATACTAGTTTGTCTCTTAGATGCCCAAAATATAGCACGTCACCCAAGTAGAACTACACATCCACTTGTGGAAGTGTGGTCTTCCATATTCAAAATATAACTCGCATCCAAACATCCTTCAAGTACGGAAGGAAATCCGATGTGAACTAGGATTGCCACTATACCTACTAAGCTTTCGAACAACAAAGACAATATTCGTCCTAATGTTAGTCATGCCATACATATGCCAAGAAGTCTATCAGCTTCTTCTGATTTTTTCATCTCAAAACTAGATGATAAGAATGTTTTCGTTTCATCAACTTGATTTGGTTAATTCCAAAAATCAACATGTCATCCACATAAACTAATCATTACTCATTTACGAATAACATCAAAATTTACCAAATTCGTAAATTATATTATTTATCTAAATAACATTAAAATTTACCAAATTTATAAATTATATATAATGTAAATTATAATATTATATATATACAACTTAAACAAACTTTGTATACGAAGTCACTTTAGACTTTATATTAAAGAAAATAACTAAACTTTACATGCAAAAAACACTTCCAGTACACCATGCAAATTGTTCCGTTTCTTTCCACTTTATATCAGAGAAAAGAAACAAAATTTAATTCATTCCGGTTGTTCAAATCTTTGGGAATCGAAATAATTCCGACGATCCCACCACCGCAAGCGGCAACTCAATCAGTTTTCGGACGTCCCTCCGACAACCGGATCCTTGCGACCGGCTTTCATGGAAAGTCTCACAAGCAGCCGTTAGGAATCAAATTAATTCCGTCGAATTCACCACCGCAAACGGCGGCTCAGTCAGTTTTTGGACGTCCCTCCGGTGACCGAATCTTTGCTGCCGGGGTTCATCGAAACTCACCCAAGCACTCAAAGGGCTGTCCAAAAACCGTGACCTATCGAAAACCAAAACGGCTGCATTGAAGACCGTAGAAGAAGCACACCTAGTTTCCGACCTTTAAAATAGAGCATTTAACTTACCAGTGGTATGAAGAAAAAAAATACATTTTATTCAATATACACTCCATAACTAAATATACTAGCTTTTCAATTTAAAAGTAACCACTATAAGCTATAAAGTAATGCAACTTCAGTCATGCAGTTACGCACTTCCACTGTACTTGTAATAGTAAGAAAATATACTTGACTCTAGTTTTATCATAATAAATTCTTATTATAGATAACACTGAATTGAAGCACTTTCTATATATATAATTCTTCTGCATGCAGTTCTTAATTTTTAATAAGAATCCATAACAATTATCTTCTAACTTAATTATTATTTACCATAAGAATCCAATTACAAGCAATCATTTGCATGATAATCACATTTTAACTTATCCTTATTTACTACAGAAATTCTTTTAAACCTTCTAACTGCATAGCACTTTCTATATATATAATTATTCTATATATATATATATATATATATATAATGTTTCTGCCTGCAGTTCGTAATTTTTAATAAACCAATCAACTGCATAGCAGTTATTTTATATGCATGTTGTTTAAGCCAATTTTGTATAAAAATAGTAAAGAATTATAATTTTGTATGCATCAGTTTCCTACAACAGTTTTTCTGACCATTATCAAATTACAAGTCAGAATTACAATTTATTTGTGCTTTTTATACACATATTTCCCTGTGGTTTAGTATCTCGTTGTTGCATAAAGTTTTAACATCCCACTTCTGACACCAAAAAAGCACAAATGACAAATGCATATGACAGCACTCAGCCTTTCTAACTTCATTTCTTATACTAAATCAATTATTTTAATTATAGTAACCGATTCTTTTGCAGATCTTTAATGCATTCCAGATCTTCAGTGTATTTGACTCATTTATCATGATTTATAATTATTTATAGAGTTGTTTCGTTAAATTCCGGCAGAACTGCTAATTCAGTTTGACTCGTGCACGTGTTCATTTCCCAATTAAAACAGACAATTAGAAAATCTTCATTTTCTAGTTAAAACAGACAAAGCCAAATGAAAACCTTCATTTTCTAATTAAACAAAGAAAATGAACAATAATATACTATTTCTTTAATAAACTCATATATCAGTTTCTCATTAAAGCGAATTCAGATAACACTTATAGAAGTTACCTATTGCATTTTCAAACTCGGCATGAAAATACAAACATGGATTTCGAACGGCGCTTGAAAAATATACAATTTTCCGCTAAAGCGTATTGATTTTTCTTCGAAATCAATCATAGCCTCCATTACTTAATTGTTGGTAAAATTCCAACAACTAAAATAGCAGCCATTCAACAAGTGTATGCAAAATTTACGCAATTAAACTTCACCATTTCAATTGCATACATTTTCAAACATGGATATACACTTCTAACAACCAAAACAACAATTAATCCAATGTGTGTATCATTTACAGAATTTAAAACAATTCAAAGATTATCACCATTTTCATTGTCTAAAAAAAATAGACATCCATAAGTAAAAGTCAGGGGAGAAAAACTTACAAGAGGATGATACCATACTTTCATTGATAATTCAATACTTGATTATGGATTCTTTAAAAAATGACAACCGATCTCTTCATTTCAATCTTCATAAAAATCATAAAACAAGAACATCTTCGTACAAATCTCTTCACAAAACAAGAATAGATAATTTCAATCTTTTGTTGGGAATTTTGTTAAGAGATTTCCGGATAAACTCTGAAGTCTTGTTTTAACAATTTCAGATTGAAATTATTTTGGCGGTTCTCCAAAATTTTCAACCGGATAAAATCAGAGCGTATGCATTTGAACAACGAGAATGGATTTTTGTTGTTGTTATTTTTTCTTCAACAGAACCATACTTATTTATTCAACCAAATTTCAAAAACTGTAAAACAGTTTTAAGTCCAATAACGGCTATAATTTTAAATGATAAAAACGGGCAAAATTATTCAAATTCAAATTTGAATTAATTTTCCAAATTCAAAATTTCCATGAATATTCACAATAGCCTTATCATTTAAAATAAATTTAACCACAACGAGGAGCCGCCCCTTGGACTCACTAATCATAATATATTCTAACAAGCGTGTACTCCACACTCTCCGACTTGCTCGATAATATATTGCGACTGCATTGGTCGACTAGTCAATCCAATTACAATAAAATATCCAACAGGTAATGTCATTAAATTTCCAGATATATGGTAACAAATTCTCAAACATGTCATAGATTTACCATTTTGATAATGTTTCCATACTTTATTTTACTAACTAATCATAAAATTACTTTGATTAACAGTCTTGATTAAAAAATGGTTGCAATTTACATGTTATATGAATTATATATCACCAATAACATACGGCAACAAAAAAAATAGTTTAAAGATAGTAAAAACTTTAAATAATTATGAACCTTTGGAGGTTTGTGCTTTAGACAAGCACCATTTCAAATCTTTAAAACAAATTAAATATCATTTTGGTTAAATGCTAATATGTTAGGTTTAACTATGATAATGTATATTATGAATGATAATCGATTGACGTGAATAAAATCATCGTTAATTTGCCAACATTTTGAGATATTATAAATGTATTTGTTATATATGATGTTGGATTTATCAAGAATAATATTATATTTTAGTTATAATTCCAAATTTTAATACTTGGAATCATAAATAAGTCAATAAATTGTGGAAATTATATTTTATTGATTATTTACGCTAGTATAGTAACTCTCAGTGTTATATTTTTCAAATGTGAACTTCTTATATAACAAAAAACTAATACTTGAATAATATTATAAGAGAATTTGGGTTTTAAATTTTATTTTATGGCAGAATTGATTACTTTAATAATGATTCAAAGATCGTAGATGATTAGGTATGAAGCAAAATGTTGATTTATTCAATGACAATACGAATACTCTTTAATTGATAAAGAATCCAAGTTTCATGATCGACCTAAGCACATTAATATTAAGTTGCACTTTATCTAAGACGTGGTGAAGAAATAGCAAGTGAAGGTAGCTAAGATTGTTAGCGAGGAAAATCTTTCGGATGCTCTGACCAAGGTATTACCGGTTTTAAAGTTCACGAACTGTATGAGACTTATGCAAGTCTGAGATGCATGTGAGTTGGTCTAAAAAGAGTAGAACATCGGGTGCGACAAATGCTAGAGTTATTATAAGCATGGATAGAGAATTGTTAGATGTACGCTAAAAGTAACTCGAGAACAAAATTACTACAAGAGATTGCGCGTGGGCAATGATGGACAACCGAAATTATATAGAGATGGGAACCATTTTTAATCTCGCAGGCAGATGATGGGTTCGAGTTTAATGTACAAATATGTTTTCTGGAACTTAAGGGATAGTTATGTTGAAAAAAACAAAGATGTTACTGTTGGAGGTTGAATGTGCATACTGACATCTACGACGAGAAACAATATAACTCAGTTGTTGAATGATTTATGAAGATATAAAAGAAGCTTATAGAGGAAGAAAAGTCACTAAGGGTTTGAATTAGTATGTAATCTTAACATTCAATTTACTAGCCGTTGGATTAAGGCGTCCACTAAGGACACAAGGTACAAGCCACCAAAAGACAGGCTTGTGTCGTACGATTGTCACCGTCAATGCTTGTCTCATGTGTTGGCTGGTCTTGACAAATGAGGCAATTGATTTTCAAGTGCTAAAATGACTTATAGAGGTTTTGTGCACACTATTAATCCTTTATAAATAGTGAGATATGGGCACTAAAATTATTGATGGACTACTAAGTGATAGAAACAATTGTGATATTTTATAGAGAAAGTTAGGAGCTTTCAACTATAGTTGTGCTAGAGGGTTAACATTTGGATATGCATTCTTAAATCCACAGTTCCTATGTAAGTTAAGTAAGCTTTGTAACAAAGATGAGTGGTTGAGTGTTTAGTGTTTGCATAATTTTCTTGTAAACTTCTATATATAAAATCGGTGTCCGTTGCCTATGGTTGTATGGTTTCTTCATAACCAAACCACGTTAATCTGTCTTATGTGTGTATTGGATTTATATTTAAGGGCTCAACGTATAAGCCGAAGTTGTGTGAGTCTATCTATTCTTGTTGCAGATTCTACACTTAACCAAAAGGGATTCAGTTAGGTTTTCGACTAACTTTGTCTGAAGGGATGATGTTTTTGGGGCTTAAGTGTTGTTGGTTATCTAAAGTAGTTATGCTCTTTAGGTTGGAATTTTCCTAACACCCTTGTTCATAATTTGCATTTGTTTTAACCCTTCGTTCACAATTCATATTTATCTATGTTCGCAATTCACACTTAGGCAAAAAAAAAATAATAATCAAATTTAACCATTGTGTCACGATTCGCACTTTAACGTTTGTTTTGCAATTCGTATTAATTTATGTTCACAATTCGCATTTAGGTTTTTTTTTTAATTTAACCCTTATTTCGCAATTCTCACCTCTTTTAACATTTGTTTTACAATTCACATTTATCTATATTCACAGTTTGTAATCAGACAAAAAAATCACATTTGTTTCGCATATTATTTAACCCTTATTTCGTAATTCGCATGTATTCACATTCACAATGGACATCTGGACAAAATATAATAAACAAATTTAACCTTTATTTTGCGATTCACATTTCATTTAACTTTTGTATCACACTTCATATTTTTTTAACCATTATTTCATATTTAACACTCATAAGAAAAACGACAAGAATAAATTATTCACAATTATAGATTTGTTAGGAAAAACTACGGTTTTGATAAATTATAAACTTTTAAAAAAGTTAATAAATGATTTATTTTATAACTACCATAACCTATGAGGATATTTAATAATAATAATAATAAATGACAAATAAATATACTTGAATATTAAACCTAGTATATATATAGGTAAAAGAATATTCAGTTATAATCCGCTATCCGTTTCTATAAGATTAATATTCATCCATATTTATTTAAAAGACTAATATTATTTAAAAATAGTTTATATAAACGTACGAATTAACTTTATCAAAAATAGAAACAATAATCTATCATGAAATTATATATATATATAATAATATAGTTTGGGTCTGAGAAAAAGTACTACCTCAATATATAATATGATTTCATGAAATAAAAGGTATAAATAGAATACAACTCCCATATTACTATAGCTTTTGATTTTGTTTGTAGAAGACTAAAACCCACAACTTTTCTGAGTCAGCGGGCTTGCACCTCCAGATTCAAATGGATAAGAATAAAATAAATGATGAATCCTCCACATTTATCAACAACTAACTATGGTTAACTTAATCCGTACACGTCTTTTATAAATAAACCCAAATTCATCCCCAAATCTCAAACACATACATCAAAAGACAACCCGAACCAGAACCAGAACAAGATGGCACTCTCATTCGCAACTCATTTCATCGGTAGATCAACAAACCTTGTCCTAAACAAACATCCCTCTCTTCATCCACGTCTCAACCATCCCGTGGTTCGTATCTCCGCTGCTACAAGTAGCAGCACATCAACGGCTGATAGAGCAAGACCTCGCCACGTGTCATCGTCGTCCTCATCTTCTTCTCTATACGATATTCTGGGCGTCGACACGCGCGCCACGTGTCAAGAGATAAAAACAGCGTACAGAAGATTAGCGCGAGTTTCGCATCCGGATGTACGACAAAACGACGGCGCAGGACATGAGTTCATGAAAATAAACGAAGCGTATGCCACGCTGTCGGATCCGGAGAAACGGTCGGCTTATGACGTCATTGTATTCCGGCAGAGATATAGTAATAGGCAGCAGCAGGCTGTGACGGTGGAGGTGGGTTGTTCAGTTTATGGGTACTCTGGGTCTGGGTATACGTATACGAATACGACCAGACCGGGACGAAGTTGGGAGACCGATCAATGTTGGTAGTCGAATTGTAATCATAAATTGTAAATAGTTTGGGGACGAAGTAAGTAATTTGAGCATAGATGAAAACTAGAGAAATTTGTGTATAATGGAAGGTGTTAGAAATTCATCTTCTTTAACTTGTTAACATCCAATTAGAAGTGGATTTGAAATGAATCGGGTTTGAAAGAAACTCCTACAGTAATAGACCGTCCTTGTCAACGTTACTTTTATAATAATTGAGAGTAACTAGTTAATCGTAACCGATAATAATTGTTAATTGGTTGGTTAGAATAATTAGATGGATTGTATGTATAATATGTTCTTTACTTGTAAATTTAAAAATCACAAAAAAAATATAATATAATATTTTCGTTGAAGGTGTCTTGAATTGTTAATAACTTTTTTTTTGTAAAAATAGAGAAAACGAATGAAATTTAGATTCATACAGATTTTAAAGAAGAATTAAATCATAGCGATATGAGTCATGTTCATATTAACAATGATGAATTTGATCCTCATTCAGATAACTCAAGGATGTCAATTACTAATACAAAATTGACCAAAAGAAACTATATCATTTGGTGCAGAGTGATCAAATTTTTTATTACTACTAAATAAATATTGAGTTTTATAGATGTAATATCTATGAAACCTTCACTAATTTTTGCTCGATATGATCAATGAAATCACGTAAATAGCATGATCTTTTCATTGATCATTAACTCAAATTTTATTCTTGAAAAGAAAAATCCATGTCCATAATAGTGCGAAGACGTCGTGGGAAGATATTGCACATAGGTATGATTGTTATAATGGACCAATGATCTTTGATTTGAAGAGGAAAATTACCCTATCGACACATTGAAACTTGAGTGATTCAGTTTCTTTTAGGCTTGAATGGAAGTTTTGAAGGATCCAAAGATCACATCATGTTGATGGAACCAATGGCATATATTAACAAAGCTTATTCACTAGATATTGTTATTTAAAAAAGCAGAGTCTGAACAGTTAAACCACAAAACAATTTAATACTAGTTCTGCTAAGACGGTAAAAACATTATCCAACTCAAGAGAAGATGTATTTTGACAAAGGAAATAAAGATTTTTATTGAAATATGATCACTTCTTCTATAAATGACACACTAAAGAAAAATATTTTAAGATCAAGGGATATCCTAAATGGTGGGATAAAAAGAATAAAAAAGTAAAACGGGTGCAAACAAAATAACTGCTAACTATGTAAAAAACATCCACTGGATGATGGACCACAAAAGAAGAGTGAAATACAATACTTGATACATATTGTCATGAAAGTGCAACAAGATTTAGAGAAAATAATGACATATGGAAGACATAGAGGAAAGTGAGGAGGTGACAATGTGGATCTAGCACAGTTTGAGGACTTCTCACGTGTGGTTCTATTCAATAACGTCAAGAATGCAAATAAAAATTATAGTTAATGGATTCTTCACACAAGAGCATCAAATATATGTATTGTGATCATTATCTTTTAGAATGACACTTATCCTCTTGAAAAAAATATATTTTCCTATCACATTACCTGATGGTTCAATAAAGACAGCTAGATTTAAAAGATCAGTGAAGATTCTTAGCAATTTAATCGTGAAAAACTAACTGTGTTTTAAATTCGATACGTTATCTGTGAGTTAGTGTATAAACTCAACATCTATATTTTTCAAATTCCTAAATGGTCATTGCTTTCTTCAGGACCAACACTCTAAAAAAATTATTAGAGTTGGGAAACAATGCAGACGAATTTACCTCATTAATGATCACCTTCAACGAAAAAATTATTGAGTCTGTTTGTTCTGAAGTTCATAGTTTTTTTTCCAGTATTTGTAGTGTAGTTGTTGTAATAAAACCCGATATATGGCATCTTAGACTAGGTTATTGTTCAAATGGAGTTTTGAAACAATTAAGTGTAACACAATTTGTTGATAGCAATAAAATTTGTGATGTTTGTCTGTAAACCAAAACAGCAGAGAAATACTTTTCCTTCTAGAAACTCACTTCCATTTAAGCCTTTTGAGTCGATTTGGCTAAGTGTATGGGGACCTTATAATGTTTAAATCATTATAGAAACAAATATTTTTTTATAGTGGATGATCACGCTAGATGCACATGAATCGTTTTATTTAAGAACAAAACAAATCATTCCCCACACTTAAGAAGTTTGTTGTAATGTGTCAAACTCAGTATATTACCAAATTAAAAACCATAAAATTTGACAATGGCACTGCGTTTCTTAACCAATATTTGTCTTCTTTCTTGTCTAGACTTGGTACCGTTCATCAAAGGAGTTGTCCTTATACTTCTCAATAAAATGACATTGTAGAAAAGAAACACAAACATTTACTAGAGATTGCCAGATCTTTTATGTTTCAGTCAAACCTTTCAAAATATTTATGGAAGTAGTCAATATTGACAGCAATACATCTTATAAGCATTATGTTATCTCATGTTTTAAACTAGATTTTCCCCATTGAAACCTTAATGGGAACACCCATGATATAACTAATTTTAAAGTCTTTGAATGTTTATGTTTTGATTTTGTCAACCCCAAAAGTCGTGCAATGTTTGCGCATGAGCTTATAAAGTTATATTGCAGGACAGTAGCAGAAGTACATTGGGCCCCGGAGGAGGAGCGCAGACCCCGTTTCGAGTAAAATACAAATCAATTTATATAGTTTATTTTGGGATAGTAGATTTTTTTAAAAAAAAATTAATTTAAAAATCTAAAATAATGACTATTTTAAAGGAAAAATCTAAATTAAAATATTGGAAAGTTACCATTTTTAAGAAAAAAATTAAATTAGAATCTTGAATACTTTTAAGGCAAATTTTAAGTTAAAATATTTATAAATTTGAAAATGTAGTCTGCATTTACATCTCAATCTCTTCAAAATTAGAACCACGGATAAAACTCGGTTGATTATGTAATTGTTCTTTTATGTATTAGTGAATAGTGAGTATATTTACTTATTTTCTTAGTTAGAAGATTTGTATTTACTTCAATCATATCTTTTAAAATATTTTTTAAAGTATATTTTAAATAACAATTTTATTTTTATTCCTTTATATTTTTTAAAATATTATTTAATTAGCAATATATTATGGTTTGCATTTATAAAATAATTAATTTTATTTTAAAATATGCTTATTAAACAATATATATTTAAATATTTTTTAATTTTTGTCAATAAAATAATTTATTTATATGGTAAATCAGGTTTGATACAAATTTGATTTTATTTCCATATATTTTTATGTAAAATGTTTGATTTTATTTCCACATATTTTTAAAAACAATATCTTTTACATAACAAATTGGATTTTATTTCATCTATTTTTAAAAATATATTTTATATAATAAATTTGATATTGATATATTTTGTTTTAAAAAAAATCTTTTAAAATAATATATTAAGAAATATTAAGATTTATTGTTAAATATTATTTTATATATAATAAATCATATATGGAGATATATTACAAATACCTTAAAGTAGTTGTATACAATGAGAGAAACATGTTTTAAAAAATGATAATTTAAAATTGATAATTATTCGCAGTGTTGAAGGATATTCATCAACGGAAAAAGATTATAGACTATACAACTTGCAAAATCATAATCTGCTTGTCTCTAAATATATTTAATTTAGAGAAAATATTAATCCTTATAAAAAGTCTATAAAAAAACTAACATGTACCTACTCTAATGATAAAAAATAATGATGAACAATATAATATACAATCTGAGCCAGCAATGACACCTAATGACTACTTATCTTATAACTATAATCCTCCTAGTAGTATTCTTGAACCGTATAGTGTAGATGAAACTGGATCTCAACTGATTTTAATGACAATATTGTGAACACACAGGTTTCCACTAGGGCTAGTACTAAAGTAAAAAAAAGTTAGTATGGCTCCCATTTTCTCAAATATCAGATAATAAACACATACTATTTGAGAAACTATGTTCTCCACATATACTTCCTACTTTCTCTTACATTGATAATATTATGTTATTTGCATCACATATAGATTTCCTAGCAAATGTGTCACATGTCCAGGAAATTCAGTCTTATGAGCAGGCGAAACATCATCATGGATGGATCATAGCTATGGAAAAGGCAATGCTAGCCTTAAACTCAAACAACACGTGGGAGTTAACTACATTACCATTTGGCAAGAAGGCTATTGGATCTAGATGGGTGTTTAAAGTGAAAATAAAACCTGATAGGATTTTAGAAAAACTAAAAGCAATACTCGTAGCCAAATGATATACAAAAATTAATAAAAAATTATAATGACAATTTTTCTCCAGTTGCCAAATCTGTCACACTAAGATTTCTATTTGCTTTGGCAGCTGCAATAGGAATGGAAGTATATCAACTAGATATTAACAATGTTGTTTTAGATGGATCATTAAACAAAGTTGTTTATATGAATCCACCACTAGGCATGTTAGAAAATGAGGATAACAAAGTATGCAGACTCATAAAGTCAATTTATGGCTTGAAGCAAGCTTCAAGGATGCATTGACTGAGAAACTAACTGCATTTTCTTTTACTTAATCCTGGTGTGGTTAATTTATGTTTGAGGGTAATTTGGTAATTTGTTCAGAGTTTTGTGGAAGTTTATGGCTATTTAATATTTTGAGTAGAGAGTAGAGGGAGAATTAAGCTGCATGGTTGCAGTTAATTTTCATTACCCATATTTAATGCAGGTGGTTGGGTATTTATACCATTACATCTAGGCTTTATGGGTTTTCGGGTCATGTTTAATGGACCCGGGTCATGTTTAATCGACCCGGGTCATGTTTAAAGACCCATGAGCTCTAAGTAGGAGAGCAAGCAGCTTAGTCAAGAAGTGTTTAGGTTTTTTAGTACTTTTGTCATAGTTCGAACAGTCCAATGGGCTAAGTGTTCGAAGTGGTATGTCCGGTCCGGTGGCCTTGGTCCGATCTGTCTCTGTCCGGAGATGAAGCATTTTTCGGACTCATCGGGAGCCCCTTTTTTAGGTGTTTGTTCAAATCTCTTTGTCAAAAACCTGAAAAACAGTCCGGTGACCAGGGGTAGTTTTAATCCGGACAGGTCTGTTTGTCTTGTAGTTTTATCCGGACTGATAAAGCTTCGTGAATCCAAACGGTTTTTGCCAGAGTTTATGGGACACGTGTCACTTTTTGGCTGGTCTCTTCAGCCGTTTTTTCACCTTGAATCTCGCACCCACCTTCTTCGAAAAGTAACCTCTTCATTAAAGAGGGTGACATCAGCGCCGTCTTTTAATCATTACCAATATTTTCGAATTCACCTAGGAATCAAACTCCTTTTTCAGATTCATTATAAATTGAAATACTTTCTACTATTTCACCATCACTCTCATTTTTTACTCCGCAAATCCTTAAAGTTTTTTTCTCTCCGAAACAAATTTTTACCCAGATCGTTTATGTTCACAACGAGGAACGCTTTGATCAAAGGTGGGTGGCTCAACCTCTCTGAACTAGAAAATGCGCAAAAAGTCGAAAGGGAAAGGCGCATCGCAGCAGGCTTACCCGTTTCGCCCATTGACAGACCAGTTACTGCTGCCACAGAGTCAGACCAGGGCTCTTCTTCTTCAAAAGGTATCAAAACGAAAAGGCTATTTCAAACCAATCTCTCACCCATCGTCTCCGGTTCCTCGGTTCAAGAATCGGAACCTGTTGTTGAGCCAGGTGAAACTGTCACCAACTTTAAAAAACCCTACCCCTTCTTAGCTATGGGGTCAGAAGCTGAAACCTCCCCTCAAAAATTAGTTGACCGAAGAAAAGGCCGGCTGGTCAAGGGCCAAGCTTCTAAGAGCACTCCTTCAAAATCGGGTGCCAAGGATAGCAGCACTGGGTCAGAAGTGCCCATCAGAGCTCCCAAGGACAGGCTGTCTGGTCCGGAGGGTAGTGGCTCAAGCCTTCAAAGAGAAACATCTGTATCAGAGCCCCGACCGGAGGCCATAAATCAAGAAAATTCTGAAGCTTAGCAGTCCAGAGACCAAGCTGAGCCAAATCTAAACCTTCCCCTTGCCACTGCTACTGAAAACCCCTCATCAATCATGGAGGAAGTGATTGAGGACTCTATCGAAGAGGCTCCATTCGAGTCTGAGCCTTCCGGACAGACCAATAGTGTTGTTGCTGCCAAAAAAGATAAAGGCAAGGAGAAGTTGTGCTTGAGGCATCCGGATTTGCCGGAGAGTCTTGAAGGAAGGGTGGGGCCTTGTTTTCACAAGTTCAATGTCAAGTACCTCATCGCTCTGCAAAAAATCAACTACGCATTCATCCACACAGCTGAACTGGGCCGGATGCGTACGAAGTGGGGAATTCCGGAGAACGTGAAGATAAGGATCCCTATAAACCCAGAAACCCTCATGGATTGCAAATTGAGCGAAATAGTCATCTTCACGGAGCTGTTTAATTGGGGGCTCAGATTCCCCTTGGACCCAGAAATTGTCAGATACTTTCATCTGATAAAGCTCTGTCCGAGCCAGTTGAGCCCTAATGCTTGGTACACCCTCATGTCCTGCATCATGGCTTCTAGGCTCTCTGGGATCCCTCTACCAATGGAGGAGTTTGCTGCTGTGGCCAATCTTTGCAGAAACCACCACATCCCCTTTTACCACTTCAATATGGGGGATAACTTCAAAGCTGTTGATGACCTGCTTGAGTCGGAGAGGAATTGGAGGACTCAATTTATGTTCGTGAGTGGCGCTTGGGAGAACGAGAAGAAGATCAAGACTGGAGTCAACCCAAGTCTCCTCACCAGCAGATGGAGGAATGATCGTAAGTCTCCTATTTCACATCCTTGCCTTTCTCTCCTTTGTTTTTTAAATAATCAAGTTTGTTTAACTAATTGGTCTTATCTTTGCCTCAGCAGAACTGCCCAAGGACTTCAGTGACCACTTGAAAACCGGGCAGGCCACTTGCACCAAGATCAACGCTTGGGCTGTTGAGAAGTGGGGGAACCGGTTCCATGCTGCCTTCACGGGGGGAAACTTGGCAAGATCTCACCTTTGGAACACTACGGGCCGGAGGGATTTGACTTGGGAAGAGCTCACCACTCAACCCCCTCCGGATGTAGTGCTCAAGAGGACGCATGAACCGGATGGGACACTCTACTTGTTAGGCCGGGCCAAGGCCCCGAGTAAGATGAAAGGAAAAAAGAAGGGCAAGAAAGTAGTGGGTGGAGCTAACCCTGCTGAAGTGGAGGAGGATGTTCCAACGCATCCGGAGGGGCCAGCCCCCAGTCAAATTGATGATGCTCTCTTGGAAGCGGTAGAGCAGGAGAGTGTTAGGCAAGAGGTTCACTCCCCAAATCCTCCAAGGGCTTCCAAGAGAGACCATAAACGGGGAGCCGAAAGCAAAGATAGGGAGGCCAAGAAGAAAAAGACCTCTAAGGGTGACGAACTCTCTCTCCGACTTCCGGAGCCTCTTCCCCAAGCTGACCCCACATACCCAACACAAGCAGAGGAGATACCTGGTGACTTCCAAACCGATGAGGTCGAAGGGGGAGATCTTAGCATTGATGGGTAGACATCACTGGTCTAGGTGGGCTTGGTGAGTACTTCATCAATCTTCCCAGAGATGATTTTGCTGGGCCTTATCTCCCTCCGAGCACTTCGAACACAGTCACTTTTAATGGTAAGACTTTTACTGTTTCAAGTGAAAGGGATGTTATAGCTCACTATTTATTAAGCAATGTTCAGCCGGTGCTCGCATTGGAGAAACAAGTTCGGAATCAGGCAGACATTATTAAAGACCTCAAGTCTGACAAAAAGAGGCTGTCTGATGACCTTCGTACTGCCACTTCAAATGCTGCCACTCTAAAGGGGGAGAATGAAGAGCTGAAGAAAAACCAAGAGGCAAGTTCCACCAAAGTTGCCACTCTAGAGACCACTATCACAGAGCTCCGGGAGAATCTGTCCGGATTGGAGAAAGATCTAGCTACTTCAAAAGGGAAGACCAAGGCCAAGGACCAAGTTATCACCAATTTGACCAGTGACAAAATTGCTCTTGAAAACGCAGTGTCCCAAGCTGCAGGGGAGAAAGCTGATCTGCTAAGGGAGCAGGAGGCCAGGCCAAGATCGATGCTTATGCCAACAACGTGATAGATACTCAAGAGCAGATGTATGCCAAGGTGAAATCAGACATGGTCCTGCTCTTCCATGAGAAGTTCCCGAAGAGGAACTTGGGTGATTTGTGGCTTCACGTAGAGCCTGAAGACCTCCCATATCACACAATGGCCGAAGGCGACAGGTTTGGATTTTCCAGTGCCTCCTCATCCGATAACGAAGAAAACACCGGGAAGAGCCCAGATGAAGAGAAAGATGACCCCAAGGGGAAGAAGAAGACAGATGAAGCTGAGCCATCTTCAAAGGCTCAGCCTTAAATTAAGAATTACTTTTTATTTTTCATGTTATCTAAACTAAAGTCCTTGGAAGGCCAAGGCACTCTTTTTGTGTGTCCGGTATCTGACCGGATAGATCTTTTACTCTTCTTGACAATTTGAAAGTCCTTAGAAGGCCAATGCACTTAAGTTATTTCAATGAATGTCCTTGTTTTGCACAATTCTCACATTCTTTCATAATCTGTTTCAATTTTGGTGGCTAGTGTTTAAATAACCCTTAGTTATTTCATAGTGAGAGTGTTTAAATTCTCCGATGACAAATGTTTAAGTGGTCATCACTCTTTTATTTAAATCCGGATGGTGTGACAAAAGATAAAGTAAGAACACTTCGGAATTTTTTTAAGAAGGCATCAAAATTTATTAAAAACCCGGACACCTCATTAAAACCTCCCCGCGCCACCAGGGTAGGAAAGAGTATGCCCCCAAATATTTATATGGATGTTTAAACAAGTAAATATTTACACAAGTGTTACTCCAGGTACATCCGGAGGTGTTCGATATTCCAAGGGTGGGTCAGAACTCTGCCATCTTTGTCTTCTAGCCAATATGTTCCAGGTTTAAGCCTTTCAACAACCATATAAGGTCCTTCCCAAGTCGGGGCGAATTTGCCGAGCAGCTTTTCTTTAGTATGTAAGAAGACTTTCCTCAACACCTTGTCCCCCGGTTGGAAATCTCTTCTTTTAACTTTAGAAGCAAATCTGCTCCTCATTAAACCCTGATAGTGTGCAGCTATAAGGTGAGCTTTAACTCGTATTTCTTCTATTAGGTCGAGCTGACTTCTGATTGCTACATCATTAGCGCACTCGGTGAAGTTGTGAACACGAAATGATGGGAGAGTTTCTTTTATGGGAGATATTACATCCATCCCATAGACCAAAGCAAAGGGTGACTCCTGTGTTGCAGCCCCATGTGTTGTCCGGTAAGCCCACAAAACTTCTTGTAAATAGCTAGGCCACTTCCCAGCAGCCCCTTCCAAATTCTTCTTTAAACCAGACAGTATAGTTCTGCTAGCCACATCAACCTGACCATTTGCTTGTGGGTGGAAAGGTGAAGAGAAACAATGTTGTATACCCCTTGAGGCACAAAAACTCTCAATTTCCCTATTGTCCAACTGTGGCCCATTATCTGTCGTTATCTTTTGTGGAACACCAAATCTGCAACAAATGTTGGATAGAATGAATTTTATAATGGTTTTTGATGTTGTTCCTGCCAGAGGGGCTGCTTCAATCCACTTCGAAAATTAATCGATAGCAACAATTATAGTTTTGCGCCCTCCGGAAGCCATAGGGAGAGGCCCCACTAAATCCAATCCCCAACGAGCAAAAGGTATAGGCTCAGAGATTGATTCTAAAGGAATGGCTGGGACATGAACTTCATTGTTGTATCTCTGGCATGGGTCACACCTTCTCACCAGTTCTTTAGCATCCTGCATGATAGATGGCCAATAGTAGCCAGCTAGTAAAACTCTTCTTGTTAGAGCCCTTAATCCACAATGAGCTGATCCCTCGCCATCATGCAATTCGGAGAGGACTACTTGAGATTCATTATCCCCCAAACAACGCAGCAGAGGTTTACTGTAAGACATTTTATACAGAGTGTCTCTCAGTATGATAAAACCACGAGCCTTGTGTTTCAGTTTTCTTTCCAGTGATTTATCCGGAGGCACGATGCCATCGGAGAGGTATTATAGGAGAGGAAATCTCCAATCCTGAGGTTGTTTCATTTGTACTTCAAAAATTTCTTCTTCTTTACCCATATCAAGTTGAATGGAGGGGCTCTCCAGCACATGGATCCATGGATACGACTCTGTGTATGCTATGGTTGCCAATGAATCTGCTAACTCATTTTCTGTCCGGGGTATATGCTCATAAATAATGCTTTTAAACTTGAGTGCTTAATTTTTAAGGAGAAGTAAATACTTCACTAATTGTTCTTTTTTAGCCTCAGATTGACCTTGAGCTTGATGGATAAGAAGCTGGGAGTCACTCATTAGCTTTACCCTCTTAGCCCCACAAACATAGGCTAACTTTAAACCAACTATAGCTGCTTCGTACTCGGATTCGTTATTGGAAGCCCTGAAAGCAAAATATATAGCCTGGTACATTCTGTCACCATACGGAGAGGTCAAACACACCCCTGCACCACATCCCATAGTGCTGGATCCACCAGCCGTCCGGACGACCTAGACCTTTTTGTCTTTCAACTCAGTAGCCTGCTCTGAATCTCCGTCGGAGTGAAATTCAACCAAAAAATCAGCTACAGCTTGGGCTTTGACTGCTGTTCGGGGAGCAAAATCTATATCGAAATCCCCCAATTCTACCAACCACTTAGTCATCCTGCTTGAAATGTCTGCCTTTTGGAGAACATTCTTCAAAGGAAAAGATGTCCGGACGATAATAGGATGAGCCTGGAAATAAGGCCTCATCTTTCTAGCAGCTATTACCAGGGCCAATGCTAATTTTTCAAGTTTCAAATAACGCCTTTCTGCATCTATCAGGCTTTTGCTGATGTAGTACACTAGATGGGGGTAATTATCTACTTATCTTACCAACACAACACTGATGGCACAACTTGAAACTGCCAAATATACGAAGAGTGTCTCCCCATCAACTGGTTTAAACAAGGTTTTGGGGGAAGACAAGTGCTTCTTGATCTAATTGAAAGCCTCATCACACTGTGAGGTCCAATAGAATCCCTTCGCACCCTTCAAGGTTTGAAAAAACGGGGCACACTTGTCCGAAGACCTTGAGATAAACCTGTTTAAAGCAGCTAACCTTCCCGTTAGCCGTTGTACTTCTTTAACATTTCGAAGAGGCTCCATCTGAAATAGAGCATTAAGCTGGTCCGGATCGGGCTGTATCCCATGCTCACTTATAATATAGCCTAAAAACTTCCCGGATTGTACTCCGAACACACATTTTTCTGGATTTAACTTTAAATTCACTTTCACCAAGTTGGTAAAAGTTTCTTGGAGGTCAGCCAAGTGCAATTGCTCATCCACACTCTTCACCATCATGTCATCGATGTATACTTCCATATTCCTTCCAATCTGATCAGCAAAGGCTTTGTTTACCAATCTCTGATAAGTAACCCCAGCATTTTTCAACCCAAATGGAATTACCTTATAGCAATGAAGACCCCTGTCAGTGACAAATGTGGTATGCTCTTGATCCTTCGGATTTACTTGGATCTGATTGTATCCGGAGAAAGCATCCATAAAGGACATCAGCTTATTCCTAGAAGTAGAGTCAACTAGCTGGTCAATCCGGGGAACTGGATAGAGATCCTTTGGGCAAGCCCTATTGAGGTCGGTGAAGTCAATACACATACGCCATTTGCCATTTTTCTTTTTCACCAAGACCGGATTGGCAGTCCACAAAGGATATTGAGACTCCTTGATATGCCCCATCTTTGTGAGCCTGTCAACCTCTTGCACAATAACATCAGCCTTTTCCTTAGAAAAAGCCCTTCTCTTTTGAACCACTGGTGCTACATCTTTCGGGACAGGTAGGTGGTGTGATATCACATCTGCTGGAACCCCGGTAACATCAGCATTGCACCAAGCAAAAACATGCTGATGGATCTTCAAAAACTTTAGCATCTCTCTTTTCAGATCGGGTGGCATTCTGGACCCTATCTTGACACTTTTTCCTTCTTCTAAACAATGTGTTTCTACCTCTTCGACTGGTATTAATACTCCAGGGGTCTCTCTGGGGTCATCAATTTCACCCTCACCCCCAGAAAGCCCCCCAAATTACTATTGCTCGTTGATACGAACTGCCCCCAACGTCCGGGGCGCCAGGGCTGTAGCATAACATTCTCTCGCAACCTTTTGACTGCTCCGGACAACTCCCACATGTCCCTGAACAGCATATTTCAAACATTGGTGGACTGTTGAAGCCATTGCATGCATCCTAGAGAGCCAATACCTCCCTAAAATAGCATTATAGCAAGTGGGACAATCCACCACAATAAAAAGTATCCTGACCATCTTCTTGAAAAGGTCCTTGCCCAACAAAACTTCTTCTTCGAACTCCCCGATCACATCGGCTGAGCTGCCAGTAAAGCCCACAATTGATCTGTCCGAACTCTGAATTACAGCTGGATTTTTCATTCTCTTGTATGTGTTGAAGAAAAGGATATTGGCTGAGCTTCCAATATCCACCAAAATTCGTCTTATGTCATTGCCCCCAATAGATTCTCCTATGACAACAACATCTTCATGAGGGTCAGCTATATCTCTTAAATCATCTTCATCAAAAACAATAAAGGGGAATGGGATTTGCGATTGATAGGAAGTCATGCCTCCCTCTAGCTGGGTAGCCAAATTATGAACGTGCCTCTTCCTCGAAGAAGAAGTAGGAGCTGTCATAGTATCCCCTCCGAAAATTGTAAGTAACTCAAAAAACTTAATGAGCCCGGAGACTGTCCTAGAACATTCCTCAATGGTACCCACTCTATTTCGAGTTGGATCAGGATCCAAGTATTCAGATTCCACATCAAATATTTCGATTATAACCATGGCTCCCTCCGGAGCAGCATTACTTGGACCAACCCGGTGAGTATTGGCAGGCCTATTTCCTCCTCTTCTTTTAACGTAAGCCCCCAGCTTTCCCCTCTCAATCAAGTTCTGAACCTCTTGTTTCAAAGCTATACAATCATCGGTGGTATGGCCGGTATCATTGTGATACTGGCAGAAAGATTTATTACGGTGTTCTCTAGGGGATTGTAGTGTGGCCGGTCTTCTATAGTGCACCTCTTCCTTTGTTTTATCATAAATGGTGGCCACACTTTCTTTCAATTCTGCGAACCACTCCGGTTGAACCCAAGGCCCTCTCTTATTCCTGGATTGTTGACTCTGAGCAGGTGCAGCTGGCTGAGATTGAGCTTTAGCCCTGCCATGCCCCTGCCCGGTCTCCTTCGCCTTGTTTCCAGACTGATTCTGATTGGGGTTTGGTGCCACCGGGGCAGACCTCACCTACCGGTGCACCTTAGTTTTCTTTATTTCATCAACGTTAATCTGTTTTCCAACCTGATTCAACAATCCTCCCCAAGTCATAGCCTTCTTTCTGGTCACCGAATCAGCCAAATTGCCAGGGTTCAAGCCCTGTCTTACAGATGCTATTGCAACTTGCTCGAAGCAATCTGCCAACCCATTCTTGGTGTTCACAAAACGACTTATATATTCTTTTAAGGATTCATTCGGTTCCTGAGCACGATGGATTATTGTGTCCTCGTTGCCCTTCAACTCTTTAATCCCAACGAACTGCCTTCGAAAGGCCACACAAAAAGTATCGAAATTCTTGATACAACCTTGTGGTAAGCTGTTATACCATTTTAGAGCACTCCCCGTAAACGATTGGGAGAATGCTCTACAAAGTAGTTTGTCATATTCATCAAAGTTCATCATAAAGTTTTTAAATTGCTCTAAATGGTTGTCCGGATCAGTACTGCCATCGTACTTTTCCATTTTGGTGCTGTCAAACCTCTTAGGGAGGTTTCCAGACAGAATTTTGGAAGACAATGGAGATTGCCTCAAATTTCTGCCACGATTGAACACAGTATCCTCGTTGGAGTTGCAAAGATACCTGGTTCATCGTGGAAAGCGAAAGGATCCATCAGCATCCGGTCTACATGCCTCCGACTGTGAGATGAACCTTTGCCGATATTCTTCTTCATCTTTCCATGTCTATCCCTTTTTCTCGAATATTTTTTGATCTGCTTTTGCTTCTTTTTAGTTCGACCCTCATCGCTGCTAGAGGATAAGGATTCTTCAATTCCCTCATCATCCGAAGAGCTATCAGAAGACTCTGAGCCTGAGTCAGAACTCTCCACTGGCTTAGACCGGTGAGACTTTTTAGAGCTAGCATGAGTCTTTTTGGTACTAACATGCGTCCTTGAAGGCTCATGCTCTCTGGGGTTATCGGTGTGATGAGCAGCTGATGCTTTTGATTTTTCTTTCATGCCCATCTTAGCCTTTTCTGCCCTCAAATCTTCTATCTCGCCTTTTAGCCTTTCACGCTCCTCGATAGTGTATTCATTGTTTTCACCCACCACTTCGAGCAAAGCTGGTGGCACTTCTGGGGCATCCGGACTCATTCGGACTGATTTTTGCTGATGGTTTCGAATGCTTGATTCAGGCACCGTCGTGCTCCCATTGTGGTTGCCAATTTGGTGTGGTTAATTTATGTCTGAGGGTAATTTGGTAATTTGTTCAGAGTTTTGTGGAAGTTTATGGGAATTTAATATTTTGAGTAGAGAGTAGAGGGAGAATTAAGCTGCCTGGTTGCAGTTAATTTTCATTACCCATATTTAATGCAGGTGGTTGGGTATTTATACCCTTATATCTGGGCTTTATGGGTTTTCGGGTCATGTTTAAAGACCCATGAGCTCTTAGTAGGAGAGCAGACAGCTTAGTCAAGAAGTGTTTAGGTTTTTTAGTACTTTTGTCATAGTTCGAACAGTCCAATGGGCTAAGTGTTTGAAGTGGTCTGTCCGGTCCGGTGGCCTTGGTTCGATCTGTCCCTATCCGGAGAGGAAGCATTTTTTGGACTCATCAAATCCTTAGAATATAATTGTCTATTTACTCTTAGGAAATCTAATATTCAAACACTGATTCTTGTGTATGTCGACGACATATTATTGGAATAAAAAGGTTATTGCCAAAAAAAAGTTTATTTATAGTTTTATATAAAAAAATATTCATCCATTATTGTTGAATTCTTGAAGATAAGTATAATTGAAGAAGAAGTATCAAGTATCAAGTCTTCTCGAAATAAATTAGTATCACCTAAAAGATGATTTCTATGAGAAATATAACCTCATATTCCAACGTGTGTTCCCAGATTGACATGTACATTAATGACCTTCTTCCAACGGTGTCTCTGTATTTCCCCAAGGTCAGGTTTGATACTTCCTTGTCTTTTGAGACAAGGCCATCAGTCAGATTTAAACCATTTTCACCTGGTTATGCATGTACTTCACCAGTAAACACAAATATCCCAATCCATGTGCATGTTCTCCCTCTCTTTGTGCATCCAGATCCTCCATTTTTGCATAACCCTCAGAATAAATTTCAAGCCTAATACCATACTTGCATGGATTCTCTCACGGAGGTACGAAGGCTGTTAGAGGAGCGCTTTTCTTCTCCTCCCGTTATAATTTCTAAATCAAACATGCAGCTCGATAACAAATAAGACTCATCTCAAGACGACTTCAACACTCACAATCCTAAGCTTGATTGTGGCTCCATTCTCCATTCTAATAATCCTTGTCTGATCTAGGCGGATTGCCTAACTTTGGTCCCTCGTGAATGTAGTATACTACATCTTCCACCCTCGTCATCTTCTACTAAATCCCGTATGCTCGATGATCTATGTCGCTACAAGCCCCTTGGGAACCTAAGTCTTGTCATCATAGAAATTTCCAGTAAGTCTTGCTCGCCTGATGAGCATTATTCTCCCAGGATAAGTTTCTGGCGTAATATAACCACTGAAATGTTTCCCTATTATATTGGAATACCCATTGATTCCCTTAAAGTACATTTTTGTTTCTCTCGAGTTATCTCGATGTCATCCTTATATGAAGGTTCTTGTAATCCTGATACATATAACCATCTAACTTCCCTAGCCCAAATTTTATTTATTAGGCTCATGACTACTTTCTCAAGCCCATTTCCTAACCCCTATCATATAGAAGACAACTTTAACATGTTTTTTTAACCAATATGACCTACATTGGCCCAAACTCATCACAAATATTTACGACCCGAACCAGATTTCACCCCCACTCATTAAACTTTAAACAACATTTTCCAAACAATGACCACTTAGTATTCCTCAATTTTTTCTTTCACTCATCCCTTTGTTGCTATGCATGAAAAGTTATTCCAACAGAACATTCCTTCGGTTATTCTCTTGCACGTTCCTTGTAGTTGGGCTAACGTAGTTGTTCCCCCCCCCCCAAGACAACAAATTTAGTATAAAAATGGAAAAGATTCAATTTATTTATGTTAAGAACGACGAGCTGGTCATCTCTCCCGAAGCCATGAACGGGGATAAGTCATATTGGAAAAAATGTCTCGCGGGGTATTTTTTTTGGCAATAAGTATTCCTATTACCATGTACAGTCTTTTGTTATTAAGCTTTAGGGAATTAATGCAATATAACTCATTCCATCTATTTTTTTGTTCCGCTTCACTACCGTCGATAATATCATGTTTGTTCTCGAGACTGCCCATTGGTTCTTCAACGGTAACCACATCATCATCAAGAGATATGATCTTATGGCCTCTACTGTAAAAAATATTCTAAAGTTGATCCCATTTTGGGTCAAGTTTCACAGTCTCTCGTATGAGCTCTGGACGAAGAAAAGTTTTTGTGTCGTTGACAGTTTCTTGAGTATACCCATCTAGTTGATACCCATACTTGTAACAAGATCCATATTGAATACCAAGGTGTTCCCCTCACTTGAAACAAGTGCAACATGTTCGTCCATAGTAGTTCAAGTTGTCTCGACCCACCTTCCTCCCCACATTCTACTAACACATTTGTTGTTCCTCAGCAACCAGGAAAATACCACATAGTTAATAACAATGACCATCATTTACCAATCTTCTTATGTGATAGTGACACCCATCCCTTTCCTAATGCCCCAAAAGATGTCAACTATAACACATTTATGACGGGACTTAAAAAAGATAGGGAAGATTGCCAATCCCGTGACCGTGCCCCATTTTGGCATGACATTTCTTCCATTTCCCTTCATCGTCATGGCATTCTATCAGAAAGCTAGAGGATAAAACTGGAAATTTGGATCTATATACTTCATCCATAAATTATTCAAATAATTGATTTACATTAGTGAGTTACTGACCTTTGAGCCACTAGCTTTTGATGAGGAAGAATAAAAGACAAGGGCCAAAATGCATAGAAATAAATGTACAAGGGCCAAAATGCATAGAAATAAATGTATAAGGGCCAAAATGCATAGAAATAAATGTATAAGGGCCAAAATGCATAGAAATAAATGTATAAGGGCCAAAATGCATAGAAATAAATGTATAAGGGCTAAAATGCGTTAATTGTAAAGATATAGTCAAGATAGGAAGAAACTTTAGAGAAAGGACCGAAATATGTAATTAGTCCAAATTAAAGCGTGTGGGGTCCGCAATTGTACTATAAAAGGACCACACACGCTTCACGAATTTCGAGATGAATAGTACGACTTTCTCTCTCTACTACTTTAACACTTTCTCTCTCTAGATTTGACTCTTAAGTATTCCTCTATCACAAAATCCCCTATCAACTAATCCTCATCTAACAAAATCTCCCTCGGGCCATCTTTCAACTCTTCAGCTTTCAATTCTTATGGTCAAAGAAGCAGCCTGCGAACCCATCTCTTGTAAAATTGATAATATTTGTTAATAATAATTAGAATGATTTTTCTGTAATATTTTTGCTCATTATGACTATCCCCATACCTCTTACCATACCGTAATTACTATCTTCCATAGTACTTCTAGTTATCTAGCTAAAAAATCATTTCGTTATTTAAATATGTGGTAATCTCACCCGGATTACCAGACTATTTTTACCAGTAACTGGAACATCCCTTTGGATGACTCCATTATTTTGATTATTCCTATAAAACTTAAGCTTCTCTAATCCTCACTATTCAACCTTAATAAGAGAGAGTTCAAGAACATAAGCGAAATATCTTCCACTGATTAAACTTTATTTCTTCAATCCCAATACCGTATGAAAGTGAACCTCTTAACCCCTCAATCATCGAGGATGATAATATTGTCTCCAAAAATTTCATCTTCTTTAGTTGTATGGAGTAGTCCTTCTACAAGTAGAAGTCCCATGAAACTTATCTTAAGCTGGGAAACTGTAACTCCAAATTATTCCTTAACATTATCAAATTTTGAATCTCTTAAAATATGATTATTTTCATTAATAACGCTCTTTGGTATATTTGTACCTCCCCGATTGAGTTTTTAACATCGTTGTCAGTCTCTTCACCAACTCATTAGTATAAAGAACCCTCCCAACTATCGTGGCCTCGATAAATTTAAATACACGATCACATCCAGGCTGAGAAACTTTGATAAATCTCATATGATTCGTTATGTAGCCGATGATGAGATCAAAAAATAAGTGTTCAATATTGACAATAATAAAGCGATTGGGACTCATGGCTACAACTCAAGAATCTTTTAGTCTTTTTGGATCATTATTGGCCCCGAAATTTGCAAAACGGTCCATCATTTTTTCCGCCACAGCCGCATAGACCCTAGTTGGAACAAGATCTTCATCGCTCTTATCTCAAAGTCAGAATACACGTCATCTCTGTCTAACTACAAACCCATTGTTTGGTACAATGTATTTACAAATTTATTTCTAAAATTCTCACAAACAGAATTAAAGTCTCTATCCCATCTCAGATCGACTCATCTTAATCATCATTTATCCCAAGCCATAGTATTTCAGACAACGTTTTCCTTTCCCAGGATCTACTCTATGTTTACAACACCAATTGTAATATTCCTAGAGCAGCCCTTAAGATTGACCTTATCAAAGCCTTCGAAAATATTCGGTGTTACCTCATTGTAGATGTCTTTTATGTCATGAATTTCCCCGACCAAATGATTGATTGGATTGTCCAACGTATTTCCACTCATTATTACTCAATCAATATCGATGATGACCCTTTAAGGTTCTTTCCTACTTATATTAGAAGTTCTATACACTCAAAATCATTAATCTCTTCTTTACAGATTACCTAATGATTATCTGCCATGCCAACATTAACTCAATTAACATTGTTAAAAAGGTATTTAAAATTTTTCTAACCTCTTAGTACTCCATCTTAATCCCAATAAGAGTCAAATCTTCCTCTTTATGGTTTATGACTCAATCTGATACATCATCACTGCCTTATTGGGATTTGAAGAAGGTTCGCTCCATGTTTATTACGCATGCATTCCCTTCATCACCTTTTGTCTCTCATACAATAATTGTAGGTCATTTTTAAATAAAATTATTAGTCGTATCAATTTTTGGACCTCCAAGCATCTCTCTTATGCGTGTAAGCTCCAGTTAATCAATGTTGTCCTCTCCGTAAGACATGCTTATTTGTTCTCCGTGTTTATCTTTCATGTTTACGTCCTTCTATTTTGTAAATTTCTTTGGTTGGGACACAAAATGGAATAATATAGTTCCAAAGTTGTTTGGTCTAAAGTTAACTTAACGTCGTCGGAGGGAGGCCTTGGGATTTTAGACTTTAGTGTATAGAATAGAACAGTCACCGTCAAGAATTTTGGTACATCTTAAACCGAAAATTATCTTCAATTTGGTGTAACTCGATACTTATAAAAAGGTAAAATATAATAGCCCGTGAAACCTCTCTATTGGCTTCTATTCTTGTTGGTATTTGAGAAAACTCATCATTTTATGGTCTATTGCCGCCAAACTCTATAAGGCTGACATCGGCAACGACCTTTCCACCTCCCTCTGGTATGACAATTGGCTTTTTTGTAACTCTCTTCTTGACCGTTATGGTCCTACTATTCTTTGTTATGCTAGAATGTGCATCCATAGTTTCTAAAATTAGGAGCAACGACTCTTGAAACTGGCTTACTCAACTTCGTTCTAGTAGAAGGTTATACCAATCCCATATAGAAAATTGGTAATGTTATCAGTCTTCTCCCTACCTCATCAAGTAGGAAGGATAATAAAATCTGGATCTCAAACTAGAATAGTAACTCGTTTACAATCAGTAGTACCTATCATTACAGTCGGCCCTATGCACCATAGGTTTCTTAAACTAATCTAATTTGGAACAAGCATAATATCTCTAAAAACTCCTTCATTATCTGGCTTGCCATCCATATGAAGCTTACTACCCGTATCTCGTCTGAATTATAGCACGATCTCAATCACATCTTGGTGGATTACTCATTTTCCCAACTCATTTGCGAGCCCTCTTTGCTACATACTATCATTGTTTGGCCTTTCTCTCTCAAGGCTTGGGTCATCTTTAGCGTCCTGTTTTTTGTACAGTTGTCTATCATATTACAATAATAGATGAATTTTATGATATTCTTGAACACTCCATGAATGAGTTGACAATCTCTCATCGCATCCTCTCAAACCTCCATTACAGATCTCACGGTTCAAGTATTCCTTGATTGTACTAAGCATTACTTTTTTTTTCTAATGTCTTTCGTTTTACAGGTCTCCTCATGTTTAGGTGAAATCTATCATGCTTGCTCTACAATGGTTGTTGGATCTATATAATTCTCTTTGCTACCGTCCATATCTCGGTTTTTATTGTATTTCATCATCCCCAGCTTTATTATTATTATTATTATTATTATTGATTTTTTTTATTCACTACGCAGAAAAGTACTCCAAAATAATGTTGTCTTACCTTCATAAATAGTAATTTTTTTTTTCTTTTTTTTATAACAAAAAAAATTACAAAATAATATTTAGTTTTATTTTATCCAAAACTAATATCTAAAACCAAACTCACAATTTGACCAAACTCGGTAGGTAATTTTAAAAAGAAAAAAAAATTAAATCGTATTATTTTGGGCGAACTAACTACCAAAATCATTTTTCACCGAATAAAAAAAGTATAAAAATAAAAAATAAAGAAGGTGCTTGCTATTGATGGTTTGATACACTCAGTAGAAGTATGATCCATAGTTTCAGTCCTCAGTCTAAAGATTCAACGGCGATTAGCAATAGTTTCTCGATGCTCAAGAGTTGACTACCCTTTAAATATCTGTCCGGGAACCGTCCATTCAGTGACAGCTCGGGACGTGTCCCATATTTTAAATTTAATACAACTACGCAACAAATTAAAAGCATTTTTTGAAAAATACGGCAACATTGCCTGTTTTAAATTACTACGACTACTATATCCTTTCAGATCGATTAACGTTCAACGTACCCTGAATTCTGATATTATTAATATTAGGGACAGCAATTTAATAGTATAATAGCAGTAGTAGTCAAATTATTTTCAACCGACGTGAGAGCACACGGTTTTCTGATATTAATAAACGGTTTTCTGATAATTATTTTAGTATACAACGAATCGGACGCAACTTAACACTGTACTTTCAAAACGATAATGTAGATAAGATTACAGGAGACGTCAAGTGGGATAAAAAGTGTGTTATAAACGTCCATTAATTGCCGACGGATGTAGATTCTATTAGCTATTATCGTTTAAATCTGATTTTATGTTAAAAGAATTTATTATATATTTAACTCATACTTTTTTTTCTCTTTCGATGAGAATCAACAGTAGCGGAGTACAGTGAATGCGTACAGGATAAACCCTCAGTCTGATGCAATAGCCTGCAAACCAACGCCAGAAGATAAACCACACAATGTGACAGGCTCAGCCGAGAAAGAGATTCGAACTCATGACCTTTGGTCATAAGCATGTCTTACTCAACCAACTCGGCTAGCTTAACTCATACATTGTATGACTGCTATAGTGGTAACTTCTTTTTACCAAAAATGTATTAAAAAAATTATAACTATATGTGACATAGTTTAGACGTTGAACCGTGTTTTTAGAAAAATAGTTTTATTTTAGGGGTATGTTTAATATTTGGACAAACCTAAATGTTATATATAAAACAAAATTAATCGAAAGTATAATATTGAGTGATCATTTATATAGAGTAACATAATTTAAGTTGAAACACAAATAAAGCGAACAACAATCTCAACCAATTATAAAAAGAGGGATGGTTGCAAGACAACATAAAACATAAAGTAAGTTAAGGATTTTTTTTGACGAGCCAATTTTTGTATCAAGAAATCTGACTAGAGGTCAGAAAGTATACGGTGAGAAACTGCAACAATAAAAGTAGGAGTGAGCAAAAAATTATAGTGTCCCTCTCCGCCATACATGGTAAATTACCACGCCAAAGAAAGTACACCAAAAATGTCGGTTTTGAGTAGAAGACCAACTTGACGCCTCATTAATCGAGAAATGTCAATTAATGGCATTTGAAGTGAAGTCGAGCTTGGAGCTGGCATAATCCCAAGTGTTATGAGTGAAGCAACAATCATAGAGCATATAGTTGATAGTTCTAAGGTCAAAGTTACATAAGATACAATCTATTAAAAAATTTAATCCCCAACTTAAAAGCTTGTCTCGAGTAGACAAATTGTCCTGGATAGCAAGACAAAGAATGAAGGAGTGATGAGAGATATTATAATTAATGTGTACTCACTCGGTCTACCTGAAACAGTGGGTGGATGTACGAATGACGTTGTAAGTGTCATTGATTGTCAATTATGTATTTTCTCTTTCGGTAGTCTAATGGAGGATGTCGTTGAAGTTAATACTATGAGATGGAATGGAGAAAATGAGGTTATTGATCTTCTAGAGATAGTTATGGTTCCTAATACTTGTATATTTAATATGACATGGCCATTTCTAAACTTTATCCTGAATGGTGTATGAGACCCTAAAATTCTTGCAAAGCCTAGAGTAATGGTTTATACCCGTCCATAATTAGTTACCAAAAAGATGGGAATTAGCCAATGATCATACATGAATGAGGCATCTTCCCCAGTAACAATCATCACCCTTTATAAATTACTTATCAAAGGTCTAAGACGTAAAATTTTCTTCCGAATCCAAAAGGGGGAGGAATCTACATATAAAGCCCATAATTTTTTTTATTTTTTTTTGTTTTGATCCAATCGCATAAGATAAAATTTTTGTTTTTACTTACAAAAGACCACAGATGTTTAAGGACGACCACATGGTTCTAGATTTTTAAATCCAAAATCCCAAGGCCACTCTCCATCGTGGGTACTTTAATATTGGACCAAGACACTTTAGCCTTCAAGATCTTCATCATGTGGTTGGACAAGAGGAATCCGTGAAGAGACTGAGAAAGCTCTGTGAGAAATCCTAGAAGTAATAATAAAGATTGAAGACCAGTAAACTTGCTCAACAAAGAGAACAACTTTATGAGTTGGAGTCGTCTCGCATAAGAAATATGCTTGGATGTCCAAGAACCTATACGCGATAGGATATTATGAATGAGAGGTTGGAAATCGGTGTGAGAGAGTCGTCCCCTGAAGAGGGGAATATGATATTTTATAGGCAGTGAGCCAACCTTGTACCTTTAAATATTGATGGGAATTTTTCTAAATGTGAGATTTACCCTTGCGAGGAAAATGTGCATGTTAGCATGATTAACTTGGAGACGCTAAGAGAGAATAAATCATCCAAACAATCTTTTATAAGCTGGAAGGATTTAAATTCGTCATTATAGAATATCATAAGGTCATCAATAAAACAGAGGTTGACTATTTTGAGCTAATGACATTTCTAGTAGAATTTAATTTTATGTCATTATTTTTTATCTTTAAGAATATTAAATACAACTTGCATCGCAAGCACAAAACAAAAATGGGAGGGAAGGTCACCTTTCCTAAGACTTTTTTTACCTTATAAATTATCATTAGGATCACCATTTATGTTAATGTTATAAGAATAGATTGTCGTATACTGGAAGATCTAAGGGATCATCATATCCGAGAAGTTTATAACGGCACAAATATCAAGAATGAGGTGCCAACTGATATTATCAAAATATTTCATAAGATCAATTTTAGGGCAACCCTCTTGCATTTTCAGATAGTGTGATCAAGAAAAAATATTTCAAGATATGTTACTCACAAATATGAAAATTGACTGAGATTCGACAATCATATAAGAAAAAGAATCGGTGATTCTATTAGCCAGAATATTGGAAATTATCTTGTAAATGACATTGCATAATACAATTGTCATAATTTAGCAGTGAAGGCAGGGGTACCCTTTTCGGGAATGATGGCGATAGAAGTGGAATTTCAAAAAGGGTGTAAATATCTAGAGTTTGAATAACTCAAAGACCCCCATGGCAGATACCCTTACCCACAATATTCCAAGTTTTCTTGAATAAGATTCAATTCAAATCAATAGGTTCAGAGGATTTGTTTTTATCAATACTGAATACGAAAGTTTTTATTTTGTCACATGTTACCGTGCGAGTAATAGATGTCTTATCCAAAATATTGATTGTAGAGGTAATGAGGATCGAAACCCTGGCAAGGCTAGGGTAGCCCATGAGATATATGGTACGAATAAGATTTTTTGAAATAGCTCACCAGAACATTAACAATACCAGAGGATTTGGTATTCAGATCACCTCGATTTTTTATAATGAAACAATTTGATTATGTAAGATACAGTCTTGATACTGTTATAAAATAGTTTTATGTTTGTGTCTCTACGTTTGAGTCGGTTCTCTCTTGATTTTTTCTTAAGAACCGACTCTTCAACTCTGTTGAGAAATATGAAAGAAGATGAATCTTCAATTTATTTAGTTACAAGATCGGGGTTGGTAAAATCTTGATCAAGATACGAATGAGCTTCAAAAATATCAATTTGGACGATGGAAACTCGGGAGATAATATCGTTATATTCGTTGCGGTTGAGGCCATCAGGAATTAAGTGAAGATGGGTGAGTTTTTGGGAAACCAATCCAATTTCCTGAGTGTTGGTAGGAAGGTTCCAGCTATTATAGACAATTTATTTGAATTTATGGTGAGATTGCCACATGTTGAAAAATCGAAAGGTTTTCTCATACTCTTACGTGGGGCGCCAAGGCTTAGGGTGACTGTGATGTGGTCTAGTGATCAGGTAAACCCATAAAGGACATAATATATTGGAAAATACTCATCCCGATCCATGTTGACTAGAACAAGATCAAGTTTAGAATAAATTAGATGTAAGGTTTTTTTTAGCAAGGTGAAGTAGAAACGAGAGCAACTAAGATCGGTTAGCCCACACTAATAACAATAATTGTTTAATCCTCCAATTTCCCTAGTATAATTTTACGATACACTCCTCCAAATTACGTATAACATTGAAATCCATAAGGGTAACCTAAGGGATTTTTTGATCTTGTGGCTTCAAGGTCAATCAAGAGGAGAATACGATAAATAACATCGTTAAATACATCAATGACAATAGAAATAAAATAAAATAGAGATGTTATGAATTCTCTCTTATAATGAATGTGTTATGGGGAACACGCATAACCCCAAGTGTTATGAGTGAAGCAACAATCATAGAGGATATAGTTGATAGTTTTAAGGTCAGAGTTACATAAGATACAATCCGTTAAAAAATTTAATCCCCAACTTAAAATCTTGCCTCGAGTAGACAACTTGTCCTGGATAGCAAGACAAAGAATGAATGAGTGATAAGAGATATTATAATTATGATGTACTCACTCGGTCTACCTGAAACAGTGGGTGGATGTACGAATGACGTTGTAAGTATCATTGATTGTCAATTCTGTATTTTCTCTTTCGGTAGTCTAATGGAGGATGTCATTAAAGTTGATACCATGAGATAGAATGGAGAAAATGAGGTTATTGATCTTCTAGAGTTTGTTATGGTTCCTAGTACTTGTACATCTAATATGACATGACCATTTCTAGACTTTATTCTGAATGGTGTATGAGACCCTAAAATTCTTGCAAAGCCTAGAGTAATGGCTTATACCGTGCCCATAATTGGTTACCAAAAAGATGAGAATGAGCCAATGATCATACATGAATGAGGCATCTTCCCAAGTAACAATCATCACCATGTATAAATTACATACCAAAGGTCTATGACGTAAAATTTTCTTTCGAATCCAAAAGGGGGAGGAACCTACATCTAAAGCCCATAATTTATTATTATTTTTAATTCTTTTTTGGTTTTGATCCAATCGCATAGGATATAGTTGTTGTTTTTACTTACAAAAGACCACATATGTTTAAGGACAACCACGTGGTTCTAGGTTTATAAATCCAAAATCCCAAGGCCACCCTCCATCGTGGACACTATAATATTGGACCAAGCCACTTTAGCCTTCGAGATCTTCATCATGTGGTCGGACCAGAGAAATCCGTGAAGAGACTGAGAAAGCTCTGTGAGAAATCATAGAAGTAATAATAAGATTGAGGACCAGTAAACTTTCCCAGCAAAGAGAACATGTTTATAAGTTGGAGTTTCTCCAGGATATGTTCTTCTCAAAAGAACTGTGTTGTGTTGGTTTATCTATTCACATTGTTCTTATTGTTGGACGTGTGTTTTGTTGACGTATCCTGGCCGGTTTTTTCCGACTCCGTCATAAATTTAGTGGCTAGACTGTCTCAGTTCATTGGCATAATACTGCGAGGTATCTCGGCGTCAGTGAGTCTTTCATGATTCGGTCGGACTTTAAAAGCACGTAACGTGTACGTTAGTCTTGCTGAATCCACTTCCTGGATGATAGTGCCTTTGAGGCCGGATCCCTTAGACAAGAAACTTTTGTGGTGTGCTGGTCTGATTGAGTAATGTTAACTTCATCATTAGAAAAAATAGTGTTTTTGGAATTATGTCACAAATCACTCATTTCATCACCTAGATATAATTTGTGTTATTTGAAACCCATTTTTTCATTTCCATTCTTTCATCTTCTTCTCAATTCATTCACTATACATTTTGTAGTCTTAATTCTCATGATATTTTCTTCATTATGCCTATATATGCTTATAATTATGGCCTTGAGCGTCGTCATTTATGGGCCAACCTGGTCTCTATATCAGCTTCATGCCGCGACAATCCATGGTTTCTCTTGGGGACTTAAACACTATTCGTAATCCCAGTGAATATAATGACTTGTTCATTCAATGTGAGATTGACGAATTCAATCACTGATGCTTTTAGCTTGCAAGTTGTATAGAGTAGTGACCAGTAATGAGGAGAACACCTCCTTCGAGTAAGATCATTGGCTCATGCCGACTTATCTGGTAACCCATTGCGGGAATACTATTCATGGCTTAATGCTCGATAAGAATCTCAAAGTTCCAGACGGTATCCACGATAGACTCTGGAACTGGTCATCTCATATTAGATCTGTAAGTGCTAGAAATCATAACATTCTCCATAAGATCAACAACCTCATCATCTCCCTCTCTCTCCCCAACATAATTCATAACGATGTCTTTTATTGTCATTCGTACGCTCATCCCTTATGTCGGGATGACCAATTTAGTATGGAATAAATTTAATATCACTACCACTTCTTCATCTTTTGGCTTCTATCCTAGACAACTTGTCCACCAGTGACAAACTTCTAAGTCGGGATTAAATTCATATTCAGATGGTTTCTTATTCAACTATAATCCTGAAACTCTTAATTATATCCTCTATGAATGCAGCTTCACTTAGATTATATAAAATATTGTACACTCCAAGCTTTGATTCACTATAAATTCATATAAGTGCCATTTCTCGTTTAACGAGGCGTCAAATTGGTATTCCTCTCGTCGATGTCATTTTTGGCGTTTTTGGTTTTACTCAGTTATTTATCACGTATGGCGAAAGCAGAATGCTAAAATATTTCATTCCTTCTGGTATGTATCTGTGCTTTCGCACCGTAGGTTTTTGGACATGAAATTTAAGTTTTTTGGTACCGAAATTGTCTCACGAGTGTTACCTTTTATCATTTTTTGATTTGTTTTTGTTGTGTTTTTAACTTAGTTATATTTGATACCGGTTGACATTTACCGACAATTCAAATTTCTATTGCATTGTTACAGATTTTGCAGGGAACTACTCTTTTGTGTTTATTTATCTTTTTACTAGGTTGAATTTTGAATTAACCTTTTTTCTTTGATTTTTTTTCCTTTAGCCTTATCACTTGTTTATTTAATAACTATTCGAATGATAGTTATAATATTTTACCATAAAAATGAAAAGAGTAAAAAAAAACCATTTAAACTAAACCTATATACAGCAATAGGATCCATGTTAGTTTTGATATGTTTCTAGAAGATAAAAATCCACAAGTTTGCTGAGTCAGCGGGCTCGTACCTCCGGATTCCAATGGATAAGAATTAAATAAACGATGAGATACTTTCTCATCCAAGTCCAGCCGCATCTAACCATGGTTAACTTAACCCAACCACGAACTTTATATATAAACCAGTTCATTTTTCAAAACTCACAATATCACAATCATTTCATACATGGCACTCTCATACACAACTCATTTCATCCGTGGATCAACAAACTTTGTCCTAAACAAACAACACTCTCTTCATCCACGTGTCAACCATCCCGTGGTTTGTATCTCCGCCGCTACTTGCAGCAGCAGCAGCGCATCAACGGCCGAGAGAGCAAGACCTCGCCACGTCTCATCGTCTCCCTCGTCTTCCTCCTCTCTGTACGATATTCTGGGTGTCGACACGGGCGCCACGTGTCAAGAGATAAAAACAGCGTACAGAAGATTAGCGCGAGTTTCGCATCCGGATGTACGGCAAAACGACGGCGCAGGACATGAGTTCATGAAAATACACGAAGCGTATGCCACGCTGTCGGATCCGGAGAAACGGTCGGCTTATGACGTCATTGTATTCCGGCAGAGATATAATAGGCATCAGCATGTGACGGTGGGCTGTTCAGTTTCTGGGTACTCTGGATATACGACCAGACCGAGACGAAGTTGGGAAACCGATCAATGTTGGTAGTCAAATTAGTCTCATGTAGTGTAAATAGTTTGGGGACAAAGTAAGTAATTTAACCATTAATGAAAACTAGAGAGATTTGTATACCTTTTCCTTTTTTGTTCAAATCTGTTTTAGAAGTGGATTAAGCTTTCCAGAACTTTGTGTACGAGGGAAAGTGTTAGAAATATACATCAAAGAATTGGGTTTGAAGAATATTCTAGAGTAATAGTTCAACATATGTTATGTTTAGTATTTATTTCATAATATATATTGTTTAATGTTTTTTTATAAATATTAAAAGAATTAATAATGATTTTAAAAGAATAATAGAAAATAACATCATAGAAATTACTAGAGACCGACAAACTTTGTATGTTTCAATTAAACTTTTCAAAATGTTTCTGGGAGGAGTCAATAATGACAACAATACATCTTATAAACATAATATCATATCATGTTTTAAACTAGAAATTCCCATTGAAACCTTTACAAGAACACCCCATGATAACACTAATCTAATTTTTTTTTTAGTGTTTATGTTTTACTTTTGTCAACCCCAAAAGGCATGACAAGTTTGTGCATGAGCTTATAAAGTTATATTTGTAGGAGATTCATCCACACAAAAAGATTATAAACTATAAAACCTGTAAAATAAAAAATGTTTGTGTCTAAAGATGTTCAATTTAGAGAAAATAGTTTTCTTATAAAAAAAACTGCTACAAAAAATGAACATGTACCTACTCCAATCATAAACAATTATGATAAACAATATAATATAAAACCCTAGCCAACAATGACACCTGATGATTACTTATCTCATATCATTAATCCTTCTAGTAGTATTTCTAAACCATATAATATAGATGAAATCGTGATCTCAAATTATATATAATGACAATATTATGAACACACAGGTTTCCGCTAGGACCAATACTAAAGTAAAAAAAAGTCAGTATGGCTTAACGATTTTATTTATCAAATATCAAATAACAAACACACAATGTCTGAGAAATTGTGTTCCCCATATATACCTCTCACATTCTCTTACATTGATAATATGGTGTAACTTGCATCACATATAGATTTTCTAGAAAATGTGTCACATGTCCATGAACCTCAGTCTTATGAGCAGGTAAAACATCATCATCGATATATCATAGCTATAAAAATTGAATTGTCGGCCTTAAAATCAAACAACACATAAGAGTTAACTGCATTACCATCTATAAAGAAGGTTATTGGATCTAAATGTGTGTTTAAAGTGAACACGAAACCCGATGGAATTTTGGAACGATAAAAAGAAAGACTCGTAGCTAAATGATATACCCAAACAGAAATGAAAGATTACAATGATAAGTTTTCTCTAGTTGCCAAGTTTATTTGCTTTGGCAGCTGCAACAAGAATGTTAGTACATCAACTAGATATTACTAATATTTTTTACATGGATCATTAAACGAAGTTGTTTATAAGAAGTCACCACCATGTTTGCTAGAAAATGAGGATAATAGAGTGTGCAAACTCATAAAAATCCAATCTATACTTGAAGCAAAATTCAGAGCAATGCAATAATGCCTTAACTTAGAAAGTAATTGCATTTGGTTTTACTCAATCTCTAGAATATAATTATGTATTTACTCTTAGTCAATCTAATATTCAAACACTACTGCTTGTGTTTGTCGACGACATATTATTGATGAGTGACTATTCAACACAAGTTATTTAGATTAAGAAATATTTGGAAGAATTATTTAAAATGAAGGATCTTAGAATAACAAAGTTATTTCGTGGAATATAAGTGATGCAACTCAAGAAATGTATATATTTTAATTAACAAAAGTACACATTGGAAATGATTACAGAGACTGGACTTCTTGGGTGTAAATATGCTAAATCACTCATGAGTACTGGTTTAAATCTAACTAGAATTGACTCTGAATTGATCAAAGATGTAGGGAGTTATAGAAGGTTGATTGGGAAGCTTTTATATTTAAATTTCACCAGGACTGACGTCATTTGTTTCTATTTAGCAACTCAGTCAATTTGCTCATCAACCAAATATAATTTACTAGAACTTGTGATTCACATCCGGAAGCTCTTGAAAGGTTTCCCATATCATGGTATATTTTATGCATCAAATTCTTCCTTAATTTTTCAAGCTTACTATGATGTTGATTAGGGTTCATGTCCTGAAACTAAAAAATTTGTAACAAGTTTCTGTATTTTCTTGAGTTCATCTGTGGTTTCTTGGAAGACCAAGAAACAAGCCAAAATGAGCAAAAGCACAGTTGAGGCAGAATATCAAGCCATGACATCAACTATATGTGAGTTATAGTGGATATCCTACATCTTAAATGATTTACAGGTGCAATTCCATCTGCGAATTACAATGCACTATGATAGCATGGTTGTTATTCACAATACTCAAACCTTATTTTTTCATTAGAGAAATAAAAATATTGACATAAATTGCAATATTATGAAGAATCTATTTTTAAAGAGTTTATTGCACATACTCATGTATCCACAAAGCTACAACTAGCTGAAACTTTTATAAATGCTTTGTCTGGTTGTTTGTTCGAGTCTTTAATATCAAAAATGCATATGTTACTTCTTTTAATCTCATCTTGAGATGATAAAAAACTATCAACTAACTAACTAATTATAACCAATTATAATTGTTGATTAGTTAGTTAAAATAGTAAGTAAGATCCAATGATGTATATATCATATGCTAGTTCAGTTATAAATTCAAGAATTTCATAAATACAATACTTTTTTTTTCAAATTCTCTTTGTTATTTTTATTCTTCTCCAGTTATACTTACATTCAAGATTTCAACAATAATGGATGAACATTTTTGTAGATAAAACTAAAACTAAACTATAAATTTTTACTTTTTGTTATCGTTTGTAATTTTGTATTTCCGTTTATATCGTTTTGAGTATGTAGTTCATGTTTTTCATATTTTTGTAATTTATATTAAAGAGTACTAACAATTTAAGTATATAAAATAATATAATTTATTATTAAAGTGTCTTGAAATTTTTTTTAACTCATAATGTATTTTTTTTATAGTAAATATCAAACATATTTTTCTTATGAACACCGCCTTTTTCATTTTCATCTTTTTTAAAAAGATGATTTGTCACTTCATATACATGTTTATCTTTTTATATGCGTGTTCTTTTTCAAAAATTTGGAAGCTTTGAAAACACGCTCTAATGACGGAATACGAGTTTTTCGGCACTCTATTGAGCATTTCTTATGGATTTTCTATAAGTATATCCCCTCTCTTAGTTGTGATAGTCGAGTTGTCTTTTTCCATAAAGTCAGAACATAACTTACAGATTCTTTTCCGAGATCCATATTATATTTTAGTTTGGAAGAAGAGCTTTTGTATTCTAAATTTAAGTATCTCTCATATGTTACACCTTATTTAGTACGACAATGCACTTTCACTCCTTATTAATTGTAAGTTGTATCATGAAGATTTTGAAAAATCTTCTTCTCCCGTATGTCCACACCATCATGGCCATCATTGCCTACCCCATGTCCAAAATAATTAGCATTTATCAACTCTCACCCCAAGATTTTCTTTATGTCAGAGATCCTCCTGATTACCAGAGTTCATCCAACCTCTCTCACTTTGTAAGTCATGTTGATAATATAAATTGTATCATTTTCCCTAAAAAACATCAAAACAAAAAGAAATCTTTGTTTTATCTTACATTTATACCTCTACCATTGGTACCAGTTTCACCCTAGTCAATACAAGTACCAAGTCTTCTCAAAATAAATCAAGTATCGCCTAAAAGATAAGTTCTTTGAGGAAAATAACCTCATGTTCCAACGCGTGTTCCTAGATCGACATGCACACTAATGACCTTCTTCTTATGGTATCTCTGTAAGGTCAGGTTTGACACTTCCTTGTCTTTTGATTTAAGGCCATGAGTCATCTATTCTACCATTTTTACCTAGTTATGCAAGTCCTTCATAGATAAACACAAATATCCCAATTTATGTGGATGCGCTTCCTCTCTTTGTGCATCCACGTCCTCTATTTTTTCCTAACACTCGGAAATAAATTTCAAGCCCAATATCAGGCTTGCAGGTTTGCTCTCGTTCTCTCCCTTATTTAATGTCTAAAGCCAACATGTAGCTCGATAACGAAGATGACTCAGTCTTAAGCCGAGTTCAATACTCTCAATCCCAAGCTTGATCGTGGCTTTGCTCTTTATTCTAACAATCCTTGCTTATTCTAAGCGGATTTCCTCTTGGGCCCTCATGACTCTGGTATACTACGTCTTTCACCCTCGTTGATTTTCATCAACGCCCCACTACTTGATGATCCCTGTCGGTACAAGACCCCTAAGAACCCAAGTCTTATCATCACAAGATTTCCATTGTTGTTATAAGTCTCACGTGCCTAATGAGTCTTGTTCTCTAAGGATTAGTTTTCGGCACAATACAACCGCTGAAATATTTCCCTACCCCACTGATTCCCTCAAAGTACCTCTTCGTGCTTCTCGAGTTATCTTAACGCCATCCTTACATGAAGCTTATTATAACCATCACATGTATAACCATCTAACTTCCTTAGCCCAAAATTCATTTATTAGGCCCATGTATACTTTTATAATCCCACTTTCTAACCTATATCATGTAGAAGACCACCTCAACATAGTTTTTAACCAATCCGACCTACATGGGCCCAAACTAACCACAAATATATACAACCCAAACCAGATTTCACCCCCACTAATTAAACTTCAAACCATATTTAACATACTGCAATGACCACTCAGTATTCGTCAATTTTTTCTTTAACGCATCTCTCTCCATCGACGATCGTTCATACAAGTGCCTCTTCCAACGCTCTGGATATGCATGCCAATTTGGTCCGCTACTCTCGATTGGATCTAATCTTACATTTTTATTTCCACCTACGTATCTTGAGTGTAACAATCACGACTTCTGCAAAATGGTCCATTATTTCTTCTGCCACAACCGCATGGACCCTAGTTGGAACAAGACCCCCATCGCTCTTATCTCAAAGTTAGAACAACCGTTATCTTTCTCTAACTATAGAAATGTTGCTTATTGTAATGTTATTGACAAAGTTATTTCTAAGATCCTCACCAACATGATTAAAGTCTCCCTCCCTTATCTGATTAACCTATCATAATCAGTCTTTATCCCAGGTCGTAGTATTTCAGACAATATTATTATTTCTTATAAACTACTTTATGGTTACAACACCAACTGTAAAATTCCTAGAGCGACCCTTAAGATTGACCTCATAATAGTCTTCAATAATGTTTGATGGTGCCTCATTCTAGATATCCTATATGTCATGGATTTCTGATCAAATTATTGATTGGATTATCTAATATATTTATACTTATTCTTATTCAATTAATATCAATGGTAACCTTTTCGGTTTATTTCATGGTAAAATAGGCCTTCGACTTGATCTGAAATCTCATCATCGCCTCATTAGGTTTTGAGGCCTTCATCACCTTTTGTCTCTCCTACAATGATTGTAGGTCTATGTTCAATAAATTATCAGTCATATCAATTCTTGGGCCTCCAAACATCTATCCTATGTGGGTAGGCTCCAGTTAATCAATGTTTTCATATTCGTAAGATATGCTTATTGATTCTCTGTGTTTATTTTTATTGTTCGTGTCCTTAAGGACCTTTTTAACTATTTTGTAATTCTTTTGTTTGGGATCCGAGATGAAAAATATATATCGTTTCAAAGCTGTTTGGTCTAAGGTTATATTTCCCTCGTTAGAGGATAATTTGTGGATTTTAGACCTTATGGTCTAGAATTGAACGGTCGCATTTAAGCATTTTTTGTCCATCTTGAATGGTAAATCATCCTCGATTTGGTGTATTTGGGTACTTATAAAAAATATAAAATATAACATCATTTGGAAACTGTTTATTAGCTTGTTTTCTTGCTGGGGTTTGAGAAAAATTATCATTACGGCCCATTGTCACCAAACTCTACATGGATAACATCGGTAACGACCTTTCCCTCTCCATCTAGTATGACCTTTGTCTTTTTTATAACTCTATTATTGGTCGTTATGGCCCTAGTATTATCCGTTGTGCTATAATGCGCATTTACAGTTTCTGATATCATCAATAACGACTCCGGGAACTAGCATACTCAGTTTCTTTCTGTCAAACGGTCTCACGAATCCCATCTTCTAAAAAATTGGTAATTCTATTAGTCTTCTCCCTTCCCCGACAACCAGTTAGGATAATAAATTTTGGATCCCAAACCAGAATGGGAACTCTTTTACAATCAATAGTGTCTATCATTACATTTGTCCCTACACACCATAGGTGTTTTTGGACTAATCTAGTTGTGAACAAGCATAATATATCAAGAAACGTTTTCATTGTTTGGCTTGCCATCCATAGAAAGCTCACTACTCGAGATAAACTCCTTGCCTGGGGTTATAGCTCAGTCCTAGACTGTTTCTTGTGCAATAAATTCCCCAAACCCACCAATCAGATCCTGGTGGATTACCCATTTTCCCAATTCATTTGGGGCCTCTTCTAGTAGGCTTAAGTACCCCCATGAACTTCCTCTGATTGGCCCTCCTGGCTACATACTATGAGTGTTTGGACCTCCTCTCCTAACTGTCTGTGTCATTTTTGGCTCGCTACTTTTTGTATGACTGTCTATCATATATGAGAAAAATTAATGCTATGATATTCGTGAACACTCTATCGATGGGTTCAAAAATATCTCATCGCATCCTCTCGGAGTTTTATTACAGATTCCATGGCTAAAAAATCTATTCACTGTGCTTAGCATTATTTTCTATTTGGTGATTTACAGGGCCATCAAGGCCCTCCCGTCGGTTTTCCTCTTTGTAAGGTTTCACCCAACGCCATTTTGGAAGGTGTTGGTTCTATGAAGGATTTTGGTTGAGCATTTGTTTGCTCACCCTTACATGCCTTCAACAGTTACCGCTAGACAAACCCGGAGGGGGTATGCACATTTCAACAACCATTTCCATCTGCACACGCCTATCAGAATCTTTGGATTTTCGTCAAACAACATCGACCACAGGTTCCTTATCCAGTGGTATATCGACTCTTTATCTATGGATTTTGTGAGTCAATCGTATGTAATTGTTGTCGTCACCAGCAAGTCACCGAACTTATCCACGCCTCTAGGCTCTACCAACAACGATGCAAACTCGTCTCATGGTCCGACAGTCACAAACGAAGGTGTTCCTAAGATTTTTCCCCTTCGATCTTGCTCATGTTGTCCTTGCAATTTGATCTTGGTCATACCATCCATATTGTATGATGATAGATCAGCCTTTACTTTGATCTCTGTGTATCAAACTTGGAATCTTCATCGCTTCTGATCCTTCTTGTGTCCGTCAGTCAACCAACATCCATCGTTATGGCGTCTTCCAATGCGCTGCACAATATCCTCTACAACTACGCTCATGTTATGAGAGTTAAGATCCAGTTCGCCAGCCTAGATCAATCCCTCTTACAGATCCATTTTGTGGTTGTTTTCCGGTAGATCATGCATGCCAGTGCTGATGGCATTTTCTCGATGACTCTAGCGCCAATTTTTCTATCTATTGGACTCGGTTTCCATGCTCAACTATGCAATAGTTTCGAAATATGGGAGGAGCAATGCTGTAAAGGTGGTGCTTGGCAAGCGTCGAGGTACAGAAGACTATGAAGTAGATGGATTGTGTGGTTCGACGTTTCAGCAAGCTAAGTTATCATTTGGCTAAGGTAAGTTCAGCAGCCATTGAGGTCCTTTTAATCTCAGTGTTTAACAATTTGGTTATTTTTTTTAACAAAACTGCATTATGTCATATAATTTTTCATTATTAATTGAATTGGAAATTTTTTTATCTCGTTTGGTTGTCTTGTTAGTTTTTAGAAAAATAACCTCGCCACCATCCTCACTTGACTCTTTGTTATTGGTATCAATGTTAGGACCACGCACATGAACAATGAGGGGTTCCACATTTATTTATTTTCTCGTTATTTGCTTTCTGAATTATATCTATGTTTATCAGTACTTGGAATATTGAGAGTCTAAATGACCCCATTAGACAAATTGATGTTCGTGATTATGTCTTATCTAATATTATAACGTTAATCTACTCACTTGAGACCAAAGTTATCATAAGAAATGTAGATAGTATCATGAGAACTATGTTTTCGTACTGGCACTATAAAACCAACCACGACACGCACCCATACAGAAGAGTTTGGATCGCTTGGAATCCTAGCATTTTCAAAATTGAAATTCTTAGCATATTGCCCCTATATATCTACTAAAAAATTATATACATATCTAAGATTAATCATTTTTTCCTCACAACCACTTACGTGTTTAATGACCCTTATCAGCGTCTCCCCCTTTGGAGGAACCTGACCTGAATTTTTAGCAATAAACGTGAGGCTCCTTCGGTGGCCATGGACGAATTTAACGTCATTAGGCACCCCAAGAAAAAAATGGGGCCTTATAGAAATTTGGACCAACTCCATGCGAGATTTCAACCATTTATGAGATGAGAGCGGCCTCAATAACCTTTATTTTTTGGGTTCCAATTCACCTGGACCAACAAGCAGTTTGACAATCCAATATCCTCTAAAATTGACCGCGCCCTCATAAACAACCGTTGGGACAATTATTTCCCCCACTCATTCACTTTCTTTGACATCTCTCGTACCTCATACCATACCTATATTACCTTCCACCTAACCTCTCATGTTGCCTTTACTGGTAAGCCTTTCAAGTATTTTAACATGTAGCATTCTCATCCGAGTTATTTTTCCATCGTTTTTCCAATAATCAAAACTTACATCTCTTAGGTAACCCTATGGTTATCCTGAGCAACAAGCTGCTCAGACTTCAAGCCCCATTCGCTAAGCTGAATAAGAGGACGTTCGGTAACATCAGTGATAGGGTGGATAAATCTTGAAACGAGCTTCACCAAGCCCAACATAGACTAGCTTCCCACCCTAATGACCCCAGCCTCATCGAGACTGAGATTCATGGTTCCAAAAGATATATCTCTCTCTACAAATATGAGGAATCTTTCCTTAAGCAAAAATCAAGGGAATCCTGGTTAAAGCTAGGAGATCGTTACACCAAATTCTTTCACACTAGTATAAAAGACATAAGATGTAGAAATAAGATTATCACCATAAATGACTCCTAGGGGAACCGTGTTTGGAATCATAAAAGGATTGAAGATGTCTTCATGTCTTATTTCTAAAATCTGATTGGATCTCATGGCCCGCCAAACTATCATGGGTTGGATAGGATTGGAAGCCTCATCACCTCCAAGATTTCCATAGATTCCCAATCTACTATTATAAGACCTATTATCGACGATGAGACTAAAAAGGAAGTTATTGCTATATATAGCGACTAAGCCCCCGATCCTGATGGCTTTAATGCAACTTTTTCAAAAACAGTTGGTCTACCTCACTTCCCCTGCGGATTTTCGTCCTATCGCATGCTGCAATGTTGTCTACAAAGTTATTTCTAAAATTTTGGCTAATAGAATCAAGGAATCACTCTCATCCTTAATCGATTTTACTTAGACCGCTTCCGTTTTGGGTAGAAACATCACTTATAATATTATGTTTTCTCAAAGGCTCCTTCATGGTTACAACACGAACATAAATTGACCTAGATGCGCCCTCAAGAATGATCTCATGAAAGATTTTGATAATATTAGACGGAGACTGATGCTCGATGTCCTTTACGCTATAGATTTTCCTCTCAAAATGATCAGATGGATCATCCAATACATCGCCACACCCTCATACTGAATTAGTATTAATGGCAATTGCACAATCTCCTTCAAAGGTAAGAAAGGTCTTCGCCAAGAAGACCTTATGTCCCCACATATGTTTGTCATCGTCATGCATGTCTTATCCAACATCATGAAAGAGAAGGGAAACAATAGAAAATTTGGATACTATTGGAAATGTCACAAGCAAAAAATCATAAACCTCTGCTTCGCAAATGACGTTATGATCTTTTGTCACGCTAAAAACCCCTCCATCGATCTCATTTTAACGAGGGCTTGGATGAGTTTTCCTACATCACTGGTCTCAATTTCAACTCTTGCAAGAGTCATGTCTTCTTCTCGGGCACCTCATATGTAGTCAAGAGAGAAATCATATTGAAGTTAGGTTACATCGAAACGACGCTTCCTTTAAAATATGTTGGAGTTTCCCTTATCACTTCCCAACTCACCTACAACGATTGCAGATCATATTCCAGAACGTCATGAAGAAGATTAACTCTTATACAGCTAAGCACCTTTCTTATACTGGGAGGCACCAATTGATCAAATTGGTTCTCTTTGAAAGCCAGGTCTACTAGGCCTCAGTTTTTATTCTCCCTGCTCGTGTTCTCAATGAACTTGCTACACTCTTCCGAAGATTCCTATGGTCATGACCAAAGATGAAGATTACCGGGGAAAACGTTTCATGGGATAAAATTATCATGCCTACCAAAGAGGGCGGCCTTAGGATCGTAGATCTAAAAATCTAGAATCGAGCGGCCGTCCTGAAAAGCTTATGATATATTTAGACCCAAAATCCGGCTTCAATATGGTCTCAGTGTATCATCAGTGAAAGGCTCAAACAAAAAAAATTCTGGAGCCTCCCCATTAACTCCTTTCTAAGCTGGAGTTGGAGAAAAATCCTCAAGCTTAGATTTTTAGCCGGCTTGCTTTACTAAGCCAAAATTTGAAATAGCGAGTCCACTTCCATTTAGTACGACCCATGAATTTTCCCCACCTCATTGGTAATTCGTTTTGGCCGAAGTATTATATGTTATTCCGGTCTTCATGGTAAAAACAACGTCTCAGATATTATTAGAAATAGAGAATGGAATTGGCCGATCGCCACCCAACCTAGGTGTAAAATTCATATTCAACACTTAAGCGACATTTAGAATGCTATCAACCATGGCCTTTCTCCCTCCAACGAGGAGGATGAATTCATATTGATCTCCAATAGTAACAAGGGTAGTTTTACCATTGGCAGCTCATACAACGCCATCCAAGCTCCCTTTGCTACAGTCAACTAGGCTGCTCTAGTCTGGAATAAGTTCAACATCTTAAGACACTCCTTCATCACTTGGTTTGTCATCCAAGGCAAATTATCCACCCGCGATAAGCTCTTTGTTCGGGGATACCTCACTAGTCCTCTATGTGCATTTTGTGGTATCAACCCGGAATTAGCGGACCACATTTTCACAGGCTGCAACTATGCCTTGCAACTTTGGGATTATATTACCAAAAACTCAATATGGCCATCGTCGCGTCTTGCTAACAAGATGAGATCAATATCACGACAACCTAGAACCCGAGCCAAACAGAATTTGGGTACCATAGAAGAGTCACCTTTTGTGCTGTAATATACCACATTTAGAATGAAAGAATTACCAGGATCTTCCAGAACACCGACTCCCTCTACTCGGCAGTTGAGCACAGAATCATTTATGATATTCGGCATAAATTCTATGACACCAAACACCATTTGGCCACACTTCGATAAGTTTTCTAGCTTGGTTGCTCAATTGTAAATTTCGTAGTTCTTCTATGATAGTTCAATTTCAAAAAATACCATGAAAATACTTGTAAACCATTATTTATTTATTTATTTTATTGTTTTTTATATATAAAAAAAAGGCTAATACTCAAAACTTAATATAAAAAACTAAATACAATTTGACCAAAATCTTCAGGTAATTTTAGAAAAATAAAACAAATACTGCATGCTAATTGATACATTCAGTAGAACCGTAGAAGTAAGATCCCTAGTTTCAGACCTCGATCTATGATTCAACCGGGATTAGAAATAGTTTCTCAATGCCCAAGAGTTGACTACCCTTTAAATATCTGTCCCGGAAACCGTCCATTCAGTGACAGCTCGGGACGTGTCCCATATATTAAAGCTTTAGCTAATACAAGTAGTCGACACTACACAACAAATTAAAAGCATTTTTTTAAAAATACGGCAACGTTGCCTGTTTTAAATTACTACGATTACTATTTTTTTTTCTGGAGGGAACCCGCAGCCGCTACTCATAGTGCAATGAGCCCTCAGTCTATCAAAGTAAACTACACAAGATGACAGGTTCAGCCGAAAAAGCGTATGTAGAAGGATTCAAACTCATGACCTTTTGGTCATAAAAATGTCATACTCAACCAACTCGGCTACCCCTTTGTGGCTACTAAGAGTACGACTACCATATCCTTTCAAATTGATTAAAGTTCAACGTACCCGATCAATCATTATTAAATATGATTGGGTTAAAACTGAATATTTATTTACAATTTATTATGAGATAAATTATGTATTCCCAGAATTCTGATATTATTAATATGAGGGGACAACAATTTAATAATATAATAGCAGTAGTAGTAGTCAAATTATTTTCAACCGACGTGAGTGCACACTGTTATCTGATATTAATAAACGGTTTTCTGATATTATTTTATTATACAACGAATCGGACGCAACTTGACACTGTACTTTCAAAACGATAATGTAGATAAGATTACAGGAGATGTCAAGTGGGATAAAAACTGTGTTATAAACGTCCATTAACTGCTGACGGAGGCAGATTCTGATGGTTATTATTATTTAAATCTGATTTTATGTTAAAAGAAATTTATTATATATTTAATTCATATATTTCTTTTTTTTTTCTTTTTCGGAGGGAACCCGCAGCCGCTAATCAGAGTGCAATGAGTGCGCTACAAATCAACGCAAAAAAATAAACCACACAAGGTGACAAACTCAGCCGAGAAAGCGTATGTAAAGGGACTCGAACTCATGACATTAGGTCACAAGCATGTCTTACTCAACCAACTCGGCTACCCTATTGGAGGCTTAACTCATACATTGTATGATTGCTATTGATGAGTCTGAATTCTGCCTCCTCTCCGGACAAGGACAAATCAGACCAAATTCACGGGACCGGACAGCACACTTCGAACACTCAGCCCATTGAGATGTTCGGACTATGACAAAAGTACTAAAAAACCTAAAAACTTCTTGACTAAGCTACTTGCTCTCCTACTTAGAGCTCATGGGTCTTTAAACATGGCCCGGGTCCATTAAACATGACCCGAAAGCCCATAAGGCCCCAAATGTAAGGGTATAAATACTCAACCACCTACATTAAATGGGGTAATGAAAATTAACTGCAACCAAGCTGCTGAATTCTCCCTCTACTCTCTACTCAAAACATTAAACACCTATAAACCTCCACAAAACTCCGAACAGATTACAAATTTACCCTCATACGAAAATTAACCACACCAAATTGGCGACCACAGTGGGAGGAGAAGGTGTCTGAATCAAGCATTCGAAACCAGCAAGAAAAGTCACTCCGAATGAATCCGGACGTCCCGGAAGTACCAACAGCTTTGCTCGAAGTGGTGGGTGAAAACGATGAGTACACTATCGAAGAGCGCGATAGGTTAAAGGGTGAAATAGAAGCTGTGAGGGCAGAAAAGGCTAATATGGGCATGAAAGAAAAGTCAAGAGCATCAGCTGCTCATCACACCGATAACCCCAGAGAGCATGAGCCTTCAAAGACTCATGTGAGTACCAAAAAGACTCATGCCAACTCTAAAAAGTCTCACCGGTCTAAGCCAGTGGAGAGTTCTGACTCAGGCTCGGAATCTTCTGATAGCTCTTCGGATGATGAGGGAGTTGAAGAATCCTTATTCTCTAGTAGTGATGAGGGTCGAACTAAAAAGAAGCAAAAGCAGATCAAGAAATATTCGAGGAAAAGGGATAGACATGGAAAGATGAAGAAGAATATTGGCAAAGGGTCATCTCACAGCCGGAGGCATGTAGACCGGATGCTGATGGATCCTTTCGCTTTCCACGATGAACCAGGTATCTTTGCAACTCCCAATGAAGATACTGTGTTCAGTCGTGGTCGAAATTGGAGGCAATCTCCATTGTCTTCTAAAATTCTGTCCGGAAACCTCCCTAAGAGGTTTGATAGCACCAAAATGGAAAAGTACGATGGTAGTACTGATCCGGACAACCATTTAGAGCAATTCAAGAACTTTATGATGAACTTTGATGACGATGATAAGCTACTTTGCAGAGCATTCTCCCAATCATTTATGGGGAGTGCTCTGAAATGGTATAACAGTCTACCACAAGGCTGTATCAAGAATTTCGATACTTTTTTGGTGGCCTTTCGAAGGCAGTTCGTTGGGAGTAAAGAGCTAAAAGGCAATGGAGACACAATAATTCATTGTGCTCAGGAACCAAACGAGTCCTTACAAGAATATATAAGTCGTTTTATGAACACCAAGAATGGGTTGGTCGACTGCTTCGAGCAGGTTGCGATAGCATCTCTAAGGAAGGTCTTGAACCCTGGCAATTTGGCTGATTCGGTGACCAGAAAGAAGGCAATGACTTGGGGAGGGTTACTGAATCAGGTTGGAAAACAGATTAACGTTGATGAAACAAAGAAAACAAGGGTGCACAGGCAGGTGAGGTCTGCTCCGGTGGCACCAAATCTCAATCAGAATCAGTCCAGGAACAAGGCGAAGGAGATCGGACATGGGCATGGTAGGGCTAAAGTTCAGTCTCAGCCAGCTGCTCCTGCTCAGAGTCAGCAATCCAGAAACAAGAGAGGGCTTTGGGTTCAACCAGAGTGGTTCGCAGAATTGAAAGAAAGTGTGGCCACCATTTATGATAAAACAAAGGAAGAGGTGCACTATAGAAGACCAGCCACACTGCAATCTCCTAGAGAGCATCGCAATAACTCTTTTTGCCAATATCACAATGATATTGGCCATACCACTGATGATTGTATAGCTTTGAAACAAGAGGTTCAGAATTTGATCGAAAGGGGAAAGCTAGGGGCTTATGTCAAAAGAAGAGGAGGTAACAGGCCTGACAATACTCACCGGGTTGGTCCAAGTAATGCTGCTCCGGAGAGATCCATGGTTATAACCGAGAGGTTTGATGTAGAATCTGAATACTTGGATCCTGATCCAACTCGAAATAGAGTGGGTGCAATTGAGGAGTGTTCTAGGACAGTCTCCGGCCTCATTAAGTTTTTTGAGTCCCTTACAATTTTCGGAGGGGATACTATGACAGCTCCTACTGCTTCTTCGAGGAAGAGGCACGTTCATACTTTGGCCACCCAGCTAGAGGGAGGCATGACTTCCTATCAGTCGTAAATTCCTTTCCCCTTCATTGTTTTTGATGAAGATGATTTGAGAGATATAGTTGGCCCTCATGAAGATGCTGTTGTTATAAGAGCATCCATTGGGGGCAATGACATAAGACGAATTTTGGTGGATACTGGAAGCTCAGCCAATATCCTTTTCTTAACCACATACAAGAGAATGAAAAATCCAGCTGTAATTCATAATTCTGATAGATCAATTGTGGGCTTTATTGGCAGCTCAGCAGATGTGATCGGGGAGTTCGAAGAAGAAGTTTTGTTGGGCAAGGGCCCGTTCAAGAAGATGGTCAGGTTACTTTTTATTGTGGTGGATTGTCCCACTAGCTATAATGCTATTTATGGAGGTCTTGGCTCTCTAGGATGCATGCAATGGCTTCAACAGTCCACCAATGTTTGAAATATGTTGTTCAGGGACAGGTGGGAGTTGTCCGGAGCAGTCAAAAGGCTGCAAGAGAATGTTATGCTATAGCCATGGCTCCCCGGACGTTGGGGGCAGTTCGTATCAACGAGCAATAGCAGTTTGAGGGGCTTTCTGGGGGTGAGGGTGAAATTGATGACCCCAGAGAGACCCCCGGAGTGTTAATACCGGTCGAAGAGGTAGAGACACATTGTTTAGAAGAAGGAAAAAGTGTCAAGATAGGGTCTAAAATGCCACCTGGTCTGAAAAGTGAGATGCTAAAGTTTTTGAGAAGTCATCAGCACGTTTTTTCTTGGTGCAATGCTAATGTTACTAGGGTTCCAGCAGATGTGATATCACATCACTTATCTGTCCGGAAAGACATAGCACCAGTGGTTCAAAAGAGAAGGTCTTTTTCCAAAGAAAAGGCTGATGTTATTGTACAAGAGGTTGACAAGCTCACAAAGATGGGGCATATCAAGGAGTCTCAATATCCTTTGTGGACTGCCAATCTGGTTCTAGTGAAAAAGAAAAATGTCAAGTGGCGCATGTGCATTGACTTCACAGATCTCAATAGAGCTTACCCAAAATATTTGTATCCAGTTCCCCGGATTGACCAACTAGTAGACTCCACCTCTGGGAACAAACTACTGTCCTTTATGGATGCTTTCTCCGGATACAATCAGATCTAAGTAGATCCAAAGGATCAGGAGCATACCACATTTGTCACTGACAGGGGCCTTCATTGCTATAAGGTAATGCCATTTGGGTTGAAAAATGCTGGGGATACTTATCAGAGATTGGTAAACAAAGCCTTTGCTGATTAGATTGGAAGGAATATGGAAGTATACATCGATGACATGATGGTGAAGAGTGTGGATGAGCAATTACACTTGGCTGACCTGCAAGAAACTCTTACCCATCTGATGAAAGTGAATTAAAGTTAAATCCAGAAAAATGTGTGTTCGGAGTACAATCCGGGAAGTTTCTAGGCTATATTATAAGTGAGCATGGGATACAGCCCGATCCGGACCAGCTTAATGCTCTATTCCAAATGGAGCCTCCTCGAAATATTAAAGAAGTACAACGGCTAACGGGGAGGTTAGCTGCTTTAAACAGATTAATCTCAAGGTCTTCGGACAGGTGCGCCCCATTTTTTCAAACCTTGAAGGGTGCAAAGGGATTTAATTGGACCTCACAATGTGATGAGGCCTTCGATGAGATCAAGAAGCATTTGTCCTCCCCTAAAGCCTTGTTTAAACCAATTGATGGGTAGACGCTCTTCGTATATCTGGAAGTTTCAAGATGTGCCATCAGTGCTGTGTTGGTGAGAGAAGTGGATAATTACCCTCATCCGGTGTACTACATCAGCAAGAGTTTGATAGATGCAGAAAGGCGTTATCTGAAACTTGAGAAGTTAGCATTAGCCCTGGTAATAGCTGCAAGAAAAATGAGGCCCTATTTCCAGGCTCATCCTATCATCGTCCGGACATCTTTTCCCTTGAAGAATGTCCTCCAAAAGGCAGACATTTCAAGTAGGATGACAAAGTGGTCAGTAGAATTGGGGGATTTCGACATAGATTTTGCTCCTCGAACAGCAGTTAAGGCCCAAGCTGTGGCTGATTTTCTGGTTGAATTTCACTCCGACAGAGATTCGGAGCAGGCTACTAACATTAAAAAAGACAAAAAGGTCTGGGTCGTCCGGACATATGGTGGATCCAGCACTATGGGCTGTGGTGCAGGGGTGTGTTTGACTTCTCCGTATGGTGACAAAATGTACCAAGCTATATGTTTCGCTTTCAGGGCTTCCAATAATGAGTCTGAGTACGAAGCAGCTATAGCTGGTTTAAAGTTAGCCTATATTTGTGGGGCTAAGAGGGTCAAGCTACTGAGGGACTCCCAGCTTCTTATTCACCATGCCCAAGGTCAATCTGAAGCTAAAAAGGAGCAGCTAGTAAAATATTTACTTCTTCTTAAAAATGAAGCACTCAAGTTTAAAAGCATTGTTTATGAACATATACCCCGGACAGAAAATGAGTTAGCAGATTCATTGGCAACCATAGCATATACATAGTCGTATCCATGGATCCATGTGCTAGAGAGCCCCTCCATTCAACTTGGTATGGGTAAAGAAGAAGAAATTTTTGAAGTACAAATGAAACAACCTCAGGATTGGAGATTTCCTCTCATGCAATACCTCTCCGACGGCTTCGTGCCTCCGGATAAATCACTAGCAAGAAAATTGAAACACAAGGCTCGTGGTTTTATCATACTCAGAGACATTCTATATAAAAAGTCTTATAGTAAACCTCTTCTGCGCTGTTTGGGGGGTGATGAGTCTCAGGTAGTCCTCTCCGAGTTGCATGATGGTGAGGGATCAGCTCATTGTGGATTCAGGGAATTAACGAGGAGAGTTTTTCTTGGTGGGCTACTATTGGCCGTCTATCATGAAAGATGCTAAGGAGCTGGTAAGAAGATGTGACGCATGCCAAAGGTACAGCAATGAAATTCATGTCCCAGCTATTCCTTTAGAGTCAATTTCTGAGCATATACCTTTTGCTCGATGGGGATTGGATTTAATGGGACCTCTCCCTATGGCATCCGGAGGGCGCAAAACTATAATTGTTGCTATAGACTACTTTTCGAAGTGGATTGAAGCAGCCCCTCTAGCAGGAACAACATCAAAAGCTGTCATAAAATTCATTCTATCCAACATCTGTTGCAGATTTGGTGTCCCACGAAAGATAACAACAGACAATGGGCCACAGTTCGACAATAGGGAAATGGAGAGTTTCTGTGCCTCAAGGGGTATACATCATTGTTACTCTTCACCTTTCCACCCACAAGCAAATGGCCAAGTTGAAGTAGCTAATAGAACTATTCTGTCCGGGTTAAAGAAGAATTTGGAAGGGGCTGCTGGAAAGTGGCCTAGTTATTTACAAGAGGTCTTGTGGGCCTACCGGACAACACTTGGGGCTGCAACTCAGGAGTCACCCTTTGCTTTGGTCTATGGGATGGATGCAGTAGCTCCCATAGAAGCAACTCTTCCATCATTTCGTGTTTACCACTTCTCCGAATGTGCTAACGAAGTGGCAATTAGAGGTCAGCTCGATCTAGTGGAAGAAAGACGAGTTAAAGCCCACCTTAGAGTTGCACACTATCAAGGTTTGATGAGGAGCAGATTTGCTTCTAAAGTTAAAAGAAGAGATTTCCAGTCGGGGGACAAAGTATTGAGGAAAGTCTTCTTGCACACCAAAGAAAAGCTGCTCGGAAAATTGGCCCCAACTTGGGAATGACCTTATGTGGTTGTTGAAAGGCTCAAACCTGGAACATATTGGTTGGAAGACAAGGATGGAAGAATCATGACCCACCCTTGGAATATCGAACATCTCCGGATGTACTTGGAGTAGCATTTGTGTAAATATTAACTTGTTTAAACATCCATGTAAATATTTGGGGGCATACTCTTTCCTCCCTGGTGGCACGGGGGGGGGGGGGGGGGGGGGGTTGATGAGGTGTCCGGCTTTTTAAATAAAATTTGATGCCTTCTTAAAAACATTTCTGAAGTGTTTTAGTTTTGTCTTTTGTCACACCATCCGGATTGAAATAAAAGAATGATGACCACTTAAACATTCGTCATCGGAGAATTTAAACACTCTCACTATGAAATAACCAAGGGCTATTTAAACTCTAGCCATCAAAATTGGAACAGACTATGAATAAATGTGAGAATTGAGCAAAACAAGGATATTCATTAAAACAACTTAAGTGCCTTGGCCTTCCAAGGACTTTCAAACCAGAGTAAAGAACCTATCCGGTCAAAAACCGGACACATTAACAAAAAAGAGTGCCTTGGCCTTCCAAGGACTTTAGTTTAGATAACATGAAAAGAAAAAAGTAATTCGTAAATTAAGGCTGAGCCTTTGAAGATGGCTCAGCTTCATCTGTCTTCTTCTTCCCCTTGGGATCACCTTTCTCTTCGTCTGGCCTCTCCACGGTGTTTTCTTCGGCATCGGATGAAGATGCACTAGAGAATCCAATCCGGTCGCCTTGGGCCATCGTGTGATATGGGAGGTCTTCAACCTCTACATGAAGCCATAAATCCCCTAGGTTCCTCTTCGGAAATTTCTCATGGAAGAGCAAGACCATGTCTGATCTTACCTTGGCATACATTTGCTCTTGAGTATCGATCACGTTGTTGGCATAAGCATCGATCTTGGCTTGGATTTTGGCCTCCTGCTCCCTTAGCAAACTAGCTTTCTCTTCGGCAGCTTTGGGCACTGTATTCTCAAGTGCAATTTTTTCAGTGGTTAAGTTGGTGATTATTTGGTCTTTGGCCTTGGTCTCCCCCTTTAAGATGGCAAGATCTTTCTCCAGTCCGGACAGCTTCTCCCGGAGCTCTGTGATAATGTTCTCTAATGTGGTGACTTTTGTGGTACTCGCCTCTTGGTTTCTCTTCAACTCCTCATTTTCTTCCTTTAGAATGGCAGCATTTGAAGTGGCAGTGCGAAGGTCGTCGGACATCAACTCTTTGTCAGACTTAAGATCTTTGATGATGTCTGCCTGATTTCGAACTTGCTTCTCCAACGCAAGTACAAGCTGAAAATTGCTTAATAAAGAGTGGGCTATGACATCCCTTTCACTTGAAACGATAAATGTCTTACCATTGAAGGTGATTGTGTTTGAGGTGCTCAGAGGGAGGTAAGGCCCATCAAAATCGTCTCTGGGAAGATTGATGAAGTACTCACCAAGCCCACCAAGACCATTGATGTCTACCCCATCAATGTTGAGATCTCCCCCTTCGACCTCATCGGTATGGAAGTCACCATGTATCTCCTCCGCTTGTGTAGGGTCATTGGGATCAGCTTGGGAAGGAGGCTCCGGAGCCCGGAGAGAAAGCTCGTCACCCTTAGAGGTCTTTTTCTTTTTGGCCTCCCTGTCTTTGCTTTCACCTCCCTGTTTACGATTTCTTTTGGAAGCCCTTGGAGGTTTTGGGGAGTGCACTTCTTGCCTTTCAGTCTCCTGCTCCACCACTTCCAAGAGGGCAGCATCAATTTGGTTGGGGACTGGCCCCTCCGGATTTATTGGAGCATCCTCCTCCACCTCATCAGGGTTAGCTCCACCCACCACCTTCTTGCCTTTCTTTTTACCTTTCATCTTGCTCGGGGCCTTGGCCCGGCCTGGCAAGTAGAGTGCCCCATCTGGGTCATGCGTTCTTTTGAGCACTACGCCGGGAGGAGGCTGGGTGGTGAGCTCTTCCCAGGTTAGGTCTCTCCGACCTGTGGTGTTCCAAAGGTGAGACCTTGCTAGGTTTCCCCCTGTGAAGGTAGCATGGAACCGGTTCCCCCACTTCTCAGCGGCCCAAGCGTTGATCTTGGTGCAAGTGGTCTGCCCGGTTTACAAATGATCAATGAAGTCCTTGGGCAATTATGCTAAGGCAAAAGTAAGACTAATTAGTTTAAACTAACTTTTAAAAAAAATGGAGGAGAGACAAGAATGTAAAGTAGAAGACTTACGATCGCTCCTCCATCTGCTTGTGAGAAGGCTTGGGTTGACTCCAGACTTGATCTTCATCCCATTTTCCCAAGCGCCACTAACAAACAGGAACTGGGTCTTCCAATTTCTCTCCGACTCTAGTAAGTCATCTACAGCTTTGAATTTATCCTCCATGTTGAAATGGTAGAATGGGATGTGGTGGTTTCTGCAGAGACTGGCCACAGCAGCAAACTCCTCCATTGGTAGAGGAATCCCGGAGAGCCTTCAAGCCATAATGCTGGCCATGAGGGTGTACCAGGAATTGGGGCTCAGCTGGCTCGGACAGAGCTTTATTAGATGGAAGTATCTGACAATTTCCGGGTCCAATGGAAATCAGAGCCCCCAGTTGAATAGCTCTGTGAAGATGACAATTTCGCTTAATTTGCAGTCTATGGGAGTCTCTGGGTGTATAGGGATCCTGATCTTCACGTTCTCCGGTATTCCCCACTTCGTTCGCATCCGGCCCAGTTCAGTTGTGTGGATGAATGCGTAGTTGATCTTTTGCAAAGCGAGGAGGTACTTGACACTGACCTTGTGGAAACAAGGCCCCACCCTTCCTTCAAGACTCTCTGGCAGATCCGGATGCCTCAAGTACAACTTCTGTTTGCCTTTGTCTTTTTTTGGCAACAATAGCACTACTGGTCTGACCGGAAGGCTCAGACTCAAATGGAGCCTCTTCAACAGAGTCCCCCATTACTTCCTCTATAATTGATGAAGGATTTTCAGTAGCAGTGGCAAGGGGAGGATTCAGGTCTGGCTCAGCTTGGTCTCCGGACTGCTGGGCTTCAGTGTTCCCTTGGCTTCTGGCCTCCGGCTGGGGCTCTGATGCAGAAGTTTCTCTTCGAAGACCTGGGCTACTACCCTCCGGACCAGACAGTCTGTCCTTGGAAGCTCTGATGGGCACTTCTGACCCAGTGCTGCTGTCTTTGGCACTCGACTTTGAAGGAGTGCTCTTAGAGGCATGGCCCCTGACCAGCCGGCCTTTTCTCCGGTCGACTAACTTTTGAGGGGAATTTTCAGTTTCTGACCCCATAGCTAAGAAGGGGGAGGGCTTTTTGAAGCTGGTAACTATTACTATTGGCTCAACAACAGGTTCCGATTCCTGAACCGAGGAACCAGAGATAATGGGGGAGAGATTAGTTTGAAATAGCTTTTTCGGCTTGGTACCTTTTGAGGAAGAAGAACCTTGATCTGATTCTGTGGCTGAAGTCACTAGCTTGTCGATGAGCGAAACGGGTAATCCTGCTGCAATACGTCTTTCTCTTTCAACCTTTTGCACCTTTTCAAGTTCAGAAAGGTTAAGCCACCCACCTTTGATCAGAGCGTTCCTCGCTGTAAACATAAACTATTTGGGTAAATTTTTGCTTTGGAAAGAAAAAGCTGTAAGAAGTTGCAGAGTAAATATGAGAGTGATGGTGAAACAGTAGAAAGTGTTTAAATTTATAGTAAATCTGAAAAAGGAGTTTGATTCCTAGGAAAATTCGAAAAGATTTGTAATGATTAAAGACGGCGCTGATGCCACCACCTTTAATTAAGAGGTTGCTTTTCGAAGAAGATGGGTTCGAAATTCAAGGTGAAAAAACGGCTGAAGCAACCAACCAGAAAGTGACACGTGTCCCATGAACTCTGGCACAAAACCGTTTGGATTCGTGAAGCTTTATCAGTCCGGATAAAACCATAAGACAAACAGACCTGTCCGGATTAAAACCACCCCTGACATCGGACTGTTTTTCAGGTTTTTGACAAAGGTATTTGAGCAAACACCTAAAAAAGGGGCCCATGATGAGTCCGAATTATGCCTCCTCTCCGGACAAGGACAAATCAGACCAAACTCACCGGACCGTACAGCACACTTCGAACACTCAGCCCATTGAGCTGTTCGGACTATGACAAAAGTACTAAAAAACCTAAACACTTCTTGACTAAGCTACTTGCTCTCCTACTTAGAGCTCATGGGTCTTTAAACATGACCTGGGTCCATTAAACATGACCCGAAAGCCCATAAGGCCCCAAATGTAAGGGTATAAATACCCAACCACCTACATTAAATGGGGGTAATGAAAATTAACTGCAACCAAGCTGCTTAATTCTCCCTCTACTCTCTACTCAATAAATTAAACACCTATAAACCTCCACAAAACTCCGAACAGATTACAAATTTACCCTCATACGAAAATTAACCACACCAGCTATAGTAGTAGCTTTTTTTTTACCAAAAATGTATTAAAAAAATTATAACTATATGTGACATAGTTTAGACGTTGAACCGTGCTTTTAGAAAAATAGTTTTATTTTAGGGGTATGCTTTAATATTTGGACAAACCTAAATATTATATATAAAACAAAATTAATCGAAAGTATAATATTGAATGATTATTTATATAGAGTAACATAATTTAAGTTGAAAATGAACAACAATCTCAACCAATTATGAAAAGAGGGATGGTTGCAAAACAACATAAACATAAAGTAAGTTAATGATTATTTTGATTAGCCAATTTTTGTATCAAGAAATCTGACTGGAGGTCAGAAAGCATACGGTGAGAAACCGCAAAAATAAAAGTAGGAGTGAGCAAAAAATTATAGCGTTCCTCTCCGCCATACATCGTAAATTACCACGCCAAAGAAAGTACGCCAAAAATGTCGGTTTTGAGTAGAAGATCAACTTGACGCCTCATTAATCGAGAAATGTCAATTAATGGCATTTGAAGTGAAGTCGAGCTTGGAGCTGGCATAATCCCAAGTGTTATGAGTGAAGCAACAATCATAGAGGATATAGTTGATAGTTCTAAGGTCAGAGTTACATAAGACACAATCCGTTAAAAAATGTAATCCCCAACTTAAAAGCTTGTCTTGAGTAGGCAACTTGTCCTGGATAGCAAGACAAAGAATGGAGGAGTGATGAGAGATATTATAATTAATGTGTACTCACTCGGTCTACCTGAAACAATGGATGGATGTACGAATGACGTTGTAAGTGTCCTTGATTGTCAATTATGTATTTTCTCTTTCGGTAGTCTAATGGAGGATGTCGTTGAAGTTGATACTATGAGATGGAATGGAGAAAAATGAGGTTATTGATCTTCTAGAGATAGTTATGGTTCCTAATACTTGTATATCTAATATGACATGACCATTTCTAAACTTTATCCTGAATGGTGTATGAGACTCTAAAATTCTTGCCAAGCCTAGAGTAATGCTTTATACCCGTCCATAATTAGCTACCAAAAAGATGGGAATGAGCCAATCATCATACATGAATGAGGCATCTTCCCCAGTAACAATCATCACCCTTTATAAATTACTTACTAAAGGTCTACGACGTAAAATTTTCTTCGGAATCCAAAAGGGGGAGGAATCTACATCTAAAGCCCATAATTTTTTTTTATCCAATCGCATAATATAAAGTTGTTGTTTTAACTTACAAAAGACCACAGATTTTTAAGGACAGCCACATGGTTCTAGATTTTTAAATCCAAAATCCCAAGGCCACTCTCCATCGTGGGTACTGTAATATTGGACCAAGACACTTTAGCCTTCAAGATCTTCATCATGTGGTTGGACCAGAGGAATCCGTGAAGAGACTGAGAAAGCTCTGTGAGAAATCCTAGAAGTAATAATAAAGATTGAGGACCAGTAAACTTTCCCAACAAAGAGTACATGTTTATGAGTTGGATTCATCTCGCATAAAAAATATGCTTGGATGTCCAAGAACCTATACGCGATAGGATATTATGAAGGAGAGGTTGGAAATCGGTGTGAGAGAGTCGTCGCGTGAAGAGGGGAATATGGTATTTTATAGGCAGTGAGCCAACCTTTTACCTTTAAATATTGATGAGAAATTTTCTAAATGTGAGATTTACCCTTGAGAGGAAAATGTGCATGTTAGCATGATTAACTTGGAGACGCTAAGAGAGAATAAATCATCTAAACCATCTTTTATAAACTGGAATGATTTAAATTCGTCATGATAGAAAATCATAAGGTCATCAATAAAACAGAGGTTGACTATTTTGAGCTAATGACATTTCTAGTAGAATTTAATTTTATGTCATTATTTTTGATCTTTAAGAATATTAAATACAAGTTGCATCGCAAGCACAAAACAAAAATGGGAGGGAGGGTCACCTTTCCTAAGACTTTTTTTACCTTAGAAATTATCATTAGGATCACCATTTATGTTAATGTTATCATCATATCCAGGAAGTTTATAACGACACAAATGTCAAGAATGAGGTGCCAACTGATATTATCAAAATATTTCATAAGATCAATTTTAGGGCAACCCTCTTGTATTTTCAGATAGTGTGATCAAGAGAAAATATTTCAAGATATGTTACTCACAAATATGAAAATTGACTGAATATTGGAAATTATCTTGTAAATGACGTTGCATAATACAATTTTCATAATTTAGCAGTGAAGGTAGTGGTGCCCTTTTCGGGAATGATGGCGATAGAAGTGGAATTTCAAAAAGGGTGTAAATATCTTAAGTTTGAATAACTCAAAGACCCCCATGGCAAATAACATTACCCATAATATTCCAAGTGTTCTTGAATAAGATTCAATTCAAATCAATAGGTTCCGAGGATTTGTTTTTATCAATACTGAATACGAATTTTTTTATTTCGTCACATGTTACCGTGCGAGTAATAGATGTCTTATCCAAAATATTGATTGTAGAGGTAATACGGATCGAAACCCTGCCAAGGCTAGGGTAGCCCATGAGATATATGGTACGAATAAGATCCTTGAAATATCTCACCAGAACATTAACAATACCAGAGGATTTGGTATTCAGATCACCTCGATTATTTTATAATAAAACAATTTGATTACGTAAGATACACTGTTATAAAATAGTTTTATGTTTCTGTCTCTAAGTTTGAGCCGATTCTCTCTTGATTTTTTCTTAAGAACTGACTCTTCAACTCTGTTGAGAAATATGAAAGAAGATGAATCTTCAATTTATTTAGTTACAAGAGCGGGGTTGGTAAAACCCTGATCAAGACACGGATGAGCTTGGAAAATATTAATCTGGGCGATGGAAAATCGGAAGATAATGTCATTATATTCGTTGCGGTTGAGGCCATCGGGAATTAAGTGAAGATGGGTGAGTTTTTGGGAAACCAAACCAATTTCCTGAGTGTTGGTAGGAAGGTTCCAGCTATTATAGATGATTTATTTGAATTTAGGGTGAGATTGCCACATGTTGAAAAATTGAAAGGTTTTCCCATACTCTTGTGTGTGGCGCCAAGGTTTAGGGTGACTGTGATGTGGTCTAGTGATCAGGGAAACTCATAATGGACATAATATATTGGAAAATACTCATCCCGATCCATGTTGAGTAGAACAAGATCAAGTTTAGAATAAATTAGATGTTAAGGTTATTTTTTTAGCCATGTGAAGTGGAAACGAGAGCAACTAAGATCGCTTAGCCCACACTAATAACCATAATTGTTTAATCCTCCAATTTCCCTAGTATAATTTTACGATACACTCCTCCAAATTACGTATAACATTGAAATTCATAAGGGTAACCTAAGAGATTTTTTGATCTTGTGGCTTCAAGGTCAATCAAGAGGAGAATAGGATAAATAACGTCGTTAAATACATCAATGACAATAGAAAAATAAATAAAATAGAGAAGTTATGAATTCTCGCTTATAATGAATGTGTTGTGGGGAACACGATGACATGGAAATAATTATTACATTATGATTCTAAATTTTCCAAATCTTATCAAAGGGGTGCGAAGCACAATTTGTTATAAAATGTGAAAAACAAGCCATGATTTTGATTATATTGTCTACTTTATGAATACAAACTTTAGTCTTTATAAGAATCATTATAGATTTATTATTACAGATAATAAAAATAGTGACATCTTTCTGCATAACAGGGTCGTTAAACACATAAACATTCAATGAAGCAATAAACATAAAAAAATAAAAAAGTTATAATGGATATGTCAGTGATCCTGTGAGAGGACAAAACTAATATACCATTTGCAGCCTCGTCTAAGGGGTGAATCCTGCTTGACGGTAACTTCACATTTTTGCCATTTTCCTCTTCCTCGATCTCCATCAAGGGCTCCGTAGATAGAGCCTTCTTATAAGTCGGACCAGGTTCAATGGGGTTAGATTCTTCAGAAGCCTGTTGAGATATAGCCGAGGTTTGACTGGTCATCCAAGTTCTTTTACATTGGTCTGTGTTTTGCCAAAACTTGATAAAATTTGCACATTATAGAGGAAGATCTTGATACCCAATCCTCACAGTGATATACCTATTCGTACAACAACACTTAACCTCCAAGAAAATTTATGAACCCGTCTTATTGACAATACGAATACATGCAAACTTTAACTTGGTTTTTTTCTCAATCTCTTTGTTTACATAAAGAGAAAGACTAAACACTAAACCGATACTTATACAGTCCTTAGAAGTCCAAAGTTCCACAAGTAGTTTGAAAATTTCCTTTTAAATTGAGATCTCTTTATGAGAGTCATTTACCAACGAGGCCAAAGGCTTCCATTTTTTTAGGATCATAAACAACCCTCCAAAGTGTCAAGAGGCCTTATCCATAAACTTTTAACTTTGGGATTATGTTACCCAAAAACTCAATATGCCCCCTGTCGCATCTTGCTGACAAGATGGGATCAACATCGCGGCAACCTAGAACTCGAGCCAAGCAGGGTCTGGGTACCATAGAAGAGTCACCTTTTGTGCTGTAATATACCACATTTAGAATGAAAGAATTACCAGGATCTTCTAGAGCACCGACTACCTCTGCTCGACAGTTGGTCATAGAATCATCTATGATATTCGATATAGATTCTATGACACCAAAAACCCTTTAGCCACATTTCGATAGGCTTTCTAGTTATTGACATCTAAGTTGTTCAACTGTAAATTTCGTAAATCTTTTATGATAATTCAGTTCAAGAAATACCTTGAAATACTTTGTAAACTATTATTTTCTCATATATTTTACTATTTTTTATAATAAAAAAAAGCTAATACTCACCTCTCAATATACGAAACTAAATACAATTTGACCATAATCTTTAGGTAAAGTTAGAAAAATAAAACAAATACTGCATGCTGATTGATACATTCAGTAGAACCGTAGAAGTAAGATCCCTAACAGTTTCTCGATGCCCAAGAGTTGACTACCCTTTAAATATCTGTCCGGAAACCGTCCATTCAATGACAGCTCGGGACGTGTCCCATATATTAAAGCTAATACAAGTAGTCGACACTACGCAACAAATTAAAAGCATTTTTTGAAAAATACGGCAACGTTGCCTGTTTTAGATTACTACGACTACTATATCCTTTCAGATTGATTAAAGTTCAACGTACCCGATCAATCATTATTAAATATGATTGGGTTCTAAAAACTGAATATTTATTTACTATTTATTATGAGAAAAATTAAGTATTCCCTAATATTATTAATATTAGGGGACAACAATTTAAGCATACGGTTTTCTCATATTATTTTATTATACAACGAATCGGACGCAACTTAACACTATAAGATTACTGGAGATGTCAAGTGGGATAAAAACTGTGTTATAATTTATAAAGGCCAATTAATGGCTGACGGATGCAGATTCTGATAGTTATTATTTTTTAAACCTGATTTTATGTTAAAAGAAGTTTATTATATATTTTATTCATACATTTTTTTTAGGAAACCCGCATCTGCTATTCAACGAGTGCGCACAGGTAAACTCTCAGTCTGAGGCGTTAGCCTGCAAACCAACACCAGTAGGTAAACCATACAAGGTGACATACTCAGCCGAGAAAGCGTATGTAGAGGGACTCGAACTCATGACCTTTGATTACGTGTTTTACTCAACCAACTCGGCTACCTCTTTAGGGGCACTCATACATTATGTAATTGATATAGTGGTAGTTTTTGTTTTTTTTATCAAAAGTATATTAAAAAAAATTATAATTATATATGACATAGTTTAGATGTTGAACTGTGTTTTCAGAATAAGTAGTTTTATTTTAGGTGTATGTTTTAATATTTGGACAAACCTAAATGTTATATATAAAACAAAATTAATCGAAAGTATAATATTAAGTGATCATTTATATAGAGTAACATAATTTAAGTTGAAACAAAAATAAAACGAACAACGATCTCAACCAATTATGAAAAGAGGGATGGTTGCAAAACAGCATAAAACATAAAGTAAGTTAAGGATTATTTTGACGAGCCAATTTTTGTATCAAGAAATCTGACTGGAGGTCAGAAAGCATACGGTGAGAAACCACAAAACTAAAGGTAGGAGTGAGAAAAAAATATATTAGCATTTCTATCCACCATTCATGGTAAATTACCACGCCAAAGAAAGTACACCAAAAGTGTCGTTTTGAGTAGAAGACCAACTTGACGCCTCATTAATCGAGAAATGTCAATTAATAGCATTTGAAGTGAAGCCAAGCTTTGAGCTGACATAAGCTCAAGTGCTATGAGTGAAGCAACAATCATAGAGGATATAATTGATATTTTTAATGTCAGAGTTACATAAGACACAATCCGTTAAAAAATTTAATCTTCAATTTAAAAGTTTGTCTAGAGTAAACAACTTGTCTAGGATATCAAGACAAAGAATGAAGGAGTGATGAGAGATATTATAATTATGATATGCTCACTCGGTCTACCTGAAGCAGTAGGTGGATGTACGAATGACGTTGTAAGTGTCCTTGATTGTCAATTCTGTATTTTCTCTTTCGGTAGTCTAATGGAGGATGTCGTTGAAGTTGATACTATGAGATGGAATGGAGAAAATGAGGTTATTGATCTTCTAGAGATTGTTATGGTTCCTAGTACTTGTATATCTAATATGACATGGCCATTTCTAGACTTTATCATGAATTATGTATGAGACCCTAAAATTCTTGCAAAGCCTAGAGTAATGGCTTATACCCTGCCTATAATTGGTTACCAAAAAGATGGTAATGAGCCAATGATGATACATGAATGAGGCATCTTACCCAGTAACAATCATCACCCTGTATAAATTACTTACCAAAGGTCTAAGACGTAAAATTTTCTTCCGAATCCAAAAGGGGAAGGAACCTACATCTAAAGCCCATAATTTATTATTATTTTTTTTTAATTTTTTATTAGTTTTGATCCAGTGCATAAGATAGAGTTTTTTTTTTACTTACAAAAGACCACAAATGTTTAAGGACAACCACATGGTTCTAGATTTTTAAATCCAAAATCCTAAGGCCACCCTCCATCATGGGCACTGTAATATTAACCAAGATACTTTAGCCTTCGAGATCTTCATCATTTGGCCGGACCAATGAAATTCTTGAAGTGACTGAGAAAGCTCTGTGAGAAAACCTAGAAGTAATAATAAAGATTGAGGACCAGTAAACTTGCCCAGCAAAGAGAACAAGTTTATGAGTTGGAGCCGTCCTGCATAAAAAGTATGGTTGGATGTCCAAGAACCTATACGCGAGAGGATATTGTGAAGGAAAGGTTAGAAATCGATGTGAAAGAGTCGTTCTGTGAAGAGGGGAACATGGTATTTTATAGGTAGTGAGCCAACCTTGTACCTTTAAATATTGATGGGATTTTTTCTAAATGTGAAATTTACCATTGAGAGGAAAATGTGTATGTTAGCATGACTAACTTGGAGACGCTAAGAGAGAATAAATCATCCAATCCATCTTTTATAAGCTGGAAGGATTTAAGTTCGTCATGATAGAAAATCATAAGGTCATCAACAAAACAGAGGTTTACTATTTTGAGCTAATGACATTTCTAGTAGAATTTAAATTTTATGTCATTGTTTTTCCTCTTTAAGAATATTAAATAGAACTTGCATTGCAAAAAAAAAAAAAAGGAGGGATGGTCACCTTGACCTTTAAAATTATCATTAGGATCACCATTTATGTTAATGTTATAAGAATAGATTGTAGTCCACTGGAAGATTCAAGTGATCATCATGTCCGGAAAGTTTATAACGGCACGGATGTCAAGAATGAGGTGCCAACATATATTATCAAAATATTTCATAAGATCAATTTTAGGGCAACCGTCTTGCATTTTCAGTTAGTGTGGTAAAGAGAATAATATTTCAACATATGTTGCTCACGAAAATGAAAATTGACTGAGATTGGACAATTATATAAGGAAAAGAGTCGTTGATTCCATTAGCCAGAATATTGGAAATTATCTTGTAGATGACGTTGCATAAATACAATTGTCATAAATCAGCAGTGAAGGTAGGGGTGCTCTTTTCGGGAATGATGGCGATAGAAGTGGAATTTCAAAAAGGGTGTAAAGATCTGGAGTTGAATAACTCAAAGACCCCATTGCAGATACCCTTACCCACAATATTACAAGTGTTCTTGAATAAGATTTAATTAAATCATTAGGTTCCGAGGATTTGTTGCTATCAATACTGAATACGATTTTTTTATTTTGTCACATGTTACCGTGCGAGTCATAGATGTCTTATCCAATATATTGATTGTAGAGGTAAGGAGCATCAAAATCCTGGCAAGGCTAGGGTAGCCTATGTGATATATGGTACGCATAAGATCCTTGAAATAACTCACCATAACATTAACAATACCAAAGGATTTGATGTTCATATCACCTCGATTATTTTATAATGAAATAATTTTATAACGTAAGATACTGGTTTGATACTGTTATAAAATGGTTTTTTGTTTCTGTCTCTAAGTTTGGGCCGGCTCTCTCTTGGTTTTTTCTTAAGAACAGACTCTTCAACTCTGCTGAGAAATATGAACGAAAATGAGTCTTCAATTTATTTAGTTACAAGGATGAAGTTCGTAAAGTCATGAGCAAGACACGAATGAGCTTGGAAAATATCAATTTGGGCGATGGAAACTCAGGAGATAATGTCGTTATATTCGTTGCGGTTGAGGCCATCGAGAATTAAGTGAAGATGGGTGCGTGTTTGGGAAACCAAACTCATTTCCTGAGTGTTGGTAGGAAGGTTCCAGCTATTATAGATAATTTATTAGAATTTAAGATGAGATTGACACATGTTGAAAAATTGAAAGGTTTTCTCATACTCTTGCGAGTGTCGCCAAGGCTTAGGGTGACTGTGATGTGGTCTGGTAATCAGGGAAACCCATAAAGGATATAATACATTGGAAAAGACTCATCCCGATCTGTGTTGACTAGAACAAGTTCAACTTTAGTATACATTAGATTTTAAGGTTATTTTTAAGCCAGGTGAAGTGGAAACGAGTGCAACTAAGATCTCTTAGCCCACACTAATAACAATAATTGTTTAATTCTCCAATTTCCCTAGTCTAATTTTACGATACACTTCTCCAGATTACGAATAACATTGAAATCCTCAGGGGTAAACCTAAGGGATTCTTTGATCTTGGGCTGCAATGGCTTCAAGGTCAATCAAGAGGGGAATACGATAAATAACATCGTTAAATACATGAATGATAATAGAACAACAGAAAATAGAGAATTTATGAATTCTCGCTTCTAATGAATGTGTTATGGGGAACACGATGACATGCATATAGTGATTATTCTATGATTCTAATTTATCTAAATCCAATCCAGGGGGTGCGAAGCACAGTTTGTTATAAAATGTAAAAAACAGACCATGATTTTGATTATTGTCTACTTTATGAATACAAACTCTAGTCTTTATAAGAATCATTATAGATATATAATTACAGATAATAAAAGCAGTGACATCTTTCTGCATAACAGGGTCGTTTAATACATAAACATTCAATGAAGCAATAAACATAAAAAAAATATAAAAGTTATAATGGATATGTCACTTATCCTGTGAGAGGACAAAACCAATATACCATTTGCAGCCTCGCCTAAGGGGTGAATCCTATTTGATGGTAACTTCACATTTTCGCCACTTTCCTCTTGCTCGATCTCCATCAAGGGCTTTGTAGGTGAAGCCTTCTTATAAGTCGGACCAGGTTCACTGGGGTCAGATTCTTCAGAAGCCTGTTGAGGTATAGCCGAGGTTTGGTTGGTCATCCCAAGTTCTTTTACATTGGTCCGTGGTGTGCCCAAACTTGATAAAATTTTCACATTCTTCAGAAGCCTGTTGAGGTATAGCCGAGGTTTATTTTCTCTCTCCTTATCTTGTCTTGGACATTCTTTCTCTTTATTATGTTCATTTGTACGTTAGGGCTATGACATGATTTAGATATGTATTTTATATTTCGAGAGGTTTGAATATATAATATATAGATTGATGCTTCGATTTATATATTTAATATTTATAATTGTTTTTATTTCAATATATGAAAATCTAATTGATTCGTAGTAAATTTATGGTTTGAATTTTTTTTTTCAGTTTAGTTTTACATTCATGGTAAATTTCTAGAAAAAAGCTTCAATGATAAGAAACCTGTAAGGTTTTATCTCGTGAAAAAATAATATTATTTATGTAATTGTAGATACTTGCAGAAATACGACAAAAATACTTATGAAATTGTTTTTTTGTGATATGTATTTGACTTGCAAAAATACAAAAATACTTGTGAAAAATACTTTAGTTTATAAGGTTTTATCCATTTGATTTTTTTTTTGTTTATAAGCTATTATCCACTTGTAAAAAAACAAGAAAACCACTTGCGAAAATATTCAGTCGATACTATTTTTTTATTTTTTATTTTATTTTTATTTTTTATAAGTGTGCAATATCTTCAAGCTCGTTGGTTATTTTTAAACAAAATGACAAAATTAAAGTTTGTCTACGTAATACTTTATAAAATTTTGTAAGTATGATTAATTTAATGTCAAGTAAATTGGATTGGTTAAATAAGGATTGTTTTAGTTCTATCAATTTATGTGGTGATTTTAAGAACTCTTTTTTCATGTAGTGATCATGATTTTAAACCTAAGGTTGTATTGGTTGATTACATAAAAGGTTAAACTATTGATATTGATATTATTGTTCATGTGTAAGTTAGAGATAATTTTTCAATAGTGGATGATAATTTATCGAATGGAGAAACTAGTTATAATATAAATTTTATCAATCATAAAAAGAAATAGTTTGCTACTAGTTCTTGGACTGAAGGGATTCAAGATTTAGGACAAGTTTTTTTGAAGTGGGTACTACTTTATTGTGACTTGATTTATCTTATTTTATTGTAGAACATGGTTTTTGTTATAAATTTATTTAAAATACAAGAGATATAATAGGTTTTTCTGTTCAAAGGAAACCAAAGAATATCCACGAAGGCTTAATGCATCAATAGATAATTCTTCTAGATATATGGTTATTAAAAAGTATCCGCGAAATCTTAATTGTTATCATGGTTTTTTTACAGAATATAAAAAGCATTTGATATCTGATTTGTTACTAAACAAGATATGTGATGGTATTAGATTGAGAAATGATTTTATTACTAAAACGTGCAATCAATTCTTATATCTGACTATGGTTTAAACATTTCATATCGTATTTCATGGTTAGCTCTAGAGAAAGCTTGAAGAGAAATTCATAGAGATAATTTTACTTCTTTCAGCATGTTAAAATGCTAAAGCATTAGAGAGTTTTGATATCACAAATGATCTTTTGCTTAAGTATTTCATGTTAATGTACATCGAATTTATGGTGCTTCATTACTAGTAAACCAACCTCGCATACACAAAGGCAAACCATTAGTGGTTCTAATAACATATTTGTATTCCGCTTTATGTGCATATTACTCTAGTCCTTTCGTATTGCTTTAACAAAATGTTGAGTACAAATTCCAACATGAAACTTCTAATACGCTCGTATGTTCAAAAATCATAGCCAATTTTATAGATTAGCTTACCTTTTCGAATGATGGCTTTATAGTTTTCTGCTGAATATCTAGTGTTTTCCCCAAAATAAATCAAATGTAAGATGACTCGTCCTAAAGAAACATTTCAAGGAGTCATGTGCATCTTTCATTCTAATATTCGTCAAATTACCCGTTCATTCAGAATATAAATATAATATAATATAATAATTGTATTAAACTATAAAAACGTTTTACTTACCAATTCATTATGTCGTTTCCAAAATGTTTAATCTTGTTAGTGTAAACATAAAGAAAATTTTCACCATAAGGTTTGAACCAAGATGTTTAAGTGTAATTAAGGGTTCTCGGGTATGTCTTGTATTCTTCTTTCATATGCTTTATTTTTTAGTTTAACTTGCTTATGGTATCTGAATAAACAATTGTATCCTAGGACTTTTGAAATCTTTGAAATACAGTTTTGTCCTATAAATATTTTGTTAGTCTTTGCTATGATATTTTTTTCCTTATGTCTCCTCTATATAACAAGTATATACATTTTGAAAATGTATTGTATTTTTCATAAAAATATTAGGTTAAGCGAAATAGTTTCCTTCATGGGAAACTCCGCACGATCAAATTCCCACATGTAATTGTCAACCATTTCACAACCCCAAAAAAGCGGATGCGATATAAAATGTGATATTGGTTGACGTAACACCAACAATCTCGAACAATGGTATCTTATCGCAGTCTTGTATGTACTCTCCACAATAAGAACCTCGTGAACATTCTTATAAGATCGAGAGACGTTGGGTATGTGAAAATAAATCGGTAATTATTTGAGACCCATCATCTCTCGTTCTTTACCATTTAATATGCATGTTCTCTTTTATCTAACCCAATAAGTATTGAAGTTCTTTACTATTTAATATGCAAGTTCCCTTTTATCTAACCCAATAAATATTGAAGTTATGACTCACTGCATTTTTCCAATATACAATATTTTTATTTAATATTACAAAAGTTACGCACATATATATGTTATGAAGATTAATATATTTTAACGCGGATAAAATATACTGAAGACATGAACTACATATAAACAATTATTTCACCAACGTTTCTTCAACTATGGTAACTTTTCTCACTTAAGATATACTTCTAAATATTCAATTGATGCATAATTATGTCTTTCGTATTTAACTTTAAAAACTTACCGCTCATTATCAACACGATAAGCTCTAATTTAAAAGTGCGATCGTTTTTTGTACCCGACTTTTTTCTTTTAACTTTTAAAAAAATACTTTTAATATAAAATTACAAAAAAAAAGATTTTTTATTTTGATGTAATTTCGAAGAAATAAGAAGGAACACAATAATTTTAAAAGACATCAAACTAAAGTTCCGTGTGACAGCAATATATATACCTAAATGCACTAATGCAGTGTATACATGAACCAATAAATGCATTGCATACACGAACCATAAATTAAAGAAGCTGTTGAACCGTGTTTTATACCGCACCAAATGCTTGGTTACGTCTAAATGAGCATGTGCTCTTGCTTAAGGATATAATTAAATTGTAATAAACAGTCGATTAAAAATTATGCTAGGAAATTGTATTTTAAAATTTTATAAAATTTAAAATCCATTTAATTTTTTATATATTTTAAAATATATAAATAAATACTTGATTGAAATTTTGTGACGTTTATAAACTAATTTATTTAAATTTTGAAAAGAAAAAGATAAAATAAGTAAAAAGTTATTATTTATAAAATTATTATCTAGGATTCTGTTTTAGACTGTATTTACGATTAATCCAGTCGGATGGTTCAAGATGGGCTTAGTGTAGTATATATCCGACCCATCAGTAGCCCTTTTAGTTCTTTCAAAAGTATTTTAGAAGAGCTAATTTGTTTATGAAAAAATATGGATTGTATCCGAAATGGTTTCTATAAAGGGTTGACTTATCAAAACAAAAAGACTCCGATCGGATTTAAAGTGAATCTTCTCAACCGTTTTTCTTCCTTGGGACTTGCATCTATTTTCAAAAAGTAATTAAAGTATGCTTAATAACCCATAATCATTAAAGTATGTTGTTCTTTGTTAACTCGGACTGCCTCCAAAGAATTTGAGGCCAGAGCCGTCACATAGCATTCTCTAGCCACGTTCTGGCTGCTTCGGACAACACCCACTTGTGCACCCACAACATATTTTAAGTATTAATGGACGGTACATGATACAACAGACATCCTGGAGAGCCAAGATCTCTCAAAAATAGCATTGTAAGATGTTGGGCAGTCAACCACAACAAACAATCCGTTTACGGTCTTTTTAAAAGGGCATTTTCCCAATAGCATCTCATCTTCAAATTCTCCAACCACATCTTCCTCACTACTAATGAATCAACAATAGTTTTGTTTGATCGTTGAATAAATGAATGATTTTTTATCTATTTTTAGGTATTTGGAAACAATATATTTGCCAAACTAGATGTGCCAATTAGCATCTGAGGTACATCATTTCCTCCAATTGATGCCCCTATCGATACGACGTCTTCATGCGACCCTGCAATATCTCTTAAGTCATCCTCATCAAAGACTATGAAAGAAGCTGGAGTTTGGTATAGATGTGTGGACATTCTCCCATCCAATTGAGTAGTCAAGTTGTTGAAGTGTTTTTTTCTTGAACCACTCGAAGGTGCTGTCACAGTATTTCCTCCAAATATGGTTAAAGACTCAAAATATTTTACCAGATCGGAAACATAGCAGTCTTATCCACTATAACCCTGACTTGATTTCAATCCGGATCCGGATCAAGGTACTCAGAATCCACATCAAACCTTTCCACAATTACCATGACATCCTCCTATCTGGATGCGCCAGGGGCTACCGAAAGAGTCACTTGGGGAGCATTTGTATTGGATGGTGTATTATCTCGTCTATTTCCCTCTTGTTTCTTAACAACAACATCCAATTTAGCTCTTTCAATGAGATTTTTCACTTCTTGTTTTAATGCTATGCAATCATGGGTATCATGCCCCACGTTGTTATGATATTGACAGAAACGAGTACTTCGGGTTTTCGTAGGAGACTGTAATGTGACTGGACTTCTAAAGTGTATATCAGTTTTAGTCTTTTCATAGATTGTTGCTACATTTTCCACCAACTCAGCAAACCATTACGGCTGAACCCACAGTCCATTTTTATTTCTAACTTGTTAGTTTTGGTTGGATTGATTCTTCTTGGGCCGATGTGACCCCTGCACGGTTTCCTTTGATCTGTACCCGGACTGAGTTGTTGGTTCAGAAGTTGACACTATGGTGGTAGATCTGTTCTACCGAGGTAATCTAGATTTCTTAGTTTCTTCAACATTAATCTGCTTCACAACTTGATTTAACAGTCCTCCAAAAGTCATTGGCTTTTCTGGGTTATAGAGTCAGACAAGTTACCCGAACTCAAACCTTATCTCAAATAGACAATCGCAACTTGTTCAAAACAGTCAGCCAACCCATTTTCGTATTCACAAATATGATGATGTATTTTTTCCAATAACTCATTTGGTTCTTGGGCATAATGGATAATCGTATAAACATTACATTTAAGTTCATTGCTTCCAACAAACTGCCTTCGGAACGCAACCTAGAATATATCAAAATTCTTTATGGACCCCTGAGGAAGACTATTGTACCATTTGAGGGCACTTCCTTTGAAGGTTTGTGAGAAAGCTATGCATAATAGCTTGTCATCGTCATCAAAGTTCATCATAAAACTGTTGAATTGTTCGAGATGATTGTCAGATCCTTGCTTCCATCATATTTTCCATCTTGGAAGTATCAAAATTTTTGGGAAGATGTCTGGAGAGTATCTTTGAAGACAAAGGTGATTGCCTCCAATTTTGACTACGAATAAACACAATATCTTTCTTGGGGGTAGCAAAAATACCGGGTTTGGATTGGAAAGCAAACAGATCGATCAGCAATTGATGAATATGCTTAGCAGCCGAACCCTTCATTTACCTTTGATATTTTTTAAGTCTGCCATGCGTATCTTTTTTCTTTGAATGCTTCTTAGTTAGCCTTAGTTTCTTTTTTACTTAGCCCTCATCACTACTGGACGATACTGAATCTTCAAGTTTCGAATCATTAGATAAACTATTAGAAGATTCTGATGTGGTGCTCATAATTTGTTTGGACCGATGCGTTTTCTTAGAGCTGAGATGAGTTTTTATGGATTACTCATTCTCACTTGGATTATCTGTATGAGGGAGTGCTAATGCATTAGAATTTTATTTGACCCTTTTTTATGCTTGCTTTTGAACCCTCAAAGCCTCAATCTCAGCTCTCAACAGATCACGATATTCTTCCATGGATAGTTTCTCATTAGCATTATGATTGACATGAGACATAGTAGTATGCTCATTATTTTCTCTTACCCCTTCCACCCATAGGGTGAAACATCTAGTACATTAGGATCCATATGAACTGATTTTTTTATTGGTTTGAATCTGAAATTCAGGCACCCTCGTCTCCCACTGTGGTTGCCAATTTGGTGTGGATAATTTATGGTCGGGGGATATTTTGGGTAGTTTGTAGGTAGAATATTAATTTTTGAGTAGTGAGTAGTGAGATAAGGGAGGTGTATACTTGTATTTAATATTTTTGGAAAAGTCCAACCTATTAAATGAAGTTGGTTGGGGTATTTATACTGATTTTGCGACCCATGGGCCTTCCGGATTAGATCCTGGACCCAAACAATCTTTAAAGCCCAAATCTTAAATAATATTAGCACCCGAACAATCCTGGACATACCTTTTGTTCATTTATTAGAACAAATGTTTTATAAAATTTAAAAGTTCCTCCAAAATATCCTTTCACATAAGATGAAGTTTGACAATTTCAAAATCATAATACTTATTGAGGAATACAATACATTGATCCATAATAAATTCTTACTAAAGCTACAAAAATCCAAAGAATTTTACAATCCATTGTAAAATTGGAGATTTAAATTTTGAAAATGTCTTTGCGATTTAGGTGTTAGTATAAATTTGACATCATTATCTATTTATTGTAAATTCAAAACATGAGGAATTCAAAATACTATTATGTCTTTACAATTGGTTGATCTATTTATTGGATTTTTTTTTAAAATCAAAATTTGGGAAGTTGATTTTATTTTTTGTATATACATATTTAGAGCGGGGGTGAGAATAACGCCTCCGGGTTTTTGTTGAAAGATTTATTTCTTAAAAATAAAATTAAATAAAATTAAATAAAATTAAAAATAAATTACGAATAAACATAAAATATATTCATAGTTAACACTTAATTTCAAAAATGTAAGTCATTAACAAATAAATTAATGACCATATATTCTTAGAGATAATAAAAAAATCTTGGAATAAGAGTTTAAGTGGCCCATGTTCATGTCTTTTGGAAAAAAGCTTAAAAGACTGAAGAATAAACTAAAATCATGGAATTGGGAGGAATTTGTGAGTATCATTAATACTATAATTCAAACTGAGGAATATGTTAAGCTCTTGGAAAACATATTAGAAGAACTTAAAAGCTTAGATGACGAAATCAACTTGTCTAAAACTCATGCATCCCACCTCATTCTCTTCTAGAATAAACTTATACGCGCATAAAAATGATACAAAATAGTTCAAGAATGGTGATAAAAACACAGCTAGTTTCCATAATTTTGTAAAAAAAGAAGAAAAAAGAACAAGATAAATAGTATATGGAGTGTAGACTGTTGGAATGAGGATTGAAATACACTAGATAAGTTGGTAGTAGATCATTTTAAGGACCTCTTATCAACTCAGGATGAAATCCCCAGTCTTAAACTATTAACTTACCTTGACAACCAAAATCTTCTATGTATTCATACTGAGAATAAAATCCACGATTCAGTTAAAATACTAAATCTTAATAATGCTGCGATTGATGGTTTCAATACAACCTTTTACCAAATTTGATGGCCTAATATATCTAAATATTTATGTGCTACTATTGTTGATTAATTTGTTTGGTAATGATGATCCTCAAGGCATCTTTGCAACTTCTATTTTTCTTATCCTTAATGTTGAATATCTTAAGACATGAAAAGAATTCAGACCAATAAGTCTATGCACCGTATTCAATATGATATTGTTTACGATTCTAGACTCTCTAAAATATTACATAGGATAATATCTGAAGAACAATGAGGCTTTGTTCATGATGAATATCCATGAAAATATCATACTAACTCAAGAGCTAATACATGACATCAATAGGAAATCCAAAGGTGACAATTTATTGTTTAAGATAGACATGATTAAGGCTTTTGAAAATTTATCATACAACTTCATTATACATGTTATAGGAGATTTCGGATTCTAAAAAAGATATCTTGAGCTTATAAATAAGGCTTTAATTATGTTTACTTCTCTAGTATTATATATTGAGAACTTCGAGGATATTTTAAATCCATAAATAGTATTAGGCAAGAGGACCATATTTCTCCTAGCTTATTTATAACAGTTGAATAATACCTTACTCGAGGTATTAAAAAGATATTTAATAACAATATGGGCCTGGGATATAATGTTAGGATTAATGGATTTACCCTACTTAGCCTTTACTGATGATTGTATCATTTTTACAACTCGATCAATTCCTAATATCAACAAAATCAGCACATTGTTGCAACTATACAAAGACTTATTAGGTCAAGTAATAAACAAGGGCAAATCATCATTCATCACCTCCTTACGAATGTCTCATCATAGAACTAAAACCATTTAAACTCTAACATAAATTCAAATACAGCTTACGATTTAGGTATTATCATTCATTCAAGTAACAATGCTTGTTACTTTGATAAATTAGTTAATAAAATAAGAAACAAAGTTAATGAATGAGACTGCAAAGCACTCTCTTTTGGAGGTAGATTAATACTTATTCAATATATACTTATGGCTATCTCATCTTACCATATCCAATGCTGCCTCTCACCTAAAATAGTTATATATATAATTGAAAAATTTCTCAACAAATTCTTATGAGGATCATCTAATTCCACTTAATATAACAAAGATTGAGGATATGCAAAATACATTCTCCTGTAAACTTTGGTTCAAGTTTAAGGAACGTAAATTTATTTGAGGAGAAGTTAACCCTTCATGAAGATCAAGATGACACAAACATACGGTCTTTATCCTCTAATGGGGCTTTCAATACCAAAAATACATGGAATCAAATTAGAAATAAAAGATAAGTTTCTAACTTATTTAAGAAAATAGGAAATACTATCGCTTCAAAGAAGAAGTCATTCATTTTTTGAAAGCTTCTAAAAGACTAAATATTTATTGATACAGTTATTCAGAAAATAATTTTAGACTTGCCTCTAAATATCAATATTTTAACGGTGTTGAAATTGTTAATCATTTTTTGTTCAGTTTCCTGTTACTTGGGAGGTTTAAGAGTTCTTAGTTTGTTTATTTGATATTACATTATGCAGATATATGAGCCTTCATCATCTTATAAGATGTTGGTCATGGTCATTTAATAAATATATTCATATATGAACTATAATGTATACCATTATTTGTTGGGTTATACGACACTTTAGAAGCAAATCTAAATAAACACATTAATGAATTTTACCAAAATCTAATACAGTTCAATCTTTGTTAAAAAAATAAATACATTAATGAATTTTTATATTATAAATTCTATTTTTTTACGTTTTGAAACATTAAAATTTTATAAGTAACCCATAACTAAAAAAATAAAATTATTGGTTTAAAATATTTTTTTAAAAAATTATTTATCTTTTATTTTATAATTCATATTTTTAAAAATTCACATTTAATTTTTATTTCGCATTTTTCATTTTGCAATTCATTTAAGTGTTATATCGCATACTTTTGTTCTTTACCTACAACTTTTCACGTTTTAAACCCTTGATTATTTTTTTCATTTTCGCAACTACAATTAACTTATTTTATCCCAAAAACTTTTAAAAACAAAAATAAAAACAAAAACCTTAAATTTTAATCTATAAGTTTTTCGTTCCCAAAATTCGTTATATTTTGATGGAATTGCGTGTTTACAATTGTGGAGAGAAATCGGCTACTAATATGAAAACGAGTGAGGCTAGAAACTTAAATTCTTTGGCTATTGTGATTCTAATTTCTTTTATGTCGTTGACTCCGATTGCTATCCACCGATTTTACCGACAAACTACTGTATTTTATTTGTCTTTTTGCTACAGGTTCTTCCCATCTCTATCTACTTTTCGGTTATGTCCGATTTCGGATCAACACTTTTTTATAGGTTCGTTATTTTTAATGGTCAGTGCCAACCATGAGCTTTATATATAGACCAATTCCTTTTTCAAAACCCACAAAATCACAGTCCGAACCAGAACAAGAACCATGGCACTCTCATTCACAACTCATTTCATCGGTGGATCAACAAACCTTGTCCTAAACAAACAACCCTCTCTTCTTCATCCACGTGTCAGCCATTCTGTGGTTCGTATTTCGGTGGCTAGTCGGACTCGGAGCAGTAGCACATCAACGGCCGAGAGGACTAAGCCTCGCCGCGTGTCATCGTCGGCCTCATCTTCTTCTCTTTATGATATTCTGGGCGTCGATACGGGCGCCACGTGTCAAGAGATAAAAACAGCGTACAGAAGATTAGCGCGAGTTTCGCATCCAGATGTACGGCGAAACGACGGCGCAGGACATGAGTTCATGAAAATAAACGAAGCGTATGCCACACTGTCGGATCCGGAGAAACGGTCGGCTTATGACGTCACTGTATTCCGGCAGAGATATAGTAATAGGCAGCAGCAGGCTGTGACGGTGGGTTGTTCAGTTTCTGGGTACTCTCGGTATGCGTATACGAATACGACCAGACCGAGACGAAGTTGGGAGACTGATCAATGTTGGTAGTCGAACTGGAATCATAGATTGTAAATAGTTTGGGGACGAAGTAAGTAATTTAACCATAGATGAAAACTAGAGAGATTTGTGTATAATGGAAGGTGTTAGAAATGGATTAAGCCTTCCAGAAATTTGTGTCAATGGAAATTTACATGGAAGTGTCATTTTGGACTATATAATGTTAGTCTTCTCGCATTTTGTTCTTTTTGCCTTCTTATATGTGTTTAATGCTCAAAGATACAAGATAGTGAAAGTGAAAGTATGGTGGTGGTGGCAGTTAAAAATATAAAAGGAGAAAAAAAATTGAACAGAGTATTATGATAAATTTGCAATAGTCTGTATTCAGGAAAAAGAAATAATAATATAAAAAATAAAATAAAAAAGTGTTAAAAGAAATATTGAATGTGAAGGATAAAAAATAATATTAAATTCGAAGGATAAAATCGAATGACTATTTATGCCCTGTTTTCCTATTGAGTTAAAGGACACATGGTCTATTTTATAGATTTTGCAAAATCTAAAAATACAAATCGCTAATTTTGAAATTGATAGATTAAATAAAAAAAAACTAGGATAGTAAGTGGACTATTTACTGATTTAAACATTTTTATGATGATAATAGATGAAAAATATAAATAAAACTATAAATAAACTTTAACATTTTACAATTCGTTGGCGATTGTATTTTTATATTTATTTTCAGTTTTATTGATATAAGTATTTAGTTTTTTAATAAAATAAGTAGTAATATAGATAATAAGATTATTTAAAAATATTTTGGGGTATAATCCAATAGAAAAAAACAAACGGTTAAGTTATAATCAAAATAGTAAAAATTGATAAGAGTTTAAAACAAGCTAAAAATTCGGACGAGCAGTGAATCAAGTTAACCATGTTATGAAATTCTCGTACCATAGGATATGCACCGAAGATCTTATACTATTCGATGGTCAATAGTAGATTCCAATAATTGGTTATCACTAAAAATCCTAAATTTTCTATCATTCTAAATATAATAAGTCACTGCGCATAAAGCAATGCGGCGTAAGTGTTTATGCTTGTTGGTGGATGACGTCCAAGTGCTCGCAACAATGAACCTTTAGAAGCTAGTTTGAAGGTGAGGTCGGCATGACAATTTTCCTCGAGATGACCTCCTAAATCTTCCTGGACTAGTAGCAATCAACCTGGATATGTTTGATAAATTTAGATGTGTTATTGCAAAGGACGTAGCCAAAGGAAGTAACGAAACCTGCAAGCAATGAGTTTGTCTCATGTGGATAGTTAATTTTTTACAAACTAAGGAATCCCATAACACTTCTGGAGCAGTAGGCCTAATGAACTTATATGTACTACTTATTGAAAAGGTGACACGACTCTAGTAAAAATTGATAATAGAGAGTTTGGGAACATAAGTGAAAGAGCTTCCGCTACTCAAACTTTTCTCCTTCAAGCCTAACACAATTTGGCAAGTGACCATCTTAACCCCTCCCTCATCGAGGATGAAATTATTACCTCAAAAAGCTTATATATTCTTTACCAACGTGGATGATTTCTTCTTCAATCAGAAGTCTTGTAAAACTTTTCTTAAGCTAGGAGATCGTAACTCTGAATTTTTCCATAACAGTATTAAATACCGTATCTTTAAAAACAAGATACTCTATATTAATGACCCTCTTAGGAACATATGTAACTTCCACAATGAGTTGTTAACATCTTCCTCACTCACTTCACCATAATCTTTGGTGTAAATAACCCTTCCAACTATCATGGCCTCAATAGAGTTAGATGACTGATCACATCCATGCTTGGAAACTTCGATAAATCTTATATGATTCACCCCGTAACTGATGGTAAGATTTAAAAACATTATTATTTAGTATTAATAATAATAAAGTATATGCATCTAATAACTATAACTCTAGTTTATTTTAGTCTTCCTAAATCATCATTCGCCCCAAGTACTACAAAGTGGTCCGTCACTTTATCCTCCGCAGCTACATAGAACCTAATTAAAACAAGATTCTCATTTCTCTTATTCTGAAGTAAGAAAACCTGTCATCTCCCTCTGATTATAGACCTATTATTTGGTGCGATGTTATATACAAAGTCATCTCCAAAATCCTCACCAACATAATTAAAGTCGTATTCCCCTCTCGGGTCGACCCATCCCAATCAGCCTTTATCCTAGGTCATAGTATTTCAGATAACATTCTCTTTTCCCATGAGTTGTTCCATGGTTACAAGACCAATGGTAAAGGTTCTAGAGAAGTCCTTAAGATTGACCTCATAAAAAAAATTCGTTGATATTTATGGTTCTTTTTTCCGAATGTCTTCTATATCATGGACTTCTCCGACCAAATAATTTGTTAAATTATCCAATTTATTTACACTTCTTCTTACTCAGTTAATATTAATGATAACCCTTTCCTTTTATTCTGTGGTAAAAAAATGACAAGAAGACTTTTTGTTATCATCATGTAAGTACTATTTAGTATTCTGAAAGAGAAAAGTAAACCTACATTTTTCTACTTCTATTGGAATTGTCATAACCTCTAAATTATCAATCTCTATTTTTTAAATAACCTAATGATTATCTGTTGTGCATGATGTTGGTAAAAATTGATTGGAGGGTATTTTGGTTAGATGTTTAAGTTGGGTATTAAATTCGGGGTGGAGAGTAGAGAGAGAATCGAGATGCTTGTATTTAATATATAGAAAAAGAATTTCCACCCCAATTAATGTTATTTTCAATTTTTTATAGTCTATTTTTGGATCCATGGGTCATTCAGATGCTTCACGAACCATTAAAATTAGGTCTTACATTCGGTTTAGTCAAGTGAGCCCCCATGCCCAAACATAAGTGAAATAGGCACTCAACTGAGTCACTAAGCATATTACTTACTCACCATGATTAATTTATAGGTATGAATTTCCCTTCTGAGGAAAATCCGACCCTCTTTACTGTTTTCACCTCTAATATAATACGACCATATCATCTAGCCCCTTAGCTCTCTCAGAGGTACTTTGGGAGAGCTAATATGTTTAATGACTTCCAAACCAAATGCAAAGGATGTATTCGAAATGGTTATTCCCCAAAGGTGACAACTTCAGCACAATTACCTCTTTAAGACATGTGTCAAGTAGATATTGGGCCTACTTGCCGGTTTTACTCTTGGTAGTTGCACCTAACTAAAAAAAGAAAGCGGCTACATTTAATAGACCTTTTTATTATTGTCGGTTCCTTTTCCCTAGAAAATGCATGCAAGTTCTCTTTCTCTACCCTTATAAGAGTAATATTTTTCATTGTTTCTAATTCAAGAGTGATAAAAAGTTTAATTTTAGACAGAGAAATAGTCTAATTTTTAAAATCAAGCTTCATTTTCTTCTACTTTGTTCATTGTTAATCGTTTTTTAGTATTTCCAAGGGTTTGTATGTTTACGACCAAGACTGCACTAATTAAAGGAGGTCGGCTCAATCTTTCCAAGTTGTAAGAAGAGAAAATGCAAGCTAGAATTACTGTTGGATTACCTGCTTCACCAGTTAGGGTAGTTGTAACTCAGATTTCAGAATACGATAGGACTTACTCATCTAACAACATCAAATCCTTCCTGAACCAAGCCCCTTTATCCAATCTTCTACATCTCTAGACCATTATGTTCGGTCAACTAAACTATCCTCAACAAAGGGAGTTAGCAGTCTTAAAACTTCTTCAACCTATATTTTCATAGGATCGGATTTTGGAAAAAGTACTTATCGCAGAGCCAGCATGATTTCTAAGGCTAAAACAAACCTCCCTCATTGGATAAAGCAACAGAAAAAACTGCCGAAACTTATACTGATGTTAGCAATACCTAAAGGCAAATTCCAATCGTAGGAGAAGCGACTACAACATAACTTCATTCATAACTTATTTTAGAGTCTAATCCTACAGTTTCATCAACTTATCCCCCTCGAATCGAGGAAGAGAATACTAGTATTCAACTTACTGAACCCTTGAAAAACAAAGACCACAAGTGATGGAAGAAACCCCTTTAGAGACGTCTTGTTAAACAGAGGACACACAAAATGTGACATAAGAAAAAGGAAAAATGGTTGTCTTGCCCGAATCTGAACCTCTTCCAGAATCCCTCGATGGGCGAGTTGGGCCCAATTTTTCTAAAGTAAGTGTTGATGAGTCCGGATTCAGCATGCTCCCTAAACAAGGGCAAATCGGTCTAGTCTCTCCGGAAACCGGACAGATCACATGGACTTGGACCGGACAGATTACTTTGGACACTATGAACATAGGGTTGTTCGAACTATGACAAAAGTACTAAAAAACCTAAACACTTCTTGACTAAGCTGCTTGCTCTCCAACTTAAAGCTCATGGGTCTTTAAACATGACCCGGGTCCATTAAATATGACCCGAAAGCCCATAAGGGCCCAAACATCACACTATAAATACCCAACCACCTGCATTAACTATGGGGGATAAGAATTAACTGCTACCAAGCTGCTTAATTATCTCTCTACTCTCTAAACACATTAAACGCCCGCACACCACCACTTAAAACACCCACATACCACCGTAAAATACCAACTGAAATTACCAGCCTACCCTCAGGCGATTATTGTCCTCACCAAATTGGCGACCACAGTGGGAGCACGAAGGTGCCTGAATCAAGCATTCAAAACCAGCTAAGAAGATCTGTTCGAATGAATCCGGACAATCCAGAGCTTCCACCAGCTTTGCTCGAAGTGGTGGAAGAGAACGATGAGTACACTGTCCAAGAGCGCGACAGGTTAAAGCTTGAAGTAGAAGCTCTGAGGGCTGAAAAGGCCAAGATGGGCGTGAAAGAAAAGTCCAAGGCATCGGTTGTTCATCACACCGATAACCCCAGAGAGCATGAGGCTTCCAAAACTCATGTGAGCACCAAAAAGACTCATACTAGTTCTAAAAAGTCTCACCGGTCCAAGCCTGTGGAGAGTTCTGACTCGAGCTCAGAATCTTCGGGTAGCTCTTCGGACAGTGAGGGAAATGAAAAATCCCTGTCCTCTAGCAGCGATGAGGGTCGAACCAAGAAAAAGCAAAAGCAGGTTAAGAAATATTCAAGAAAAAGAGACAGGCATGGAAGAATAAAAAGACAATATTGGCAAAGGATCATCTCACCACCGGAGGTATACGGACAAGATGCTGATGGATCCTTTTGCTTTCCATGATGAGCCAGGTATTTTTGCAACTCCCAATGAAGATACTGTGTTCAGTCGTGGAAGGAATTGGAGGCAGTCTCCACTGTTTTCTAAAATTCTGTCCAGAAACCTCCCCAAGAGGTTTGACAACACTAAAATGGAGAAGTACGATGGCAGTACTGATCCGGATAACCATCTGGAGAAATTCAAGAACTTCATGATGAACTTTGATGACGATGATAAACTACTTTGTAGGGCATTCTCCCAATCATTTACGGGGAGTGCTCTGAAATGGTACAACAGCCTGCCTCAGGGTTGTATTAAAGATTTCGATACGTTTTGGGTGGCCTTTCGAAGACAGTTCGTAGGGAGTAAAGAGCTGAAGGGCAATAAAGACACAATAATCCATTGTGCCCAGGAGCCCAATGAGTCCTTGAAAGAATACATTAGCCGTTTTGTAAACACAAAGAATGGGTTGGCTGATTGCTTTGAACAGGTAGCAATAGCATCCCTGAGACAGGGTTTGAACCCAGACAATCTAGCTGATTCGGTGACCAGGAAGAAGGCTATGACATGGGGAGGGTTGCTGAATCAGGTTGGCAAACAAATAAACGTCGATGAAACCAAGAAAACCAGGGTGCACAGACAGGTGAGATCCACCCCAGTGGCACCAACTCCAAATCAGAATCAGTCCGGGAACAAAGCAAGAGAAACCGGACAGGGGCATGGTAGGGCAAAAGCTCAGTCTCAGCCAGCTGCTCCTGCTCAAAGTCAACAATCCAGAAACAAGAGAGGGCCATGGGTCCAACCGGAGTGGTTCGCAGAGTTAAAAGAAAGCGTGGCCACTATCTTTGATAAAACAAAGGATGAGGTACACTACCGGAGACCGGCAACATTGCAGTCTCCCAGAGAGCATCGCAACAACTCTTTTTGCCGATATCACAATGATATTGGTCATACCACTGATGATTGCATAGCGTTGAAGCAAGAGGTTCAAAACTTGATTGAAAGGGGGAAGCTGGGAGCTTACGTTAAAAGAAGAGGAGGCAACAGGCCTGATAATACTCACCGGGTTGGTCCGAGTAATGCTGCCCCGGAGGGGGCCATGGTTATAGTTGAAAGGTTTGATGTGGAATCTGAATACTTGGATCCTGATCTAACTCGGAAGAGGGTGGGTGCTATAGAGGAATGTTCTAGGTCGGTCTCCGAGCTCATTAAGTTTTTTGAGTCGCTTAAATTTTCGGAGGGGACACTATGACAGCTCCTACTGCTTCTTCGAGGAAGAGGCATGTTCATACTTTGGCCTCCCAGCTAGAAGGAGGCATGACATCTTACCAGTCACCAAACTCATTTCCCTTCATTGTGTTTGATGAGGATGATTTAAGAAACATTGCTGGCCCTCATGAGGATGCTGTTGTCATAGTAGCATCTATAGGGGGCAATGACATACGTCGAATTTTGGTGGATACTGGAAGCTCAGCCAATATCCTTTTCCTAACCACTTACAAGAAAATGAAAAATCCAGCTGTAATACAGAATTCGGACAGGTCAATCGTGGGCTTCACAGGCAGCTCAGCAGATGTGATCGGGGAGTTCGAAGAAGAGGTGTTATTGGGCAAGGGCCCTTTCAAGAAAACGGTTAGAATACTCTTTATTGTGGTGGATTGTCCCACTTGCTATAATGCTATTCTAGGGAGGTCTTGGCTCTCTAGGATGCATGCAGTGGCTTCAACAGTCCATCAGTGTTTGAAGTATGCTGTTCAGGGGCAGGTTGGAGTTGTCCGGAGCAGCCAAAAGATTGCAAGGGAATGTTATGCCATTGCCTTGGCTCCTCGAACGCTGGGGCAGTCCGTATTAACGAACAATAGCAGTTTGAGGGCCTTTCTGGGGGTGAGGGTGAAATTGATGACCCCAGAGAGACCCCCGGAGTATTGATACCAATCGAAGAAGTTGAAACGCACTATCTGGAAGATGGTAAAAGTGTCAAGATAGGGTCCAAGATGCCACCAATGTTGAAAGAGGAAATGTTGAAGTTTTTGAAAGACCATCATCACGTTTTTGCTTGGTGCAATGCTGATGTAACTGGGGTTCCATCAGAGGTGATATCCCACCACTTATCCGTCTGGAGAGATGTAGCTCCAGTAGTTCAGAAAAGAAGAGCTTTTTCCAAAGAAAAGGCTGATGTCATTGTGCAAGAGGTTGACAGGCTCACAAAGATGGGGCACATCAAGGAGTCTCAATACCCTTTGTGGACTGCCAATCCTGTCTTGGTGAAAAAGAAGAATGGCAAGTGGCGCATGTGCATTGACTTCACAGACCTCAATAGAGCTTGCCCAAAAAACTTATATATGGTTCCCCGGATTGATCAGTTAGTAGACTCTACCTCTGGAAACAAGCTGCTTTCCTTTATGGACGCTTTCTCCGGATACAATCAGATTCAAGTAGATCCAAGGGATCAAGAGCATACTACATTTGTCACAGATAGAGGTCTTCATTGCTACAAAGTTATGCCCTTTGGTTTGAAAAATGCTGGGGCTACTTATCAGAGGTTAGTCAACAAGGCGTTTGCTGATCAAATTGGAAGAAATATGGAGGTATACATTGACGATATGATGGAGAAAAGTATGGATGAGCAGTTGCACTTGTCCGATCTCCAAGAAACTTTTGCCAACTTGGTGAAAGTGAATCTAAAGTTAAACCCTGAAAAATGTGTCTTCGGAGTGCAGTCCGGGAAGTTTCTAGGGTATATCATAAGTGAACATGGAATACAGCCCGATCCGGGGCAGCTCAATGCTCTATTCTAAATGGAGCCTCCTCGAAACATTAAAGAAGTACAGCGATTAACAGGGAGATTAGCAGCCTTAAACAGATTTATCTCCAGGTCTTCGGACAGGTGTGCTCCTTTCTTTAAAACTTTGAAGGGTGCAAAGGGGTTCGAATGGACCCCACAGTGTGATGAGGCTTTCAATAAAATCAAGAAACACCTGTCCTCTCCCAAAACTTTGTTCAAACCGGTTGATGGGGAGATTCTCTTCGTATATTTGGCAGTTTCAAGTTGTGCCATCAGTGCTCTGCTGGTAAGAGAGGTCGATAGACATCCCCACCCAGTATACTACATCAACAAAAGCTTAATAGATGCTGAGAGACGTTACCTGAAACTTGAAAAATTGGCATTAGCCCTAGTGATAGCTGCAAGGAAGATGAGGCCTTATTTCCAGGCTCATCCCATCATCGTCCGGACCTCTTTTCCCTTAAAGAATGTCCTTCAAAAAGCAGACATTTAGAGCAGAATGACTAAGTGGTCAGTAGAGTTGGGGGACTTCGACATAGACTTTGCTCCCCGGACAGCAGTGAAAGCCCAAGCTGTGGCTGATTTTCTGGTTGAATTCCACTCTGATAGGGATTCAGAGCAAGCTACTGATATAAAAGACAAGAAAATATGGATCGTCCGAACAGACGGTGGATCTAGCACTATGGAATGTGGTGCAGGAATATGTTTAACTTCCCCATATGGAGACAATATGTACCAGGCTATTTGTTTTGCTTTCAGGGCATCTAATAACGAGTCTGAATATGAAGCAGCTATAGCTGGGTTAAAATTAGCCTACATTTGTGGGGCTAAGAGGGTCAAGCTACTAAGTGACTCCCAATTGCTTATCCACCATGCCTTAGGCCAATCTGAGGCTAGAAAGGAGCAGCTTATGAAATATTTACTCCTCCTCAAGAATGAAGCACTAAAATTTAAAGCTATTGTCTATGAGCACATTCCCCGGGCAGAAAATGAGTTAGCAGACTCATTGGCAACCATATCATATACGGAGTCATACCCATGGATACATGTTCTTGAAAGCCCTTCAATTCAACTTAGTAAGGGTAAAGAAGAGGAAATTTTTGAAATACAAGTGAAACACCCTCAAGACTGGAGGTTTCCCCTCCTACAATATCTCTCCGATGGTGTCCTGCCACCAGATAAGTCGCTAGCCAGAACGTTGAAACACCAGGCTCGTGGTTTTATCGTGTTAAGAGAAGTGTTGTACAAAAAGTCCTACAGTAAACCTCTCCTACGTTGTTTGGGGGATGATGAGTCACAAATGGTCCTCTCCGAATTGCATGATGGTGAGGGGTCAGCCCATTGTGGGTTCAGAGCTTTAACAAGAAGAGTATTACTCTCCGGATACTATTGGCCATCAATCATGAAAGATGCTAAAGAGTTGGTGAGGAGGTGTGACCCATGCCAAAGGTCCAGCAATGAAATTCATGTACCAGCCATTCCTCTAGAGTCAATTTCTGAGCCCATTCCCTTCGCTCGATGGGGGTTGGATTTAGTAGGGCCTCTCCCCGTGGCGTCCGGAGGGCGCAAAACTATAATTGTGGCCATAGACTACTTCTCGAAGTGGATAGAAGCAGCCCCTCTGGCAGGGACAACATCAAAAGCTGTTATAAAATTCATTTTATCCAACATATGTTGCAGATTTGGTGTCCCACAGAAAATAACAACAGACAACGGGCCACAATTCGACAATAGAGAAATGGAAAGATTATGTGCCTCAAGGGGTATACAGCATTGTTTTTCTTCACCTTTCCACCCACAAGAAAATGGGCAGGTTGAAGTGGCTAATAGAACCATACTCTCCGGTTTAAAGAAGAACTTGGAAGGGGCTGCTGGGAAGTGGCCTAGTTATTTGCAAGAAGTCTTGTGGGCCTACCGGACAACACCTGGGGCTGCAACACAAGAATCACCTTTTGCCTTAGTCTATGGGATGGATGCAGTAGCTCCCATAGAGGCAACTCTCCCCTCTTTTCGTGTTCATAACTTCTCCGAACATGCAAATGAGGTGGCAATCAGAGGTCAACTTGATTTGATAGAAGAAAGACGAGTTAGAGCTCACCTTAGAGTTGCACACTATCAAGGCTTGATGAGGAGCAGGTTTGCTTCCAGAGTCAAACAAAGAGATTTCCAACCTGGGGACAAAGTACTAAGGAAGGTCTTCTTACACACTAAAGAAAAGCTCTTCGGAAAGCTGGCCCCAACTTGGGAGGGTCCGTATATGGTGGTTGAAAGAATTAAGCCCGGAACTTATTGGTTGGAAGACAAAGATGGCAGAGTTTTAACTCATCCTTGGAATATTGAGCATCTCCGGATGTACTTGGAATAACCTTTGTGTAAATATTTACTTGTTTAAACATCCATGTAAATATTTGGGGGCATACTCTCCCCTCCCCGGTGGCACGGAGAGGTTTCAATGAAATTCAATGCCTTCTTGAAAAAATTTCTAAGTGTTGTTTAAAGTTCTGTTCCTTATCATACTATCCGGACTGAAATTTCTAGAGGCTATTTAAACTCTAGCCGGAAAATTTAAACACTCTCACAATGCGATATCTAAAAGCTATTTAAACTCTGGCTATCAAAATTAAAATGAACAATAAAAGAAGATGATGGTTGCATAGAACGGAGATATTCATTAAATGAAATAACTTAAACTTGCCTTGGCCTTCCAAGGACTTTTAAACAAGTCAAAATAGAACACAAAAACCTGTCCGGTTGAATTCCGGACACTAGTACAAAAAGAGTACCTTGGCCTTCCAAGGACTTTAGTTTGAATGAAAAATAAACAAGGAATATTGTGGGTTAAGGTTGAGCCTTTGAAGATGGCTCACCTTCATCTATCTTCTTGCTCTCTAAGTCACTTTTCTCTTCGACTACCTTTTTGCCTTTGGGATCGTCCTTCCCCTCGTCTGGGCTCTCTCCAGTGTGTTCTTCATCAACTGAGGAGCCACTAGAGTAGCCAAACCTGTCACCTTCAGCCATCGTGTGGTATGGAAGCTCGTCGGGCTCAACATAAAGCCATAAGTCCCCTAGGTTCCTGCCCGGAAATTTTTCATGGAATAAAAGAACCATGTCAGACCTCACCTTCTCAAGCAATAGCTCTTCGTTTTTAATCTTCTGGTTGGCATAGGCATTGATCCTGGCATTGATCGTAGCCTCTTGATCCCTTAACAAAGCGGTTTTTTCCTCGACAGCCTTGAATGCTGTATTTTCAAGAGCAATCTTGTCTGTAGTAAGGTTGGTGATGATCTTGTCCTTTGCCTTAGTCTCCTCTTTTGAGGCAGTAAGATCTTTCTCCACAACAGTGGCAACCTTTGTGGTGCTTTCCTCTTGACTCTTTTTTAGCCCCTCATTTGCCTCCTTTAGCATGTCAGCATTGGTAGTAGCAGTGCGAAGGTCTCCGGACAGCTTTTCTTTCTCAGAATTGAGGTCTTTAATGATGTCTGCTTGACTCCGGACTTGTCTTTCCAGTGTGAGTACTGGCTGCACATTGCTAAGCAAAGAATGGGCTATGGTGTCCTTTTCACTAGAAACAATGAAAGTCTTACCATTGAAGTTGACCGTATTGGAGCTGCTCGGAGGGATGTACGGCCCTGCGAAGTCGTCTCTGGGGAGGTTGAGGAAATATTCGCCAAGCCCACCTAGACCGGTGATGTCCACCTCATCAAGGTTGAGATCTCCCCCCTCAACTTCATCAGTATGAAACTCTCTTGGGATCTCTTTAGCTTGTGTTGGGTCAGAGGGGTCAGCCTGGACAGCGGGCTCCGGATCCCGGAGAGCAAGCTCATCTCCCCTTGCAGTCTTCTTCTTCTTGGCTGCCCGGTCTGCCCCACCACTCTCCTGCTTGCGATTCCTCTTGGAAGCCCTTGGAGATTTTGGGAGTTCTGCTTCCTGTCTTACAGTCTCTTGCTCCACTATTTGCAAGAGAGCATCATCGATTTGGCTCTGGGCCGGTCCCTCCGGGGCGGTTGGGGCATCCTTCTCAGCATCACTTGCCACCCTTTTGCCTCTCTTCTTGCCCTTCATTTTACTTGCGGCTTTAGCCCGGCCAGGCAGGAAGAGTGTCCCATCTGGTTCGTGGGACCTCTTAAGCACAGTGTTTGCAGAAGGTTGGGTGGTGAGCTCCTCCCAAGTCAGGTCTCTCCGACCTGTGGTGTTCCACAGATGAGACCTTGCCAGATTTCCACTAGTAAAAGCATTGTGGAATCGATTCCCCCAGTTCTCTGCGGCCCAAACATTGATTTTGCCACAGGTGACCTGTCCGGCCTTCAAGTAGTCCCCGAACTCCTTGGGCAGCTCTGATAAAACAAAAGAGAGATCAGTTAATTTAAACCAACTTAAAAAAAGGGAGGAATGGTCAAAGATTTGAAGTGTGAAACTTACGATCACTCCTCCACCTGCTCCTGAGGAGGCTTAGGTTCTCTCCGACCTTGATTTTTTTTTTCCGTTTTCCCAAGCGCCACTGACAAATAAAAATTGGCTCCTCCATTTGCTTTCGGACTATCAACAGCTTTAAGGTCATTCCCCATATTGAAGTGGTAGAAGGGGAATTGGTGATGTTTGCAAAGGTTGGCCACTGCTGTGAACTCTTCCATGGGGAGAGGGATCCCGGACAACCTAGATGCCATGATACATGACATCAGAGTATACCAGCCGTTGGGGCTCAGCTGGCTCGGCCAGAGCTTGACCAGGTGGAAGTATCTAACGATCTCCGGGTCCAAGGGGAACCTGAGTCCCCAATTAAATAGCTCTGTGAAAAAGACTATTTCGTTCCACTTACAATCCATAGGGGTCTCCGGATCAATGGGAATCCTTATCTTTACGTTTTCTGGGATCCCCCATTTTGTGCGCATTCGACCCAGTTCAGTAGTATGGATGAATGCATACTTGGTCTTCTATAAAGCCAAGAGGTATTTGAGCTCAACTCGGTGAAAACACGGCCCCACCTTCTCTTTAAGGCACTCCGGCAGGTCCGGATACTTCAAGCATAGTTTTTCCTTGCCTTTTTTGGCAGCAGCAGTATTGTCAGTCTGGCCGGAGGAATCAGACTCAAAGGGGACTTCTTCAACAGATTCCTCCATTCTTTCCTCCATGATTGTTGGGGGAATATCAGTGGCAGTGGTCCGGGGAGGGCTCAAACTTGGCACAGCCTGGCTTCCGGACTGCTGATTTACAGTGTCTTCTTGACCCCTAGTCTCAGGCTGGGGCTCTGAGGCAGAGGTCTCTTGTGGGGGTACTGTTTTGCTCGCTTCCGGACCGGATGGTCTTTCTCGAGGAGCTCTGAGGGGCACTCCAGACCCAGAGCTGCTATTTTTCGCCCCCGATTTTGAGGGAGTATTCTTGGAGGCCTGCCCCTTTACCAACCGGGTTGTCCTCTTAACCACCAACTTCTTCGGAGAGTGCTCTGTGTCTGATCCCATAGCGATAAAAGGAGAGGGTTTCCTAACACTTGTAACTGTAACTCCTGGCTCAACAGCAGGTACTAACTCCTGAACTGAGGAACCATAGACTATAGGCGAGAGGGTGGATTGAAATAACTTTTTGGGCTTAGTACCTTTAGAGGAGGACGAGCCTCGATCTGACTCTGTAACGGAGGCGGCTGGTCTGTCTACAGGTGATGAAGGTAGCCCTGCTGCGATTCGTCTCTCCTTCTCAACTTTTTGCGCTTTCTCCAACTCTGAAAGGTTGAGCCAACCACCTTTAATCAATGCAGTCCTTGCTGTAAACATAAACCACCAAGAAAATATTTGCTTTAGAGAGAGAAAGCTCTGAGTAAATTTGCAGAGTAAATGTGAATGAGATGGTGAAAACAGAAGAAAGTGAGTTTCAATTTATAGTAAATCTGAAAAAAGGAGTTGATTCCTAGGAGAATTCGAAACGTTTGGCAATGATTAAAAGACGGCGCTGATCTCACTACTTGTAATTAAAGAGGTTGCTTTTCAAAGAAGGTGGTGCGAAATTCAAGGTAAAAAAACGGCTGGAGTGACCAATCAGAGAGCGACACGTGTCCCACGAACTCTAGCAAAAACCGTTTTGAATTCGTGAAGCTTTATCTGTCCGGGTAAACCCATAAGACCTGTCCGGATTGAAAACTACTTCTGATGACGGACTGTTTTTCAGTTCTTCGACAAGAATGCTTGCTCAAACACCTAAAAAAGGGGCTCCTGATGAGTCCGGATTCAGCATGCTCCCCGAACAAGGGCAAATCGGTCTAGTCTCTCCAGAAACCGGACAGATCACATGGACTTGGACCGGACAGATTACTTTGGACACTATGAACATAGGGCTGTTCGAACTATGACAAAAGTACTAAAAAACCTAAACACTTCTTGACTAAGCTGCTTGCTCTCCAACTTAAAGCTCATGGGTCTTTAAACATGACCCGGGTCCATTAAATATGACCCGAAAGCCCATAAGGGCCCAAACATCACACTATAAATACCCAACCACCTGCATTAACTATGGGGGATAAGAATTAACTACTACCAAGCTGCTTAATTATCTCTCTACTCTCTAAACACATTAAACGCCCGCACACCACCACTTAAAACACCCACATACCACCGTAAAATACCAACTGAAATTACCAGCCTACCCTCAGGCGATTATTGTCCTCACCAAGTGTCAAATATCTTTTGTCCTTACAAATAATATCATATGTTTAATTTTACAAACCCGAATAGAGGTGATTCAGAAAAATTAGGGATTCTCTGAATCAGTCAAAGTGAGGTTACCTCAACCTAGAGATACTCCGATAGACAGGAAGGTTGGATAGTTGGTAGTCTATACCGATGTGCTCAATCGGGGTCTTCGGTATCCCATGGACCCAGAAATAGTGAGGTATTTCCACTTGGTAAAACCATGCCCACACCAACTAAGTCCAAATTTATGGTTTACGTTGTTAGCTAGCATCATAGTTTCCAGGATTTCCAAAATTCTGATGCCTATAGAGCAACTAGTTGTAGTGGTTGGTTTGTGTCGCAATGGTCATATACCCTTATATTATTTTAATATAGTCAATGACTATAAGGTAATTGATGATATTTTAGAAGCTAACAAGCCTTAGATGACTCGGTTTATTTTCATCACTCGTGTTTGGGAAAACTGTAGGAAGATTACATCTAACGTAAATTCGAGTATTCTCACAAGATACTGGAAAGCTCGGGTAGAAATTTCAAAGATTTTTTTAGTTTTCACTTTTTGATGTTGTTGGTTCTAACTTCAGATTTGTTTTGTAGTTTTCTCAAATTCCTTTACTCAATGGTAAGAATCCACAAGAGAAAGAAAGAAAGAAAACCGATGGGAACGAGCCATAAGGTTGATATGTTGATACACATATTTTTGTTTTAAGTAAATCTTTGAAAATAAGTCCTTGATACACAATGCAATTTGTTTTATTTAGTTCAGATACATTTGTGACTACGTTTGTGTAAGTCTTTGTTGTATATAATGTATTTTGTTGTTCGAATCAAATTTTTTTTGTATAAGTCTTTGGCATAACCAAGGCATTTTATAACTCAATTTCGGATTTTTTTAACCCAAGGTTCTTTGACGTTTTCTTTATTCTTATCCGTTCCATGTTTCAATATATTTTTACTTACATTAAATCCGACCCTAACTAAGTATATTTGATACAAAGATGACCATAACTTGGACTAAATGAAACATTCGAAGGTAATCCATTCGAAGGCAACAAAATTTAACCCAGCCAAGCCATTCTAAGGTAATCCATTCGAAGATAATTTGGCTACCTCAACTTGTCCCTTGTCTTGAGGATGAAAATGAGAAGAGAAACAATGATGAATTCCTCCTGATGCACAAAATACTTCCATGTCTTTGTTGTCGAATTGAGGATCATTGTTTGTAGTGATACATCGGGAATGTTAAACCTACAATAGATGTTTGAAAAGATAAACTTTATCATGACTTTAGACATTTTCCTGGATAATGGTGCAGCTTCCACCCACTTAGAAAAGTAATCAATTGCCAAAATGATAGTGTGACACCCTCTAGATGCTATTAGAAGTGGTCTAACTAAATCAAGTCCTCATCTATCGAAAGGTACTGCTTCGGATATAGACTTCATAGGGACTGCCGATACATGAGTTGCATTCCCATACCTTTGACAAGGGTCGTATCTTTTTACCAATCTTTAGAATTTTCCTATAGAAGGCCAGTAGTACCCTACTAACAAAAATCTTCTAGTTGAGGCCCTGTAACCACAATGTGTCGATCCTTCACCATCGTGTAGTCGTGATAGGAAAATTTGAGATTCATTGAATCTGAGGCAACACAACAAAGGAATGCTAAACAATCGTTTATAAAGAACCCTCCCCCCCCCCCCCCCCCCCCCCCCCGCCCCCCTAAAACCAAAAATCCACGAGTTTTGTATTTCAGCTTCTTGGCAGAAGCTTTGTAAAATTATGTTGGTGATAAACTATTGGATATCGTTCCTCCAATCTTGAGAAGTCATGGAAGATGTCTGCAAGTTCTCTTTAACATCACATTTTACTTTAGAGTTTGTGATTATGGAAGGACATTATTGTACAAGGATCCACGAATACGCTTCAGAATAGGCTATAGTGGCTAGAGAATCAGTCATTGAATTTTTCGATCTTGGCATATATTCGTACTTAACATGTTTAAAAAAGGTTGATATTTATTTTAAAACCTTCAAGTACTTTACCAAATTATATTTCCTGGTTTCAGATTGCCCTTGTGCTTGAAGGAAGACTAACTCTGAATCACTCAATAATCAGACTCTTTTAGCACCACATATCTGAGCCAATCTCAATCCCACTATTGCAACCTCATATTCTGATTTATTGTTGGATGCTCTAAATCCAAAACTTATTTCTTGGTACATTGAATCCCCAAAGGGTGAGGTTAGGCATATACCAGCACCACATCCCATTGTACTAGATCCGCCATCATTTTGAACCACTTATTCATTCTCAAGCTTACTGGCTAGAGATTTATCATGAGGCATTTTGGAGTGAAATTCAACTAAAAAATCAGCCACGACTTGAGCTTTGATTACAATTCGAGGTGTGAAGTTTATCATAATCCTCGAGTTCAACTGACCACTTGGTCATTCTCCCCGATATATCTGGTTTTTTTGTAATACATTCTTCAAAGGAAAAGAGGTTCAAACTATGATAGAGTACGCTTGAAAATACGACCTCATTTTTCAGGCCGATGTGACCAATGTCAGAGCTAGTTTTTCCAATTTTAAGTATCTTTTCTCAACTTCCAACAAGCTTTTACTAATACAATAAACATGGCGGGATAATTATCAACTTCTCGTACAATACTACACTCACATCATAATTCAACACTATTAAGTAGACGTAAAGTCTTTCTCCATCAACAGGTTTGAATAAAGTTTTGGGTGAGGATAGGTGTCACTTAATTTTAAGGAATGCTTGATCACAATTTGGGGGCCAGGTGAAATATTTTTCATTTCTTAAGACTTGAAAAAAATGTGCAAACTTATCTTATGATCTTGAGATAAACCTGTTTAATGCTGCTAACCTCCTAGTTAATATATGAATTTCTTTAGTTGTTCGCGGTGGATCCATGGCCAATAGAGCGTTCAATTGGTCTGGGTCTCCTGGATTCATTTCTCACTTATGATGTAGCCCATAAATTTAAAATATTGGACACTAAAAGTACATTTTTCAGGATTTAATTTTAAGTTGATGGCTTCCAGGTTAGAAAGATCTTCTTTGAGGTCGGAGATGTGATCCTCCTATTTGGGGATTTTAACCATCATGTCATCAATGTAAACTTCTACGTTTCTTCCAATTCGGTTAGCAACTGCTTTATTAACAAATCATTGATAAGTAGCTCCAGCATTCTTCAACCGAAAATACATCACTTTGTAACAATGAAGCCCCTTATCAGTGATGAAAGTAGTGTGATCTTGGTCGTTCAGATTCATCTATATCTGATTATACCTGGAAAAAGAATCCATAAAGGATGATAATTTGTTCCCTTATGAGGAGTCTACTAGTTGATCTATCTAGGGCACTGGAAAAATGATCCTTGGGACAAGCCTTTTTAAGATCCGTAAAATCAATACACATACGCCATTTTTCATTTTTCTTCTTGACAAGGACCGGATTGACAGTACAGATAAGATATTAGGATTCTTTAATGTGCCCCACCTTGGTTAACTGATCCACCTCTTGGACTATAGCTTCTGATTTTTTTTTAGAAAAATCTCTCATTCTTTGCACTACATGACCTGCATCAGATCTAACAAATACCTTGTGGCTGATAATACTCACTGGAACCCCAGTTACATCCTCATTGCACTAAGCAAACACATGTCAATTCTAGGATAAAAATAATAATATTTTTTCTTTCAACTCTAAAGGTAATTTGGATTTAATCCTGATGTTTTTGTCCTTCTACGAGATGATGAATTTCAACTTATTCGATAGAGATAACAGCAGTATGAGCCTCCTTTAGATCATCTATCTCATTTGATTCCAGATAAGACTCTACTAATTGCTATCTTTTTTTCGATTCCCACTACTTCCATTTTTTGGCTACTTCGGACCACCCCTACTTGACCTCCAACAACTTATTTCAAACATTAGTGAACAGTGGATGTTACTGGATGCATCCTGGATAACCAAAATCTATCAAACATCACATTATAAGACGTTGGACAATCAACTACTACGAAAAAAACTCTTACCATTTTCTTGTATTGCCATTTTCTTAGAAATACTTCTCATTCGAATTCCCTGATTCCATCAGTAGAGTTGCCAGTGAACCCCACTTTTGATCTATTAACGTTGAATAATCAAAGGATTTTTCATCTGTTTATAGGCTGACCAAAATAAAATGTTTGCCGAACTGCATGTGTCAATCAACATTATTATTATTTCATTGTCTTCAATAGATGCTTCTATCACCACAACATCTTCATAAGGGCCACCCATTTCCCTTAGGTCATCCTCATCAAAAACAATAAAGGGAGCAGGGTTTTGGTAGAGATGTATAAACATTTTCCTTTATAACTGGGTTGTTAAACTAATCACAAGTATTTTTCTGGAGCAGCTTGATGGCGTAGTTACAGTATCTCTCCAAAAATAGTTAAAAATTCGAAGTAGCGGCACAAATCAAATATTTTTGCTATTTTTTCTATTATCACTCCAACTTGATTCTGATCTGGATCAATGTCCAAGTTCTCTAAATCCACATCGAATTGTTTCACAATTACCATTTCATTTTCTTGTTAAGATGTTTCCATATTTTGCTTTTGAACATTAGGTGATGTAAAGATGGTTGTACTTGTGATAGGCTGAACACGTGTGTTAGTTTGCATGCTACCTCCTTGTTTTTTAACAAAATCAGATAGTTTCCCATTTTCAATCAATGTTTGCACTTCTTGCTTCAAGGAAATGCAATCATGGGTATTATGGGCAACATCATTGTAGTATCTAAAAAAGTGTGTGTTTCAATTTTCTCCAGAGTACTGAATTTGTGATGGTCTTCAGAAATGCACAACATTTTCTGTTTTATTATAAATGGTGGCTACATTTTCACTTAATTCTGCAAACTATTCAGGCTAAATGCACTGATTCATTTTTGGTCTAGACGGTTGACCCTGATTTGATTGACCATATCTAAGCCGATGTGAACCTTTTCTAGATTCCTTATGACGGTAGTTGAATGTAGCCAGAGACTGAGCACTAGCTTGTGGGATGGAACTTGTGGACACATATCTATTCTGACGTGGTACTCTTGACTTCTTGTTTTCTTCCACCGTGATTTGTTTTCTAGCCGAATCAACTAAATTACCCAACATTAAGCCCTGTATTAAAGAAGCAATACCTACTAGCTCAAAAGAATCAGTCAACCCATTCTTTGTATTCACAAAACGACTAATGTAATCTTTTAAGATTCGTTCGGTTCTCGTACGCAATAATATGGTGTCACTGTTTAATTTAAACTCTTTACTCTCCATAAAATGCCTTTGGAACGCCATCCAAAACATGTCAAATTTTGTAATAGATCCTTGTGGAAAAATGTTATACCATTTCAAAGAACTTCCTTTGAAAGTCTGCGAGAATGCCTGACACACCAGCTTATTATCATCATTAAAATTCATCATGAAAATTTTAAATTGTTCAAAGTGATTGTCAGGATCTTGACTTCCATCATATTTTTCCATTTTCGAGCTATCAAATTGTCATGGTAAATTCCCAGAAAGAATTTTTTAAGACAAAGGTGACTGCCTCCAATTATAACATTGGCTAAACATATGATTCTCATCGAGAGTGGCAAAGATACCTAGTTCGGACTGGATAACAAACTGATTGCTAAGCAAATGATCAATATTGTAGTCTGCCGACCTTTTCACTTTGCCCTTTCTATCCATTTTCTTTCCCTCTAAATCCCATTTACTTGATCTTTTCTTAGAATTCTTTTTAGTTAATATTTCTTTCTTTTTCTAACAGCCGTGATCACTACTTGATGAGGAAGAAGAGATATCAGAGTCTGATTATGTGGTTGAGTTCCCAACAGAATTCGATGTGTGCGACAATTTCTTAGTCTGATGTTCTTTCTTCGTTTCTTTATGAGCCTTTAGGAACTGATCACTTTTGTTTTGTTTATTGTTATTATCAAGCTCATCGAAACAGGGACATCCTAGTGGATTCTTCCTTTTTAACTCTTGTTCAACCTGCTTTTGGGCTTTCAAAACTTCAATCTAGGCCCTTAGTTGATCACGCTTTGCTTGCATGATATGTCTTCTTCTGAATTGTGATTTACATGAGACGTGTTAGCGTGCTCATTATCACCAATTATCCCCTCATTCTCAAGAGGGAGTTCAATTTTCATGTTGATATTCATGCCTTCAAGTAATCCAAAACACGATTCACAATTCTGGTTTTGAATAACGATATTCGGGAATCTCACGCTCCCACTGTGGTTGCCAATTTGGTGTTGGTAAAAATTGATTATAGGGTATTTTTGGTAGATGTTTAATTTGTGTATTGAATTCAGGCTGGAGAGTAGAGAGAGAGGATAAATATGCTTGTATTTAATATCTAGAGAGAGAATGTCCAATCCATTTTAATGTTGTTTGTCAAACTATTTTAGTCTATTTTTTGGATCCATGGTCCATTCGGATCCTCCATGGGAAATTTGGATTGGATCATACATTTAGGTCAGTCTAGTGATCCCCCATGCCCAAACATAAGTGAACTAGGCACTCAACTGAGTCACTAAGCATACTGCTTAATCATCATGATTAATTTTTAGGTCTGAATTTCCCTTCTAAGGAAAATCTGACCTTCTTTACTGTTTTCACCTCCAATATAATCTGACCCTATCAGTGCCAACATTAAATTCATTAACCTTGTTAAAGAAGGTCTTGAGTAGTTTGCCAACCTCTCGGACCTTCATCTCAATCCCAATAAGATTCAAATATTCCTCTTCAGGGTTTCTGACTTGATTCACCATTCCATCACTGTCTCCTTGGTTTTTGAGAAAGGTTCCCTTCATTTGTGTTACTTAGGCGTGTAGGTCGTTGTTCAATAAAATTTATAGTCGTATAAGCTCTCATTTAAGCATCTCTTATACGCGGGTGGGCTCGAGTTAATCAAGGTTGTCATCTTTGCATGATAATTTATTGGTCCTCTGTGTTTGTCTTCCATGTTCGCGTCCTTAAGGACCTCTCCTAACTATTTTGTAGATTCATATGGTCAATCCTGAGATAAAAATATATCGTTCTAAAGTTGCTTGGTGTGATATTAAATTTCTTTGGTTGGAGGGCAGTCTTGATATTTTAGACTTTAAGGTCTAGAACCAAACGGTCGCTCAAAAGCATTTTTTTTATCCATATTGAACGAGAAATCGTCCTCAATTTGGTATCACTAGATACTTACCAAAAAGGTAAAAGATAATAGCCTATGAGACCTCTCTATTGGCTTCTCTCCTAGCTAGGGTTAAAGATAAATCATCAATTTACGACCCATTGCCGACAAACTCTAAAAGAAAAAAGTGGCAACGACCTTTCGACCTCATCTGGTATAACCCTTGGCTTTTTCTAGAATCTCTTGTCCACCGTTATGGTCCGATTATCCGTTATGCTAGAATGCGCATCCATGGTTTCTGATATCATCAATAACGACTCGTGTAACTAGCCCATTTAGCTTCATTTTGGCCAAATGTCTCACCAATCCCATCTGCAAGAAATTATTAATGATATCAATCTACTCCATGCCCCCTCAAACAAGGAAGATGATAAACTCTAGATTCCAAACCTGAATAGAAATTTTTTAACAATCGATAATACATATCATTATATTCAGCCTTCCCATAGTTTTAAATAACATTGTCATGGCGTTTTCACTAATTTATATTAACGTAAGTTAGTTTCTCTATTCAAATTTCAAACTTTTTTATTTATACTAATAAAAAACTACACGTTAAACCTCTTCGTGTTCTTGTAAGAAAGACCACCATGGGACTGAGTTATTTTATCATTCTTCACTCCACATTAGTGTTTTAACTGGTGAGAGTGTTGAAGAAATCTTAGGAATTAATATTATATATTATTTAATTAATAATATTTGTTATTAGAATAACTTTCGCCACAACACTCGTCGCATCACCGTAACATTTTGACCCCTCGTCGCCGCGGGGCGTCGCACGTTGCTTTAAACTATAAGCTTTCTACACCGTAGGTTCCTTGGACCATCGTAGTTCGAAACAAGCGTAATATCTACATAAAATCCTTCATTGTCTGGCTTGCCATTTAAAAGAAGCTCACTACCAAGATAAACTTCTCGCCTAGAGTTCTAGCACAGTCACAGACTACATCTTGTGCAACAGCTTCCCAAAATCCACCAATCATATCCAGGTAGATTGCCCATTATCCCAACTAATTTGGGAGGCCTCTTACAGTATGCATACGTGATCTGCCTCCTTTTTCCTCTGATTGGCCCTCCTGGTACATACTGGCAGTGTTTGGACCTCATCTCCTAATGGTATGTGTCATCTTTGGCGCTGCTTTTTGTGTGGTTATCTATCATATATGACAATAGATGAATGATAGGGTATTCAATGGGTTCGACAATCAGTCATCGCATCCTCTTCGACCTCTGTTACAGATATGAAGGCTCAAAAATCTGTAAATCATTAGCAATTTTTTCTATTGTCATTTATTTTGCGAGTCCCCTCGTGTTTGGATGGACCCACCATGCTTGCTCTAAGGTTGGTGGATCTATATTGATAGTTCCAGAGATTTAATAGTGGAGTTTTCTATCCCGACACTGTTCGTATGGGGGTATATTTCACAATAATGTTCGTATGCTAGTATTTTTAGATAGAGAAATATAATGAGTATGGAAAGAAAGAGACAAAAAGAATAATGAAGTAATAATTGACTAATGATTGAACCATTTCCCCAAAAGGGGTTGTCTTTTATATAGTGCAAGGGGTAAGTTCATTATTTACACATTTACCATTTCTTATTGAGTCTTTTCACCCTATTACTTTGCCAATTACAAACACGCTCATTAGTTATTACATATGACCCCCTTAACTTATATACTTGTCAAGTTTTGTACTTAATACTTTATTACATCAAATTAATCCTTTTATTTATCTAATATAGTTCATTTACCATAATTTTTTTTCCCTTATCAGTAGCCCATAAGTTCTTGTGAAGATATTCGAACAAGGACTTATTCATGGTAGTGGATTTTTTTTCATCGGGATCTCCTCGGATCATTCTTTCCAGATTCTTCGTCGGATAATTTTTTACTATGACTCTTTGGGTTCTCTTTATATGGTTTCCTTGGATTGTTCTTCCCTTGATTTTATATCAGATTATTCTTCCTCTGATATTCTTTCAAACCCGTGACTTCATCACTGGAAATAATGACCTCATGATCACCTATCATTTATCTTAAGTTGTGTGTTGGAGTAAAACTTGATGAGTAGTTCATGTCTCTGTGTCATAAACGTTTTAGAGTAGCACTGCCATTTATTCCCACGTGTCAACAGTTTTCTGGAGCGTATAAGCATGATTTCTAAAAGAATTTGTGGGTGACGAAGCGTGTCAGAAAAACTTTACACTTCTCAAGATGTATGGGCATCAATCATAGGTAGAGTAGCTTTTCCAAATAAACTTTTCATCACCTCTAAATACTTGTTATCTGAGAAAAATCTTTTTTTCTTATTTGGCCCTTCCTATTCCTTAGAAGCCCATACCATCTCTATAAATATTTGACTTCACTCACCATTTCAAGGTTACACACTTTTTCAGTTTTAGACATAAAGTGAAACTTTGGCTTAAAGAGAGAAGTAGATTATCCCACTAAACATTTTATTTATCCTTTCATGCCTAGAGACACTGAAGGGATTGAGAGATACAAACTTTGGGAGTGGTTCAACATTGCGAAGATAGATGAAGAGATAAAGACAGCTGGCATAGAAGAATAACCCAAGCCTCTACAAGTTTTTCCAAACAAAGATCTACGGTTAGTGGACTCCCCTCCAATAATATTCTAACGCATGACCTCTTTGTTTATTTCATTGGGTGATAAATATCAAATTGCTGAGAAGGCTAAAGAAGATCGATCAAAAAATAAGAAATCTCTAGGGTCGGTTAAACAGTTCACAAAAATAAATCTCACATAATTTGTTCCAACATTTCAGGCCACTCCACAAGGTACTCCTAAAACAACACCCGAGGTCACTCCTTGAAAACACTCATTAACTCAAACAAATAAAATTATTGGTTCGCCCCTAAAATCTATTCCAGAAGTATAAGAGAAATATTTAATTGACGAGATAGAAAATAATAGACAAGGAGAGGGTATGATTCATGTTGAGGCTCAACCCATCCAAGCTATCCCTGTGTTGGCCCCTCCCATCGAACCTTCTAATCCGATTCAATAGTCTTCTCCTCCTAAAGTTGTAGCAAATTATCCTGCTCATTAGGAAGAAGCATCCGAGAAGAAAATGAAGGGTGTTATTAACTTGCCTTTGAATATAGAGGTCATTTTGGGAAACAATCTTCGTGAGGTTGAGGCCAAATATCTCCTCACGCTTCACAAGATAAAGTACAAGTATTTTCATCCATCCGAGGATGTTAAGCTTATGGACTGATGAGGGATTTCAGACTCCATCAAAATCTGATTTCCAGAGGTTTGGAAGACGCCTTTATCTGTTAAATATCACGAGTTGATTGTTTACACAGAGATTCTGAATCAGGGTCTTCGATTGCTTCCAAATGTTGCCTTAGTAGAATACTTTCACCTGATACCGCTATGTCTAATCCAAGTCGGTCTCAACATGTGGTTCACCCTCATGGCATGCATCATGGCTTCTCGGATTTCTCAGCTTGGATTATCTATGGATGATCTAGTTGGATGACAACTATGGAAAAAAAATCATTTTCCCTTCTATTCGATATATCTCGTGAAGAAGTACAAGATTGTGAATGATCTTCTTGAGGCAGATAAGAAGTTTAAGCAAAGGTTCATTTTCGTCTCTATAAGCTGCCCCATTGTCTTACTTTGAAGTGCACTAATCGAGGTACTTGTCTTATTATTATTTGATCTATATTAATCAGATTATTTACTCCACTAAAACTTTTCCTTGGGAACAACGATGAAGAGGACCGCTAAACTGTTCGAATATTATGTCAAAACAGCTAATCTGACCTTTGCTCAGTTAAGCTACTGGGCCAGCAGCACTTGGAAGCATCAGTTCCATAAATGTTTACTTCTTCAAATTTGACCAAAAGTCAGCTTTGGAGGCATGAACTGGCCTAAGCTAAGACAATGAAATAGTTTATGCCCCCCCCCCCCACGCAGAATGACGTACTCAACCAACTAGAGTGTCTAGAGAACCTTATCAATCTCCCCACTAGGGCTAGAGCTCCTAGTCACCAGAATTCCAAAAAAAATGAAGAAGAAAAGATAATTGTGATGGTGGTGCTGGTTCGGACACTAAAGACAGGAAGAGACAAGAAATTGATGTTGAGCCAGAAGTTATGGCTAAGTCAAAACCTACTAAGAAAGATGGTGTTGATGGGCCATCAAAGATACATTCTGTTAAAGAGAAAGGGAAGAAAACACTTGTTGATGAAGATGAAGATGATAACACTACTCCTCCAAGTTTTCCTCATATAAAAAAATAGTTTTTGTTGATTCAAATTCAGGTGGAAAATCTGTTTCTCAAAGAAAACATGCTACAAATCAAGGAATTCGAGAGGGATTTTCGGGGAAAGCAGAAAATGCAGAAAATGTTTCATTTGCCTCTGCTTACTTTAATGTTTATGAAAACGATTTTTTTGCCAATGAGATTAAAATTTTATTTCATGTTGTTTCCCTCCTCCAACAAAAATCTAATCAAAAGGATCGTTATAGAAAAGAAGTTATCCAGAAAAGTTCCAAGGTGAAGTGATTACAAGATGAGCTTGCCCTTGAGAAGAAAACTTTCGCTGAGTGTTTAGCGAAGATTGAGGCGCTTCAAGCTCAACTAAGAAAGGAGAAAGAGAAGTTTGACAATGAGCGGGAGCAGTTTATCACTAAAGATATTGAGTGAAATATTCTTGTTGATGGCCTTTTTTATGCTTCCAATGAAACTAAAGAACATTTTAAGGACGTTGTCAATGAGATTGAGAAGCTCACTGCTGAGAAGAAATCTCTTAGAGATGCCACTAAGGAGTGTAAAAATATATGTCTTGAGGAATACGCTACCCATTGTATCTTCCGCTTGGAAGAAAGTGATGCAAACATCCAATCGGCTTTGATAGTAGAGATTCATGAACACTTTCCCAATCTAAAGTTAGGAAGTCTTTGGGAGCATTTCATAGAGAGGCCTCGTAACCAGCAACTTAGATGAGTCAAATAGTCCTTCTTCTAGTAGCAGTTCATCGGAAGGTAGTGGAGATGGTAGCCCCTCAGAGTAAGGTTGAGGTATATTACTTAGTTTTTGTTTTCAACGTTTTTTGTGTACACCTTGTGAACTAATTATACCATAAGTGTATTTTTTGTTAAGTCTTTGTGTTCTGACAATCTACTCTGCACTGTAAAAGTTATTAGTATGGAAGTTTTTCAGTTATATACTTTTATCTAGGGTTTGAAAAAAACTCTTATAGTAATAGTCTGATATATTAAAGTACTTAGGTAGGGCCGGAAAACATGCACATTTCAGATTTGACCTATACATTCATTTACATTTTGAGAACACAGTTCTATTGGCAACAGCAAGCAAAGCAATTGGTTTTCAATGAACGAGTTATTAATATAGAGAGTTTTTGTCAGCATTATTTTTATGATAATTAAAGAGCTATAGACTCACTAGTTAATTGTAATCCATTTGTAATGGTTAGAATAATTAATTAGCTCCAATCGAGTATGTATGGTATGTTATTTTAATAGTAAATTTAGAAGTTAATTTTCTTTTATTTTTTGATTATACGTATATTTAAGAATTTAACGCGGTATCCGAGTGGATTGACATTTGAAACACATTATTGATTCTTGAATTGTTACAAAATTATAAAGAAAAAACAAGAAAAAAACGAATGAAGTTCATAATAAGACAGATTGTGAAGAAGAACTTAATCATGGCAATATGAGTCATGTTCATGTTCACAATGATGAAGTGGATTACCATTGAAAAGTTCTAAGAAAGTCCATGGGTGTTTTTGCGATACGAGGATTTCTTAGTGATGATTCCGTGATATGAAAATCTCTTAGTGTAAATATGAATAGATCTAATTTGTTTGGTTACAGTTTTTAGAGAGAGAAAGTAAGAACTTTTAGGTTAAGTAGAGAGAGAAAGTAAGAACTTTTAGGTTAAGTAGAGAGAGAAAGTATATTATATTATTCATCTCGGGATTTGTGAAGCGTATGTGGTCCTTTTATAGTACAATTGCGGACCCCACACGCTTTAATTCCCATTAATTACATCTTTAGTCCCTACACTTTACTTTCTTCTTATTCTGGTTATTTCTTAGACAGCTTTTACAATTTAACCCTCACATTATTTCCTCTCTGCACTTTCCTCCTATCATGTTTCTCCTTTGCACTTTTCTCCTGTCATATTTCTTCTTCACACTTTTCTCCTTGTCTTTTATTCTTCCTTATCAGTAGCCCCCCAGTCCTAGTGAAAGTTCTTTTACTAGGACTGAATAATCCTCTGACTGTTCATTTCACATACCCTCGAATAATTAGCTTCGAAAGGCAAAGAGCGTTCTTCTTGAATATTTTCTTTCTTCGAATCTCAACAACTTCCCTCGAACTGTTGAAGTCATAAACCGCCCCTCGAATATCTCCTCTCTTCGAATTTATCCTGATAACTGGGTAGCCCCCCAATCCTTGTACCCTTTTAGTCATATAAGTCCCTTGACTTCGATTGCATCAATGCCCCGAATTTATTCAATCCAAGGCTAAATATGGTGCTAGGATTATTCTTTGACGTGACGTCATTAAATAACAATGCCTGTCAGCATATCTTTGTTAGAAACGTTTCCTATTCCCAAGACATCTTCTGACTAGGAAAACTCTGTATTTTCCCCTATGGCTGGTGTCAGGACATTTCGCACCTATATATCCCATAATGCCCCTATGCAAACACCAGAAAAAATCCTCGGGCCTGGTCTGGTTGGAAGGCCCAACCTCATCTATAAATAGCAAACTTCTCTCTTCATTAATTCAACTTTAGTTCAAACGTTTCTAGAGAGAGAAAAGTGGCGAGCAAACCCCGTCAGATTCCTGATTGGTTGTTGATCAGCAAGAGGTTCGCGGAGAGAGTTGCTGCTGGAGAAGAGGTGAGGCCCCATCCCCCACCATCTGTTACTACGTTCTTTGGTTCCTAGCCTCCCCTAGCATTTTCAACTGCAGTTATTCCCCTTGAAGTTGCTCGACGAAGTCTGCATAGTGAGTCTAACCTCCTCGAAAACATATGAAAAGACAGACAGCACAAACACTCCTCTGGGAAGAGAAAAAGATCTCATAAGGATAAGAAAACTTCGCAGGAGCGAAAGCGTGCCAAAGAGGCACCCCTGGTTATTCGGGAGCCTTCTTCCCCAACAGCAATCGAAGGTATCCCCAAGGCATCCGCCAGCCCTCTTCAGACATCTATCATACCTCACCTAGCATCTATTAGTCCTCCGCGGAGATCCACTACCCCGCATCGTACATCTATCAGTCCTCCACGAAAAAGGGAATTAGATGAGTCAAGTCTGCCCTCGACTCCATCTATGACCATTCATGGGACTCAATATTCGCCTTCGAGGACGATCATCACCGAAGAGGATATGCAAAACAGGCGGAACGAGAGTCTAAATTCCAAAGGAAAAGCTCTTGCAACAACATCCCTCGAACCAAAAGTACCTGTGATCCCTGCTTTAGGTCCTTCGAACAACGCGACCTCCTCTTCTCGAACAATATCCGAAGAACGAGCTCGTCGGATTGCCCCAAAATCGAAAGGGGATATTGAACTTTCCTTAGAATTAGATAGCATTTCCGGTCGCAATATTCGGGGCATCGAAAATAAACATATGGTATCTCTCTACAATATCAGATACAAGTACTTTTCACAAGATGAAGAGGAAATGCTAAGGACTCGATGGTGCATCCCCTCCTATATTACTATCAGATTTCCCTCGGAGGGTGAGACGCCTTTTTCAGTGAGAGACAACGAGTTGGTGGTATATACGGAGATCATGAACTGGGGGTTAAGGTATCCCTTAGACCCCTTCTTCATCGAATATTTGGCGAAGATAGACCTTGTCCTTCACAGGTTGGCCCCAACATGTGGTTTACTCTGATGGCCTGCATTATGGCCTCGAGGCTCTCAGGTCACGAATTTTCGTTAGAGCAACTCATCGGCCTTGCTGGTCTGGCCAGGAATCCTTTCTTTCCCTTTTACTCACCGACTTTCAACCGAGGACAAAACGTTCTGAGAGATCTCTTAGAGGCTGAAAAGAAATGGAGGCAGCATCTCGTATTCTTCTCCGGCTGCTGGGAGACTGGGTCAGAGGCCACTCCTTCGAATCCTCACAAGCTATCTCTGATATGGACCAATAAATGTAAGTTCCGAGTCTTCTAAATTATTTATTCTCCATCGAATTTTGGTTTGTGACTGGACTTTATGTTGGCTACTTGTTGCAGCTATGACTGGGATATCGAAGCCCTATTCGGACTATGTTGAGGGTGCCACGAATGTGTTCACCAAACTTCGTTTGTGGGCAAAAGAACACTGGGACAACCGATTTCGTCTCTGTTTCATAGATAACAACCTCACCCGGAGTCGGTTGTGGAGGCTCAATCCCCTCGACCGAATTAGCATGAGAGGATTGATGGCTCCTCCCTTGGAGCGAGAAGTGATGGAGCGAGTGAGTCAAAAAGATATAGTGATATATCTTCCCAAGCGCTCTCGTTCGAAGAGTCATCTCGGGGATCCTCCAGAAGAAGAGGTTTCATTGAAGGAGCAACAGCTAAACCCTGAAGGAACAGTCAATACCCAAGGGATTCCTCCCCCAAGCAATATTGTGTCATCGAACTCCAATCCCCCTCCTCATGCTCCCATCCTTCCATCCAAAAAGGAAGCCAAAACAAAGGATAGGAAAGGCAAAGCTGTCCTCGAGCAAATTCAAGAACTATCCGAGGATGGTGAGACGCCTGATGATAATCAGGAAGCCGCTCCAGTCGAAGAGATTCAAGAACTCTCAAGCGAACCCGAGGACAGAGGTGGCAACTCACCCAAGGGAAATTCTCATCAAAGACCAAACTCACCTCTTACCGAATCTTCACACCCTGTCCCTTTCAAAAATAGTACAAAGTTAACACCTCTCCCCATCCCTCGGAGCAACCCTCCTCAGCACATTGATCCAGATACTCTTGGTGGTGGTTTTCCGATTTTGATTCTGCAGCACTAGGATCTCCAACGAGCTCCTTCGAAGTTCCTTTAGATGACGAATTCTCACTGAATCTTTGACGACTGTTGCATACCTCAGTTAATAGAGGGAAAAAGATGCAGCATCTTGAGAAGCGCAAAAATCACTACAAGTTCAAGTCGTTGCTAGCTGCTTCTCAGCTCGAGGAGGCCAAGAAGCAACACGCAGTGATGGAGAGTCAGGCAGATGCTTTGTACGAGCGCTTATCCGCCTCCGAAAATTATGTGATAATGCTGGAGAGGTGCTGTCAAGAAGAGAGGGAGTTGTACAAGAAAAAGACTGACACCCAAGAGCTATTGATAGCTGAGTACAAGAGAGGGCATCGTTTGGCCTGCGATGGGTTCACAGAATGTACTGAGAGCTTCAAAAAGGTAAAAGAGGATCGGGATCAGTTACTAAAACGGGTTGAGAACTTCCCCAGGCAGGTCGAGGAGGAGAAAGATAAGGCTGTGGATGCTTATGCAGCTACGTGCACAAGTAAGCTGAACGCCCGGGATGCCACTACTCGAGCTGGTTTACTTACCCAAATTCATGCTGAGCATCCCGAATACAACTTGGTGAGTTTTTGGAAACTTGTCCCCTCGGAACTTCTCCCTCCCCATATAGGTGAGCGACAGTGAAGACTCAGAAGCAGAGGGGAGTGTCTCTTCGAAAAATTCAGATTAGGGGAAGATGTGGAAGATTTCGATGTTTTGTTTATGGCCCTATAGGGCTTCTTTTTATAACGTGACGAAAGTATGCTGTAATGCGCTGAATTTTATGTAATCGATTGGTATGTTTATGTATAAGTTCAATCCAAGGCACCAAATACTGTGTTCCTCCCTGAGAATTCGAAGAGACAAACCCTTCGAACTAAAAGTAAATTATTGTGAGATCAAAAGCTCAAACTAATAATAGCTAATCCTAAGTTAACGTGATCCAAAAGATAATTTCTATGACCTGAATAATGGCTAAGGAAAATAAAATTCGAGGAACACATTAGTGTGACCCATCTGATAATTCAAAGAAACAGTAATTTGAGACACATTAAGAGGACCCAAATAATAGTGAAGGCAAATAAAATTCGAAGCACACATTTATGTGTCCTAAATAATAACAAAGGTAAATAAAATTTGAAGCATACTTTTATGTGTCCAAATAATAACAAAGGTAAATAAAATTTGAAGCATACGTTTATGTGTCCCAAATAATAACAAAGGTAAATAAAATTCAAAGCATACATTTATGTGACCCAAATGAAAATTTGAAGGGACAATAATCCGAGGCACACGTTACCGTGGCCCAGATAATAATTTGAAGAGACAAAAATTCGAGGCACATGTTAGTGTGACCCAAATAATAACTTGAAGGGACAAAAATTCGAGGCACATATTACTGTGACCCAAATAATAATTTGAAGGGTCAAAATTTCGAGGCACATGTTACTGTGACCCAAATAATAATTTGAAGGGACAAAAATTCGAGGCACATATTACTGTGACCCAAATAATAATTTGAAGGGTCAAAAATTTGAGGCACATATTATTGTGACTCAAATAATAATTCGAAGAGATAGCGATTCAAGGCACAGCTTTCTGCGACCCGAATAATAGTTCGAAGAGACAATAATTCGAGGCACGCGTTATCATGACCCAAATAATAGTTAAGGCAAAGAGTTCTTTGTATTAAGCAGCTCATCGAACACCTCATTAAAACCTTCCTGTGCCTAACAGGGTAGGAAAGAGTGTGCCCTCGCTAAATTTCGTTCTGTAACATACAAAAGAATACGAACACTACTTGCTAGCTAGCTCTTCAATCAAGATACAATTTTAAGTGTTCAATGTTCCACGGGAGATGGAGATATCGCCCATCCTTGTCTTTTAGCCGATACGTGTCTGGTTTTAACTTCTCGGTAACCTCATAAGGGCCTTCCCAATTTGGTCCTAACTTTCCCAAGCTCTTGTCTTTCGTGTGCAGGAAAACTTTACGGAGGACTTTGTCCCCCACATTAAAAGCTATGTGCTTTACCTTAGACGCATACCGACTCCTCATAAGAGTTTGATAACGGAGGGACGTCAACTGTGCTTGCTGTCTTTTTTCTTCGACCAAGTCTAAAGCCAGTGCTCTGTTCTGTTCATTCGTGTCTGCTGCATATGTTGCTACACGATGCGATGGGAAAACAATCTCTGGAGGGACAATGGCATCAATTACATAGACTAAGGCAAATAGAGATACAGCAGTGACCGTTCGCGGAGTCGTCCGGTATGCCCATAGTACTTCCTGCAAATAGTCGGGCCATTTTCCCGCATTTCCTTCCAAGTTCTTCTTCAAACCTTCAAGAATTGTGAGATTAGTCACCTCCACTTGCCCATTAGCTTGAGGGTGAAACGGTGCAGAAAAACATTGTCGTATGCCTCTCGAGACACAGAATCCTTTGAACTCTTTATTATAAAATTGGGGTCCGTTGTCTGTTGTGATCTACAATGGCATACCAAAACGATAAAAAATGTTTGACACAACGAACTTGATCACAGCCTTAGCCTTCGTCCCTGCTAGGGGTTCAGCTTCTACCCACTTAGAAAAATAATCTACCACCACAAAAATGGTTTGCCTGCCACCTGAGGCCATTGGTAAAGGCTCAACGAGATCAATGCCCCACCTGTCAAACTGTACTGCTTCAGAAATACTTTCTAATAATACCCCGGGCTTATGGATCACATTAGCATAGCGTTGACACGTGTCGCATCGTTTTACTAACTTTTTTGCATCCGCAGCAATAGTAGGCCAATAATAACCAGCCAGAAATACTCTTCGAATTAATTCCTTATACCCGCAATGGGCAGAACCTTCACCATCATGTAACTCAGATAAGATGATTTGCGACTCAGGCTTGTTCAAACACCTCAATAACGGTCGAGTCAGAGATTTCTTATACAACACTCCTCCCAGCAAAATATAGCCATGAGACTTAAACCTGATCTTCCTAGCCTCGTACTTTTCGTCGGGTAAAGTATCATTGACCAAAAAGTCAATTATAGCTGACCTCCAATCATCCGTAATCACATTAACTTCCTCACAAACGTTTGTTGTATGCTCCTCATCAACCAAAATCGAAGGGCGCTCCTGAGTCAAGACCCACGGGTAACCTTCTGTCCGTGAAACAAAGACAAGAGAGTCTGGGACAACATTTAACTCCCTTCGAATATGCTCATAATCGACTTCTTCAAACTCGGATGCTAAATCTTTCAATACTTTCAAATACTGTATCAGCTTATCTTTTCGGGCTTCGGACTCTCCCAAGGCTTGGTTTATCACCAATTGTGAATCACTAACTAGTTTAATCTTTGTAGCCCCATATATCTGGGCCAAACGCAGACCCGCTAATGCAGCTTCATACTCAGCTTCGTTGTTAGTAGCCTTAAAACCGAACCGAATGACTTGGAACATTGCTATTCCTTCCGGAGAAATCAATTGGACACCTGCCCCACTTCCAGAGATGTTCGACCCCCCATCTGTCTTTATCAACCATGCTGTTTTATCAACATGGTCATGGATTTCACTTTCCTCTCTATCCGAATGGAATTCGACCAAGAAATCAGCCAAAACTTGGGCTTTTATCGCCGTTCGAGGTTCAAATGCTATGTCAAAATCTCCTAGTTCCACTGACCATTTGGTCATCCGACCAGAGATATCAGGCCTCTGTAACAAACCCTTCAGGGGAAAAGCCGTCCGAACGATTATTGGGTGTGCCTGGAAGTAAGGTCTCATCTTTCGAGCCGTCGTTACCAACGCCAAAGCTACCTTCTCCAACTTGAGATATCTCTTCTCCGCATCCAACAAACTCTTACTGACATAATATATAGGCTTCAGGAGAGACTCATCTTCGCGGAGTAAAACGGCACTGACCGCACACCCTGATACTGCTAAGTAGACAATTAACATCTCTCCTACCAATGGTTTAGAGAAGACCTCAGGGGACGTCAGATACTTTTGGATTTGGTGAAAAGCGGCCGAACATTCCTCGGTCCAACAAAACTGCTTCGCGTTTCGCAGCACTTTGAAGAAAGGTGCACACTTATCTTAAGACCTAGAGATAAATCTGTTCAGAGCGGCCAATCTGCCTGTTAGAACTTGGACTTTTTTCACATTCCGGGGGGGAGGGGTCATAGAAATCAGAGCTTTTATCTGTTCTAGGTCAGCCTCGATGCCTTTTTCGTTGATCATGTAACCAAGAAACTTGCCCGACCTCACCCCGAAAATGCATTTCTCCGGATTGAGTTTCAAGTTAACTTTGCGTAAATTGTGGAACGTCTCCTCTAGGTCAGCGAAATAGTCTTCGTCCCACGTACTTTTGACTAACATATCATCGATATAAGCCTCCATATTCCGCCCAATCTGCCCCTCAAAGGTTTTATTCACTAGGCGCTGATAAGTAGCCCCTGCATTTTTTAAACCGAACGGCATAACCTTATAGCAGTATAACCCTCTCCCGGTAATAAAAGAAGTGCTTTCTTCATCGTTGGCATCTAAGCGGATTTGGTTGTATCCTGAATAGGAATCCATGAACGACAATAGTCGGTTACCCGAGGTTGAATCCACTAATTGGTCGATGCGAGGTACTGGGAATGGATCTTTGGGACAAGCTCTGTTTAAATCCGTAAAATCAACGCACATCCTCGACTTACCGTTCTTCTTACGCACCAACACCGGATTTGATGCCCACACAGGATAATGCGACTCGCGAATATGGCATATGCTCCAAAGCCGTTCGACCTCCAAAAGAATTGATGTAGCCTTTTCCGGAGAGACTGGTCTCATTTTCTGAACAATAGGTCGAACATCTAGTCGTATTGCAAGCTAATGACACATGATTTCTGACGGTACTCCAGTGACGTCCTGTGCACACCACGCAAACATATCAAGTCTATCAGATAAAAAAGAAATTAACCTCTGTTTAAACTCCAAAGAAAGGTTGACCCCAATCCTCAGAGATTTTCCACCCGCAAATTCATGAGTCGCAGAGTCCTCTTCTGGGACTAAAAATCCGGGGGTCTCCCTCGGATCATCACATGGGATTATTTCAGAGGGAGGCCCCTTTAATTGCTATGCTTGATCGGACGATTCTCCCCGACCTCCCTTCGAGGACAAGGCTATCTGATAACATTCACGGGCCATTTTCTGACTACTTCGGATTATCCCAACATTATTCCCAACCACATACTTTAAGCATTGATGTACTGTGGAGATTACGCCATGCATACGGGACAACCGAGAGCGACCCAGGATGGCGTTATACGACGTCGGCGCGTCAACGACAATAAACAGTACTTCCACCTCCTTCTTAAATGGCCCTCGGCCCAATTCGACCACACACTGAAATTCTCCTACCACCATTGTTGTAGCGCTAGTGAAGCCCACTATAGTCCTGTCGGATCTTCGGATAACTGGTGGGTCAGAAATTCTTCGGTAAGTGCTCATAAACAATATATTCGCTGAACTCCCTGTATCGATAAGTATTTTCTGAATTAGATCCCCAGCGATGCCCGCAGCGATCACCACCGCATCTTCGTGGGGGCCTGCGACATTTCGCATGTCATCGTCATCAAAACAAATAATGGGGGAAGGTGACCGGTGCATTTGCGCTGACACTCCTGCTTCGATCTGGGTAGTCAGGTTGACCATGTGCCTCTTGCGGGAGCTGTTAGAATATCCCGCAATAGTGTCTCCTCCGAAGATTGCCAAGGAGTCGAAGAAAGCGCAGAGGCTATCCACCCTCCCCTTTGGAATAATCTCTTCCACCATATTAACGTTGTTCCGCCCCTCCTTGGGGTCTAGATATTCCTGTTCAATGTCAAAGTTGTCAATCCCTTCGAAAATTACCATGGCTGTGTCAGTGTTCTTCGGGACAGCTTTCACCACGGCGTTTTTCTGGGAGTGCTTTTTGAGAAACTCTAGTAACATTCCATTCTCAACCAAGGCTTGCACTTCTTTTTTCAAAGCTATGCAATCCTTGATATCGTGCCCAATATCCTCATGATACTTGCAGTACTTAACGCTTCTGCTTTCCCTCGGAGTCTGTATGGGAAAAGGCTTCATGAACGGTACCGTAGATTTCGCTTTGTCAAATATTGTAGTAACATTTTCTGTTAACTCCGCAAAATAGTCGGGTCGAACCCACTTATTCGACATGGGTCTCGTTCCTTGATTGTAATTTTGCTGGTTGCCATAGTATTGTGGGTTTGATTTCTGCCTCGGCGGATATTGACCCGTATTCTTGGCCTGAACATTAGAACGGGGGACCCTGGTTACTCGACTCGGATCTTTGAAATTGATTCTTATCCAACTGGTCCCCAGATCCCTTTTCTGACGCCTGAGTCTCTTCCACCAAGATCCTCTTCTCAACCTGATCTAATAATGCTCTGAAGGTCATTGCTTGGCTCTCTACCACTGTATCCTTCAACAATCCAGGGAGTAGGCCCATCCTAAAAGCTGCAAGCGCCACCGAATCTTTACAATATTCCATGTATGTTTTCGTTTTGACAGAACGATTAGTGTAATCCTTCAGGCTCTCCCCAACTTTCGGTCGACAATAGATGATCGTGTCTCCGTTAGCTCTGAACTTCTTGCTCCCCACAAAGTGTTATCTGAAGATGCTCCAAAATATATCAAAATTATTTATAGAGCCCTGCGGAAGCCTATTGTACCATTTAGAAGCTACCCCCTTGAAAGTCTGAGAAAAAGCTCTACACAGGAACTTATCATCATCGTCGAAATTGATCATAAATTTTTTGAATTGTTCGATGTGATTGTCCGGGTCCTGCGTCCCATAGATTTTTTCTAGCTTTGAAATATCAAAGTTCTTTGGAAGGTTCCCCACTAAAATTTCCGAGGACAGAGGAGAGGCTCTCCAATTGTGACCCGTGCGATAAGTGTTGGATCGTAAATTGTCATTATTCGAAAAGTACAACCCCTCCTCAGAAGGTAGAGTGTATTGATGCTGCCACTCCGAATTCCGCGGGCCCATGTCCTCTTTCCTATCAGGATACTTTGCCTGTCCATGAGACCGATCGCCACCTCGGGCATGGTGACTCTTTTCCCTCGAAGATTTCATCTCCGAGCTTCTTCCTCTTCGGAAATCGGTGTACATGCGATCACGTTTTTTTCTTTCTGTGGTATTTCCGAGGGGACGACTCTGAGGAGCTGTATTGAGAGTAATCACTTGAGTCAGACGAATTCGAACGTCGCATCTCTCTTCTCCTTGGCGATCGCGGCTCGCGTCCCCGATATCTGTCGTCCCTATTTTTGGGACGAAATTCAGTTTCGCGCTCCTCATTTTCAATAACTACCTCCCTTCTTATCTCGGATCGAAGATTCTCCTGTACGGTTTCCTTTTCTGCTTTCAATCTTTCAATCTCTAGCAGCAATTCATTCTTTCGAGCCAACAGATCTGAGTCGTCGAAAGCGTTTTCAACTCGCTGGCCCCCTAGTCCTTCGTATTCCATATCGTTCCGGTAGTCATCGCCTACCAGGTTCTTCTCGCAATTGTTAACCAAATCGTCCCCTTGTTCTTCCATAGTTCTCCTCGGAACAGGAATTATTTCCCAGGAAGCGATTTCCGTCAGAGCAATCTTCGCTTCCCACAGACGGCGCCACTGAAACGTTCTAAGAAAGTACAGGGGTGTTTTTGCGATACGAGGATTTCTTAGTGATGATTATGTGATATGAAAATCTCTTAGTATCAATATGAATAGATCTAATTTGTTTGGTTACAGTTTTTAGAGAGAGAAAGTAAGAACTTTTAGGTTAAGTAGAGAGAGAAAGTATATTATATTATTCATCTCGGGATTTGTGAAGCGTGTGTGGTCCTTTTATAGTACAATTGCGGACCTCACACGCTTTAATTCCCATTAATTACATCTTTAGTCCCTACACTTTACTTTCTTCTTATTCTGGCTATTTCTTAGACAGCTTTTACAATTTAACCCTCACACTATTTCCTTTCTGCACTTTCCTCCTATTATGTTTCTCCTTTGCACTTTTCTCCTATCATGTTTCTCCTTTGCACTTTTCTCCTGTCATATTTCTTCTTCACACTTTTCTCCTTGTCTTTTATTCTTCCTTATCAACCATTAGGATAATCTAAGGATGTCAATTACTAGTACAAACATTGAATGAAAGAAACTATATCATTTGGTTTCGAGCGATCGAATTGTCTCTTGCCACTAAACATAGACTCGGTTTCATGGATGCAAGATCTATGGAACATTCACTAATTTTTTATGGATATGATCAATGAAATCATGTAAATAACATGGTAAGTTCATGGGTCATTAACCTCATTTTTCATCATTTAAAAGAACAATTCATGTTCATAGATAATGCAGAGACATTGAGGGAAGACATTATAGAGAGGTATAATTGTTATAATGGATCAATGGTCCATGCTTTAAAGAGAGAAATTACCATATTAAACATGAAAGTTTGAGTGTTGTTGCATATTTCTCAAGGTTTAAGCGTTTATGGGATGAAGTGAATGCTCTTAGGACTTTTCTAGTTTGTAAATGCCAAATCAAGTGCAACTATGACATGTACTCAGAATTGATGGAAAAAAAAGGAAGAAGATAAAGTGATTCAGTCTCCCGTAAGCTTGAATGAAAATTTTAAGGGCGCCAAATATCAAATCATGTTGATGGACCCTATGACATCTATTGATAGAGCTCATTCACTAATACTTGTTGTTGAATGAAAAATGGGTCTGAATAGTCAAAGCACAAAAGAATTTAATACTAGATATGATTTGATGGTAAAAAATCATCTAACGTAAGAGGACATGTATCTTTACAAAAGAAAGAAAGAAAGATTTATTAAAATATGATCATTGCTCCAATAAATAACACACTAAAGAAACTAATTTTAAGATCAAAGGATCTCCTGAATTGTGGGACAAAAGAAATAAAAAGGTAAAACTAGTGTAAAACAAAATAATTGCATAATGTGTAGAAAGTCCACTAGACGATGGACCAAAATAGAAGAGTGATATGGAAGGCTTGATGCCCACTGTAATGAAAGTGCAACAAGACTTAGAAAATAATGACATATGGAGGACATTGAGGCAAGTCGGGAGGTATTGAAAGGTTCATCACCCAAGGACAACTTTCTAGAACTTGTGATTCACATCCAGAAGCTATTGTAAGGTTCCCCGTCTCATGGTATATTTTATGCATCAGAGTTTTCCTTAATTCTTCAAGATTACTATAATGCTGATTGGAGTTCATGTCCTAAAACTAAGAAATTTGTAACAAGTTTCTACATTTTCTTGGGTTCATTTGTGGTTTCCTAGAAGACCAAAAAAAACAAGCCACAGTGAGCAAAAGCGCAAAAGAGGCAAAATATGGAGCCATGACATCAACTATATGTGAGTTACAATAGCTATCCACATCTTAAGTATTTTGCAGGTACAATTCCCTCTGTGAATTACAATGCACTATAATAATATGGTTTCTATTCACAGTACTTCAACCTTGTTTTCCATGAGAGAACTGGACATCTTGACATAGATTGCTATATTGTGAGAAATCGGTTTCTTAAAGGGTTTATTGCACCTACTCATGTATCTACAGAGCTACAACTAGCTAACAGTCTTACAAATGCTTTGTTTGGTTGTCTGTTAGAGTATTTAAATGTCCAAGATGAGCCTCTAATATTTCTTTTGATCTCATCTTGAGGAGCTGATAAAAAACTATTAACTAATTAACTAATCATAACCAATTGTAATTTTTGATTAGTCAGTTAGAAAAGCTAGCTAGATCCAATGATGTATTTATCAAATCCTAGTTCAGTTATAAATTCAAGAATTACATAAGTACAATACTTTATTTTTCAATTCTCTTTGTTTTTTTTCCAGTTATACATACATTCAAGAATCAACAAAACATGATAGTAGATAAAACTAAAAATAAACTTCAATTTTTTACTTTTTGTTGTCGTTTGTAATTTTATATTTCCGTTTATATTGTTTTGAGTATGTAGTTCGTGTTTTCGATATGTTAGTAATTTATATTAAAGAGTACTAACCATTAAGTATATTAAAGATTGTAATTTGGTAGGAGACCATAACTCAAAATTCTTCTATAACATTATCAAATCGCATATCTCCAAAAAAATATCGTCTTCATTAATGACCCTTTTGGTAATATATGTACCTTCTCAATGAGTTATTAACATATTCATCACTCGCATCACAAATCTCCTTCATGTAAAGAACCGTCCCAACTATCATAACCTCGATAATTTTAGATGCTTGATCACATCCAGGCTGAGAAACTCCGATAAATCTCATCTAATTTATCATGTAACTCATGATTAGATCGAAAAATATATATTTAGTATTGACGGTATTAAAACACTTGGGTCTCATGGCTACAAATCTAGTTTCTATTAGTCATTATTAGCCTCGGCTTCTGCAAAACGGTCTATTATTTCTTCCATTATAGCCGCATAAACCCTAGTTGGAACAAGACCTCGTCGCTCTTATCTCAAAGTAAGAAAACCCGTCATCTCCCTCTAACTACAGACCCATTGCTTATTGTAATGTTATTTACAAAGTCATTTCCAAAATTCTCATCAACAGGATTAAAGTCTCCATCCCTTCTCTGATCAACCCATCCCAATCAGCTTTTATCCCACATCGTATTATATCGGACAATATTATCATTTCGTAGGAAATTCTCTATGGTTACAATATCAACTCTAAAATTTCTAGAGCGGCCATTAAGATTGACCTCATGAAATTCTTCAACAATGTTCAATGGTGCCTCCTTTTAGATCTCCTCTATGTCATGGATTTCCCTGACCAAATTATTGGTTGGGTTATCTCATGTATTTATACTCGTTCTTACTCAGTCAATATCAATGATAACCATTTCGGTTTCTTCCGTGGTAAAATAAGCCTTCGACTTGATCTGACACCTCATCATCGCCTCATTGGTTTTGAGGAATTGTTCACTTAATATTTATACGTATGTGTTCCCTTCAACATCTTTTGTCTCTCCTACAATGATTGTAGGTCGTTGTTCAATAAAATTATCAGTCGAATCAATTTTTGGACCTCCAAACATCTATCATATGCGGGTAGGCTCCAGTTAATCAATGTTATCCTATTCGTATGATATTCTTATTGGTTCTCCGTGTTTTCTTCCATGTCCACATCCTTCAGGACCTTTCCTAACTATTTCATAGATTATTTTGTTTAGGACCCAAGATGAAAATATATGGTTCCAAAGTTTTTTGGTCTAAGGTTATCTTGCTATCGTTAGAGGATAACCTTGGGATTTTAGACCTTAGGGTCTAGAATTAAGCGGTCGCCCTCAAACATATTTTGTCCATCTTGAACGAAATATTATCATCAATTTGGTGTAACTGGGTACTTATAAAAGGGTAAAATATAATAGCCTATAGAACCTCTCTATTGGCTTCTCTCCTTGCTGGGATTGGAGAAAAATTATCAACGTATGGCCCATTGCCACCAAACTCTACAACGACGAAGTCGGTAACGAACTTTCCACCTCCCTCTTGTTTGACCCTTGACTTTTTCATAACTCTCTTATTGACCGCTATGGCCCTAGTATTATCTGTTATGTTATAATGTGCATCTATGATTTCTGATATCATCAACAACGACTCATAAACTGGTCCACTCAGTTTTCTTCTAGCAGACGATCTCACAAATCCCATCTTCTAGAAAATTGGTAATGCTATCAGTGTTCTCCCTGCCCCATCAAGCATGTAGGATAATAAACTCTAGATCCCAAACCAGAATAGTAACTCTTTTACAATCAGTAGTCACTATCATTACTTGTATCCCTACACACTGTATGTTTTTATGGACTAATCTAGTTTGGAACAACCATAATATATCCGGAAACTCCTTCATTGTGTGGCTTGTCATCCATAAAAAGCTCACTACTCGAGATAAACTAATCCCATGAGGTTATAGTACAGTCTTAGACTGCGCCTTGTGCAATAACTTCGTAGAACCCACCGATCACATCTCGGTGGAGTTCCCATTTTTCTATTAGGCTTACTTGCCCCCATGACTTTCCTCCGATTGGCCTTCTGGCTACATACTATTAGTGTTTGTACCTCATCTTCTAACTGTCTGGATCATTTTTGGCTCACTACTTTTTGTACGACTGTCTATCATATATGAGAATAGGTAAATGCTAGGATATTCATGAAAAATCTATCGATAAGTTTGAAAATTTCTAATCGCATCCTCTCAGACTTCCATCACAGATTTCACGAATTAAAAATCTCTTAACTCTGCTAAGCATTACTAATTCTTTTATTGCCTTTCGGTTTACATGTCTTTTCGTATTTAAATGAATTCATCACACTTGTTCTACGAGTGTTGGATCTATATAACTTTCTACTGTTTTCCATATACCGGTTTTTTTATTGTATCTTATCATCCGAGACTTCGTTATTATTGTCGTTGGTTTTGTTTTTTTTATTTATATACTATGCATGACAATATATGATCCATAGTTTCAGTCCTCAGTCTAAAGATTCAACGGCGATTAGCAATAGTTTCTCGATGCTCAAGAGTTGACTACCCTTTAAATATCTGTCCGGAAACCGTCCATTCAGTGACAGCTCGGGACGTGTCCCATATTTTAAATCTAATACAAGTAGTCGACACTACGCAACAAATTTAAAGCAGCTATCTGAAAATGCGGCAACGTTGCCTCTTTTAAATTACTACGACTACTACATCTTTTAAGATTGATTAAAGTTCAACGTACCCGAAAAATCATTACTTTAATACGACAAAAATTTATAGAATTTATTAATCAAGTTTTTGTAACATTCTAATTTTTTATTATTAGATTGATTGGTTCTTTAATGATATTTTATTAATACTCACGGTAGAAGGATATTATTAATATTAGGAGTAATAGTCGTACTATTTTCAACCGACATGCACACGGTTTTCTGATATTATTTATTATAGACTAATTGGATACAATGTAGAACGACACAACAATACTTTTATAAATTAACTATGGGACTATGTTTAAAAGAAGACGCATTTTGATAGATCTATCATCCTACCGTTTTTTAAAATTCAAATCTAAAATTTTTAAAGTATCATTTTCAGCCGCTAATTACAAGATTGATACTGGCTTGAAAATTTACCAAAAGTTAGAAAAATCCCATAATTTATCGTAAATTCTAATTTTTTATTACTCAAAAATTAACATTTTACTACCAAACCTTCAAAATCTACCACAAAATACCAAACAACGGAACAGTTATAGAAAATGATGGAATTGACATATTTTTTGGATGAATTGGTGGACGAGGAGTACACATATCGAATGGAGGTAACAATTTAAACTCTAACTTCTGTTTTCATACGAGTAGCATGTTTATTTATGATGAACAGTAGTTGTGTCGCACGAATCGTGCGACTATATCTTTGGAGATCGCAAACCTTTATGCGACAATATCCATAGAGATCACAAACCTTCATGCGACGCGAATGATTTCCTTATAGCAAAATGCATGTGATTATACTAACATTCTTCGTTCTTGTTATGTGATTGGTTATATATCACGTTTTGCTATTATATTGTTATTCGTTGTAGGAGGAACATTGCCAGCCCCCTTATATGGATGCTGATTATGCAAAAATCTTCACAATAGATAGGTTATTTACGAAAGATGAATTAGATGCTTTTGTGTACGAGGAATCAAAAAATATTAAGTTCATCACGATTACAAAGCTATATGATAGTAAGAAATGGGGAAGAACTCATAGCTTAGATTACGTTTGCGAGAGGTACAGTATTTATGTATCAAAAGCAATACCGAAAACTTTAAGAAAGCGGAAGTCTGCGACAAAGATATATAATTGTCTGTTTACGTTCAAATGTCATATGATTGACATATTAGCCATACAATGGCGTTTGGAAGTGGTAAACGGTAAACACAATCACGAACCCTATGTTCGCTTAGACGGCCATTCTCGTGCTTGTAAGCTAAACCCGACTGAAGAGGAACAAGTTCGTTGTTTATCTTACCTAGGTTCGCGTCCTATGGAGATATGTAGTGGTTTGAAGAATCATTACCCGAAGAATCTTTCGCACATGCGTGCAATCTACAATTGTCGCAAAAAACATCAGGATGTTGAGCAAGGGGGACAAACCCAAATGCAATATTTGTTGACCAAATTGAAAGAGCATGGATACTCCACGTAAGAGCGGTTAAAAGACGATTAAAAAATGATCATCAATTTTTTTCGCACATCCTATGAGTATAAACTTATTGCGTACATTCTCTAATGTGCTATTTATGGATTGTACGTACAAGCTGACTAGTTATAAGATTTCGTTATCAGATATTGTTGGAGTAATGTCAACTTCTGTTACCGTTGTGTATGTGTTTATGAGCCGGGATAAGATATCGAATCATACATGGGCATTGGTTATTTTTTGTGGTTTGATAATGGATAATGTGTGTGCATTTCCGAGTGTTATTGTTACCGATCAAGAGTTAGCTCTCATGCGATCTATCGAGGTTATATTTCCGGGCACACACTACTTGTTATACATGTGATATAGTAGTAAGATCATTCTTAGGACAGTTAGAAAGTTATTGCATGATGATGTGATTGCGAAACAATTTATTGAGTTTTATGGCTACGTAGTCAAAATGAACACGATCAAAAGTTACGAAAATAATCTAGCTATGTTGAAAGATATGTTCGCCTCTCATCCCAAGTGTATTGATTACATTATGGATGCACGGATCACGAAATGTGGTGACAAGTTTCTTCAACATCGGGCGAACAATATTAAACATTATGACCAAACAACAATAAATAGGTATAACTCCTTTAATTCTATTTTGTTTGTTATTATATTTGTTTTAACATACGTACTAATAATGTATTTCTATTATTATATAGGTGTGAGAGTGCTCACTTCGCCCAAAACAAATACGATGGGACGAACCAATACAATTTTGAATTATCTTGGGAAAAAGTTCACAATCTCATAATGAAGCAGCATGCTCGAATCGTTCGAGCGAATTAAGTTTCACACTTTACCGGGGTTTTATTGTACTTTGACCAATGAACTTAAAGGTCATGTATCTCATACGGACATAACCAAATAGATGCATGCTATTGTACAAGTAAAATTATGTGAAATCTGAACTAATGCAGCGTATATTGTACATGCCTTATAAAATTAAACAAAAAGCTGCTGAAGTGTGGAACATGAAAGTTTAAGAATTCATTACTAGGGATATGGTAGCATATCTCAAGGATATAATTATGCAAAAAGAGGATGATATTGCAAACTCATCACCTCTTGAAGACAACATGAGATATGACTTCGACTAGTAAGTTTTAGTCGCATTGTGTTTTGTTGATTTTAAGTTTTATTAGACTACTATGTTATATTATTTTTAATTGCGAATGGTCATTGAAGTATTGATAAATTGGAGTTTATTTTCTCTTAAGTATATCGTTTTGCATAAAATAGGAGACAATCACCTGGTATATGTCGCATGCGACAGATGAGCCCATATCGTGGGCAACACCTTTCACAGTTTTTTGGATCATGAAATTGGACAGAACAATTATTATCGCATATAATATGCAACAACAAAATGAAATCTGTCGCGTTCGAAGCATTATGTCCAAGTCGCATACGACGTCTTCACATTTTTGGCTTATTAAACTAAACTGAACACTTGTTGTCACATATAGTTTATAAAACATGTCTCATATAACAGGTCATTAATAATAGTTTCTTCAAAATTTTGATAGCTTAGCTATTTTTATATCGTTTACTTAGTTTGCAATACCTTGTTTTTATTCGAAGTCATATCTAACGTTTATATGATTGTTTTACTACTAGTTAGTTGTCATAATGATAACCTATATTGTATTAACATGCTCAAAATAACTTACTCGAAAATATGAAAACATAAAACCATACATCAAAATAGAGAGATATCGTTGTAACCATAAAAACGTAAATATCCGGATATAAGTCTTAAAAATGTAACAACAAACAAAACAAAAACTGCCATACAAACACACAACTCAATGACGTCTAAATTTCTCAGTAACAACTCATCATACTGTATCATGCTAGTCGTGGCATAAACTCAATGATTGGATCATATCCCTCAAGATCAACTCCGCCCTAAGTGTGCACCTGAGGCCCTCCATCATCACCTACCGAAGCAGGGTTAGACACTATGAACCACATGTTATTATTTACCCCAACAGGGTACATCGCTTCCGTATTGTCCTTCCCACCCTCGTATGACGCACCTAGAATGGTGAAAAGATGGTGCTGCCAATTCGTCCACAACAAAGGATCTGATGTAGTTGCACAAGCCCATAGCTATATGGCCCTTTTGGACAAACGAAAACGGGCTTTATTTGGGGCTCGGTTATCCGAATATACCGTTGGTATCATGCATAGAGCTCTAACAAAGGGAGTTATATAAATGTGTCAAGACCATCTGACACCATTTGTATCGAACCATAATCTGGTACTAGTTAACAAACTGTAGGTTATCTAAGGAAATACTATTGCCAGTTTTATTGGCGCAAATAGTGGACCTAATAGAAATAATATTTACGTTCCCGTGGCGTGATCAACCCTAGCATATGTAGCCCTACTATCACCCTATCGCTCATGCTTGAATGTAGTACGCAGCTAGCTCAATGTGAAACTACTACCATTCATAATGTGTCCAACTAACTCGGATGATCGTATACCAAGCATACTAGCGTAATTCATGCATCTCTCCATCTCATAATCAAAAGATAAAATGCCAAAAGGCATACCTGTGCTCGAAAATTTGGTGATGACGTGGACATCTTCTAAAGTGACGGCCATCTCGTCAAATGAGAAATGAAATGACGATGTCTACTCATGCCACCGCTCTAGGATGGTCTATATCAAGTGAAGGTTGGTATGACAATGAGATAGTGCATCGATAAATGGCTCAAATATAGTCTCCATGACCTTCGTCCGTACTCGAGTCTTCATCTTGAAGTCCCATTTACAGAGACTGTCGTACATCGAGAAGCATCGTAAACTGACTCTCTCATGCAATATGTATCAAATACAAAAACTCGTAAATGTAAAACATGTCTAACAAAATTAAGTTTGAATTATATAATAAAGTTGTTTATTGGAAACACTTACATCTTCATGGTATACATTGAATGCCTCATGTAGGGTGTAATCGTGATAGAGACTCTGCATGTGGGCCAATACAGTTGCGAACTCCTTATCAACCTCAGGTGCGGCATGCGAAAATGAACCTGCACCACTGCTGTCAGCCGCAACCCAACCAGCGTGATGGCTAGTATCGTCCCTTACACCACCATGACCCAAACATCATTTCATATGCGTACCCGGGAAGAGTTCTTCGGTAGGGAAAGCTCCATAGGAACCGTTGTATCAGGAGCTTTCTCATGGAACTAATACTTCTTAACCTTCTTTTTTTCGTACGAGTTATCCTAGAAAAATAAAAAATATTAACAATGAAAGAAACAGAAAAAATAAAACAAATGTCAAGTTGTTTAAACTGGAGCCGAATGCAGCCTGGGTAAATGGATTCGCATACGATCACAAATAATTTATGTCGCACACAATCAGTACTATATGTGTGTCACATGATACACATCCGCCTTGTTCGCGTGATGTATGCGACTAACACCTATCTGGCCGTATACATCGTGCGACGAGCACTTGCGAGGACTTAAAACCCTCTCTCTCCTAATACAACATCATTCTCTTTATAATCAAATCCAATACACAGATCCACATCTAACAAAAAATCCTACGCTATCAAATTAAGAAACCAAGAGAAACAATCATGCGAAATTCCGAGGTTTTGAAATAAAATAAAAAAAACCCTACTATTTTACACCATATTTAAAACGAAATCGATAAAAAAAATAGAGTGGGATGCTTATATGGAATACCTATATCTTGTTAAGAGTTCAAATTCTTGAAAGAACGTGCTTTGATTTTAGGGTAAATTATGATGGTTAAGACGTTTTGAGAGAGTGAGAGGACAATGGGGAAAAATAGTAAGAAATCTATTAAAAAACTTTTATAACTTGTTTTCGGCCAGAGATAAATTCGCCTAAATTTACGTGAAAGATCTATCAATTAGGTGTAGGATCAAATTGTGTAATATCTATCAAAATATGATTTTTTCTAGCCTACCCCTTAATAATATTGAGATCACGATATTTATTAATTTAACGAGATACTATTATATCTATAAATTAAAAATTTATTAATTTAAAAGGTGCGACATAATATTATATTGATAAATAAATTAGAGATTAAAAATAAATTAAATAAATAAGTTTTAAAGCACGTTCTAAAAATGTTGATTCACAAATTAATTAAATTCGTCAACTTTATTGTTCTTTAATAACTAAAAATTTAGTTCATGAATTCTCAATATAGATTTAAATATACATTATCGAGTTAATTGAATTTTTCAAATTCATTAGAATATTTTAATAATTATTAATTTATATTTTTGTTTGAGTGAATATATTTACACTATGATTTAAACAAAGTTATAATCTTATTTTGGGTCTAATTTTGTACTAGTTCTAAATTGAAACTAGACAAACAATTAATTTTATCGAGGTTATCAATTTCTACCGTATTAATTTATAAAGGTTTTAATATACTTTCAAAACAAAAAATGTAGATAAGATTATAAGAGATGTTCAATGGGATAAAAACTGTATTCTAAATGTCTATTAATTATTGCCCAAGACGTATGCAGATTTTTTTATAGTTACAATTTTTTTAAAACTAATTTTACTATTAAATAGTTACAATTCTAAATGTCCATCTAATTGTACAATGTATGGTTTTTATAGTAATAGTTTTTCTTAAAAAATATATTAGTTAAAAATAAATATTTTTTATAAATATATATGAAAGAATCTGAACATTGGTTCAAGATTTTAAAAAACTGTTTCACTTTAGGTGTATGTCCTAATATTTGGACAAAGTGTGCTGCAATCTATAAAACAAAATAAGTCGAAATTGAAAATGCCAAATGACCTTCATTTAGAGAGAGCATCAAAATCCGAATTGAACGAAAAATACAATGAAAAATGGCCACAACCAATCATGAGAGGAGGAGTAGTTGCAAAACAACATAAACAATAAAGTAAATTAAAAATCGGTTAGAGATTATTATGGTCAGTCAATCTTGGTACTAAGGAATCTGAACTGAATATCAGAAAACATACGATGCAAAACCGTAAATAAGGGCATGATGAGAGCCAAAATTGTTAGCATTCATCTCCCGCCAGAAGTGGTAAATTACCGCATAAAAGCAAGAAAGATAACGGTGTCAGTCTCAAATAGAAAACCGATTTGACACCTCACTAATCCAGAAATGTCAATTAATGGCACTTAAATTCAACCCGAGCTTAGAGCTGGCATAACCATATATGCTATGAGTGAACCTATAATCTTAGAGGATATGATTGTTATTTCTAGATTCATATTTTCATAAGACATAATCCGACGATGACTTTAATCTCCAACTCAGAAGATTATCTCGAATTGACAACTTGTCTTGGATAGTAAGCCAAAGAATAAAGGAGTGGTGATAGATATTATACTTATGGTATACTAACTCGGCCCACCTGACACAGAGGATGGACGTACAAATGATGATGTAATTTTAATTAATTGTTAACTTTGTATTTCCTCTTTTGGAAGTATAACATTATACGTCATTGAAGTTGATACTTGGAGGTAGAAGAGAGAGAATGAGGTTATTGATATTCTAGATATTGTTATGGTTCATAGAACTTGTAGATATACTATGAGATGTCCATTTCCAGAGTTCATTATGAATGATGTATGAAATCTTGAAATTCTTGCAAAGCCTAGAGTCATAGATTATACCTTGTTCATAATAGGTTAGTAGAGAGATGGGAAAAAGCCAAACATTATGCCAGAATGAGGTATCTTCCATATTACTGATGGCCACCATGTACAAATTACTTGCCAAAGACCTAAGACATAAAATTTCACCCCAAGTCCAAGATGAGGAGGAACCTAGATCGGAAGCATATAAATTTGTATTTTTTATTTTTTCGGTTTCTAGGCAATCACACCAGAATGAGTTGTTGTTTTTACTTATTAAATACTATAAATATTTAAGAACAACCATATGATTCCAAATTTTAGATCCAAAATATGAAGGTCGTCCTCTATCGTGGGTACTATTACATTCGACTAATCCACCTTAGCCCCAGAGTTATACATCTCGTGGTTGGACCCGAAATATCGGTTAAAAGATTAGAAAATATTTGTGAGAAACCATAGAATGAATAATAAACATTAAGGACTAGTAAACTTGCCCAGGAAAGAGAACATATTTATGAGCTGAAGCAGGTCCGTATAAGATAGTTGCTTGGATATCCAAAGACCTATGCACGAGGTGATATTTTGGAAGGGTTTGCAGAAAGAGCCGACCCGTGAGGAGAGGAACTCCCATATATTTTAAAGGCAGTGAGTCGATCTTCTACCCTTAAATTTCGAAGAGAATAAATCATCCAGACCATATTTGATAAGTTGAAGGAAGTTAAGATTATCATAAAAAAAATTATAAGGTCATCAAGTAGACTATTTTGAGCTTATGATATTTCCAGTGGAATTTGAATTTTATATCATTATTTTTTTCCTTAAGAATACTGGATAGGACATGCATCACAAGGATGAAAATAAAAGGGGAGAGGTGATCACATTACCTAAGCCCTTTCCTACCTTATAAAGTACCATTATGGTCACCTTTATATTAATGTAGTAAGAAGAGATTGCAATACATTGGATGATCCAAGTGATCATTATATCCGGGAAGTTCATAACAACAAAGATGTTAAGAATGATGTGCCAACGAATACTATCAAAAGCTTTCGTAAGGTCAATTTCTATGGTAACCTTCTTGCATTTGCAGTTAGTATGGTAATCCCTAAGACGTTCTTGGAATAGAAGGACGTTTTCATATATAATTCTTTAAAAAAAGTCGATTGAGATTTATTAATTAAATAAGAAAAAAGTCTTTGATTCCATTAGCCAGAATTTTAGAGATTATCTTGTAGATGATGTTATATAATACAATTGGCCTGAAATCATCAATTAATATGCGAGTGTCCTTTTTAGGAATGAAGGCGATAGAAGTGTAATTCCAAGAAAGGTATAAATATCCATAATTGAAGAACTCAATGGCCTTATTGCAGACTTCCTTACTCACAATATTCTAAGAGTTTTTGAATAAGTTTGAATTGAAACAATCAAGTCCCGAGGATTTTTTGCTATCTATAATGAATAATATTTTTATTTACTTCATCACATGTTATCGTGTGAGTCATAGATATCTTACCCAAAGTATTAAACCTAGAGGTAAGGAAGTTTAAAACCTTGGAAAGGCCAGGGTAACCTAGAGGATACATGGTACTAAGGAGATTCTTGAAATAGCTCACCGGAACATTAGCAATAAAAGAGGAGTTGGTAACCATATCGTCTCGATTATCTAAAATTGAAATAATTTTGTTACTTAAGATACGGGTTCTATCTCATAGTTTGAGCAAACTCTTTTTTTAAAAGAAGATAAAAGAAGAGGAGGTCTCGATTTCTTTAGTTACGAGAGCGACATTGGTAAGATCCTGAGCAAGACGTGACTGATCTTGGAAAATATCCATTTTGGAGATGCAAACTTGAGAGCTAATGTTGTTATATTCTTATGGTTGAGGCTATTGAGCACTAATTGAAGACGAAGTTTTTGGGGAACCAAACTCATTCCCTGAGTGTTGGTAGGAATGTTCCAACTATTAGAGACAATTTATGTGAATTGATGGTGGGTTGCCATATGTTGAAAAACTTTAAAGGTTTTTTATGTTCTTGGAAAAGATGCCAAGGTTTAGGGTGACTATGATGTGGTCTGGTAATTTGGGAAACCCATAGATGGCGGAAGACATTGGAAAAGACTTGTCTCGCTCATTATTGACAAGGATACGATCAATGTTGGAATAGATTGGATTTGAAGGTTGTGTTGAGTGATGTGAAGTGGAAACCAGTGAAATTAAGATCGTTAAGCTCAAACCGATATCAACAATTGTTTAATACAAGTGCCATAATCTAATTTTTTGAGTATCCAATGCATTCTTACAGCTTACGGATTTTAATGAAATATTCAAGGCTAACCCAATAGATTCCTTTATCTTAGGCCACAATGGATTCAAGGTGAATTGAGAGGGGAACACGATCAAGAGCGTTGATAAATGCATAAATAACAGTGAAACAAAAGGAAATATGGAAGTTATGACTTGTAGATTCAGAATAAATGTATAGTGGGGAAGAGGATAATATGGATATAGTGATTATGCTAGAATTCCAAATTATCTAAATCCAATTCAATGGGTGCGAGGCATGGTTTGTTATAAAATGCTAAAAATGCGCCATGATATTGATTGTATAGTCTACTTCATAAATATCAACTTTAGTCTCTATAGGAATCAATATATATATATATATATATATATACTATTACTTATAATAAAATTAATGACATCTTTTGGTCTAATATGGTTATTTAACCCACAAATATTCTATGAAGCAATAAGCATAAGATTTGTTAAAACTTATAGTGGATCAGCTTGTGGTCTCGTCAAAGGATAAAACCAAAATACCATTTGCACTCTCGCATGAGGGGTGACTTCTGTTATATGGGAAGTCCACCTCTTTCTCGATCTCCATTAAAAGGTTCATGGGGAGAGCCTTCTCAAAAGCCTGACTAGGGTCGGTGGGCTCAGACTCCTCAGAAACACGATACAATTTGCACATTATAGAGGAAGACCATGATACTCAATCTGACACCGATATACATGTTCCTACAACATAAATTAACCTCCGAAACGATTTCTGAATCCGTCTTATTGATAATAAAGATACAAAAAAACTTTAACTTATTTTTTTCTCAATATCTAAGTATACATATAAATAAGTATAAAGAACTAAAGTGATGCTTCTAAAGTCCTCAGAAGTCTAAAGTTCTATAGGTAGTTTGAAAATTTTCTCCTAAATTGGGATCTCCTTATAAGAGTCTTTTACCAATGAGGCCATAGGCTCCTATTTTTTTAGGCTCATAAACAACTCTTGAAAGTGCCATGTGGGCTTATCCAGAACTTATTTAGGGAAATTCTCAACAAAACCTGAAATTGAAATATCTCTTAGGGAATGAACTTGAAATCTTTGAGACCGAATTCGTCCCATAAAACCCCAACGTTGACCTTTAATTTCACTATGTTAGGAGTTTGGTTGATAAAATAGGATGAATACCAACTACCAAGGAGGAACGGTTCTCTTAATTTCCTGTAACAACATGTGCCCACAACTAATATGTTTTTTATATTTGCTTTTTTAAAATTTTGATAAAAAATTATTACTTCGGATAATAAACATAACTCTAAGTATTTGATAAACTATTTATGAAATTTAAAGTTTATTTGAATTGTCAACAAAATTTTAACTAGTTAAACTATTATTTTCTAAAAAATATTCAAAATTAATTTAAAATTTTAAAAATGCATATTTTAAATAATTAGAAAAAAATAAAATATTATTAAATATCCAACATCAAACTTATGTACCAATGAATACTTGACATTTTGTTTATTACATTCTTACATTATTTTAAATGCTTATAAAAAATTGATGTATCACTTGCATAAATAAGAGTAAATCATTTGCGAATAAAACATTTGAAGTTACCTTTTCTTGCTCTTTTGCATTTTTTTCAAATTGTTGACTTATTTTTTCACTTTCCTTATTGTTTTCTTGAGCTTCAAATTCTACAACATTTCGTTCAAATTGATTCATTATTAAGGCTTTTTTAAAGCTCTAAAAATCCAAAAGTTGGTGTTCTTTGGTGGATATACTTCAAATTTATTTTATTTTTTCACTATTCCATCATTGCTACTAGAATTATCCTCAGAATTATTTTCATCCCAATAATAATATCATCAAAAAAATTCTCATGTTATTTGGTGTGGATAATAATTTCCTGAGGATAGGCTGGTAATTTCAGTTGGTGTTTTATGGTGGTATGTGGGTGTTAAGTGTTTAGAGTAGAGAGTAGAGAGTAGAGAGATAATTAAGCAGCCTGGTAGCAGTTAATTCTCATTATTCATAGTTAATGCAGGTGGTTGAGTATTTATACCCTGATGTTTGGGCCCTTATGGGCTTTCGGGTCATGTTTAATGGACCCGGGTCATGTTCAAAGACCCATGAGCTCTAAGTAGGAGAGCAAGTAGCTTAGTCAAGAAGTGTTTAGGTTTTTTAGTACTTTTGTCATTGTTCGAACAGTCCTATGGTCATAGTGCTCAAAATGATCTGTCCGGTCCGTGTGATATGTCCGGTCCGGAGGCCTTGGACCGATCTGTCCTTGTCCGGGGAGAGTGCAGAGTTCGGACTCATCAGGAGCCCCTTTTTTAGGTGTTTGCGCAAATACTCTTGCCAAAGACCTGAAAAACAGTCCAACGTCAAGGGCAGTTTTAATCCGTACAGGTCTATGGGTTTATCCGGACAGATAAAGCTTCACGAATTCAAAACTGTTTTTGCCAGAGTTCGTGGGACACGTGTCACTCTCTGATTGGTTGTTTCAGCCGTTTTTTCACCTTGAATTTCGAACCCACCTTCTTCGAAAAGCAACCTCCTTTATTACAGGTGGTGACATCAGCGCCGTCTTTTAATCATTGCCAAACTTTTCGAATTCTCCTAGGAATCAACTGCTTTTTCAGATTTACCATAAATACAAATTCATTTCCACTGTTTTACCATCTCTTTCAAACTTACTTCTGTAAAAACTCTCAAAGCTTTCTCTTTCTAAAGCAAGAGTTTAGTTCAATAGTTTATGTTTACAACGAGGAACGCTCTTGTCAAAGGCGGGTGGCTCAACCTTTCTGAGTTGGAGAAGGCTCAAAAAGTCGAAAGAGAGAGACGGATCGCAGCAGGGTTACCTGCCTCACCTGTTGACAGACCTATCACTTCTGCATCTGAGTCAGATCGAGGCTCGTCCTCTTCCAAAGGCACTAAGCCTAGAAAACTATTTCAAACCACTCTCTCCCCTATAATCTCCGGTTCCTCAGTTCAGGAATCGGTGCCTACTGTCGAGCCAGGAGTCACAGCCACTAGTTTTAGAAAACCTTCTCCCTTTCTTGCAATGGGATCAGACACGGAGCGCTCTCCTGAGAAGCTGGTTGATAAGAGGAAAGGTCGGCTGGTTAAAGGCCAAGGAACCAGAAACACTCCCTCAAGATCGGGGGCAAAAGATAGTAGCACCGGATCAGAGGTGCCAATTAGAGCTCATAAGGACAGGTTGTCCGGACTGGAGGGGTCTAATCCAAACCTTCTACCAGAAACATCTGCTCCAAACACTCCACCGGAGAGCAGAAATCAAAGAGGCTCTGAGGCCCATCAGTCCGGAGATAAGGCTGAATCAAGCTTAAACCCTCCCCCCACTACAGCTGCTGAAATCCCTTCAACAATCATGGAGGAAGTGATGGAGGACTCTGTTGAAGAGGCCCCGTTCGAGTCTGAGCCCTCCAGTCAGACTAGCAAAGAGATAGTTGCCAAGAAGGACAGGGGCAAAGAAAAGTTGTACTTGAGGCATCCGGATTTGCCGAAGAGCCTAGAATGAAAAGTAGGGCCTTGTTTTCACAAGGTCAGCGTCAACTATTTTCTCTCCCTACAGAAAATCAACGATGCATTCATCCACACTGCCGAGTTGGGCAGGATGCGTTCAAAATGGGGTATTCCAGAAAATGTAAAGATATCCCTATTCATCCGGAGACCCCCATGGATTGCAAGTTAAGTGAGGTGGTTATGTTTACGGAGCTGTTCAACTGGGGCTCAGGTTCCCACTAGACCCAGAGATTGTCAGATATTTCCATCTGATCAAACTCTGTCCGAGCCAACTGAGCCCCAACGCTTGGTATACCCTTACGTCATGCATCATGTCATCAAGGTTGTCCGGGATCCCTCTGCCCATGGAGGAGTTTGCTGTAGTGGCCAGCCTGTGTAAAAACCATCACATCCCCTTCTACCACTTTAACATGGGGGATGGCTTCAAAGCAGTGGACGATTTGCTGGAGGCAGAGAGGAATTGGAGGACTCAGTTCCTCTTTGTGAGTGGCACCTGGGAAAATGGCAGGAAGATAAAATCCGGCGAGAACCCAAGCCTCCTCAGACGTAGATGGAGGAGTGACCGTAAGCATCTTGCATTTGTCTCTCTTCCCTTTTCTTTTCAAACTTAGTTTATACTTATTTGTCTTATTTTTATCTTAGCAGAACTGCCCAAGGAGTTTAGTGACCACCAGAAAGCCGGGCAGATAACTTGTGGAAAGATTAATGCTTGGGTTGCTGAGAATTGGGGGAACAGATTCCATGATGCCTTCACCAGTGGAAATTTGGCAAGGTCTTACCTGTGGAACACCACAGGTCGGAGAGACTTGACCTGGGAGGAGCTCACCACCCAGCCTTCTCCTGACATTGTGCTTAAGAGGACCCATGAACCAGATGGGACACTCTTTCTGCCTGGCCGGGCCAAAGCCCCGAGCAAGATGAAGGGCAAGAAGAAGAAGGGCAAAAATGTGGTGGGTGAAGCCAACCCTGCTGATGCTGAGAAAGATGCTCCAACAGACCCGGAGGGGCAAGTGCAGAGCCAAATTGATGTTGCCCTCTTGCAAGTTGTGGAGCAAGAGACTGAAAGGCAGGAGACGAATCTCCCAAAACCCCCAAGGGCTTCTAAGAGAAATCGTAAACATGGAAGCGAAGGCGCAGACCGAGAAGCAAAGAAGAAAAAGACTTCCAAGGGAAACGAGATTTCTCTCCGGGCTCCGGAGCCTTCCTTCCATGCTGAGCCTTCAGACCCAACACAGGCCGAAGAGATTCTTGGGGACTTTCACACTGATGAGGTTGAGGGAGGAGAGCTCAACATTGATGAAGTAGACATCACCGGTCTTGGTGAGCTTGGTGAATACTTCCTCAACCTCCCCAGAGATGACTTTGCAGGACCTTACATTCCTCCGAGTAGTTCCAACACGGTCAATTTTAACGGTAAGACTTTTATTGTCTCTAGTGAAAAGGATACCATAGCGCACTCCTTGTTAAGCAATGTGCAGCCGGTACTTACGTTGGAGAGACAAGTCCGGGGTCAGGCAGATATCATTAAAGACCTGAAGTCTGAGAAGGAAAAATTGTCCGAAGACCTCCGAACTGCCACCTCTAATGATGCCATGTTGAAAGAAGAAAACGAGGAGTTGAAGAGAAGCCAAGAGACAAGCACCACCAAAGTCACCACTTTAGAGGAACCCATCAAAGACCTCCAGGAGAAGCTGTCCGGTCTGGAGAAGGACATTGCTACCTCAAAGGGAGAAACCAAGGCAAAGGACAAAGTCATCACCAACCTAACTACTGATAAGGTTGCCCTTGAGAATGCAGTGTCCAAGGCTGCCGAAGAGAAAAGTACATTGCTACAGGAGCAAGAGGCCAAAATCCAAGCCAAGATCAATGCGTATGCCAACCAGATGATCAAGAGCGAGGAGCTACTGCTTGAGAAGGTGAGGTCTGACATGGTTCTACTCTTTCATGAAAAGTTTCCGAAGAGGAACCTAGGGGATTTATGGCTTTATGTTGAACCTGAAGATCTCTCATACCACACGATGGCCGAAGGCGACGCGTATGGCTACTCCAGTGACTCCTCGGGTGATGAAGAACATACTAGGGAGAGCCCAGATGAGGAGAAAGACGATCCTAAAGGCAAGAGGGTGGATGAAGGGAGAGATGACCCTAAAGGCAAAAAGGTAGATGAAGGTGAGCCATCTTCAAAGGCTCAACCTTAACTTTATGATTCACTTTGATTATTTTCTATCCAGACTAAAGTCCTTGGAAGGCCAAGGCATTCTTTTTGTAATGGTGTCCGGTATTTGACCGGACAGGTTTTTTGTTGTTCGACTTTGATAATTTAAAAGTCCTTGGAAGGCCAAGGTAATTTCAAGTTATTAATTTCAATGAATCTTTCTGTTCTGCACAACTATCATCTTCTTTCATTGTTTGTTCTGATTTTGAAACCAGAGTTTAAGTAGGCTTTAGTTGTTTCATAGTGAGAGTGTTTAAGTTCTCCGGCTAGAGTTTAAATAGCCTTTAGTTATTTCAATCCGGATATTATGACAATGGACAAAACTTTAAAAACACTTAGAAAATTTTTAAGAAGGCATCAAATTTTATTTAACAACCCGGACACCTCATTAAAACCTCTCCGTGCCACCAGGGAGGAAAGAGTATGCCCCCAAATATTTGCATGGATGTTTAAACAAGTAAATATTTACACAAGTGCTATTCCAAGTACATCCGGAGATGCTCGATATTCCAAGGATGTGTTAGAACTCTGCCATCTTTGTCTTCCAACCAATAAGTTCCAGGCTTAATTCTTTCAACAACCATATACGGACCCTCCCAAGTTGGGGCCTGCTTTCCGAAGAGCTTTTCTTTAGTGTGTAAGAAGACCTGTCTTAATACTTTTTCCCCTGGTTGGAAATCGCTTCTTTTAACTTTAGAAGCAAACCTGCTTCTCATCAAGCCTTGATAGTGTGCAACTCGAAGGTGAGCTTTAACTCGTCTTTCTTCTATCAGATCAAGTTGACCTCTGATTACCACCTCATTAGCATGTTCGGAGAAGTTGTGAACACGAAAAGAGGGGAGAGTTGCTTCTATGGGAGCTACTGCATCCATCCCATAGACTAAGGCAAAGGGTGATTCTTGTGTTGCAGTCCCAGGTGTTGTCCGGTAAGCCCACAAGACCTCTTGTAAATAACTAGGCCACTTCCCAGCAGCCCCTTCCAAATTCTTCTTTAAGCCGGACAGTATAGTTCTATTAGCCACTTCAACTTGCCCATTTGCTTGTGGGTGGAAAGGTGAAGAAAAACAATGATGTATACCCCTTGAGGCACAGAAGCTCTCCATTTCCCTATTGTCAAACTGTGGCCCATTGTCTGTTGTGATCTTTTGTGGGACACCAAATCTGCAACAGATGTTGGATAAAATAAATTTGATAACAGCTTTTGATGTTGTCCCTGCTAGAGGAGCTGCTTCTATCCACTTCGAGAAGTAGTCTATGGCCACAATTATAGATTTGCGCCCTCCGGACGCCACAGGGAGAGGCCCTACTAAATCCAATCCCCATCGAGAAAAAGGAATAGGCTCAGAAATTGATTCTAAAGGAATGGCTGGTACATGAATTTCATTGATGTACCTCTGGCATGGGTCACACCTTCTTACCAACTCCTTAGCATCTTTCATGATTGATGGCCAATAATCGGAGAGTAAAACTCTTCTTGTCAAAGCTCTAAACCCACAATGGGCTGACCCCTCACCATCGTGCAATTCGGAGAAGACCATTTGTGATTCTTCATCCCCCAAACAGCGCAGGAGAGGTTTACTGTAAGAATTCTTGTATAACACTTCTCTCAATATGATGAAACCACGATCCTTGTGTTTCAATGTTCTGGCTAGTGACTTATTCGGAGGCATAACACCATCAGAGAGATATTCTATGAGAGGAAACCTCCAGTCTTGAGGTTGTTTCACTTTTATTTCAAAAATTTCCTCTTATTTACCCTTACAAAGTTGGATGGAGGGGCTTTCAAGCACATTGATCCATGGATATGACTCCGTATACGCTATGGTTGCTAGTGAGTCTGCTAGCTCATTTTCTGCCCGGGGAATGTGTTCATAGACAACACTTTTAAACTTAAGCGCTTCATTTTTTATGAGGAGTAAATATTTCACAAGTTGCTCCTTTTTAGCCTGAGACTGGCCTTGGGCATGGTGGATAAGTAGTTGGGAGTCGCTTAGCAGCTTGACCCTCTTAGCCCCACAAATGTAGGCTAACTTTAAACCAGCTATAGTTGCTTCGTATTCGGACTCATTATTGGATGCCCTGAAAGTAAAACAAATAGCCTAGTACATTTTGTCTCCACATGGGGAAGTTAAACATACTCCTGCACCACATCCCATAGTGCTAGATCCACCATCTGTTCGGACGACCCATACTTGTTTATCTTTTATATCAGTAGTTTGCTCAGAATCCCTGTCGGAGTGGAATTCAACAAAAAAGTCTGCCACAGCTTGGGCCTTGACTGCTGTTTGGGGAGCAAAATCTATGTCGAAGTCTCCCAATTCTATTGACCACTTAGTCATCCTGCTTGAAATGTCTGCCTTTTGGAGGACATTCTTCAGAGGGAAAGAAGTCCGGACGATGATGGGATGAGCCTGGAAATAAGGCCTCGTTTTCCTGGCTGCTATCACCAAGGCCAATGCTAACTTTTCGAGTTTCAAGTAACGCATTTCTGCATCTATCAAGCTTTTGCTGATGTAGTACACTGGATGGGGATGACCACCAACCTCTCTTACCAACACAGCACCGATGGCATAACTTGAAACTGCCAAATATACGAAGAGGGTCTCCCCATCAACTGGTTTAAACAAAGTCTTGGGAGAGGATAGGTGCTTATTGATCTCCCTCAAAGCCTCATCACACTGCGGGGTCCAATCGAACCCCTTTGCACTCTTCAAAGTTTGAAAGAAAGGTGCACACCTGTCCGAAGACCTTGAGATAAATCTGTTTAAGGCAGCTAATCTCCCCGTTAAACGTTGTACTTCTTTAATGTTTCGAGGAGGCTCCATTTGGAAAAGAGAATTTAGCTGGTCCGGATCGGGCTGTATTCCATGCTCACTTATGATATAGCCTAGAAACTTCCCGGACTGCACTCCGAGCACACACTTTTCTGGGTTTAACTTCAAATTCACTTTCACCAAGTTGGCAAAAGTTTCTTGGAGATCAGACAAGTGCAACTGCTCATCCACACTCTTCACCATCATATCGTCAATGTATACTTCCATATTTCTTCCAATTTGATCAGCAAATGCCTTGTTGACTAACCTCTGATAAGTAGCCCCAGCATTTTTCAAACCAAATGGCATCACCTTGTAGCAATGAAGCCCTCTGTCAGTGACAAATATGGTATGCTCGTGATCCTTTGGATCTACTTGAATCTGATTGTATCCGGAGAAATCATCCATAAAGGAAAGCAGCTTGTTCCCAGAGGTGGAGTCTACTAGCTGATCAATCCGGGGAACTGGATACAAATCTTTTGGGCAAGCTCTATTGAGATCCGTGAAATCAATGCACATGCGCCACTTGCCATTCTTCTTTTCACCAAGACAGGATTGGCAGTCCACAAAGGGTATTGAGACTCCTTGATGTGCCCCATTTTTGTGAGCTTGTCAACCTCTTGTACAATGACATCAGCCTTTTCTTTGGAAAAAGCTCTTCTTTTTTGAACCACTGGAGCTACGTCTCTCCGGACGGATAGGTGATGTGATATCACTTCTGATGGGACCCCAGTAACATCAGCATTGCACCAAGCAAAAACGTGCTGATGGTTCTTTAAAAACTTTAACATTTGATCTTTCAAAACATGTGGCATTTTAGACCCTATCTTGACACTTTTCCCATCTTCCAAATAGTGTATTTCTACCTCTTCAACGGGTATCAACACTCCGGGGGTCTCTCTGGGGTCATCAGTTTCACCCTCACCCCCAGAAAGGCCCTCAAACTGCTATTGTTCATTAATACGAACTGCCCCCAACGTTCGAGGAGCCAGGGCAGTGGCATAACATTTTCTTGCAATCTTTTGGCTGCTCCGGACGACTCCAACCTGTCCCTGAACAGCATACTTCAAGCACTGATGGACTGTTGAAGCCACTGCATGCATCCTAGAGAGCCAAGACCTCCCTAGAATAGCATTATAACAAGTGGGACAATCCACCATAATAAAGAGTATTCTGACCATTTTCTTGAAAGGGCCCTTACCCAATAAAACTTCTTCTTCGAACTCTCCGATCACATCTGCTGAGTTGCCTGTACCTGTCCGGATTCTGAATTACAGCTGGAATTCTCATTCTCTTGTATGTGGTTAAGAAAAGGATATTGGCTGAGCTTCCAGTATCCACCAAAATTCATCTTATGTCGTTGCCCCCAATAGATGCTCCTATGACAACATCATCCTCATGAGGGCCAGCAATATCCCTTAAATCATCTTCATAAAAAACAATGAAGGCAAATGAATTTTGTGACTGATAGGAGGTCATGCCTCCTTCTAGGCTGGAGGCTAAAGTATGAACGTGCCTCTTCCTCGAAGAAGCAGTAGGAGCTGTCATAGTGTCCCCCCAGAAAATTGTAAGTGACTCGAAAAATTTAATGAGTCCGGAGACCGATCTAGAACATTCCTCTATAGTACCCACTCTATTTCGAGTTGGATCAGGATCTAAGTACTCAGATTCCACGTCGAACCTTTCAATTATAACCATGGCTCCCTCCGGAGGAGCATTACTTGGACCAACCCGGTGAGTGTTATCAGGCCTGTTACCCCCTCTTCTTTTAACGTAAGCTCCCACCTTTCCCCTCTCAATCAAGTTTTGAACTTCTTGTTTCAATGCTATGTAGTCATCAGTGGTATGACCAATATCATTGTGATATTGGCAAAAAGAGTTATTGCGATGCTCTCTGGGAGACTGCAGTGTTACCGATCTCCGGTAATGCACCTCATCCTTTGTTTTATCAAAGATGGTTGCCACACTTTCTTTTAACTCTGCGAACCACTCCGGTTGGACCCATGGCCCTCTCTTGTTTCTGGATTGTTGACTTTGAGCAGGAGCAGCTGGCTGAGACTGAGCTTTTGCCCTACCATGCCCCTGTCCGGTTTCTCTTGCTTTGTTCCCGGACTAATTCTGATTGGGATTTGGTGCCACTGGGGTAGACCTCACCTGCCTGTGCACCCTGGTTTTCTTTATTTCATCGACGTTTATTTGTTTGCCAACCTGATTCAGCAACCCTCCCCAAGTCATGGCCTTCTTTCTGGTCACTGAATCAGTTAGATTGCCTGGGTTCAAACCCTGTCTCAGGGATGCTATTGCTACCTGTTCGAAGCAATCAGCCAACCCATTCTTGGTATTCACGACTCATTTAGCTCCTGGGCACAATGGATTATTGTGTCTCAATTGCCCTTTAGCTCTTTACTCCTTACGAACTGCCTTCGAAAGGCCACCCAAAAAGTGTCGAAGTCTTTAATACAACCCTAAGGCAGGTTGTTGTACCACTTTAGAGCACTCCCCGTGAATGACTGAGAGAATGTCCTACAGAGCAGTTTGTCATCGTCATCAAAGTTCATCATAAAATTTTTAAATTGTTCCAGATGGTTGTCCGGATCAGTACTGCCATCGTACTTCTCTATTTTGGTGCTATCAAACCTCTTAGGGAGGTTTCCAGACAGAATTTTAGAAGACAATGGAGATTGCCTCCAATTCCTTCCACGACTGAACACGGTACCCTCGTTGGTAGTCGCAAAGATACCTGGCTCATCGTGAAAAGCGAAGGGATCCATCAGCATCTTGTCCACATACCTCCGACTATGAGATGATCCCTTACCAATATGCCTTTTCATCTTTCCTTGTCTATCCCTTTTTCTTGAGTATTTTTAATCTGCCTTTGCTTCTTTCTAGTTCGACCCTCATCGCTGCTAGAGGATAAGGATTTTCAACTCCATCACTGTCCGAAGAGCTATCAGAAGACTCTGAGCTTGAGTCAGAACTCTCCACTGGCTTAGACCGGTGAGACTTTTTCGAACTGACATGAGTCTTTTTAGTGCTCACATGAGTCTTTGAAGACTCATGCTCCCTGGGGTTATCGGTGTGATGAGCAGTTGATGCTTTGGACTTTTCTTTCATGCCCATCTTGGCCTTTTCAGCCCTCAGAGCTTCTATTTCACCCTTGAGCCTATCACGCTCTTCGATAGTGTACTCATCGTTTTCTCCCACTACTTCGAGCAGAGCTGGTGGTACTTCTGGATTGTCCGGATTCATACGGACAGATTTTCTTAGCTGGTTTTGAATGCTTGATTCAGGCACCTTCGTGCTCCCACTGTGGTCGCCAATTTGGTGTGGATAATAATTGCCTGAGGATAGGCTGGTAATTTCAGTTGGTGTTTTATGGTGGTATGTGGGTGTTAAGTGTTTAGAGTAGAGAGTAGAGAGTAGTGAGATAATTAAGCAGCCTGGTAGCAGTTAATTCTCATTATTCATAGTTAATGCAGGTGGTTGGGTATTTATACCCTGATGTTTGGGCCCTTATGGGCTTTCGGGTCATGTTTAATGGACCCGGGTCATGTTCAAAGACCCATGAGCTCTAAGTAGGAGAGCAAGTAGCTTAGTCAAGAAGTGTTTAGGTTTTTTAGTACTTTTGTCATTGTTCGAACAGTCCTATGGTCATAGTGCTCAAAATGATCTGTCCGGTCTGTGTGATATGTCCGGTCCGGAGGCCTTGGACCGATATGTCCTTGTCCGGGGAGAGTGCAGAGTTCGGACTCATCATTATTCATTTATCTCTTTCCTCATCTTCATTTTCAGCATCACCTTCATTCATTCTCTCTTCCACCGTTTTATATTTTGATTCTTGATTTTCTCTGTCAACAACACCCTTATATGATCATTCTTTGTTCTCTGATTCATCGTCAACCTTCTCATTTATACGAAATGCAGTTATCTCAACATTATCAAGATGAAGTAATAACCTTCAATTATAATAGAATAGTTTTCATTTAAAACATTATTTAAAATTATTTTTTCATTGAAAAAATAATTTCTAAATGTACCTTATATTTGGTGAATCGTTGAAATATTCAAAGGAAGTTTAATTCTTTCTCATGCCTACTTTCAACTACCAATCACCTTGATGTATTGTAGTATACTTTGTAATCTATATGATAATTTTCCAAATTATGTGTATTCAAGAAGAAGTAATTGCATAATGATAAATAATTATAAACATTAGAGACTTTAGTTTTGTTTTTCACTTTTTCTTAATTATATTGTATAAAAACCTTAATTTTTGCTATATAACTAACTGTATTTTCTAGTTCACTTTTACAACATTTCTTAATAAGCTCATTATATTTTCTCTTATTGCTTCTCCTAATTATATGCGTTGATTTTTTTAGAAGTCTTCAACATATTTAACCTTGAAGCATTTAATCTCTTTCATGAGATAAAGAAAAACAAGGATGTACAAGCATATAAAATTAAGAGTATTACTACGTATTTTTCAATTTAGTCTCTTTCAATTGTTTTTACTGACTTTATTGTATCATGCAACATATAATAGATAAATTTAAGTTTAATTATATTATTTGAGATTATTTTTACTTATGAAAAAAAAATCATCACTTACGGAAATACGTATAAATAACTTACAAAAATATGTATAAATATAAAACATGTCTAACAAAATTAAGTTTAAATTATAAAATAAGGTTTTTTTTACATCTTCATGGTATACACTAAACACCTCATGTAGGGCGTAATCGGGATAGATACTTGGTATGCGGGGCAACACAACTGCAAACTTCGTATCGACCTCAGGTGTGACACGCGAATATGAACCTGCACAACTGCTGCCAGCCGCAATCCAACAAGCATGATGGTTGGTATCACCCCTACACCACCACACAAGCTTCGTGTCGTACGCGACCCCAGAGAGAGTTCCTCTGTAGAGACGAGCTTCCTAGGGCTTCGACGTATCGGGATTTGTCTCATGGTGATTGTGCTTCTTAACCATCACAACCAAGAGAGAGGAAATTATGTACAAGAAAACCTTTAATAAAGATTTTGAAGAAGAAAAAAATTCAGGAATAGAAATTGAATTGGCCAGATAGATAAAAAATGTTTGTCGTCTTGTTGTTTTTATAAACATTTATCGTTGTTTTAAGTTTTAGATTTTTTTACTTTTAGAGGCTTAAATTGTGATTAGTACTTTGACTATGATGATATCTTTCATATAGTTATTTGACTTCAAAACATTCAGTAACGGTCCCTTGATTGACAATTGCTTCCACATATTCCTTTTAATTCAATTTTTTTATGAGAGTCTCTTAACTATGACGATTTTGATAAATTTAGTCCATGAATCCTGAAAAATCAAAGACTAAATTTATCATAATTTTCATAGTCGATGGACGCTCACTAGACATTTTTTCATAGTCGATGGATACTTACAGGGTATTTTGAAGTCAAAAGACTATACAGAAGAAATCGTCGTAGTTTAGGGACCTTCACCGGAAGTTTTGAATTCAAAGGACTATCAGAAAGATATCCTCATATTCAAAGGACCAACCACGTATTTGAGACTTTTATCTATGTTTCAAGTTCAATTTTCTACATTATTATCGTATTCGTTTCAGCTTTATAATATCAACGTTGTAATATTTTGATTTATTAACAAGTTATTTGAACTATGAACTAAGTGAGTAGGATGGAAGTAAGTAATAAAGAAGACGGAAAACAAGTGACATAGGGTTTGAAATAAATATAAAACAAGTAAAATGTTAAAACATTTAGTACAACGTTAACAAATAAAACTACTTAACGATTATAATACATAGTTAAATCCATCACTTTCAGGTTTTGTTGACTCGGAGGATTAAGAGGTTTGAATTTAACAAATGCATAAATCATTTTGCTTAATGGAGGAACCAATCCTTAGCCTCTATGGAAATATACTTGGGATATGTTGGGTAAATTACTGACTATGGTTTGTTTGGAGATTACTGACTATGGTAAATATACATATGATGGAATATTTATCCAATTTGCTTGAGGGGAAATTACGGCTACACAATCTAACCTACGTAATTCAGCCTCGACACTTTTACGACTATTATAAATTGGTTTCTACAAAGGTGAGTCCGTTAAGTTTTATTTTTGTAGTACGAACCTCACATGCGCCCACACTTGTTTGTCATTGTAAATTATGTGTGCAACAGTTCTGAAAACATAATTAACATTTGAACTCACTTTCTTGCAATCGAATATGAATAGACGTAAAAAGTGAGAGAGATATTCCAAAAATAATAACGTATCGCTACGTATTATCACATTTGGAAGCTTAGGAATTTTTGGAATCTTTGGAGGTTTATTTTTTTACTACCCGGTATCAGAGGCGGATCCAAAATAAAATTAAGAGTATGCCAAAAAAATAACACAAAATAACAAAAAATATATATTTTGGTATTACATAGTATACCAATGTTTCAATTACAACTCAAAATGAATATTTATTTCTAGTCTAAACGTAAATGAATTCTTCTATCACTTATTAAAAGTGTTTGATAATATCTTGATAATCTGGATGATACTTAAGAATTTCAGTTCTTTTTTTAGGATCTAACTCCAATTATATCCATATTTGAATATGTTATTTGAAGACGAGGGATAATTTTTTGAATGAGTAGAAGTAGGTTCTTTAGATGGTGTTTTGGTTTATTCATTTCTGATAATAGAAGTATTAGACTCCAAAAATTCTAGTGATGTGCGTAAAAGATAAAATTCACTATTAATATGATAAAAAACTTATATATGATTAGTAAATTATCTAAATATGATTAAAAACTTATATAAATCATTCATATACAATTGTTTTATTTAATTAGTAAACTTGGTATAAAAAGTAAAATTCGGATTCATGATGCTTGAAAGCATGACCTAGAGTAAAAGTACAAAGGCCTTTACCACTAAACTAAACCCTTTTATTAGATTGATGGTATGCCATGGCATATTTGGCTACCCTCTAAATCCGCCCCTGTCAGAGGCGGATCCAAAATAAAATTAAGAGTATGCCAAAAAAATAACACAAAATAACAAAAAATATATATTTTGGTATTACATAGTATACCAATGTTTCAATTACAACTCAAAATGAATATTTATTTCTAGTCTAAACGTAAATGAATTCTTCTATTACTTATTAAAAGTGTTTGATAATATCTTGATAATCTGGATGATACTTAAGAATTTCAGTTCTTTTTTTAGGATCTAACTCCAATTATATCCATATTTGAATATGTTATTTGAAGACGAGGGATAATTTTTTGAATGAGTAGAAGTAGGTTCTTTAGATGGTGTTTTGGTTTATTCATTTCTGATAATAGAAGTATTAGACTCCAAAAATTCTAGGGATGTGCGTAAAAGATAAAATTCACTATTAATATGATAAAAAACTTATATATGATTAGTAAATTATTTAAATATGATTAAAAACTTATATAAATCATTCATATACAATTGTTTTATTTAATTAGTAAACTTGGTATAAAAAGTAAAATTCGGATTCATGATGCTTGAAAGCATGACCTAGAGTAAAAGTACAAAGGCATTTACCACTAAACTAAACCCTTTTATTAGATTGATGGTATGCCATGGCATATTTGGCTACCCTCTAAATCCGCCCCTGTCCGGTATAACTTTTGTTTGACTAGCTGATGATCTAACGATGTTTTTAATTGTAGTTAGGGAAATAAGATTTAGATATGTTAAGGTTTTCATATTATCAGTTTGCTCGATTATATGTTCAAAAAACAACTTATCCTTTTTGGTTGGATTGATATAAGAATGTTTGTTATCTTTACCTTTACTCTTCACCATTTCGACAAGCAGAATGGCTTCAATTTTTTAGGTTTAAGTACTTTGGATATTTCCATTATTATATGTAGTCTATGATCGCGATCGCAACAAAAAATTAGAGAATTGATCGTTGTTATTTCTTTTTTGAAAAAACCATCTCTGATTCAGTGTGATTCAACAAACACAACATTTTCCACCTCTTGTCGACCATACTTACATCTAGTTACGGTGCTCCATTACTAGTAAACCAATCTCGCATGCGCAAAGCAAACCATGAGTGATTTTAATCACATCATTATAATTATTATTTTTATCATTTCGTATTGCTTTAAAAAGAATTTGGGGACAAGGGCAATCATCATTAGGCTCTAATGATAGGCTCTAAGGGTAATTTGTTTTTGTGCCCGACTTTCTTCTCTTCACCTTAGGTTTAAACTTTCTAAGCATAAGGTAGTCGAGGAGTCTTCTCATGTTTTCGATTATCATACCTACTTTGCATTAACGTATAACCTATATTTTTACCAACACATGTTACCTATGTTGTAAGTGCAGATTTTGTGTTGTGCATATGCATTGTAAATAAGTGAGTGCAATCCGCTAACATAATACTATATGGAGCAATTTTTGGCTTCTTAAATTATAAAGCACAAAATTTTAATAAATTAATAAAAATAACTTTTGTAACGCTATAAAAACTACTTATTTCAAGCTTAGACCCTCAGAATAAGATGTTTGTTGAAGTAGTTGATTTAAAGTGCATGACTCAGAATCAATTGCGTTAAAAAGATATGTTTCTAAGCCAATCCCTAGGAATCATATTCATTTTTAAGAACCACTTGATTCTGAGGGTAGCCTTCAGAATTAGATGCTATAAAAAATATGATCCAAAGGCATGACTCGAAATCGTATATGGATCTTTTAGAAAATTTAAAGATGTTTCTTAAAAATTGGGTTTTTTTATGTTTAATGAACGTAAGACTTCAAAATAAGATTAATATACTTTGTTTGTAGTTTTCGTGATATTCTTTAGTGTTGATTCATTGTTTTATTCTTCCATTAGGTTGTTATTGTTTGATTTAAGGTTTTATTTTTATTTTTTGAGTTTGTAAGATCTTAATGTTGGAAGTTTATAAATACAATTTGGAGGCAATAGAAAAAAAAATTGAGTTACTAGTCAATACTCATTCTACATACCTATTACCGATTAAGATCCAACAATTTTAACAAACTATGTACCTAAAATACCATTTTATATAAAATCATCAAACACATGTACACATTCTCTTTCCTTTATTTTTTTTAAATTTAGTTTTAAAAAGTTTGTATCTTTTAAACAATAACTCGAAAGAAAAACCAAAAATACCATTCGTTTGGTTTTGTAATGAACAAAACTAGATCAACTCATGATATTTTTTTATTCTTTTTTATAAAAACAATCGCGAGTCCAGTTAACCGGGTCTCGCATCTACTTTTTTGGTCTCACGTCTATCATCCAAAAAATTATATTTTACATTAGTTTCAGATGATGTGTTCTCTCATCCTTTATAGTTGTTTGGTTTCACATTAATTGTAGTTTGTTTGATTTCGCATGATGTGGTATCTTATCATTTGTAGTTTGACTGGTGTCGCATTATGCGGTCTCTCATCATTTATAGTTAACATGGTTTCACATGAGGTAGTCTCTCGTCTCTACGGCTCTCATATATTGTCTATGTGTCTCACATATATCGTCTATGTGCCTCTCATCTATCGTCTCTGCGTCTCTCATTTAACGTTTCTGCGTCTCTCAGCTATCGTTTATACATCTCTCGCCTCTCGCCAAAAAAATAAAAATATATACCATAAATAGATCTAGTTTTGTTCTTCTTAAAAAATAAAATTAATGGTACTTTGATATATATATATATATATATATATATATGAGAGAGAATGATATACCCGATTTTGTATAAGAGAATATTTAAAATATTATAAAAAATAATTGTACCCTAAATATCAAATAGTAAAATTAAATTGATTTTTTTAATATATAAAAAAAACTAGCAAATAAATAATGATTTAGTCTTCTAAATTCTAAAAAACGGTTATAGGTTTATAAAAGTAAAATTTTAATCAAATTAGTAACGACGGAATATGAATTTCAAATCAGATGAAAAATAAAATAACTAAAATATATGTTGTTAAAATGAAAAATAATAATAATTTATATATAATAACAATTCTTTATTTATAATACGAGGTCGGTGATGGTGATTGGAACCGAAGCAAGTTTCCTTATCTTGATGTAATTTCGAAGAAACTAAAAGGAAAATAATAATTTAGAAAGACATCAAACCGAAATTCGGCGTGACAGCAATATATATACCTAAATACATTGTATACACAAACATTAAATGCATTGTATACACGAACCATCATAAATTAAAGAAGCTGTTGAACCGTGTTTTATAATTATAGCACTAAACACTTGGTAACCAAACAATCTCACATGTGGTGACAGCCATAGCACGATACTCAGCTTCAGTAGACGATCTAGAGACAACATCTTGTTTCTTGCTTTTCCATGATATTAATAAATCTCCAAGGAAAATACAGAAACCGGTAGTAGATTTTCGGTCATGAGGATCATTATCCCAATCAGCATCGCTATAGGCACACAGTTCAAGTGAAGAAGTCGAGGGAAATATAGGCACACAGCATCGCTAGGGTTTTTGTATTATTCAGAAGTATATAAATTAGTACAACATATGCTCTTATTTATAATAAAAGAAAGCTAACGGGCTTGGGCTTTATATGGGCTTTATATTCTTAACACCCTCCCTCAAACTTAATAAGCATTGAGAGTTTGTCACAAATAAAATGAAACCGCGCTGTGGACTGAGCCTTTGTGAAAATATCAGCAATCTGCAAAGTTGATGGAACATACGGAAGCGAGATGGTGCCGATCTGAAGATGATGTCGAGTGAAATGACAATCTATTTCAATGTGCTTCGTCCTTTCATGAAAAACTGAATTCTTTGCTATCTGCATGGCGCTTTTGTTATCACAATGTAGGGAAGTTGGTTTAGTAACATTAACCCCTATATCTGCAAGAAGCCATCGTAACCAAACAATCTCACATGTGGTGACAGCCATAGCACGATACTCAGCTTCAGTAGACGATCTAGAGACAACATCTTGTTTCTTGCTTTTCCATGATATTAATAAATCTCCAAGGAAAATACAGAAACCGGTAGTAGATTTTCGGTCATGAGGATCATTATCCCAATCAGCATCGCTATAGGCACACAGTTCAAGTGAAGAAGTCGAGGGAAATAAAAGGCTCTGGAACTGAGTGCCACGAAGATATCTCAATATTTGAAGAACAGCTCCCCAATGAACAGATGTAGGAGCAGTAACAAACTGACTGACCACATGAACAACATAAGCTATATCTGGCCGAGTAACTGTAAGATAGACCAAGCTCCCTACAAGAGTTCGATATAGACTTGGATCTGACAAAGGAACGCCATCAGTCGGAGAATACCGAGCATTGGTTTCAAGAGGAGTATCTACCGTTCTGTTAAATTCACGCTCGTTCGAATAAATCAGATATATATTTTGTCTGAGAGAGAATATAACCTTTTGGAGAGTGAGCCACCTCAATACCTAAAAAATATCGTAATAGTCCCAAGTTTTTCATCACAAAACGCTGAGCCAAATCACGTTTTAGTGCTGCAATGCCATCAATATCATCACCTGTAATGATCATATCATCTACATATAGGGATAAAATAATTCGTCCTACACTAGTACATTTGATAAACAAGGCCGAATCGTGAGCTCTTCGACTATTGCATTTTGTCAACGAGGATCAGAAACAACTTCTTTAAACGACTGAGGTTCATATAAATCGTATATTTTTGCTATAAAAGAGGCAAAAGGAGCTGAGTAAGAAGAATACGCAAAATCTGGTAGTTTGGTAGACTTACTTATACGAGTAGATCTTCTAAGGGGTGGAGATGGTGGTTCACTAAAAGAAGAAGCTGAATCAGGACTTGATGGAGCAAAAGTAGTATCAGTTGTAGTTGATGTCTCAGGAGCTGGCACATCAATATCAATGGGTATGTCGCTATTATTTTCAAAGGGATCAATAGTCTGAAGTTTGGTACTTGTTATATCATGTGATTTCGTTGGAATCGAATAAAACGGGATATGCTCAAGAAAAGTAACATGTCGAGAGACATAAAGTTTCTGACTAGTGGGATCAAAACAACGATAACCTTTCTGTCTAACACCATAACCCAAGAAAACACATATTGCGGATTTAGGGCCCAATTTGTTGCGTTCTACATGAGGACGAAGGACAAAACATGTACATCCAAACACTCGTAAGGAAGAATAATTTGGAAGTTGTCCATATAACTTCTGAAAAGGAGACATCCCTGCATTATGAGCAGTGGGAATTCGATTAATCACATATATAGAAGTATGAATTGCTTCTCCCCAAAAAATAGTAGGAACCTCAGCAAATAAAAGTAAAGAACGAGCAGTCTCAATAAGATGACGATGTTTTCTTTTTGCAACACCATTCTGCTGAGGGGTGTCAGTGCAAGAAGACTGATGTATGGTACCATCAGATGCAAGTAACTGAGTAAAATAATTGGATGTATATTCACCCCCAAGTCACACCTGAAACATTTTATTACAGCAGAATGTTGAGTCTTAACAAGTGCCCGAAATTCTCTAAAAATTCCAAGGAAATCCGATCTCCGTTTCATAAGGTAAACCCAAGTATATCGAGTATAATCATCGATGAAAGATACATAGTAGGATGAACCACCCTTTGTGGAGACAGGAGATGGACCCCAAACATCAGAATGAATAATATCAAACGGAGCAATAGAGGAAGAAATACTTTCATTAAACGGTAACGCCGAAAATTTTGCAAGTTTACAACCACTGCAATCCGAGATATTACAAGTGTTTAGCTGACCTAAAGCACCTGTAGAGACTAAAAACTTTAAACACGATGTAGATACATGTCCAAGACGAGAATGCCAAAGATAAAACTTAGACGATGAAGGATTCAAACGAAAGGAAGACAAATCAACACCAGAGGCAGCAATATCAGTCAAGTATGTTTTATCACTATCAACACCATAGACATCCATATCTGTTACTTCGAGTTTCTCCAAAACATAGAGTTCCCTTATTTTACGACCTGTCCCAATCACTCTTTGGATCTGTTGATTTTGTATAGCACAAACAGAATCGGAAAATAAGACACAATAACCAGATTTATATAATTGACTAACCGAAACAAGATTCAAAGCAAGGGTTGGAACGTAGTAAACATCAGATAACGATATATGAGGGGTACAAACAGAGCCAATACCCTCTACTGACATTGGTGTAGCACTAGCAGACAAAACAGATATGGTGAAACATGAGACAACGAAACAAAGTTCGACATGTGAGGTGACATATGATGAGACGCACCCGAATCCAAAAATCCACAATGATGAATCAATACCCGAAGTGGAAGACGAGGACATACCCGAATGGTATGCAGATGTAACAAAGTTCTTCTTATAATCTTTTCCTATCATGTTCGCAATAAGATCCAAAATCTCAACGAACCTGCTCCACTGTTCCAGTTGCAATTTCTCCCAAACTATAGCACCGAATCAAAATCCGACCGTTCATATTGAAGGGCCGGATGTCCCAAACATGCTCTCCAAAATTCAGCAAAAACGGACTTCGTTTTCCTTTCGATCGGACCGTTTTATTAGAGCTGCACACAGCAGATCCGAAAACCGAAAACTATATCTATTTATTAGAAATTTTACTAATAATTCAATAATAACTCTTCTGCAATTTCATCGGACTTTTGTGCAATTTTACCACTACTTCAATAAACCAAATTTATCGGAGAAAACTTTTCTTTTCCGAACAATACTTTTGTGCAATTTTACCTGAAATTTATCCAGTGCAATTTTACCTGAAATTTATCCAGTGCAATTTTACCAAAACACAGTAATCTCAAACGCTACTCTTCTTGCCGAACAATGCTTTTATGCAATTTTACCAATAATTTACACAGTGCAATTTTCCCAATCTTTCTTAATTCAATTCTGATTGTTCCCGAGACGCAACTTTACCAATAAGTTAACAATGCAATTTTACCAAAAAAATATTCTTAACCAATACTTTTGCAATTTCGATTCCTTCTAAGCCCCAATTTCACCGATAAATTCCATTTACAATTTTATCAATCGGATCTAATACGAAATCAAATACCTGATAAATCTGATTGTTACATTTACGCGATCAGTTTACTTCTGGCTCTGATACCATGTTAAATAAAGAACAAAAGGAACAAACCGCTAGACGGCTAGGGTTTTTGTATTATTCAGAAGTATATAAATTAGTACAACATATGCTCTTATTTATAATAAAAGAAAGCTAACGGGCTTGGGCTTTATATGGGCTTTATATTCTTAACAAACTTAACTCCCTCAACCTCATCAAAAATAATTTTAATGAAACATTTGATCTGCCTGGTCTTAAATTTAGCCCCTAAAAGATCCACATCTTCCTCTCTAGGATTAACCCCTCTCTAAGATTAGATTTTATCAATATATTTGGTTTTAACGTTGGATTTCTCCCAATTAAATAATTTGGAGTCCTTTTTCTCACAAATCGATTTCCCCACAATGACTGTCGACCCTTTTTGGACAAAATTACTATCTGTATTTCCTCACTAACTTACCAATATATCTCTTATGCGAGTAGGTTTTAGCTCATCAAATCATTGGTTTTTGCGGGGTAGGTTTATTGGTCTTCGATCTTCATTCTCCCTACTATAGTTCTTAAATAACACTCCTAGTATATCCGTCATTTCATTTGGTCTGGTCATAAAATAAAGGTTACGGGTGCGAAAACGGTTAGGTCTACTGTTACCGTGCCCTGCTTTTAAAGGGATATCGAGCTTTTAGACCTAAAAATCAGGACTCAAACGGTCGTCCTTAAGAACTTGTGGTTTATTGTTAGTAAAAATGATAATTATTTCTAGTGTGACTGGATTAACTCTAAGAAGATTAACGACAAAAACTTATGGCCTTTAAAGATTTATTTTTCTCCCTCGTTGACTTGGAGGAAAACCTTAAGTCTTAGGACTTTGGCTTGCAAGTTGTACAAGATGGTGATCTCTTTTTAGTACAATCTGTGGCTCATCCATACTTCTCTAGTAACCCACTATGGGAATAGTATCATCCATGACTCAAAGCTCGGCAAAAATCTCAATATTTCAAACATAATCCACAATGGACTCTAAAACTAGTCATCTCATATTAGATATGCAAGTGCTAGAAATCGCAGCAATCTCTGGGAGATAAAAAACCTCATCATCTTTCTTCTTTCTCCCAACATCTTTCACAACGCTGTCAATTACTCGATTGCTAAGAGATGGATCAATGAGCTCGCAATTAACGACATGTACAATTTCATTTGTACGCCTATCCCTTGTGTCGGGTGGGTCAGGTTAGTATGACATAAATTAATATCCTCGTCACTCCTTTATCTTTTGTCTTTATATCCAGGAAAAGTTGTCCACCCGTAACAAGCTTATGAGTTGGGTTAGATTCCATCAGATTGTTTTTTATGTCACTCTGGCTCTGAAACTCTCAATCATATCCTCTATGGCTGCAGTTTCACTGAGATAATATGAAATGTTTCCAGCTCCAAACTTGGATTCACTATAAATTCATATAATTGGCGTTCTTCACTTCAAACTGGTCTTCCTCTCGTCGATGCTACATTTGACATTTTTATTTTGGCGCGATTACATACCACGTTTGGTGACAGCAGAATGCTAAAATACTTGGCTTTTCCTATCTTATCTATAATTCTGCGATTTCACAACATGTTTTCTAAGACTTTAAATTCAAATTCTTTAAAAGACCAGCATAATCCTTATCATTTTCTAATTTACTTTTGTTGTTTTTATTATTCGTAGTTCTTATTTGATGTCCATTAATTATAGTTAATAGATTTACTTTCTGCTTTTGATTGTACCGGTTTCGTTATGTGTTTTATTTCTTTTTATTAGTCTATTTTACTTTTCGGTTATATCTCATCTCAAATTACGATTCTTTTCTAACCTATTTAAAAAAAAAAAATTAATGTCCCCATCCAAAATTTACAAAACTATTTTTATATAGTAAATACATTTTGTAACAAAAAGAAATAATAATATAGTGAAAGGGTTGAAAAACGATTTAAACCAAAATAAATTCTGACCCATGTTAGTTTTGATGTGTTTCTAGAAGATAAAAATCCACAGGTATCCGAGTCAGCGGGCTCGTACCTCCGGATTCCCATGGAGATATGATGTGATCATTCAACCCAACCACGTCTAACCATGGTTAACTTAACCCAACCACGACCTTTATATATAAACCAATTCATTTTTTAAAACTCACAATATCAGAACCAGAACCAGATGGCATTGTCATTCACAACTCATTTCATCGGTGGATCAACAAACCTTGTCCTAAACAAACAACCCTCTCTTCATCCACGTCTCAACTATCCCGTCGTTCGTATCTCCGCCGCTACTTGCAGCAGCAGCACATCAACGGCCGAGAGAGCAAGACCTCGCCACGTGTCATCGTCGTTCTCGTCTTCTTCCTCTCTATACGATATTCTGGGTGTCGATAAGGGCGCCACGTGTCAAGAAATAAAAACAGCTTACAGAAGATTAGCGCGAGTTTCGCATCCGGATGTACGGCAACACGACGGCGCAGGGTATGAGTTTATGAAAATACACGAAGCGTATGCCACGCTGTCGGATCCGGAGAAACGGTCGGCTTATGACGTCATTGTATTCCGGCAGAGATATAGTAATAGGCAGCAGCAGGCTGTGACGGTGGGTTGTTCAGTTTCTGGGTACACTGGGTTTACGAATGCGACCAGACCGAGACGAAGATGAGCGTATGTTGGTGCACGATAAGAAAATACCTATGGTGCAAACTGATTAGAGGATTCACCCCTCATATCACCTTATTTCTGGACATCTTTAGCAAAAGGTTGCCTCGTACGCTTGTGAATGTAGTGTAACCATCTTTCGCTGTGGCTTCATTGTCATTGGTCGGTCGGTAACGTTTTCCATGAAAAATGTATTATGGTTTGCCTCAATTGACTTAACAAAAGGAATACACTTGTAGGTCACTCTTGTTTAGAGCTCTCAAGGCGTTGATGATCTTTTCGTGTATCGGACAACCTGGGTCAACAAATAATAAATATTACCTGAAGTAAACACGAATAATAACTTAAATAAACGTGAACCAAGTATTATAACTAATTTAAGGCATGAAAAAAAGTTTAATAGATAGGATGATTGAGCATTGTTGGTGTTTTGGTTACATACTATTGGTGCACCTGGGGTTGCGCATTTAACAAGTGCATCATCGGTGCATGGTTGATGCACCCTTGCACCATCGGCTCTTCCTTAGCGATTCTAGCTATGGAAAGCAACCCTCGCCCTTCAAACACAAGATTAGAACTCTTCTATAAACGATAATCTCTAAATTCATTTATATAATCCCACGACCACGAACCATTTTAAACCATATACTAACACTATTATGCAAAATTAACTAATAAACTAAAAACTAAACGATAAAATAAAAAACAAAATAAATTACGAACACAAATAAAGAACAACAATTTATTTTGGAGTTGTCTAGTTTTATGCCACTAAAAAAGGCGGGGAACGTGATGATGATCAAAATGTTCTCACGAAAATTAACATTATTGAGAAAGAGAAGAGAACAAATGAATAGGATGTGATTGATTTTTTTGTTTTTTTATAATTGAGTAAAAATATTTTCTTTTTAAATTAAATAAAAATAAATCATTTTTATGCGGACTTATAAATATATTAAATTAGCCTCGATTTAAAAAAAAATTGCCGCTTTATTATTAAGTATTCTTTCTGGTTTATTAACTTTTGACGGTTTTTATTTATTTTTTAAATTTATTATATTTTTTAAAAACAAAAAAAATATAATTATAAGATTCATCAAAGTATATAAAAATACCTCAAACTGTCTAAGTTATAAAACATAGTGTATAATATATGCCCCCAAGGGATAGCCGAGTTGGTTGAGTATGACATACTCATGACCAAAAGTCATGAGTTCGAGTCCTTTACATACGCTTTCTCGGCTGAGCCTGTCACTTTGTGTGGTTTACCTTATTTTCTGGTCTGATTTGCAGCCTATCGTGTCAGACAGAGAGTTTATCCTGTGCGCATTCATTGCATTCTGAATAGCGGCTGCGGGTTCCCTAAAAAAATAATTATATGAGATGTACTCCTTTATGAGGCCACTTGAATTTAATAATAATAATTATTATTATTATTATTATTATTATTATTATTATTATTATTATTATTATTGACCGACTTGAGTGCAACACGGTTTTCTGATATCAATCTGACGCAACTTGAAACTGTACTTACAAAACATCGTAATTCTTTAAAGTTTGTGGGTGACTTGTCTTATCTTGCTAAAGTTGCTGGGTGACTTGTCTCATCATGTTAAAGTTTATGGGTGCCTTGTCTCATCATGCTAAAGTTGCTGGTTGACTTGTCTTATCATGTTAAATTTGGTTCGTGACTTGTCTTATCATGCTAAATTTGGCGGGTGACTTGTCTTATCTTGCTAAATTTGGTGGGTGACTTGTCTTATCTTGCTAAATTTGTTGCTAAATTTCAGACAATGCATTGTATTATTGTGCTATTCAATAAGAGTTCGAATCAAAACCCCAATACGAAAATACAAAAAATACCCTAAACTAATATTTGAGTCGAAATAAAATATAGTAAACGACTCCGAATGCCCAAAAAACGCCATATGTCACGAGCATAGCTGGTGACTTGTAATCGTGGCGTCGTTCCCTTCGAAATAAGGTGTTGTGGGTGAAAAACTGACAACATTTGTATATTTCGGGTTTTGAAGGATAACGATTAAAATCTACTTGAGTTTGTGTGTGCAAATAATTCAAACCATGTCTTGTGGTTGAGTTGCATCTGAATTTGAATTTGAATTTGAATTCAAACTCAAATTCAGACACCATTAGTCTATTTCCGGATTCCAAGGATAACAATTAAAAACTACTAGAGTTGCAGCTAGTGACCAATGAATTGTCATCTCATGTCAGACCATATCTTGTGACCAATGAATTGTCATCTCAATGTCAGAATTTAACAAGTGGGTGAGTTGCATCTGAATCTGAATTTGAATTTGAATTTGAATTTGAATTTGAATTTGAATTTGAATTTGAATTTGGACACCATTTGTCTATAAATAGGGGCTTGTATTTCTGTATTTGGACACACCAATATTTTGAGCTCCGTGTCTTATTGTATCACTATTTCTTAGTCTTTTCTTGTTATATTCATGGATCCTTCAAGAAACTATAATTTCTATCCTCCAAATTCCCGACCACCTTACCCTAGACCTCAACGTCCTGAAAATCTTCAACCTAATGAGTGGAATCCTAATGTTCCTGCTCAATATGGCATGCCTCCTAATTTCTCCATTCAAAATCCCTACAACCAACCTTACATGCCATTTGGATACCCACATATGGCCGGAAATAGTTATGTTCCTGGTCATATGAACTACCCAAACACTTATATCCCCGAAATGCCAGAATTTTCAACCCAAATATCTCTTGGAGGAAGTGAAGGGGATACCCCTACTAGTAATGTACCTCATACTAAAAAATCCACTACTAAAAAACAGTATGGGGTGTGGAGTACAGCGGATAATAAATCTTTACTATGTGGTTTTTTCCACCATAGTAATGATAGTGTGATTGGGACAAACCAATCGGGTGGAACATTCTGGCAAAAAGTTTCAGACTTTGTAACTGAAGAGACGGGAATTCCAAGAACCCAAGGACAAGCTAAAAGTCATTATCAAGTGATCAATAAACAGATTTGTATTTTTGTTGGTCTTTACGGTGCTGCATGCAGAAATAAACGTAGCGGTTGGTCTGAGGATGACTACATTAGTGAGGCTGTAAATATGTACCAAGAGTCGAATGGTAAGAAGTTTCAGCTACTTGAAGAGTGGAAGTTAGTTCGTGACCAACCGAAATATATGACAGGAGCCTCTGAATCTGGTGGTAGTGGATCCAAGAGAAAGAGTGATGGTGACTCGGTTGATTCCTCTTTTGTACGTCCCGAAGGTAGGGATAAAAAAAAAAGAGGTAAAAAAGTTGTAGTTACGGACCGGTGGGAGATGTTGCAAGCTACTCAAGATACAGCAATTACTTTACAAAATGAGAGGATTAAACTAATAGAATATCAAACTGAGTCGCTTAATGGGTACAAACAAATATTGCAACAACAAAATAAAGTTGAGATGATGAAGTTGTTTATGGAGTTGCAGAATAAAGTTCGTAATCCTATTGAAGAGAAGATGTTTGAAGACTTGATGAAAAGTATAAATTCGGAGTAAAATGTTTGTTATGTAACTTGTTGTCGTGTGTGTTGTTTTCAATTGTTGTCGTGTGTGTTGTTTTCAATTGTTGTCGTGTGATGTTTTCAATTGTTTTTGTGTGCTCATTTCAATTATCTGATTGTTGTTTCCACTTATTTCCGTTTAATGAGAATGATATAATTGTTGTCTTTTACCTACTAAAATGATCCAAATATTGTTTCCAAAAAACTTAATAAAATAAAGCTCAATAAATTTTGATGTCCGAATCAAGTCTATCAACTCTCTACAGATAGATCTCACAAAACTATAATTCATGGTATAATTCTTTTTATTTTTTAACTTACAAAAATGTTCCGAAAATTGTTTCGGAAATACTAAATAAATAAAAAACTCAAAAAAATTCGGTGTCGGAATGAAACGAACAAAGTCTCTACGCGTAGGTATCGAAAAATCATAAATAATGGTATACTTTTTTTAATTTTTTAACTTACAAAAATGTTCCGAAAATTGTTTCGGAAATACTTAATAAAAAAACCATAAAAAATTTCGTTGTCCGAATCTTTCAAACCAAGTCTCTATTTATAGATCTCAAAAAATTATAAATCATGATATAATTTATTTATTTTTTTAACTTACAAAAATATTCCAAAAATCATTTTGAAAATACTAAATAAATAAAAAACTCAAAAAATTTCGGTGTCGGAATGAAACAAAGCAAGTCTCTACGCGTAGATATCGAAAAATCATAAATAATGGTATACTTTTTTTAATTTTTTGACGAACCATTTGTTTCAAAAAAACGTTTTTAAAAAAAAAAAAAAATAGGAGACTGCAGCATGCCAAATGGCATGCTGCAGTTGGTTGTTGAAAAGATGAATTGGGGTTCATCTTTTGAACCCCAATTCATCTCTAGCTGCCAGCGTGTATCAATAACACGCTGCTGCTAGAGATGCAGCGCATATTTCGTAGCGCATATTTCGTTTGAAATATGCGCTGTTGTGTATAGTCTTATAGATAAGACACGAGAGCTGTCAAGTGTCAACTGGATAAAATCTGTGTTCTAGAAGTCCATTAATTGCTGTGATCTGTGAATGACGGAGGCAGATTTTGATTTTAAAGGATAATGCATGGACACATGTTAAGAATATTTATTTATTTTGTTATGAAAAGATTTACAATCATATATACTAATTTAATTATATATATAACATAAAATATATTAAACATAACAAATTAATGTTTTTTTTAAAAAATATGCATTATTTAGTATATGTCCAAAAATTGGTGAATTTAGGCCTCCAAGAACCTAAATTCAATTCTTGAAAACAAGGCCATGGGCCTAGCCTTTGGATAATCTGTGAAGCCTCACTGCCTCACTCCTCATTGCCTAACCCTAGTGGAGCTCGCCACTCTTACAGCCTCACAGCCTCAATCCTCTCTCCTTCGCTTTCTCTCAGATCTAGCCCCAAATCGTACATGCAAAAATTGATTTCAGTTCTTCATCATGAAGAACGAAATCGAGTAGATCCATCATCAGAAAACCTTCAAGCCTCATCTCAGAGTCTACCATCGAAGGTTCTGCCGTCAAGCCACATCTCAGAGGCTTGTTTCTTCGAAAATCCAACTTTCGAAAGGAATGAGTCTCCGAATAAAGATCCTTCCAAAGGCGAAAAGGAGTCTAGCATGGAGCTGGTTCAAAGATCTTCAATAACTTACGCAGAAGCTTCAAAGACGGGAAATGAGGCGATACAATCATTTGCTGGCTCTGTTGAGGGTTTCGTACACGACAAAGTGGAAATTGGCGCTGAAGACGGGTATACATATGTCAAATTTAGCGAAAAAGATAAGTTCTTTCTAAACTCTTTATCTAAATTTACTTTGATTGCTAAATTTTCGTATGGCTGTCCATCTGCTGTAGAATTTAAAACATTTTTAGCATCTTTAAAACCTATAGGTAATTACAGTATATATAAATGGGACTTTAGACATGTTTTTGTGGAATTTGATAATATGGTAGATGTTAAAAGCTTCTGGAAGTATAATGTCAGGTCAATAGGTCAGTTTACGTTTAGGATTTTAAAATGGAGCCCTGATTTTAACCCCAAACGTGAGTCTTCGTTGACTCCCGTTTGGGTTTCATTTCCTAAATTGCCTGAATATATGTATAATAAAGATACTATAGAAAATTTAGCTAAGGCGTTTGGTGTACCTTTAAAATCTTGGTTACCTAATAAAAATAGGGCTAGCTTTAATTGTTGTGAAGTATGGACTGTTTTGGATGTCTCTAGTATCCTTCCTCAAAGAATCTGGGTTAGTTTTGGGGATATGGAAGGTTTTTGGCAAGATGTAATCTATAAAGATAAGCCTGCTTATTGTAAAAAATGTAGACATTTAGGTCATAAAGATACTGCTTGTAAATCAGATGACTTAGAATACAAGAAATCTCATAATTTAAAAAAGATCGAAGTTAATACTAAGGATAGGAAGAATGGTAATATTTGGATGCCTAAAACTAAAATTAACATAGATGTTAATAATGTGCAATCTAATATGGATGAGTTTACTGGAAAAATGAATGTTAAAACAAGTATCATTGGCAATGAAAATACACAGATAGTTGATAGAGATATTAATAATGTATCTGTTAAAGCATTTAATAACATCATGAATACAGAAACTTACCAACATGTTGAGATTATTAGTGACAGTGTTAAACAATTTGCATGTGAGAAGGTAGATTGTAATGTAGAAATAGAGTCTGATAAGAAGTTGTCTTCTAATAAACTGAATGTAGCACCTGAAAATAAGACTGATATGGATAATCAAGTATTGCAAATAGGAAAAGCATGTAGCAATAAGGATATTGTCTTGCATAATAGTGTTAGACAATTTGCATGTGAGAAGATAGGAAAAGCATGTAGCAATAAGGAAATTGTTTTGCATGATGATATTATTAGAAAAGATGACAGTTTATCTGCAGTTAAACATTCTGAATTAAATGCTAAAGAGCCTGTTAGAAATATTGATAACAACTGTGTTGTTAAAGATAATAACATTTCATTGTCATGTAAGCATGTAGTCTCTGAAGTTGATACTTTGACATTGAATGATTGTAATACACATGATGATATTATTAGAAAAGATGACAGTTTATCTGCAGTTAAACACTCTGAATTAAATGCTAAAGAGCCTGTTAGAAATATTGATAACAACTGTGTTGTTAAAGATAATAACATTTCATTGTCATGTAAGCATGTAGTCTCTGAAGTTGATACTTTGACATTGAATGATTGTAATACACATGATGATGTAATTAGTGATAACAATTTAATAACATCTAAAAATTTCAATAAAACCGACAGTCATTTAAAAGAAGTAAGAAAATCATCTAATAAGAATATAGTAAGTGTTTCTTTAGAGCATCAGAGTAAAACTATAAAATTTTCTAATCATTTGGAAGACTCTGTAGAAATAACTAATGAAGATATAATTAATGAAATTGAAAATATAAAGTTGAGTAATCCATTTAATCCTTTGTCTGATGAAGAGTTAGAAGATGTAGAAGATGTTGTAGAAGATCAGATAGTTATAGATAGGTCTAGTCTAAGTGAGCCTAATTCACCTAAACAAAGAAAACTGTTAAAAAAATCCTCTAATGTTAGTGTGAGAAGATCTGCTAGAAATAGAATGACAGCTAGAACAAGGAACTTTAAAAGGTCTTTAGGATCCTCTTATAAAAGTTTTAGATGACACTATTGATTAATTGGAATGTAAGGGGAATTGGAAATCATAAAACTTTAAGAAGATTAAAGAATCTGACTAAAAAATTTGCTATTGATATCATAGCTCTTCAGGAGCCTATGATATCAGCACATAAGATTGTTTCTATCTGTTTAAAACTTGGTTTTGATTCACATTTTGCAAACATAAATAATAAAATATGGTTATTTTGGAGAAATGGTTATGAAATGAATGTTTTAGATAATTATGATCAATTGTTAAATTCTATGGTGTGTCATTCTGCTTCTAAGTCTGTAGCTGTAATTACTGTTGTGTATGCTAAGTGTAATAGGGCTCATAGATTATTATTATGGGATCAGTTAAGGAATATATCAGTCACTAATCTTCCCTGGCTTGTTGTTGGGGATTTTAATACAATCTCCAACACAAGTGAACAATTGGCATGCAACACTATTTGTTCTAGAGGTATAGATGAATTCAATTTGATGATATTAGATTGTAAGTTAGAAGATCCAGGGTATATTGGATCAAACTTTACTTGGACAAATAATCATAAGTGGAAAAGATTAGATAGGACTTTGCATAATGATAAATGGAGAGAGAACTTTAATGTAACTAAAGTAAATCATTTAACTAGAACATATTCAGATCATTCACCATTATTAGTTACAGTATCAGATAACTCTTCTTATAAAAAGCCATCATTTAGGTTTCAGAATATGTGGATTAAACATGAGGATTTCTTTAAAACTGTTCAGGATAACTGGTCTAGGCAAATTAGTGATTCTTCTAATATGTTTATTTTTTGGTCAAAACTTAAGAGACTTAAGAAGCATTTAATAAACTGGAATAAGGAGAAGTTTGGAAATATCTTTGATTACTTAAGTAAAACAGAAGAGGAAATAAACGTAGCTGAGTTAAGATTAGAAGAGGATGATAGTTCTGATAATAGAGCTAAGCTAGATAGTTTAAATGTTACATATTCTATGTTGCTTGGGAGAGAAGAAATTTATTGGAAACAAAAAAGTTATTCTAATTGGATTATAGATGGTGATAACAACTCTAAAATGTTTCATAACTATGTTAAGAAAATAAGGTCTAAAAATGTTATAAAAGGAATTCAGGAGAACAACATTTGGATTGAAAATGATAGTTTGATAGGATCTTCTGCTGTTAATTACTTCTCTAGATTTTTGAATAAGACTCCAATAGAAAATGATATAGTTTCATTTAGGAATATTATTCCTAAGATAATATCTGATATAGATAATGATAACATATTAAGGATGCCAACTTTAGATGAATTGCATGATGTAATTAAAAGTTTAAATTTTGACAGTGCCTCTGGAGTTGATGGATTCAACTCTAGGTTTTATCTTGATTGTTGGACAATAATAAAAGAAGATCTTTTGAAAGCAGTGATGGATTTCTTTTTAGATGTTATGTTGCCAAAATTATTGTTTGCAACTTTAATATGCTTAATTCCTAAAACTAAATCTCCTAAAACCTGGATGCAGTTTAGGCCTATAAGTTTATGTTGTGTTTTTAACATTATCATCTCTAAACTAATAAACTTTAGGATAGCTAAGATACTGCCTATTATAATATCTAAGGAAAAAGGTGCTTATGTAGAACATAGGACTATTCAAGAGAATATTCTAATTACTCAGGAACTAGTTAAGGAATTAAATAGAAAAACTAGAGGGCATAATGTAATTATAAATCTGGATATGTCGAAAGCCTTTGATAACTTAGATTTTAAGTTTATCTATGATGTTATGTTGTCATTTGGTTTTAATTATCGAGTCATATTACTGATTAAGAAATGCATTGAGAATGTGTGGTATTCTGTATTAGTTAATGGTTGTGCATATGGCTTTTTTAAATCTGTCAATGGTCTTAGGCAGGGAGACCCTCTGTCCCCCTGTCTTTTCATTATAGCAGAATCGTTTTTAATTAGGGGCATTAATAAATTAATAACCCAGCATAGCTACATGTCTTATAATATGAAAATCTTAGTTAAAGTTAATTGTCTTGCTTATGCTGATGATATAATTTTGTTTGTAAATGGTTCACAAAGAAGTATCAAGATGTTAACTATGTTTTTAGATAGCTATCGGTATCTTTCTGGTCAGCAAATTAACAGGCAAAAGACTTCTTTTATTGCATCTTTAAGAATGAATAGAGCAAGAATAGCAGCCTTAGGAAACATTTTAGGTTTTAGGCATGCAATATGTCAAATTACCTTTAAGAACAATATCTAGGATTGAGAAGCTGTTAAATAAGTTCTTGTGGGGGTCTAGTGAAACTGATAAACATATGATTTGGTCTAACTGGGAGAAATTTTGTAAACCATATAATGAAAATGGATTAAATATTAGGAACATAAAAGACATACAAACTGCTTATTCTTTTAAACTATGGTTTAGCTTTAGAGAGAATAAAACACTATGGTCAAGCATGATGCATTCAAAATATTGTTTTAATATTCATCCTTTACAGTCTACTCTTAGAGTTTCAGATTCTAAAATCTGGAAAAGAATGTTTGAAGTTAAGGATAGAGCTGAGAAACATATAGGTTGGAATGTAGGAGAGGGTAATTTGGATTTCTGGTTAGACTAGTGGTATAGTAATAGGCCTTTAATATCTCTAACAGCTTTAAATGCTAGACATTATACACATACAAAGATAAATGAATATTGGATTGATAACTCATGGAACATTGATAAACTTTTAAGCATGTTTCCTACTAAATATGTGTATGAAATCAGCAGGATAAAGTTTAATGCACACACATCTGATTTTATAGTTTGGAAACTGTCAGTTGATGGGAAATTTAACTTAATAAAAGCAGTTAATGAAATAAGAATAAAGAATGTAACATCTCTAGTTAAAGGTAAAATCTGGAACAATGTTTCACCTAAAAAGTGTTCTTTTGTCCTTTGGAGAGTGTTGAATAACTTATTAAGTGTTGATAGTAAATTACAGCAAATTGGTTTTAGTTTAGCTTCTAAGTGTTATAGTTGTCAGAATTCAGAATCATTGAATCATGTATTTGTATCATGTGAAACTGCTTGGTTTATTTGGTCTTATTTCTCTGCTATGTTTATGATAAATGTTGGTAGGTATATGACAGTGAATAATATTATCAACCTTTGGTTTATGTCTACAACTAAAAGAACACAGATTAGAACAATTTTACCTTCTTTGATTGTGTAATTCGGAGTATGGTATGGTAGAAATAACTGTAAACATAATGATAAAGTTCTTTCACCTAAAAGAATAATTAATCACATTCTATTCATGTTGTCAACACTAGATTTTGGTAGACATTTAACCAGGAAACATTGGTCAAATGATCTGCATATAGCTAAAGAATTACGATGTTTTAATCATGCTAGAAATTCTAAACTAAGTCAGTATGTTGTTTGGTCTTTACCTGTTAATAATAGAATGAAATTAAATGTTGATGGTTCTTCTCTACTTAATGGTGAGTCTAGTTATGGTTTTATCATTAGGAATAGCTTAGGATCTACTATAATTGCTAAAGGTGACTTAATAGGCAAGTGTTCTACTGTAATGGCTGAAGTTATTGCTCTAGTAAATGGTCTTATGTATTGTAATGATAATGATATAAATTGTGTTGATATTGAAACAGATTGTCTTAGTTTATTTAATATGATTGCAACTGGAAAACATCCTTGGTATTTAGACAGGATTCTTCAATATTTTAGATCTCTTATTAAACCACAAATGACCTTAAAGCACGTATATAGAGAGCAGAATTCTGCTATAGATTGGATAGCGAAGCATGCATTAAAAATTCAATCCAGATTTATAGTAGAATCATCACACTCTTTGAATGAATTAAATGCAATCACTTTGCTGGAATCATTAAACTTAGGTTATTTAGATTTTTTGACTAACTTGTTGGCAAGTTGAAAGACTTGACCATTCATTGGTTTGGTTTTGTAGAACAAGAGTAAGGATGATGGAGTAGGTATTATAAAGGGCAGCAAGGAGTCCAAGAAGCTGCTCAAGAAGGAAATGTAAAGGGAGAGAAGCTGGGAAGAGAGAGGCAGCAAGGGAATGGAAGAACGAAGAGAGGCTTGTTATGCAAAGGAATGTAAGAGGAGAGGCTTAACATAAGTATGAAGAAGTAACCTACACAAATGTAGTTTACTTAATCTGTACGAAATGAGTAACTTACTCATAATTTGTATTAACAATTGTAAGCTTCTTTTTATGATCAATAAAAATTCTATTCTTGGGAAAAAAAATTAATGTTTTTTTAATGCTCGTCTTTCGAAAAGTTGGGGATGCTATAATGATTTCGGATAATTATCGATATACATCAGTTATAGTAAATTCTTCTTGCAGGTACAATGACAACTGGAATTTGGATTCAGAAACATGATTTCACATGATTTTCAACACACATTGGTTTGAGAACTTCAGATTGTTTGATGATGACAACGTCATATTAAGGAAAGATGAACCTTGTGTTGTGAAAGTGATTAGGAATGTTCAGTTCAACTTCAAGTTATCTACCTGACTTGAGTGAGTGATAACATGTGCGGTATGTGTCCAAAGTTAAACAAAACTTTATCTATATCGGTATGTGTCCAAAGTGATAACATGTGCGGTATGTGTGGAGATGACAAACTTAGGATTTGGCAAGACTCATTACTTGTTATGAAAGCATAAAGGACTAATGGTGTTTTAGTTATTGAAGGGTTTGTAATTACTGAAGTTGTGCCGACTGTAGAGAGATTTAACCAAACTATGCAATATGAGGTTGTGATATGTGATTGAGAAAGACTCTATTAAGCTTTTAAAACAAGTGTTGTTAGATGGTAACACAGTCCAGAAGCTACAGATGATGAAGTCAGTGAAGATCAAATGGGTAGTGAGAATTTGGTTGGGATATATCTGCAAGTTCCTCATAAAAAATCAACCCAAAATGTGGGCACCTGATAACGAAAATCTTGCCCTGTCAAAAAAGCAAATATACTATTAAAGGGGGAAAATCCACTTGAACTTTAAAAAAAGAAGTCCCATGCTTCTATCGCAAAGAAAACCACTCATACAACTTCCTTATAAAAAAATCTCCTCTAAGGAGAAACCCATCAACAAACAAAAAATAAGTCTCATACTCTTGCTCTCCAAGAAAAATGTTCCCAACTCACATTTGGTTATACTCGGTCGTCAAAAGAAATAATTGGGTTATCTTAATATTTTACTCAGTCATCAACTTGCCTTATTTCTAACATTACCTTTTGAATAATCTTATCTCGAGCTGATATCTTAGAGCGACATACTGTTCTTTGCTTAGAATTGTTTATATATATATATATATAAATTTACCTTTATTTATTTTAGAGCTATTGTAACTCCACCTTTCTTGCTAACAAATTTACGTCATCTGCTAATATTCAAACTCTTAAAGATCGAGCTATTTCCCCAATTAATTTTGGTGATAGTTTGTTTGCTTTAAAAGATCTAATAGAGACATGAAGATGCATATGCTGAGTTGAAAAACTCGTATGCTGACTTAGTTATGGACAATAAGAAACTCAAGAAAATTATCGCCAATGTTAACTCATATATCAGAACTTCAAGAAACATTGGACAAAGTTGACGAGTTAAAAGATGAAGTTTTTCGTCAAGATCATGATAAGGTTAACCAATATGTCAATATCATCTGTAATAAATATAAAAAAACATGATACATGATATTTGGAAGAGTAATATTTGACTTATACCACATCATCTTAGAAAACATACTGCCGAAGAAGATTACCCTCAAGAATATATCGAGGATAATCATTCATATAAAGATGAGTAGAGAAGAATAAGAGCTTTTAGATATTGAAAACAATAACAAAACAACTCCCATAGAGACTTCTTTTATAAAAAAAGATGGCAACATAACTCCAGAAAACAATATTACCCCCGCCCATTATCATACAAACACTGCCACTCGTAAGGAAAATTATTTTGTTCCTTATCATTTGTGGAAGCCATATGTCAAATCATTTATGGAAGATATTTATATTGTTTTACATTGCTATGAATATTTGTCGGGTAGCGTCCGATTTTTTAATTTTTTTTGTTAACTTTATTTTTAATTTTGGTATCCTCATGTTATATATATATATATATATATATATATATATATATATATATATTAATAATCATTACTTCGTATGGGCTTGTCTTATTATTTTTAGTTCGTCAATATTGTTTTAGCTTTACAACCTCTTATTTTTATAATTAGTTTTTATTATATAATCCTCTCTTCTAATTTATTATTACTAAATAGTCATTTGGTTCATATTATGTTTGGATTGTTAAATTTTTCATTTTAACAGAAGTCATTATTTGTCGAATTACTTTATAATAATCACGATATTTTATTGATTGTTTTTTTTTTATTTTATAAAATTATACCTTTATTAGAATAATTATAAAAGAAATAACAGATCGGTAACACCTCATGTAAAAATATTCATACTTGAATTTATTTTCCTTTGTAACATATCCAATTATTTTTAAAGTTCTCTAAAACATTATTAACATTAAACATAGTAGTGAGGTCATGATATGTGTAATTGTATAGCTCATGGGGCTTGACTTACAGCCGAGTTTGCGATTTAATATACTAGTCATGCCATAATATGAGAAATTGCGTAGCCTCTTGGGCTTCGTTTGTTGTCATATTCGCATTTGACATAGTAGTCAGGAAATTGTATCAGCAATTGTGTAGCCTCTGGGGCTTGTCTTATAGTCTTGTTCATGTTTAAAATATTAATCATATATGAAAAATTGTGTAGCATATAGGACTTGGCTTATCACCATGTTCTCGTTTGATATAGTAGTCAAGCAAAATTGAGTAATTTTGTATCCTCGGGGGCTTGGTTTATAACCATGTTCATGTTTTGACATAGTTGCTCGAATTCAAAGCATATATTTCTAACTATTTTTCTTTTTTATTGGTCATAGTTTTTAGCAATTTTTTTCCATATTTTATCTATATTATTCATTATTTTTAATATATGTATGCTTTTTATTTTATAAAATATATATGTTCGTTAACCTTTGAACATTTTTATTTTTTAAGACACTTTACTTTTGGAAAAGTAACTTTAGTTTTGTTTACCTTTCAATTTATAATTTTCCACATTTATAATAATAAAAATTGCATGATGACATCATATATATTTTTTGGCAAAAGATCTGTATTAATAATGGCTCTTATGGTGTCTTATTAAAAAGAATCACACACACCACCATCGTGAAAAAACGTACACCGAACCCATTTACAATGAAAAATTATATATTTTTAAGTGTTGAACATTCAAAGTATTAGATCAATAAGTCTATATGTCTCGTGATATGCTTCAGAAATTACTTAAAAAAAATCATCCTCATTTGGTGTTAACTTTCCACCATTCTTATCATTTGTTTCATCGAAAAACCTTTCTTATACTTTGTCACCCTCTCGAAAAATTATTATTTTAAGCTTTGAAATATACCTATATCTCAATAAACCGCGATAATATTCTGCTCTTACTTGAGATTGCTATATGTGCTCTTCAATTAAGTAAAAAACTAATGCTTCTCCTCGTTATTTTTCTTTGAAGAAAAATATTGGATTCCATGACTTGCTAACAAGACTGGAACACGTATTCCCTCTCACATACCATGGGAAAATGTATCAAATTTGGAGCCTCTCTTTGGGTTGTTCTATAGCCAATAAAACCTTTTGGAAGAAGTTAGGCCATTTCTCGTTAGTCAATTCAACTTTATTCTTATTTCACTCAAAATGGTTTTATTACTTACTTATAGTTTCACATTTACTTGTTAATGAAACGGGATAGAAATTTTTTGTTCAACCTCATATTTCCTACAAAACAATTATAACCAACTCATTCTACATCTATAATCAGCATTTGGGAATCCTAAACCTACTCAAAATAATTCCTTCCAATAAATCACATACTGCCTTATAACAAATTTTCATCAATGGCTTTGTTCCTTACAATTTTTAAAAATAATATACAGCCACAATAAAAATAATTTTTCATCCTATTTCTATTGGTAATGGTCTTACCATAGTTATCAGTGGTGTGCGGCGGTCTGTGGCGAAAGGGCTAAAAAATCCATAACGGCGAGGCATGCGGCGAGGCGATGACCACATGACATGCGGCGATCTCATACCTAAATAATATATTTATAGCATATGACTGTAATTTAAATAGTAATATTTATATTTTTAAACTAACAATAATAAATTAAACATCAAATTACATAATTTTTAGAACATCCGCGTCAAATGACAAACATATAGACTAAAAGATCCAATTATAAAACATCCAATCACATAATTCTAAAAACATCTGAGTCAAAACATAAACTAAAATACATCATCATTTGAGACAACATATTCACACCTCTCATCTCTACCATATTCTCCATTTATATACCATAATATAGTATCTTCTTCTTCAGAGTCTTCATCAACAAGCATCTGATCTCTTATGCAAACCGCTGATGACAATGGATTCTTAGACCGAAGATTGTAGTCTACTTCATCAACCTCAACAACTCCAATATCAACTCTTTTTAAAACATCTTCATCTTTCCTAAACTTAGTTTTAGATTTTTATTTTTTTAGTTAAAAAAATACAGGGCCTCGCAACGCCCCACCCTAAGGCGATCTCGCCTCGTCACAGATCGCCACGACCGCCACGTGAAAACTATGGGTCTTACCAAATTCATTCTGCATCTATCAAATAGACAAGAAGCATGATTTGATTATATATTTTCACTTGGAGTATAATTTTTCAACTAGAACCCTCGAGTTAGATCCAAAACCAAAAACTAAAAAAAGATATCACCGGAAAATAGCTTTGTGGTGGTAAGAAAGCTGAGTTAATCTCTTTGTAAATTAGTTTTCTCCTTCTGAGAATTTGTTGTAATAGAAAAATGAGGGGAAATATTTTCTAAGGAGCTGTAGAAGTCCAATAAGTATGGTTATAGAAAAGTAAAAAAGTCACCAACAACTATAATTTCTAGAGGATGAGCCATTTTCAACCATTGTTATACCTCACCAATTACTGGAAAAAAAATAGTGTGTCTAATGAATGGGTGACATGTGTACAAGAATGAGTCTGATTGAACATCACAAAAAAGTATCACCAATATATCTAAATTATGTCGTCAGATAAATCAAAATTATATTTCTTATAATCATAAAGATTTTGAAATAAAATTCAAAAGGATGGGTTTGGAGGGTTCCCAACCTAGATATGAATAACATGTAGGTTAGTCTTTCTTAAAAAAAAATTAAGAGGACTAATGAGGCTATCTGATGAGGGAAGAATTATCTAAAAGATGAATTGGACAAATGAATGACTTTTCACCATTGTTTATGTTTGATATGTATTTATGGACCTATGCTAAAAGGCCCATTAAGATTTGCTTAACATGTAAATAGTCTTTTAAGGGCATTAATAGAAGGGGATGAAATTTATTTCTGCAGTTAGACTCTCTCTCTAAATATTTACTTAAGCTGCTCAATTATCTCTTTACCTTCCATCAAAAAATTAATTACATTTCATCTTATTACATAAACACCCTCCAAAGATAATTGACCTCACCGGTGACGAAGTACTTTACTTGGACCTTCATTTTTGCAATAATCGTCACAGTCATAATCATCTTTACTTTCGTCGCAGAAACTCTAGTTTGGTCACCATCACCAACACAATAGTCGTAGTAAAATCCACAGTAGAACCTTATGTCTCTTCAGCTACCACTTTTCCACGACCACCAAAGTCTTGGTCTTGAAAGTTTTTAGTGTGGTCGCGGAAAGCTTCAGTGTGGTCTTAACAAACTTCATTGTGATCATGACCATCAATATTTTAGTCGTAGTGAAATTCTCTTCTATCAACTTATGTTAATATTTATAGCTACTTTGACGCGATCATCTCATTCATGGCCGTGATCATCTTTATGTTATTTTCCATTTTACCTAAATTATGACCAATTTGTCTCCGAGTTCTCAACGTGATTATATTAACATGCTTCGAGTTATTTTTGATATTCTTGGGCCACGTTCCTTAATTTTTGTAGGCCAATATTGATTGTATATGACTATTTGAACCTTTAAATTATTCAAGAATACTCTTTGATTCTAAAGTATAACCTCTCGATTCTTTATGATTCATTTATTCCTCTCAAAACAAGAATAGAAGATCCAACAAAATTGCATAGATTTTCCTCCAAAGTTGATTTATTTTCCAGCTTGTCCAAATCTTCTTGTTTCCATACGTTATTGGTGTTCTTCCATGAAAATTAAGATTATTTTACAACATTCTTGATAAATTTTTTAATATAATAAGATCTTGGGTCATGTTGGAAGTTTCTTACAACCATTACATCATCTCATATTGCAAACTGATTTGTAATCGATGGGATAAGCATCAACTTCTTATACTACAATAAAATTCATCTTTTACTGGGCCATTTTTTGCTCAAGTATGACTATCTTCGCTGACTACATACATTTTGGTCTTCTTTTTAGATTTATAATTATTGTCGGATAATACTTCAAGTAATCAGTATGCTTAATTCTGTGCTTTTTTATATTAAAAAACCTTCATTTGCAGCGTCTATCATAGGTTTGTTGTTGTCAATCAGTCCAATGTAAAAGTTTGGATAACCAACCAAGTTAAATAATCATGGTGAGATAATTTTAGTAAAAAAATATTTATAATGTTCTCATAGATCATAGAAAGACTCATCGTTATGTTGTACAAAGTTTGGGATATTATTTTAAACTTGGATGACCTTATTGGTAGGAAGTATTTTTCCAGAAAGAGTTGAGCTAGTTGTTCCCGTTTTGTAATATAGTGTGAAGGTAATGATTTTAGCCACGCTTTGGATTATTCATGGGCATAAAATGGGAAAACTCTTAATCTTATCACATCTGATGAGTCGTTATTGTACCAACAAATGTCATGTATCTCCAGGAAACCAACATGATGGGTATTTGGACATTGCTTTGGATATCTAGCGAACGTGTGGTTGTTTAAGATCACAACGATCATCATTGGTTTGATTTCAAAATAAGATGCAATCATCTATGGTCTTAAGATGTTTGGTTGAACTCCACTAACGATAAATTAACAAAATAACCGATCTTTCTCCTCTCATAACCTGCTTGTATTACTTCTTCCGCCATTTTCAGTTCTCTCGTTCTTCTAAGAAAGGTTCTTTCGGTCTCCGGATAAAAAAAGAGAAGGCTTTTTCTAATTACTATCTAAAAATAAATAAAACAATAAAAAAATAGTATAAAGTTATATTAAACTAATATATTGAAAATAAATAAATAAAGTTCCTTGGAACGGTGTAAAAAACTTGATGAAAAATTCTAAATGTAAGATTTTTGTTGTAGTTTTGATGAGTACCAGACTCGAAAATTATCAAACCCAATGGGAAAATATAAATTTTAAAACCTACAATTTAATAAAAAATATATATTAATTAACAAAAAAAATGGATTTATGACCATAAAGATAAAGATTTTTTGAAACAAATAAAAGAAGCCATTAAATATGAAAATATATCAATATTTAACAGCTTCGGAGTTATTAAACCTCAACCATTTATATACTTTTATTAATTATATATATATATATATGTATATGTATGTATATATATATATATAAATTATTTTAAGCTAGGTTCTCTTTCACATTGTTGCTTTTATTTTTCGATAATAGACAACTAACCGTCTTGTAATTATATCTCTAGTCTTATATCTCCTACAATTGGATAGTAAGATCTAAGAACATAATTTAGACTTTAATAGGTCATGACAATAGCATATTACTCGTTAACCTCAGTACTATTATGGTTCTGAAATAGAATTTATGTCCCGATCTCAAACTATATCTCATATCAATCAACTGAAACTGTAGGTATGGAAAATATTAATCTAAATAATAATATTAAAGAAAATATAAAATATAAAAATTAAAATAATATTGCTACATATTAATTATATTTACAAAGGTTTGCTAACCCTAAATTAAAAAGTTTGACTAGCAGTGCGCATGGTTTAAAAACAAAGTAAATTAAAAGAAAAATTGAAAGTGTCACAAGTTTGGTCACTATAATTTACACGGAAAAAAATGTTTTTATTAATTTTTATTTAATTTTAGTTTTATTTTAACATTTTTACCATTTATTTTAAATAATTATTATTATTTATCTCAATATTTTTGTTTTTCATTAAAATTATTAAACCTTAATTATATCGGATGAATCTATTCCATTAAAGACAATACAATCTGATTACAACCACAAGATCGATTAATGTTTTTGAAAGAAATGAAAAGAAAATAGAGGTTAAAAAGTTTATTGTTATTACACTGAGATTGTTTGTAGTATTTGTGCCGGAAACTTTGTAGGCTTAGGTTTGTTATTGTTTTTGGCTTTTAATCATGTTTGGTGCTAATTTTTATAGTTGCTTTTTATTTGTTATATTAAAATTTTAAATTTCAACAAATTCATATAACAAAGAGGTATATTGACATTGCATATTTTCTTTTCTCTTTTGATATTTTATCGCACATCAAACTGTAATTAGTTTATTAAATATAATTTGATAGGCGCGTGTTTAAGCATATTCGGTCTATCATCAATAATAAAAATTATTTTATTCGGTGCGAATAGATTAAAACACAAAAAAGATTTTGAAAGTTTTTTTGGATCTTCTCTTTTTTTGAATTTGGAGGAAGATTCTTCAGCTTCGTCCGCTGGCAAGTAATTTGTACATGATGGTTATTGGTAATAGTACGTCTACTTCCTTCTAGTTCGATCCATGGCTGATACCCACCTCTTTAACACTGCACTACAGAACCAACATCATCAAAGACTCTAGGTTTGGAGAAATCTCAAAGTTTCAGATATCATCCTCAATGGCCATTGGAATTGGCCCTCAAACATCAGATCGACTAGAGCGAGAAGTCATTCTAATCTTGAGGAGATCAATAGTCTCATGCTATCGCTCAAACATCTTTACATCTTTATGGCTTGTTGTCAAGGGTAAACTTTCAACCAAAGATAAACTGCTCAGTTGGGGTATGAATAACCCATCTGCTTGCGCCTTTTGCAACTCTGCTACTAAAACTATAGCTCATATTCTCTTGGACAATCGAAACATCAAATTAGTCTTATTCTCGAAACCGTCACATTTGACGTATTTGTATCGGCGAGGTAATTTATCACGTCTGGCAGGAGAAGAACTCCCGAATTTTCGGATCCCTTCCGGCCAATACCTCTTTGGTTTCACACCGATTTTTTCTTTATCTTCGGTTTAGATTCTGCGACACCAAAATATTATGGCCTATAAAATCATTTATAAAATACTTATTTCCCTTCTTTTTCTGCAGATCCCTCCGCATCATTCTCTTCAGTTAACTTCCTTTTGTCGCGAACTTGCAATGGGCTCTCATCCACATTGCTCATTTGGTCTTGTTTTGCTGTATTAATACTCTAGTTATTTTTAATATTTTTTTTATTTTCTACTATGCATGTTTTAATAGTTTCGACTCTTATCAAGTTCTACTAATCGATTATATCTTTTTAGAATATACCTAAGTATTATGTACGGACCAGCTTATTTTATTTAAGTGTTTTTACACTAAAAAAATAAAAAAAATAAAATACTGTTTTGAAATAGTTGACAAATCCGATGACTAACTGATAGGGGTGTCTAATGGTTCCGGAATCGCGGGTAAAAACTGGAGAACTGTTAGTAAACCGGCGGGTAATCTGCGAAATTGGTCTGTTAGAACTGCAACCCGCCAGATCCGCAAACCGTTAGAACTGTTTAATCTTTAGAACCGCATAAGTAGTAACCCGCCAGAACTGCAAACCAGCAGAACTACAACCCGCCAGAACTGCAAACCGCGAGAACTGCAAACCACGGGTATCTGTTTAAATATTATAAGTGTTTTAATTATTTTATAACCAAAATCATATCTTAAGTTATATTTAAAAAATATTGAGGTATTGTATATGATTATAAAATTATTCTTACATTTTGGTTATTATTAATTTGTTTTGGTTATTAATATTTTATATGTTGTAATTATTATATAAACCAAAATTTTAAATATTATTATTATGTTTTGGGATTCAATATTAGTAGTGTTGATATGATGTTATAAAACAAAACTATATCTTATCATGTTAAAATATTACAAATTTTATGGTTATAATTTTAATATTACATTTTGATTACTATTGTGATTTGGTTATAAATATTACAAGTGTTTGTTATTATTTTTTAAATCAAAATCAGATCTTATAAGTATTTCATAATACAGTTGTTGTTATTATAATAAAAGGTAAATAGTTTTTTTTATTTAGCCGTTCACAGTTTATACTCTTGCGGGCTAGGAGTTATACAAATGTTTTCAAATTAAAATACAAAATAGTATAAAACTATTACAAACATCATTCATCTTCAGCTTCAGCTTCGTCTTCTTCGTAAGTAAAATCTTCGTCTTCGTCCTCACCTGATTCACCTTCAGCTTCGTTTTCTTCCATAATTTCTTGTTCAAGTGTATCTTCATAATCATTCACATAATCTTCAAAGATGTCGTCTACATTCACTTCGTCTCTAAACTCTCTGTCTTGCATCCTTTTATCCTCGTTGTCCAATTCTTGACTGCCACAAGCACTTCAAATGGTTTGCCCGGAAATTTTGTTCTCTTAGTCGTGTATTGCAACCTTGCTTGGCTAAAAGCACACTCAATTGCAACTGTAGACATAAGTATTGCATAAATCTCTTTAACAAACCTGCAAAGAATAGGATACTATTCAGTTTTGGTACCCCATCATCTTATGATATCTTCAATACCACGGTCAGGAAAATTCGTAAAATCAAACCTAGTACTCAAATATCTAGACAACTCATTATCAGATTGAGGGCTTTCCGTAAATTCATTGCTTCTTAACATTGCCATTTGAACATAGTTAGTAGAAAATCTCCCTCTAGCCATATTGTTACTACTCTTTACATTTGTAGTTGTATTTAATCTAAATCTTTCAGCATACTTATCATACATATTATGCATACATTCATATACGCTGACAATATACCCTTTAGGGTTAACTGGATCTTTCACTAGACTATTTACAGAAAACTATATGGATCGATAAAAGCATCTAACTAGCCATTCAAATTGATCTTTTCGTGAAAAAAGATCCAAAATGCAAGCAATTGAATAAGTCATAGGGATTTGATGAAAATACTTTATGAACTTTAATTCCATATGGGGCACCATGTCTACGCATACAAAATTTGATCTAAATTCATCTATATGCATGGCAAGATTAGTAATCGTGAAAAGGGCCAAATGAGCATTAGGTTGATTTTGTGAAGAAAATGTTATAGTGTTTTCTTTAAAAAATATTAAAATCTTAACATGTGTGCACAATATTTCCAATGTTGTTTTTCAATAACTCTATGAGGATAAGATGCATTATAAAACATCATAATCTGTTCTTTAAAAACATGCGCACATGCAAACATTGCATAAGTAGAATTCCATATAGTTTCGACATCTAATATAAGTTTCTTATATTGTTTCCCATTTCCAATAACAAGTTTTTTAAAATCTCTTTTTTTAGCAGCGAAGGTCGTGCAAAATAGGATCCCATTTTTAATAGGGGCAATATAATCATCTAAAACCCTACTTATTCCATCTTTCGCAATTAATTGAAGTACGTGGCATAAACATCTAGTGTGAAACAATTTAGGAAAAATAGGAGTGCAATCTTGTCTAAGCAATTTTATAGCACTCAAATTAGAAGATGCATTATCGAACAAAATAGATGTAATCTTATTTCTCATGCCATAAATATTCATCCATTCAACCATACACTCCCTAATTAATTGTGCGTTATGCTGACCAATAAATTCAAACGATATAATTCTCCTTTGGAGTACCCATTCGGGATCCATCCAATGAAGGGTAACACATAACATATCAAAATCAGTAAAAGTGGCTATGTCACTAGTAATCGAAACATTCCATGACAAAGTTAGCATAGTTTGAGTAATGTTTTTTTCTTTTTAAAAAATATTTAAAGGCTAGCGATCACAAAGAGGTACGTGGAATGCGTTTTGCTTGCAAGTTTACCCTAGCTTGCATCCAATTTACATATCTCCAAGAATCCCCAAAACTAAATGGTTGTAAACTACCGATTACATAAATCATTGTTTCTTCCCTATACATATCGTGGTTAAACTAAAAAAGAAGACCTATTTGAGGGTTTATGCAAACATTATTTGGGTTAGGTTTTGTAGGATCATATATTTCAGACTTCTTGAACCTAATAATGGCCTAGGTTGGATGACAATCGCTAGATTCAATTGTGAATGGTATATCGAATTAATACGCAAGTTTTATGCCACCGCACGTTTAATTGAGAATGATCCAGATGGTAGAGGTGTAAGAATGAGTTGTTTAATTGATGGTGATGCCTATGGTTTTTTTGAAACTGATTTTCAAGAACTTTTTTTGTTCCAACCCATGATACATATACCGGTAAAAAATTACCTTCTATCACTTATCCTCATTCGGGCTAGACTGCTGATTGGCCTATGTCCTACAACAAAGTAGTAGAGATTCTCAGTTGTGGTTCGGAGGCTCCAGAAATTCAAGGTAAATTTCGAGCCATAAGAAGTAATTTGGATTCTAATGGGAAACTAGCTTTCAAATTGGTAAATAGTTTATTTCTTCCCCCTGGTAACAATGATTCGCAACTTTCATATATTCAAACATTTTTAAGTGCTTTTATCGTACAAAATGAGGGAAGAATTAATTTACCTAGTTTGATGATTCGAAATATGGCTATGAGGTGTGTGACGGATAAACTACCTTATGGGATGATAGTGAGTCATTTGCTTATTTCGAAAAGAGTTGATGTGAGTATGTATACTCTGATGAAGGTTAGGCCAACTAGTGCTATAGGTGGAAACTCTTTGAAATTGCAGGAGACATACACTTAGGATGGAGAGTTGATATCAAAATGGCAAGCATGACATCACCATAGGCTCGAGCTGAATGATATATGGGCTTCGAACAATCTTACAAAGCCGTCAAATCCAGCCGACTTTCGATCCAACTCCTACTGGTGGTTCTTCTGGACTACCGCGACATGAAAGACGAACCGACCGCCAATTTGTTGAGCATTCGCATAAGCAGCAGATGGATTATATCCACTGGGCGCATACTCAACATACATAGTGACATGGTCAATATACGGAGTGGCAAACTCAATTTCAGCAGTGGCATGGGGGGGTAAATGACCAGCTGAGCCAACTACAACAGTGGCAGGTAGGGGTGAATGATCAACTTGGTCACCTGCAGCAGTGGCATGATGAATACAACCAGTGGCATGATAGACAAGATCAGTGGAATGAGTGATTTGCAAACTCTCAAGCCGAATAGTCGGAGTATATGCGACAGATGATGGAGAACATGCATTTGCAAGGTCTACCGCCTAACAACAACAACAATGAAGTTCCTTAGTTTTTTACATTTTATTGTATTAAACATTTTCGTTGTAATGTTTTTCTTTTTTATTTGATTGAACAACTATGTTACTTGTTTGGTTTTTATTATTAATGCATTGTTTGTTTTGCTTCTATTTTGTATTAAATGTTATTCAAATCTCTTTCAATTTTTATTTTTATTTTGTTATTTACAAGTGATTTATGTTTATGCATATACTTATACCATTCTAAAAGTTTAAATTTAAACTTCAAATAGTTTGAAAATACAATAAACTATTTAAATCATCTAAACATACACTTCAAGCTTGAAAGATCTAAAGAATCACCTAATAATTTAAAATCACAATACAATTATATGTCTAATAGGTATATATTATTTAATATGTATCTAATATTAAATAAAATATCTTAAATATCTATTATGTTCAAACAATATACAAATCATTTTACATTTATATTGTTTACTATATCTTGTTTAAGACAATCAGATTATTAATTTTATAATTGTAAAAATATTTTCAATAATATTAAAATTTATAATCAAAATACAATTAAATGTATATATTTTATTTAATATATACCTAATATTAAATAAAATATCTTAAATATATAAATAGAATCAAACATATCAAAATTATATTATAATTATATTTTTTTAAATATAATTGCTTTGATTATAGAATTTCGATTAAAATGATATAATATTTAAATTAAAATACGATAAATAACATAATTAACTCGTTTATATGTAGATATAAATAGTTTTTCTAGATGGATAAACTGTTGGATAACCTGCGAAACTATCCCGTTATATCTGTAAACTGGCAGAACTTTATTTTTAAAGGGTTGGGACGACGGTTTGAACCGTGACACTTCTACAACCTAAACTTTTGACCGAAATAAATGTTCTGATTTTTCCTTAATTTTGATAAGTTTCTAGAAGATAAAAATCCACAAGTTTGATGATTCAGCTTGCTCGTATCTCCAGATTCCAGTGGATAAGAATTAAATAAACGACACCCAACCACATCTAACTATGGTTAACTTAACCCAACCACGACCTTTATATACAAACCAGTTCATTTTTCAAAACTCACAAAATCAGAATCATTTCATACATGGCACTCTCACACACAACTCATTTCATCTGTGGATCAACAAACCTTCTCCTAAGCAAACAACCCTCTCTTCATCCACGTGTCAACTATCCCATGGTTCGTATTTCCGCCGCTACTTGCCGCACCACCACCACATCAACGGCCGAGAGAGCAAGACCTCGCCACGTGTCATCGTCGTCCGCAGCTTCTTCTTCTCTGTACGATATTCTGGGTGTCGACAGGGGCGCCACGTGTCAAGAGATAAAAACAGCCTACAGAAGATTAGCGCGAGTTTCGCATCCGGATGTGCGGCGAAACGACGGCGCAGGACATGAGTTCATGAAAATACACGAAGCGTATGCCACGCTGTCGGATCCGGAGAAACGGTCGGCTTATGACGTCATTGTATTCCGGCAGAGATATAGTAATAGGCAGCAGCAGGCTGTGACGGTGGGTTGTTCAGTTTCTGGGTATGCGTATACGAATACGACCAGACCGAGACGAAGTTGGGAGACCGATCAATGTTGGTAGTCAAATTGGAATCATAAATTGTAAATAGTTTGTTGAACAGAGTAATTAATTATAATAGAAGCTTTTAGAAGTTTATCGTTTTCTTTTACCCCTACGGATCTGTTTTAGAAGTGGATTGATTAAGCATTTGCATTATCAGTTTAGAGCTAGAGGTATGATTTCATTTACATTTCCATGGGCTACCATATCAATTGGATGTGTCAAAGTCAGCCCATAAGAAGTGGATATTAACACAAGGGAATTGCTAAAAAAAATGACACTAAGCAAAAAAATCCGATTTTTTTTGGAAGTCAAATTAATTACAAGTCATACCATTTGGAGTCCAAACTAATGAAGTTGGAAACATAATTTCGAACTACAACCTTAATTCATCTTCTTCAAACCTATTAAAAATAGAAATTTAACAACCAACAAAATCCATTTTTTCAAAAACTTCAAAACCTTTACGACATGGCCGGAAAAGAGTCGGAAGCACTTTCCATGCAGAGCAGCATGGTCGCCGAGGAGGTACATTGTATTTCCCTCTTTTATTTTCGCGAAAAAATAGATTTTTTGAAAACACCGTTTTTGTTGTTCTTCGCCACCCTCTAGCGTGGACGGCACAACGTACGCCAACGTGTGGCGCATGGCGGGTTCCCTACGCCAGACCCTGGTGTATTGATGGTGGCCTACGCCTTCTAATTGGCGAAATGGGCTTAACTTATCCGGAATGCCGGTTTAATTGGTTTTTCTACTTCTTACATATTGTAGGAGGTGACCCAATGCGATATTTCGCTTGTTTTGGACTACACTCACCATTTCACCACTCACGACGAGTATAGCTTAGACTCGATGACCGAGTGGGTAAAACGTAGGGGGAAAACGTTGGGTTTTTCGATAAACGTAGCATCGAAAGAGGTAGGGAAAAGGGGGAGAACACCGAGAGTGGATTATCGGTGCGAGTGATCCGGAAGTTTTAAGTCGGCCGTTAAAGAGTGCGACCGTAAGCGTAAGGCTACCTGTAGCAAAAAAATAAATTACTCTTTTCATTTTGTAGGAAATCCGGTAAAAGGAGACGAAGTGGGCTCTTAGTGTCATTTTCGGGAAGCACAACCACGAACCGATTAAGTATGACGAAGGACATTTGCAATGGTTCAAGTTAAAACGGAAGGAAAAAGAGCTCGTTGATCTTTTGACGGTGAACGGGACAAGTCCGCGACAAATATTTGGTGCTTTGAAAAAGGCCGATCCGGAGAATGCTTCAAATATCCGCCACGTTTACAATCACCGTCAAAGAACGAAGATGGTTGAAAACGGCGGTCGATCCCAAATGCAATGCTTGTAAGTTAAATTACAATTGCACAAGTACAAGTATTGGGTACGGACGGGGAATGACGGCTCTAACATCATAACCGATTTGTTTTTCGCACATCCGTTTAGTATTGATTTACTACGGACCTTCCCACGCTTGCTAATCATGGATAGCACGTATAAAGTTATTCGTTACGGGATGCCTTTGTTCGATGTAGTCGGGATAACATCGACCAACAAAACGTTTTGCATTGGTACTTTTAATTCAAAATTAACCCTTGCATATGTCATTTCAGCTAGTAAACTCACCAAAGATCTCGCTGTATCATTTTCTTTCCTGATTATTGTGTTTTACAAGATTTTGTTTCGAGGAAGATGATTGGCTTGGGAAGACAATGTGATTGTATATACTATATACATCCCAATAAATCGGCTATATGTCTGGTGTCGCAGTCATCTGACCTATAACACTTATGCCTAGGCGACCCATCCTTATCTCGTTTTAAATTAATTTCATATTTTATTCTAGGTATTCATAAAGAGTTATGAAATAATTGTTCAATTTTCCGACAAGCAAAACAAACACCTTTGTCTTTTCCCAAAAGCTCAATAAATACAAAATTTCATTTCTCTTTATACATTGTGATATATGGGATCCTCACATACTGGTTCACGTTATTTCCTTATAATTGCTGACGATTTTACTCGATGCATATGAACCTTTCTTATATACCATAAATCAGAAACACAATCTTTAATAACTAATTTTGTGCAATTTGTCAAAACCCAATTTCAAACATATGTTCAAACAATGAGAGTGGCTAATGGTAGTGATTTTTTTATTTTCGTACCTAAAAAAATTAAACTTCAAAACTCGTGTGTATACACCTCATAACAAAACGGAGTTGTCAAATGAAAACATAGATATGTTTTAAATGTTGCTCGTTCTCTCATGTTTCAATCAAATGTACCACTTGACTTTTGGGGGGATTGTGTTTTAACAGCCGCTTATTTAATCAACCGCAATATGACTCATTTGCTATCAAATAAATCCCCATTTAAGGTCTTATAATTGGTCCCATTTATTCAAACACTTGCGTGTTTTTTGTTGTACATATTATGTAACTAATGTTCATTCCCTTTTTAAATTGACGATCCCGCATCCATTTGTGTTTCTTTGGGATATCTACATGGAAAAAAAGCTACAAAATTCTTGATTTACATACATAAAAAGTTTTCATAAGCCATGATGTCCACATCTTATGACTCAGAGTTGGAAGAGCGTTCATGATGTCCACATCTTGACCTTACCATGTCCAAACCTATCATCATCTATCAATAAAACAACCAACTTATCATCAGTTTCATTGACCAATCCCACATCTTATGACTCAGAAGCTCAATCTTTATCGCTTTCATCTTAATCCAATCCCATAAATCTCACATCTTTAACCCACCTCTCATACATCCTTAGAATCAACTATGAATTCATCACCCTCATTACTCACTCCGTCATCACCTTCCACTTTACCAATATGTTCCACTTCATCAACACCCCAACCACACATCCTTCTCATCTAGTTCCCAATGATATCTCAGTTCGCCATTCCACCAGTCACATACACCCTCCCGCATGGCACCAAGACAATGACAAGTCTACTAAGATCAATATATCTTCAAAGTAATCAAGTTCTTGTCAATCTATAAAGTATCCTATATCCTTTCATACTTTTTTTTTATATTTTTCTCCTACCCACCGTTCTTTTTTAGCTTTGCTATCAGCAAAAACAAAGCCTTCATCTTTTGAAAATTCTAACCGTGATCCATTATGGCACCAAGCCATATCAACAGAATTTCAGGCTTTAGAACATAACAACATTTGCTAGTTGGTTCCCCTTCCTCCGGGATACAAACCTATTGGATTTCGTTGGGTTTATAAGATCAAATACAACTTTGATGGATCCATTGAGAGATATAAAACTTGTTTTGTAGCAAAATGATACAAACAAGTTGAAGGTATTTACTATCAGGGGATATCTTCTCCAATTGTTAACTCACCACTAGTCGATGTTTGTGACTATTACAGCTCTAGAAATTGGTATATTCATCAACTTGATGTGCATAATGCCTTTTTTTTATGGAAATATAAATGAGAATGTCTATATGTCTCCACCTCCTTGTCTCCGCCGACAGAGTGAGGATTTGGTAAGTCGACTTCACAAATCTATCTACGGTTTGAAACAAGCATCTCGAAGTTGGTTTTATATTTTTTAGCTATAGTCAAAATCGCAAGTTACATACAATTAAAAGCTGAGTACTCATTTTTTTACTAAATCTCAAGATAACAAGTTCACTGTTATTCTCATATATGTTTAAGATATCTCATTGACTGGCAGTGACTTACATAAAATCAAATTGCTAAAGAATCATCTACTCCAATATTTTCACATTAAAGATCTCGGCGAGTTAAAATATTTTCTAGGTGTTGAATTTTCGCGATATAAGAGATGAATATTTATGTCTCAAAAAAAATACACATTAGATATTTTGCAAGACATAGGATTTTCAAGAGTAACCCGATAAATTCTTAATGAAATAAAATTTGAAATTAACATATGAAGACACTGAGCTACTTCATAATTTGACTAGATATTAGAGAGGCATGCTAATATATTTGACAATGACCAGAAAGATGTTGTTTATTCAGTGCGTACACTGCACAAATTTATGGGAGCACCTAGGAAGCCACACTGGAAATCAGCGTTAAGAGTCCACCATTTTCTTAAGTCACGCGCCTTTATAGAAGTCGTATTTGATGATTTCATATATTTTTTAGTGATGTTTTCTGTCCCATATATATTCGTATGGGAGTACCTGTCACAGTTATATTTATATGTTGATATTCGTAAAGAGATAAACATAATAAGTAGAGAGAGAAATAGTACAACGTAATAATGAGGTAATAATTGACTAATTATTGGACCATTTTTCCAAGAGGTACCATTTTTCGAAGAGGGACCATCTTTTATATGGTGTACATGAGTACGTTCTTAAGTTACATATTTACCCCCTCATAAGTGGATCTTTTCACCCCATTATTTTACTAACTATAAACATACACACTAGTTATTACATTTGACCCTCTCAACTCTTATACTTGCTTGAGTTCTGTCCTTAATATTTTATTTACTATATTTAGCTTATTTATCACTATATTTTTCTTCTCTTATCAGTATTGACCCCTAACTTAACTTCTTGACTTCCAACTGTACCCTGATTGACGGCCAACTCGGATCGAGGATCTTTTAAGACCCTTATACTCTTGGCATTGATCGACCCACAAACACCAATTGAGCCCTTCAACTATAACATTTCACTAGTGTTGACCAAGGTTTTAGCGGTTTATTTTTGGACCATAGATTATTGGTCCAACAACATTAGGTTATTATCATTTTTTAATCATTTTTGGTCGATAGGTCGATCCTTTGACCTTCATACATTTGTTTGTCGCTCAATAGTGGGTTAGCAAGAAAAAGACTATAGTTGGTCTCATTATTCCAACAATAATATAGGCATTAAGGTCTAACTTGTCATGGCCAGTCTTATGAGTATTATCCATATTGATGAGTAGGATTGTTGATGGTTTTGGAGAACCGGGAACTGGACCGGAACCGAACCGATACGAACCAGACCGAACCTTAACGGTCTGATATGCGGTCCCATTTTTAAAACCAAAACCGGTAAAGAACCGAAATGATAAAACCGGTTAGGAACTGAACCGATAAAACCGAAAAATCGGTAGAAACGGTTAGGAACCGAATCAATAAACCAATAGAACCGATAAAATTAAAAAATAAATTTAAAATAAAATTATCAAAAATTATATAAAAATTAATTTTAAAACATAATATAAATTATTTAAAATTGATTAATATAATATATGCCATAAAATAAGTAAATACATTATAAAATATATAAAAACTATATTATTTATACGATGGAAGAGGAAACTATCTTTTTTTTTAATTTAATTGAAAATTTTGATTTTCTTACTCTTTAATGCCAATAAATTAAATTATAATTATATAATTTAGGTAAAAATATTATATAACTTGTGGTTGAAAAGCAAAAGGAATATTTTTTTAATTGGAAAAATTAATTTTGTTGGATTTAAAAGCTAAAATTTAGATTAAAGAAATCGAATTCTTTTTGTTTCAATGTCAATATTGGTTCTATTAAGTTCAAAATTTTATAGTCAATAGTCCATCACTATAAAAATTGAAAATGAGAACTTTTATGTTTTAATGGAAAATTATATAACTAATATATTTCTACATAGCTCAATACACGATTTGAGTGGGTCAAAAACTATATTTTGATTGGATGACAATTAATTTTGCTAATTGATTTGGACGGAATCTTATTGATTTGGGGTAAATTTAATTTCTTTAGACATAAAGTTAAACTTAGGGTTTGTTTATCTCAGCAGCAGCAGCAACCACAACCGAATTATACTTATATAGATTCTCATAAACACAACGACATTCAAATCCAAAAATACATTATTCTTCATTTTATGTATGATTTCTTATTATTTTTCTCGTTCCCTCTTTAGTTTCTATATCATCTAATTTCGGCACATTTGTGATTCATCATTTTTATTGGATTCGTTTTGAGTTTAATTTTTTAAAGATTCTTTTTAGATTTACAACATCAATAATCTCTGTTGAGCTCTAGTTTTTTATTTTTCGAGTCTTGATAGAAATTATTTGCTTAAGTCTTTTGAATTTATAGTAACATTCTTAGGTTTGATTCCAAAATTGTGTATTCCTTTCAATAATTTTATAAATTTATATAACTGATACATATTTTCACGTCGTTTCAAGATTCTTCAAGTCCAATGAATAATAATGAAGCATTCGAATGTGATGATGATGGTGAGACTATAGGCGGGATCGAGATCATAGAACTTCAGGATATAGATCCCAATTTTGGTAGCCAACTTGATGGGTCAACCCCAACCCATGCTAATAGTACTGGCATGTTAATGCTGATGAAGATCCATCTGCACCTCCTAAAAAAGGGCTAATTTTTTTATTATTTGGGAAGAATTTGAAATCGTTACCATGCCGTGTGGAGAACAAAAGAGGAAATATAAGTGGTGTGAAACATTGTATTCTTATAATGTGAAAGATGGGGGTACCTCTAGCTGTTTGAAACACTTAAAGATTTGTAAAGATAAAAAAAATACTGCAGGTACACAAACATTGTTAGACAGTAGTTCATTCCAAAGAGATGGGACACCAAGTCTTAGTACGTGGAGATATGATCATGCTAGTGTTAGAAAGATTATGGCCGAAGCAGTATTGGCGCATGATACACCCTTTAGCCATTTAGAGGGAACTATTTGGAACAAGCTATATACCACAATATATCCTGGGTATAAGAAGATTTCTCGGCATCATGTCAAAGCTGAGTGTATGACATATTATCTCAAAGTGAAGGGGAAAATGAAAAACCTAATCGGGAAGGTGAGTGAGATATGGCTTACTACTGATTGTTGGTGAAGTGGGGAGCATAAAATAGGTTACATGTCTGTCACCGCACATTTTATAGACAATAAGTGACAACTGCACAATAAAGTATTGGCTTTTGTTCATGTACCACCCCCTCCCCCCATAGTGGCGAAGTTCTTGCTTAGGAGTTAATTAAGGAGATGGAAGACTAGAAGATTAGGGATAGATTTGCTTCAATCTCTGTTGATAATTCTACAGCTGATGACGCGTGTCTTACTAAACTGAAAATAGACTTTACTAGATGAAGAAATCTGCCTTTGGATGGTAAGTTATTCCACGTGAGGTGTTGTGCACATATATTGAATTTGTTGGTGCAAGATAGTCTAAAAGTCATTCAACCATCTGTAGAACATGTTAGGGGGTACCAAATATATACTTGCATCTAAGGCGAGATGCGTTGAATTCGATAAGATAGTGAAAGATATGGGGTTGAAAGGAAAACGGATGGTACTTGATGTGCAGATCAGGTAGAATTCCACGTGGTTGATGTTATTTACTTTGTTATCTTATCGAGAGGTGTGGCACAGATATGCAAAAGTTAATTCTGTCTTTATGCAATTCTTGCCTAGTGATGAAGAGTGGAAGAGCGTGGAGGCCATTTGTCATTTTTTGGAGGTGTTTGAGTGTGTCACTAAAAAGTTATTAGCGGTAGAACTTACCCTACGGTGAACCTATTTCTTGCTGAACTTTATCAAGTTAAAGTTGTGTTGGATAAGTTTGAGTATTGTGACGCAAATCCAGAACTAATGCTAACGGTTAGCGAGATGAAGACCAAGTATCAAAAGTATTGGTCGGACTCAAATTTGTTGATTTCCATTGGTGTTATTCTTGACCCAATGTAATATTTAAAATTTGTTATATAATTTTAACTTTACATAATATTTCCATTGACAAGGTAAGAGAAGTCTTTTTTTATCAGGTTTATGGTTTCAAATTGAAATGTATCTGACTTTTTTTAGTTTTCATATTTATTTCTCTAGCTAAGACAAGAGTGTGATTTGTTAATAAGTTTTATTACTTTGTGTTATGACGCAAATATAATATGAAGTTCATTAAGTGGGTTTTTTCATTCTTGTATCATCTTTCCGATGAGGCTAAAAATAGAGAGGAGTCGGTATCAACCGACTAATAAAATTTGTTTTCAATCTATGAAGAAGCACATCAGAAACTTGGTGTTCCTTCTTCTCAAACAATAAATAATCCTGGTAGATCTACTTTCTTTGCATATCTCGATGAGACTGAGGAGGACAACGAGACTCGAACTGATCTTCAGTTCTATTTGGAAGGGAAGCCAAATAAGTTTGATCGTGGAGCAGAGTTTGATATAATGACTTGGTGGAGGGCTAATGCTCCAAAATATCATACTCATAGCATCATGGCTAAAGATATTTTATCCATTCGCATTACAACAGTTGCTTCAGAAGCAACTTTTAGCGCCGAGAAGCGTGATTGATCTGAACCGCACCTCATTGAAACCCGAGACTGTGGAGATTCTTATGTGTGGAGGTGATTGGGCAAAAGAGTTCCGTGGCGTTAAAAAGGAACATGGGTGAAGCATTTTAAGAGTTTATTAGTTTTTAGTTTAATTGTTTCTGTGCTTCTTTTTCTAATGTATTTTTTGTAGCTTGCCGAAGAAGAGTCAGTTGAAATAGAAATGGAATTTATGTTTGGGGAGATTGAAGAGTCATCCAACTCAACTATAACTGATTGACTCGTCCAATTCATGTATGCATACATTGTATGGTTTTGTAAGATTTTTCTTTACAATTTGAGTATGTAATTTTTGTAAGGTTTGGCATTACAGTTTGAGTTTGGTGTTACTTAGCTTTCGGTTGATCATAGATTGTTGTTCCCATTGAGCCCATTGAGCCCATCGAGGGCAAAATATTTGGAATGAACCAGCTTCAGAAGAAGGTGTTCTTTCATTTTGATTCTATGTACATGTACACGTTCAGTTTTGTTTGCTTGTGTTTAAATAAAGAAATAAACTTTAGTATGAGCCTATTGTAATGGTTTACATATATTGGAATGGAGAGTAATGGGGTTATATTTGTAGATTTTATTTTTAATGTTTAATCTTGTAGGTGAAATTGTATATGCAGGAGAACTATCTAGCAATGAAAACACATATGTATAGTTGTTACCACACATTGATAACCCAAATCATTTGAGTGGGATATATGGCTTCATGAAAACACTTAGAATTCTCTACAAAAGGTTCTTTTATATAACCATCCAGTTCAGTTCGTGTCACTGCTGGTATAGTCGGAATAACGAATACATCGTTTGCTGGGAGTGGGATCTACTGGCCAACTGGCAAAAAAACAAGATATAGACATTATGTTTACTTTTGGCTTGTTGCAAAAAGACCCAAACTCTTCGATATTTGCTGGCAAGACAGATTCAATGGTACATTGGGGTTTGATCGTGTTGATGTTTTTCTGGGTACTTATACGTTCTGTGAGTTTCAAGATTAGTACATGTATATCTGCCATGTAATGCGCATCAATCAAAATCTTCTTGATGATGTGCTTAGTAAACAGGTAGGAAGACAATCTCGGTATCAAAATTGGGGTTTTCGTGACATTGGTTGATTCAGTTGACATTTCTTAGTTTCAGTGTTAGACTTAAAAGAAAGAAAAAAAAAAGAAAGCACTTAGAGTTGGCTAAATAAAATTACAAACAAAAACAATGAATTGTATTAAGTATTTAGGTAGTAGTAAACATTATACAAAGTAATTTTAGTTAACTTAAAATAATATCTGTACATATAGATTGTGGGTGAGAAAAAAAACCCCCAAAATCTGATGGAAAACTAATTTTATAATGAAATTAATTTATTTTTACTTAAAAATTGCAAATTATTTTAATTAATTTTTTTAATTTTTTAGTGTCGGACCGGACCAATATCGAACCGAACCGAAACCAAACTGATTCAATTGGACTCAAAATAAAACGAAAAGAAAAAAAAATCGGACTGAAACAAAACCGGAACCGAACCGGACCAAACCGATTCTTACCAGTTCCGGTCCGGTTCCAAATATTAGAACCGAAAGCTTATCGGTTTGGTCCGGTCCGAACGGATAAGCTTGGCGGTCCGATCCGATCCTGACAAAACCCTGACCGAACCGGACCGATAACTCTATTGATGTGTGTATTTTCCATGATCCAAAAACCCGATCAAAAGAAGTTATCATTTGTAAAGATATTGTAACCCTATTGATGAGTGTATTTTCCATGATCTAGAAACCCGATCAAAAGAAGTTATCATTTGTAAAGAGGTTGTAAGACTTCTTGGATTACTATATGATTGTGTGTGCGCGCTTAAGTGTGGGATAATCTCTTCACCGCGATACCGGGCAAAAAATCTAAAATATGCACACAAAAAACGATAATTAGTATAAACCTTGGATATGGCTTACAAATTAAGAATAAAAAATATAAAAGCAAATGAACTATTAATAAAAAAAAGCAAGGCTAGCATCCAACCGTTGTTAATATTCATCGGTTCTTTAATTTATTATCCATTAGATGGGGGCTTGAGTGTTTTCAAATTTCCTAGTATGCCATATGTTCAGTCGCGACTCTGTAATATAATCGTGTTCGGTCGCGACTCTGTAATATAATCGTGACTTTGTAACACTGTGCCAGAATGGGTTAAATTTTTCAATGGTCAATCTGTCCAATTGTGGTTTGTAGAAAACAGTGTTTTTCCGGATAATCTCTGAAGTCTTGTAAACAATTTTTTATTGAAATATTTTTGGGGTTCTCCGAAAATTTCAATTGGATAAAATCAAAGATATAATTTTGAACAGAGAGGATGAAAATGATATGACCTCCTTTTTCAACAGAACCCATATTTATCAATTCAACCAACAAAAAAAACAGTTTGGAAGTTAGGGAAGTTAAGGTCTATAAACTAGTTTTGTAATAAAACGGCTGAAATTTAAAATTTGAATAAAACGGTCAAATTTTTAATTTTGAAATTCTGTTGACTTGCAACAATAGCCGACTTGCAACAACGGCCGATTTAACCGAAAGTACGTCCCTTGGACCCCGCAAGGGGCTCCGCCCCTTGACTCGCTAATCATGGTCTAATCTAACAAGCGTGCACTCCGCACTCTACGACTTGTTTGATAATATATCATGATTAAATTGGTCGACTAGTCGATCCAATTACACTAAAATAAATAACAATCTTCCCCCATTTTAGTGTAATTCATGATCTACTAAACACAATCATATCAAATATCAAATTTATGCATAAATGAAATATCGTAACGATTGAATTTCACATTAGTATATTACACATTCCAAATATTCGAATATCAAGGTATCACTAAGGATTGAACCTTTACTATTCACAATGAATATATGAAGATAATATACACATAAATTTACATTCTCACTTGTTCTTACTTGACACTATATTTTACTAGCCTTATGTCCTTATCCTTCTTAAGCATATCAAAGCCAAGTCCTAGCTGCTTGAAGCGGTTAAACTTCATGCTCAAATAGGTAGTTCTTTTCATCTTGCAACTGCATATGCAATTTTTCAAAAGAGCTATTAAGAAGATAATCTTCAACCTTCATAACTTGCAGGTCTGAACACATACCTCGGGATGATATACAAATGTGTTCCAATCTCTTGATGTTAAGCTTTCCACATTGAATTCAACACCTAATGTCATATTAGATGGGAATTGGGTATCTCAACATGAGAGATTTCAGATGGACTTTCATCCCATCCCAATAGCCGATTTGTGCACAAGATCTCTATTTAACCCTTTGGTTAAATGATCGGCTAAGTTATATTGAGTTCTCACAAACTCTACTGAAATAACATCATGCATGATACGCTCACGAATCATACCGTGTCTAACACCTAAGTGTCTAGACCTGCCTTTGTAAACTTGTCTATAAACATTAGCCAAGGCAGCCTCAGTATCACATCTGATAGATATAGGTGATATCGGTTTGGGCCACAACGGAATTTCGTACATTAAACTTCTTAGCCACTCAGCTTCTTTACTCGCTGCTGCTAATGCCACAAACTCTGATTCCATTGTTGAATCAGTAATACAAGTTTGTTCCTTAGACGCCCAAGAGATAGCACCTCCCCAAAGTAGAAATACCCATCCACTTGTGGAAGAATGATCTTCCATATTGGAAATGTAACTCGCGTCTGAATATCCTTCAAGTACAGAAGAAAATCCGGTATAAGTTAAACCATAATTCATGGTTCCTTTTAAATACTTGAATACTCGATTTAAAGCTTGCCAATGATGCGAACTAGGATTGCTAGTATACCTACTAAGTTTTCCAACATCAAAGGAAATATCCGGCCTAGTGCTAGTCATGGCATACATAAGACACCCGATGGCTCTCGAGTATTCAAGTTGAGATATAGCAATACCTTTATTAGGCAGAAGCTTAAGACTATGATCTATAGGTGTGCTTACCGGAGAACAATGTTTAAAATTAAATTTATTTAATATCTTCTCAATATAGTGAGATTGAGAAATCGATATACTATTGTTCTTTCTCTTGATTCTTATACCAAGAATCATTTCAGTTTTCCCCAAATCCTTCATCTCAAAGTTAGATGATAAAAAATTCTTCGTTTCATTAACCTGATTCTGGTCAGTACCAAAAATCAACATATCATCCACATATAGAAAAATCATAACTCCTTTACCCGAATTATCAAATTTGCTATATACACACTTGTCTGCTTGGTTAAGAATAAATCCATTAGACAATATCACATTATCAAATTTTTAATGTCAATCTTTTGGTGCTTGTTTCAAACCATACAAAGACTTTTTCAACTTGCATATCTTTTTTTCACAACCAGGCATCACAAACCCTTTCGGTTGTTTCATATAAATCTCCTCATCCAAATCACCATTCAAGAATGCAGTTTTAACATCCATTTGATGAATTACAAGATTGTATACAGATGCAAGTGCAATCAACAATCTAATAGTGGAAATCCTAGCAACCGGAGCATAAGTATCAAAGAAGTCAATTCCTTCTCTTTGTCTAAATCCCTGGATAACCAATCTAGCTTTATACCTTTCAATAGTACCATCTACTTTCATTTTTCGTTTAAATATCCATCTATTTCTCAATGATTTGCACCCAGGAGGTAAATCAGCCAACTCCAATGTATTATTATGCATGATAGACTATATTTCATCCTGGATAGTTTCTTTCCAGAATGCAGCATCCCTTGATGCCATAGCATCACTAAAACTCCTTGGATCATCTTCAATAACAAAACAGTATTGATATTGATAGTAAATCTTATCTCTTGACCCTTCAACTAAATATAGTTGAAAATCAGATCCGTACGACTTAGCTTTTCTGGCTCTAGTACTTCTCCTTGGTTCAGAAGGTTCAGGTACACAATTGGTACCACTTGATATACTTTCAATTTCACTTGAGTTCCTATTCAAAGAGTTTTGAATCAAATCTCTAGGTCTAGGGATAAAAGTAAATCTCTCTTCATCAAATATTGCATCTCTTGACTCGATAAATGTGTTCACCGACATATAGTCATTGGATTCTAACACATAGAACCTATATGCAATGGAATGCTCAGCATACCCAATGAAGATACAATTTATACCTCTTTCACCCAAATTTTTCCTTTTAGGTTCAGTGAGTCTTACAACTGCTCTATAACCCCAAACTCTCAAATAATTTAGTGTTGAAGGCTTCTTAAACCAAAGCTCATACGAGGTCATCTTATTCCTTTTAGTAAGAACACGATTCAATAAATAACAGGCTGTTAACATAGCCTCACCCCAGAATCCTTCACTCAAACCCGAATAGGACAACATTGAATTAACCATTTCTTTCAAAGTCATATTCTTCCTTTTAGCTATACGATTTTGTTGTGGTGTATAAGAAGCCGTGGTTTGATAAATTATACCCGTAGACTGAAAATATATAGGATCATAATATTCACCTCCTCTATCCGTACGTAGATTTTTAATCAAATCATTCTTATGTAGCTCAACTTCTTCCTTATAGATTTTAAACTTATCAAGAGCTTCATTTTTAGCATGCAACAAATAAATGTAGCAATATCTAGATGCATCATTAATAAAAGTAATAACATACTTTTTATTTCCTAACAAAGGTGTAGCATAGAAATCACATAAATCACTATGTACTAGTTCCAATATTTTGGAAACTCGGCTAACATTATTGAAAGGTTTTCTAGTTATCTTAGTTAACATGCAAGTTTTACATTTTTCATTATTTGCATCAACAGGAGGAATAAGGCTCATTTTGGACATGTCTTTTATTCTTCCATAATGAACATGTCCTAATCTAGCATGCCATAATTATGTTTTATTCATATTTCTACACACACTAGTAGAAGTCATGCAAACAGAAACATTTTCGAGCGAAACATTATTATTTAACATAAACATACCATTACATAAATATCTGAATCCCATAAATACACCATGTTTTCACAATACATATTTGCCACTTTCGTACACTTGTTTGAAACCATAATTATTTAAAAACAAGACCAGACAAAAGATTCTTTCGAATCCCAGGAACATACAATACATTGTTTAATAATATGTACTTTCCAGAAGTAAATAGTAATTTAACATTTCCTAGTCCTTTAATTGGTTCGGTAGCAACATTTCCCATCTTAAGTGAAGATCTATCTTCAATCGGTTAAAAATTACTAAAACATCGAAGATCTTTACATACATGACTTGTTGCTTCTGAATCAACCCACCAAGTAACATCATCATCCTGCACATAAAATGCTTCAGATATTAGAGATATATAATTTTGACCAGAATTAGAATTCTGAAATAAAATCTGACCTTGTTGCTTTTCAGGATCCTTAGGTCCACTTGAACCAGCATTGTTTCCACTTGAACCAGCATTGTTCCCACTTGGACCAACATTATTTTTGCCTTTTCCAACTCGATAATCCCTTCTAAAGTGACCAGGTTTGCCACATTTCCAGCATGCCATTTTAGGTTTTTTGCTGTTAAAATTATTGTTTTTGTTGTTTCCTTTAAACTTTCGTTTATTCCCCTTATCTGTATTTCCATTCTTAAAGAATCCACTACTTTCAGCCATATTTACAGATGAGTTTCCCATTTGGTTTTTACCCTTGGGATTACTTATTTCATCTTGAGCCCTTAGAGACTCTTCAATCTTAAAATGACTACCAAGTTTGACTAGAGTCATTTCTTCCTTGTTGTGTTTCAGTGTGTGTTTAAAATCCTTCTATGAAGGAGGCAATTTGTCAATAACAGAAGAAACCGATATACATTCGTCCATTTTCATATTGTGTTGAACGAATTGACCCAGAATTCTTAGTAGTTCATTATATTGTTCCATTACAGGTCTAGAGTCAACCATTTTGTAATTTATGAAATTACTAACCATGAACTTCCTACTACAAGCATCTTCTGCCATGTATTTTGATTCTATAGAATCCCATAACTCTTTTGCAGATTCGACATTTTGGTATACATCGAACAAAGTATCAGACATACCGTTTAATATGTGGTCTCGGCAAATGTAGTCATCATTCTCCCACTTGCTGCGCCTCCTTGTTTGTTCTAACGTTTCATTCTCACTGATCTCTGGCCAAGGGGTACTCAGGAAATACACAACCTTGATGGTAGTCAACAGAAAATGCATCTTTTTCTGCCATCGTCTGAAATCATGTCCTTCGAACTTGTCCAACTTAGTGAATTTACTTGTCATCTCCTTCGCAGATGCTCCTCCGTTCGTCATCTCTATCTTCATCAACAAGACCAGAATATTTCAATAAAATATAGAAAACAGTGTTTCGTTTCCAGATAATCTCTGAAGTCTTGTAAACAATTTCTTATTGAAATAATTTTGGGGTTCTCCAAAACTTTCAATTGGATAAAATCAGAGATATAATTTTGAACAGAGAGGATGAAAATGATATGATCTTCTTTTTCAACAGAACCCATATTTATCAATTCGACCAACAAAAAAAAACAGTTTGGAAGTTATGGCAGTTAAGGTCTATAAATTGGTATTGTAATAAAACGACTGAAATTTAAAATTTGAATAAAACGGTCAAAATTTTCAATTTTGAAATTCTGTTGACTTGCAACAATACCCGACTTGCAACAACGACCAATGTAACCGAAATTCCGTCCCTTGGACCCCGCAAGGGGCTCCGCCCTTTGACCCCGCTAATCATGATCTAATCTAACAAGCGTGCACTCCGCTCTACGACTTGTTTGATAATGTATCATGATTAAATTGGTCGACTAGTCGATCCAATTACACTAAAATAAATAACATGGTTTTATAATAATGTGTCACACCATGTCAGCTATTCTATAACAGCTTGTAATAGCAACGAACCAAACCGGGAAATCCATTTTTAATTACTAAATAAAAAAGTTTATATATTCCAAAATCTGAATATGATTTTTTTAGTCAACTAAAACTAAATTTAAATATAATTATATCAATTAAAATATGCATATTTCATTCTAAATACGCACTTCTATCAACCTAAACATCATTCTAAATACGCACTTCTATCAATCTAAACAACAATTAAACCAATTGTGTACACTCTTTTAGGAATCCAAAATTTAACATGTTTAATCGTATGAATTCTTAATATATATTTTTTTGAAAACTATATCTAATAAGATAGTTTAAATACCTCTTATTGAAAATTCCGGAATCTAATTTTCCTAAAACCTTGACACCCGAGAGACTACGAGTCATTTTAGTACAAAAATAAGAAAAATACTTACAACAAAACCACAAATTCCGATTCTGAATGGTTCATTGTTGACGTTAAAGAAATTAACATTGATGAGATTATAGATCTTCTAAATATTTACGACTTTAGATATTTTTATGATTTCATGTTGAATGATCTAGCAAATTAATTTTTTTTATTGATATCCTAAAAATATTTATTTATTTTTATTTTGTTCTTACGATTTATTTACTTATGATTTATTTATTTATTTTATTCATATCAAATTTGAAAAAAACATAAAATTGTAACCAGGTACAAATCATCTTGTGTTAAGCTACAACATTTTATTAGATATTTTAGTGTAATTGGAATGATTTGTCGACCAATGTAGTCATAATATTTTATCGAACAAGTGGAAAAGTGCAGAGTGCATACTTGATATAATATATTATGATTAGAGAGTGAGGACAAGGGATAGAGCCTGTGGACGGGGTCGAGCTTGATGACTATTATAAAAATCATTTAAATATTGAAATTTCTAATTTTGGTTGTATATTTTTAAAATTAAAATTCTCTCATTTTCATAGACAGTTGAAACTATTTATAACCGTTTGTTTTGTTGGTTGGTCAAAATAGAATATATATATTTTCATTCTTGCTAGGAATATGGGTGTTGTGAATTAGGGGATCTGGTCCGCATATTCTACCTCCGTATATAAGTACGGAACAACACGATCTCAACACTAGTATGATATTATCCGCTTTGGCACCCGAAGACCCTCACGACTTTGCATTTGGTCCACTACGAAAAGGCTTCATACTAGTTGAGATATGTTCTTACTTATATACCACTGATCTTTCCCATGTTTAACCGATGTGGGATGTGGGACTTTGGTCGACACCCTAACAATTCTCTCGTTCAAACGTAAAATACTCTAATTTTTATCTGATTGGAATATTCGAGAGCCACCAAAAATAATTTCAATATGAAATTGTTCTATACTAAGACTTCAAGAGTTATCCTGGAATCAAACATTATTCTTAACAAAATATTGTAATTATCTGTATATGAAGATTGAAATGACAAACGGAGAGTCTAACGAAGATACGATAAGAAAGTTTGCTAAGTTGGACAAGTTTGAGGGCCATAATTTCAGAAGGTGATAAAAAAAATACATTTTCTTTAAACCACTCTAAAGGTGGTGTACTTTTTGAGAACTCTCATGCCATAATTAAGAATGAAATGATATAGCAAATAAGAACTTATTGCAAATGAGAGAACGATAATTACATATGTCGTGGCCATATCTTAAACGGTATGTCTGATCCCTTATTTAATGTATAACAGAATATTGAGTATGTAAAAGAACTGTGGGATTCACATGAATCCAATATATGGTCGAAGATTCTTCAAACATAAAGTTCATGGTTATTAATTTTATAAATTATAAAATGGTTGATTCTAGACCGCTAATGGAACATTATAATGAATTGTTAAGAACTATGGGTTAGTTTATTTAATACAATATGAAAATATATGAATGTATTTTGAGTATTATTGACAAGTTACTAACTTCATGAAAATATTTTAAATACACTTTGAAACAAAACAATGAAGAAATGACTCTCGTTGAAATTGATAGTCATTTTGAGATTAAGAAGTCTCTAAAGGCTAAAAAAGAAATCAACATTCCTAAAGTAAATAACCAAGTAGGAAATTACACTATGAATATGGTTGAAAATCATGGATTTTCTAAGAATACAAGCACTGGAAATGAAATAAAATAAATTTCAAAGGAAACAATAATACGAATTCGAAAAAAATGCTGGATTTGATACGTTGGAAGTGTAGCAAACCTGGTCGCTTCATGAAGGATTTTCAGGTTGGAAAAGACAAGAAAAATTATAGTTCAAGTGGTAACAATTTTGGTTCAAGTAGGTCTAAGGACCCAGAAAAGCAACAATGTGATATTTTAGTTCAGAATTATAAATTTAGTCAGAATTATGTGTCAATAATTTCTGGAATATTTTATATGTAGGATGATAATGTTTCATTGTGAATTGATTCGGGAGTAACAAGTCATGTATGTATATTTCTTCGATGATTTAATGATTTTCAACCAATTGAAGATGAATCTACACTGAAAACAGAAAATGTTGTAACTGAGCCAATTAAAGGACTAAAAAATGTTAAACTAGTAAGTACTTCTAGAAAATATGTATTACTAAATAATTTATTATATATTCCCACGATTCGAAAAAATCTATTATCTGTTGTTGTCTTAAATTATTGTGGTTTCAAACAAATTTATGAAAGTGAAAAGTATATCTTGTCAAAATATGGTGTATTTGTAGGCTTTTGATATTTATATAATAATATGTTAATGTTAAATATTAATTTTTTATTTCAATATAAATTTGTTTGCATGGATTCTTCTAGTACTTGTAGAAATTTGAATAAAACGGGATTATTGCAAGCTAAACTAGGACATGTACATTATAAAAGAATAAAAAACATATAAAAAATGAGTCTTATACCTCATGTTGATGTAAATAATGAGAAATGTAAGACTTACATGTTAACTAAGATAGCCAAAAAAACCTTTCAATAATGTTAACCGAGTTTTCAAAACATTGGAACTAGTACATAGTGATTTATGTGATTTTCATGCTACACCTTCGTTATGAAATAAAAAGTATGTTATCACTTTTATCAACGATGCCTATAGATATTGCTATATATATTTGTTACATGCGAAAAATGAAGCTCTTGATAAATTTTAAATATATAAAGAATAAGTAGAGTTATATAAAAATAATTTGGTTAAAAATTTACGTACGGATAGATGAGGTGAATAATACGATAAATTACATTTTTAGTCTACTAGTATAGTACATCAAACCATGACTCTTTATACACCGCACCAAAATGGTGGTAGAAAATAAAAATAGGACTTAAAAAAGAAATGGTTAATTCCACGTTATCTTGTTCAGGTTTGAGTCAATGATTTTAGGGTGAGGCTATGTTAGCAGCCTGCTACTTATTAAATAAAATTCCTTTTAAAAGGAATACGATATCCCATATGAGCTTTGGTATAAACAAAAATCCTCCAACATAGAGTTATCTGATATTAAGGAGTTATGGAGCAATTATAAGGCTCAATGAACCCAAAAGGAAAAACTTGGGTGAAATAGGTATATATTGTATCTTCATCGGGTATACTGAGTACTCCATTGCGTATAGGTTCCATATGTTAGAATCTAATGACTATGTGTCAATGAACATAATTAAAAAGTCAAGAGATGTAATATTTCATGAAGAATATATATATATATACCAAGACTAAGAGACATAATTCAAAACTCAATCACTCAATTCAAGATAAAGATGGACCGAGGGGTACTGTTTATGTACTGAAACCTTCTGAACCAAGGAGAAGCAATAGAGTTAGAAAAGCTAAGTCTTCTCGATCTGATTTTCAACTTTACTTGGTTGAAGGGTCAAGAGATAAGATGGATTATTAATATCAATATTGTTCTATTATTAAAGATGATCCATGAACCTTTAGTGAAGCTATGTAATCAAGAGATGATGCATTATGGAAAGAAGCTGTCTAAGACGAGATAAATTCTATTATGCATAATAATACACGAGAATTGGACTATTTACCTCATGGTTGTAAAGAATTTGGAAATATATGGATTTTTAAAAGAAAAATGAAAGTAGATGATAACATTAAAATGTATAAAGCAAGACTAGTTATCCAATATTTTATGCAAAGAGAAAAGATTGGCTTCTTTGATACATATGCTAATGTTTCTGAATTTCCACTATTAGATTATTGATAACACTTGTATCAGTATACAATATGGTAAATGAATGTGAAAACGACATTCTTGAATGATGATTTGGATGATGAGATTTATATGAAACAACCTAAAGGATTTACTATGCTTGGTTGTGAAAACAAGGTATGGAAGTTGATACAAGCACCAAAAAATTTGCCTTAAAAATTTGATAATGCGGTATTATCTAATGGTTTTATTTTTAATCAAGCACACAAATGTGTACATAGTATATTTGATGCTTCTAGTAAAAGAGTTATCATTTGTCTATATGTAGATGACATGTAGATATTTTGGTACTGGCCAAAATCAAGTTGATGAAACCAAAAAATTATGGTTATCTAGTTTTGAGAAGAAGGACTTGGGATAAGAAGAATTTGGGAGGGGAGCAGAGATGATTCTTAGTATAAGGATTAAGCAAAAGAACAATATTATATTGATTTCTCAATCACATTATATTGAGAAAATATTGAATAAATTTAATTTTAAATATTGTTATTGGGTTAGCACATCTATAGATCATAGTCTTAAGCTTCTACCTAATAAAGGTGTTGCAATATCTCAGCTTGAATACTCAATAGCCATTGGTTGTCTTATGTATGCCATTACTAGCAGTAGGTCAAATATTTCCTATGTTGTTGGAAATCTTAGTAGGTATACTAGTAATCCTAGTTCACATCATTGGCAAACTTTGAACCGAGTATTCAAGTAAAGAACAATAGAATTTGATTTGATTTATACATGATTTTCTTCGATTCTTGAAGGTTATTTGGATGCAACTTATATATCTAATATGGATTATCATTATTCCAAAACTGGATGGGTATTCATCTTGGAGGAGGTGCTATCTCATTGCCATCCAAGAAACGAACTTGTATTATTGATTCAACAATGAAATTTGAGTTTGTCATTAGCAGCAGCTAGTAAAAAATCCAAGTGGCTAAGCAATCCCATTATGTCCCAAACCAATATCACTTATATATATCAAGTGTGATAGTGAAACTGCCTTGGCCAATGTATATAGAAAAGTTTACAAAGGCACGTTTATACACTAAGGTGTTAGACATACGATGAACGTATTACACATGGTATTATATCATTGGATTTTGTCAAAATTAATACAATTTAGCCAAATGATTAAGTAGAGAACTTGTCAACAAGTCGGCTATTGAGATAAGATTAAATTCCATCTAAAATCTCTTATGTTGAGATACCCAATTTCCATATAATATGGAATTAAGTGCTGCATTCAATGTGAAAAAGTTAACATATAGAAATTGGAACACATTTGTGATCATTTAGCCGCTTCAAGAAGCTAGGATTTGACTTTGATATGCTTTAGAAGCAAAAGGACATAAGGCTAGTAATAACAGTGTCAAGTAAGAACATTTGAGAACGTAAATTTATGTGTATATTGTCTTCATGTATTCATTATGAATAGTAAATGTCCAATCCTTAGTGATACATTGACATTCAAATATTTGGAATGTTAATATACTAATACGAAATTCAATCGTCACGATATTTCATTTATGCATAAATTTGTTGTTTGTTATGATTTTGTTTTAGTTAATCAAATATTTGCATTAAAATGAAGGATAATTGTTAGATATTTAGTGTAATTGAACTAACTAGTCGACCAATGTAGTTATAATATTTTATCGAACAAGTCAGAAAGTGTAAAGTGCACACTTGCAAGAATATATTGCGAATTGCATGACTAATATGCAAATCATTTGAAATTTGAATTTTCTGATTTTGCCTATTTATTTTCAAAAATAAAATTCGGCCAATTAAAACTAGTTTTAAGAGTTTGGTTTTGTTGTTGGTCGAAAGAAAAAGATAGGTTAATGGTTCAAAATTAAAAAAAAATTATTTCATTCTCTTGTTCAAATGTAAAATAATTTGATTTTATCCGATTTAATTTTTAGAGAACCACTAAAATAATTTCAATCTGAAATTATTTTCTAACAAGACTTCAAGAGTTCTCGATGAATCAAACACTATTCCCAACACATTTAGAGAATATAATTTTATTAATTCTAACCAATTTTTTTATGAATTTTTTTAAACAAATCTTTTGAAAGTTTTATGCTCACTACACAACCGATCTCCACACTAGTATGATATAGTTCGTTTTGGACCAAAAAACCTGCAAAGTTTTACTTTTGACCAACTTCCAAAATAACTTATACAATTAAAATATGTGTTTACTTATATACCATTGATTTTTCTTATACTTAACCGGTATTATATGAGATTTTGGTCGCATCATACCCCAACCAATTTAGATTTGTATTGTATCCAAAATTTAGTTTGGATTCAATTTCCATCATATATTTATTACATTTTTAATGGCATTACCTGTATCACTCGTATGCTGAACTATTGTCCAATATATGCTCAATTTCCATCATATATAAACTAAATAGATATTATAAAAACAATAGTCTATATCTTACTTAACTTAAAAGACTCTACAATCTACACCTTCAAGTGGTTGTATAAATTAATTTGTTGGAGAAGCTCAAACATAATCATGTACAAACAAAACAACCATGAATATGTACAAGAAGACAACAATTACCCATTCGAAAATTTTGCTTGTTCAATGTGATTTATGATTCTATACAAGTAGGGTAGAAGAATATTCAAATGAAGTATGAATATAGTTTTTTCTTCATTATCGAACAAAATTAAGAAAAGAAAAAGAAAGAAGAAGATATAAGTAAAGGAATCAATAGACTTCAACATTCCATTGCTCTTGCTTCTTCAACTTTTTTCTGTATTCAATCCAGTCAATGCCTAGCACAAAGAGACATACGTTTATAGTAGTTATAGGTATATAAAAGTTACGAGCCCGGTCCTTAACCATACTACGTTTGAAGATATAACTTTCGTCTCCGAACGTGCAATTGTTTAGAAACGGCGATAACTCAGATACTAAATTTTTGTTTCGCGAGTTTTTTTGCCAATAATATTAAATTCAAATAGTAGTGAGACGAAAAATCTATTGTTTAAGTTGTCGTGTAACCGTTCTTAAAAAACCACACGTGCGAAAGACTAAACAAGCAAAGTTTTAAAACATGAGATAGTAGTAGGATACAAAAGTGAACGAATGAGACTATATTTTGATACAATCGCGAAACACGAAAAAACTAGTGGTGATTTTTAGCAAGTTGAAATCAACCTCAGTTTGTAATCGGGAGACGAGTAGGTAATGTTTTAAAGTTGAACTCGAATATCTTATAATCAAAATTTTAAATGTACATAGTCCATTAACTATCTATTTTCTAGAAATATAGTTCATCGACTAAAAATCGTCCGTTCCTGGTTCATCAACTATCTATTTTCGATAAATTTAATCTCTCGCACGTGTTGATTTAGAGAAATGAACAATAAAAAAATTAACTTTATCGAAAATAAATAGACAAAAAACTACGACGGGCGATTCTTTACGAAAAGACTATATGTCAAAGCCTATACTCGAGATTCAAATTTATATAAATCGATAAAATTGTAATAGAACATTTACCTTCTTTAGCAGCCAAAGGTGTCATGATCTCATCAATTCCTTTCTCCATCCCTTTAAGCCCACACATATAAACATAAGTGTTATCTTTCTTCAGTAATTCCCACAACTCATCTGCATATTCTGCCATTCTTGTTTGAATGTACATTTTTTCACCCTTCTCATTATTTTGTTCTCTGCTTATTGCGTAGTCCACCCTAAAATTCTCCGGTGCCTTCTCTTTCATTTTCGAAAACTCCTGTTTTTCATTTAAAAAAAAAAGCCATGTTCAGTCCGTTCTGCTGAACGTAGCTCAATTCCGAGCTGACCAAATAAATGTTGTTTCATGTTTTAAGTACTAGAAAAACTTACTTCCTGGTATAGCAACGAGCTAGAAGTAGGAACACCCAAGAAGAGCCAAGCCAACCCATTAAACTGCATCATCAATACATAAGCATTACTGGTTGAGAACATAACAAAGATGGTTGTTTTTACTTCAATGTCGTTAGGGTGACGATTAAAGTCCAACATCCCACGATGGTTAGACATAGAAATGATCGATAGTATATAAGTAAGAACATATCTCAACTAGTATGAAGATTTTTTGAAAGTGGACCAAAAGCAAAGTCGTGCAGGTTAGTGGACCTGAAGACGTGGAATATGTTGTATCCATGTTCCTAGAAAATGGTATTAGAGCTAGAACCATACAGAACGCGTGGATGAAATTCTCAACCAGTTATAATAGCAGATGTTTATACCTTGTAGTCCTCATAATTCTCGAAGAACATTTTCCACAAGAACGAACGAAAAGGAGCAATTCCTGTTCCCGTCGCGAGCTACAACATATAAAAACACTAATGTTAAGGAACTATAACAAATTTCATCAAGTGTAACATGAACATTAGTGGTGTGGAAACAGACCATAATGACAGTAGCATTTGGATCTTTAGGCATAAGCATTTCTTTTCCGACAGGTCCTGTAATTTTCACATCAGCCCCGGGTGGCAAGTCACCTAAATTTTAAGTAAACTTCGAGTTAAACTACTCTTCAACCGCAAAATCGTCAGCCCAAAAACATTCCACGACATACGAAATTACGAAATCTTACACAAAAAGTTGGAGCAAACTCCTTTAATTTCTTCTCCTTGATCATTGGTGTAAACCAGTCTTTTAACACACAATGAAACCTGCACATGTTCAGAAAATGATAAGAAAATGTACCACAAAATAAAAAGAATGTTACATAGAGTCAATTTTATTTACAGTTTCGGAGTTGCCGAAATCTCCAAGAGCACTACTAGCAATAGAGTAGAGTCTAAGTTTGTGAGGCTTTCCATTTTTGTCTACACCATCTGCTATTATACCAATGGACTGTCCTTCTCTGTATGGAACTTCTCCTGTTGTAATATTGAACATAAATTGTTATCGAGTGAACGAGTTCGATACTTGAATAAATTTGTAATGAAAACGTAAAATCGGACCTTCGGTACTGAAAACCATGTGCCATGTTTCTCCAGGAGCATCATCGGCAGTGATTTTAGTGTTGAGCAGACATTTTCCGGTGTAAGGGTCTTTAGGCTTGTACTTATTGACAGTAACACCTTCTTCGTTTTTCTTCGAAATTTTCTCTTTCTTTACTGGTTCTTCGACTTTTACGTCTGCTCGAATACTACCTACTCTTGTACCAACACTCGCGTTGTTTCTTGAGTACAAATAACCCTGTAAAGCTCGAAAAATAAACAGTTTATGGTCTTATAATTCAATATGTTTACATGCCTGATTGTCATTACCATTTTTTTATATAGTTTTTTTACTTCAAAACTGTTAGCAAAAGTTGAGACAAATTAGTCATTTGATTTCAAAATGTCAAGAAGTATTTACATGCCTGAGAGCTAACCATAGTTCTAGCCCATGTAATTCAATAGTACAATGTTCTATGGTTTTTAGTTCTAAAAGTTGGCACATTTTTGTTTTTGGGCCAAGCTATAATGAAATCTCCAATCCGATTTTTTGAGTCTATCAATACCGAATCTGGTTTTTAGATCTAACAAAATCCGGTCTCATTATAACTTTCTGTTCTAACAAAATTGTGTTTCAATTCCACTTTTTCGGAAACTTATCAACCAATTTCAGTAATCAACTACAACTACTCTAAATATTTTGATGAAAATGTATCCAACCACGTAGCCTAGAATGATCACTCTATTGTACCACTTCTAAAATTTGTTTCAAAATTTCAAAATTTTGAATGTAAAACACAAAAATGAATAGCTCCATTCTTAAACATAACAAAAACATTCTTCTAACAATTCCAAAAAGCAACACACAAGTATTAAAGATACAGTTTTTAAAAAAGAGAATGAGATAATGTACCGGATTGAATCGGATTCTTTGAGGGTTGATGACATTGGTTCTAGGTGAAAGATAAGATGGGTTTGAAGATGGAAGAGTGACAGCAGCATTCACAGTGGCTGCCATTGTTGCTAAGACAGAGAAGTTTATGTCTGGTAATAGTGAGAGAAAAGATAGAGGATTAAATAATGAGGTTTGGGTGGAGGATATTGTACAAGTATTTCCATGGTAGTTTTAGTGGTTATGGTTCATTTTGAAACTCACTAGATAGAGATTTCTTTGAAGATGATCTTTTTATAATACAAGTTCTAGTTTAAAACAAAAATATTTGTTGATAGAAAAGAATCTAAATTTTAATATTAAAATTGACTGCATAAAAGTACGTAGCATTGTTGTTAATTTATTAAATGATGATGCATATAAAAAGTAAAATTTTAAATATTTATTAAAATATGTGAGATTATAAAATATTGTTAAAATAATTTTATTTATTTATTATATTTATATGTTAATTCATTTTCAAATTGAGTGACGAATAAAACAATGAAACTGCTCTAACATCTTGATTAACATGTTCTTTTGAAATATTTTGTTTAAAAATTAATTAGCAAATATATTTGGTATATGATTTAATATTTTGTTGTACATGCTCTAATATAAAAATGCGGGGATATATCATTTAAGTTTAGATTCCGTTTTCATCCATTTAGAAGAAAAATTTACTATTAGTGTGAGGTATCTATTACTTGGACTAAGAAATATAAAATAAAAAAGATCAATGGAATACATATAATAAAAACTTGAAGAATAATCAGAAAAATATTTGTAATAATTCCGTAGAGAATTTTACGATTGTTATTTCTGTTCTTATTATTCACTATATTCATATATTATTTATATAAGGGTCGTTTATCCAATATTTTATGGCTTTCCAGGTTGTTTACCAGAATATAGTATGTATAGTATGTCTTTGCAGCTGCAGCTAGGGGGTCAAATGGTTTTGGAACTGTGGGTAAAAACTGGAGAACTGTTAGTAAACCAACTGGTAGTCTGTGAAACTGGCCCGTTAAAACTGCAATCGCCAGAACTGCAAACCGGTAGAACTGTTTAACCGTTGGAACCGTATAAGCAGTAACCCGCCAGAATTACAAACCGGTAGAACTGCAAACCGCCAGACCGTCAAACCGCCAGACATGTTTAAATATTATAAGTGTTTTAATTATTTTATAACCAAAATCATATCTTAAGTTATATTTAATTATTTTTGAGATAATGTATATGATTATAGAATTATTATTACATTTTTTGTTAGTATTAATTTGTTTTGGTTATTAATATTTTAAGTGTTGTAATTATTATATAAACTAAAATTTTAAATATTATTCATGTTATTATTATATTTTTATTATTATTATTATTATTATTATTATTATTATTATTATTATTATTATTATTATTATTATTATGTCTTGGGATCCAATATTAGTAGTGTTGATATTATGTTATAAACCAAAACTATATCTTATCCGGTTAAAATATTACAAATTTTATGGTTATAATTTTAATATTATATTTTGAATATTATTATTATGATTTGGTTATAAATATTACAAGTGTTATTTATTATTTTTTAAACCAAAATCATATTTTATCATGGTAAAAGATTACAAGTTATATTATTATAATTTTAATATTACATTTTGAATATTATTATTTGATTTGGTTATAAATATTACAAGTGTTATTTATTATTTTTTAAACCAAAATCATATTTTATCATGGTAAAAGATTACAAGTTATATTGTTATAATTTTAATATTACATTTTGAATATTATTATTGGGGTAAAAACCCTGTCAAGTCACTGAACTATGACACATGTTGCATTCGTGCCACTATTTTTCAAGTGTCCCCAATAATGAGTAATCTGTGTTTCAGATAGTTGCATTCTTGCCACCGGCGCGTGCAACAGCACAGAATGCTGACACGTGGCACCCCCAATGTACACAACTCTGTTGCATATACGGTCACTGTTATTTCTCTTCCAGAAATACCCTCATTTAGTTTGACCCCCTTCCATTTAACCTTTTTACTTTTTTACTCTAACGATTTACTGTCCCTTTTTAATTTTTTACTGCCTCTTTTAATTTTTTATCCATACTAATGTATTAACCCACTGTGAAACCCATTTTCCCACTGTTAAACCTTCGATTTCATCAACCCGAAAGGAAACCCCAAAACGAACAACACCACTATCACACACGAAATAAAAACGGAAACCAAAAATCACTATCTCTATTGATGTACATTGTGATCATCATGGCTTCACCAAGATCAGACCTCAAATCTGCCACGGCAATAACCGTCCAAACGTCATCCCCTCGATTCCTACCGTCCACACCCACCGCCGGCGCCAACCGAAAGATCAGAATCGTTGTTGATCTCAGCGACGAGAGTGCTTTCGCCGTCAGATGGGCGGTAGAAAACTACCTCCGTCGTGGAGACGTCGTTGTGCTCGTCCACGTCAGGACGACAGATATCCTATACGGCGCCGACTGGGAAGCCATCGATTTGTCGCCGCGGTGGGATCCCGAAGGCAGCAAGGAGGCTAAAAGAAAGCTAGAAATCGATTTCGATAGTTTTACGCACTCGAAAACGGAGGAGATTGCGCAACCATTGGTGGCGGCGCTGATTCCATTTAAGATCCATATCGTGAAGGATCATGATATGAAAGAGAGGTTGTGTTTGGAGGTGAAGAGGTTAGGGTTAAGTACTTTGATTGTTGGAAGTAGAGGCTTTTGGGCGGTAAAACGGAGTAATAGTAAAGGGAGATTAGGTAGCGTGAGTGATTACTCCGTTCGTCACTGTGTATGTCCGGTTGTAGTTGTTAGGTTCTCCAAAGAGACCGACGGTGGGCGTAAAGGTAGTGAGACTGGTGGTGCAAATACTAATTCGCTGGTTGTAGTGGCGAAGGCGGAGAAGAATAAGAAACTGGAGTTTAATGATGCAGCTCACAAACAAACACGTCTGGTTTCAAGTTAAATTTCGATATTTACTTGTTTAGTACGAAAGAACTTCTTTCTTTAATTTTCATTGCTGACTTTTATGAGTAGGTTTGGTTGATGAATTAATTAGAAAGTTCTTGCTTCAATTTATGTGCTGGGTTTATGATTTGTGCTTGATGTATTAGCCCACATTCGCAAAACCCTAAATTAGATGGTTGTTTTGATGTACATGAGGAGGATGACATTGTTAGGGGTTTGTAGAAGATGGTTGGGTGAAGAAGGAAATTAGGGTATTACAGAATTGTTGAAGGAGTCTATGGCGAAGCTTCGAAATTAAGGTTTTAAAGCAAGTGAAGAAGATATATTGGGTAAATGATGGGCAAATGGGTTTAATAGTGGCCATATGGGTTGAGCAGTGGGCAAATGGGTTTCACAGTGGGTTAATACATTAGTATGGGTAAAAAATTAAAAGAGGCAGTAAAAAATTAAAAAGGGACAGTAAATCGTTAGAGTAAAAAAGTAAAAAGGTTAAATGGAAGGGGGTCAAACTGAATGGGGGTATTTCTGGAAGAGAAATAATAGTAACCGTATATGCAACAGAGTTGTGTACATTGGGGGTGCCACGTGTCAGTATTGTGTGCTTTTGCACGCGCCAGTGACAAGAATGCAACTATCTGAAACACAGATGACTTGTTTTGGGGACACTTGAAAGGTAGTGGCACGAATGCAACATGTGTTATAGTCCAGTGACTTGACAGAGTTTTTAACCATTATTATTATGATTTGGTTTTAAATATTACAAGTGTTGTTATTATTATTATTTTAATAAAAATGTTATCTTATAATTATTTGATAGTACAATTGTTCTTATTATAATAAAAGATATTTTTTTTGTTTATTTAGCCGTTCAGAGTTTATACTCTTGCGGGAAGGAGTTGTACAAATGATTTCAAATTAAAATATAAAATCTAAAATACTTTTTTTTAGTCTTTTGTCGCTAGCCACTTTTTTTAGACGCAACACTTTCTCAACAGTAACTGCAATTTATAAAAAATCTGCGAAAACTTCTCCTCGAGTCTCACGATTAACCTTACTTAACGCAGCAGCAATCAAATCGACCATCTTCGTCTTCGTACTAAGACTTTGTTTAGGAACAACGGTCTTACTCTTAATTATAGTCGGGTGTTTGACACTTCGTGTCACCTTGTCGACCATTTTGGAACTAAAAGTTTATTTGGCGGTCTTACTCAAAGTTGTAGGTGTAGTGGCAGGTTTGACGCTTTGTGTCTCCTTATTGACCATCTTGGAACTAAAAGTTTGTTTGACAGTCTTACTCATATTCGTAGGTGCAGTGGCAGATTTGACGCGTCGTGTGATCGGATCCCTCTCGGGTGGAGGAGACATCATAAAGGAAGAAAATTCCGAAAAATCAGTTTTCTTGGTTGCTTGTCCTAACCTGTTGAAGCCATAAAACGCCATTGGGAATTTGGGATCATCAGAAATAACAACTAATAAAAACAAATAACAATTATTTTTCGAAAAAAATTTGAACTATTTCGAACGTAGAACTACAATATGTAAAATAAGAAAGTAGAGTTTTATAGAAATTCTAGAACTAGTAGAGAGATTTAGAGAGATGTAGAGTAGATTTAGAGAGTGTGTGAGTTTTAAGTTGGGGTCTCCTCTATTTATAGGGGAGACCCATAAAAAAAATTCAAAAATTTCGGAAAAAAAATAGTCCGGACGAATTGTTTGGAGGTCTGGACTGCAAATTCGGATCATCCGGACTCGGCTACGACTAGATGCTCAAACTAGCCGTAAGATAGTCCGTGGCATCCGGACAATTGTCCGGATGCCACGGATACGTAAGCAATGACGTCATCCAACGGTTATTTCTTTTTAAAAAAAATTCTATAAATATGGAATTTGAACTATTTAAAAAAAAATTAAAACTCTATATATAAGAAATTCGAACTATTATTATTTTTTAAAAAACTCTATAAATAGGGATTTCGAACTATTATTCTAAAAAAAATAAAACTCTATAAATAGGGAATTCGAACTATTAGTTTTTTAAAAATAAAATTAAAATTCTAACTAGGGAATTCGAACTATTATTTAAAAAATAATTAAAACTCTATAAATAGGGAATTCGAAATATTATTTTAAAAAACCTCTATATAATTCTAACTATTTAAAAAAAATTAAAACTCTATAAATAGGAATTCAAACTATTATTTTTATTAAAAGTTATTTAAATCTCTTTCAATTTCAATTTTTTATTTTTTTATTCAAAGGAAATTTATGTCTATGCATATACTTAACAATTTTAAAAACTTTAAATTTATACTTCAAATATTGAATAGTTTGAAAAAAATAGCCGTAAACTATTTAAATCCTATAAACATATACACTTCAAACTTGAAAAATCTAATGAACTACCTAATAATTTAAAATCATAATACAATTATATGTCTAATAGGTACATATTATTTAATATGTACCTAATATTAAATAAAATATCTTAAATATCTAAATATAATCAAACAATATACAAATCATATTACAATTATATTGTTTACGATATCTTGTTTAAGACAATCAAATTATTAGTTTTATAATCGTAAATATATTTCTACTAATATTGAAATTTATAATCAAAATACAATTAGATGTATATATTTTATTTAATATATATCTAATATTAAATAAAATATCTTTAAAATATAAATATAATCAAACATATCAAAATCATATTATAATTATATTTTTTAGAATATAATTGCCTTTATTATAGAATTTCGATTAAAATGATATAGTATTTAAATTAAAATACAATAAATAGCATAATTATCTCATTTATATTGTACATATCTCAATTATTAAAATTAGATTCAATTAACACTTACAATTTAATTTTAAATAATATTATAAAATACTTTGATAAACGGTGCCTAAATGGTTTTTCTGGTGGATAAATTGCTGGGTAACCTGCGAAACTGGCCCGTTATACCTGGAAACCGGCAGAACTGCATAAGCAGTAACCCGTCAGAACTGCAAACCGCGTGAAATTTTTAAATGGTTCTGACGGTTTGCGGTTTGAACCGTTTGACACCCCTAGCTGCAGCGAAGTACAATGTCAAATGCTTTATCTGTACAGTATGAGACACAAGTTCATACTTGTCAAGCGTGACGTCCACATTGTCAGTGGCGAGGGAGGATAAGAATCTTAGTTGTGATGTGGACTTATCAAATGGCCTAAGTGGCTTGGTTTTTTTAATGAGGGGCGCTAGTGCGCATTAGTGCTAGCTTAGCCTTTGCGCAAGCTTAAATTACCTAACACTAGCTAGCCGGGAGCGCCCTTATGTACGAACATGACCCGTTGCAGACTTAAGAATTGGCCAAATTCTTGTGGTCGAGCTCGATGGATGCGACCACGTCATATTATAGACTTAACCATTGGACGTCATTGTGGTTGCACTCGATGAGCACGATCATGGCAAACTATGGACTTGGTCATTGGGCAAGTCCTTCTGGTCGCGCTCGATGGATGCGAGTAATACATGTTATGAACTTGGTCATTAACCAAGTCATTGTGGTTGCGCTTGATATACGTGACCAAGGCAGGTTATGGACTTGGCCATTGGCCAAGTCCTTGTCGCCCAAGACATGCTATGGACTTGGCCATTGGCCAAGTCCTTGTCGCCCAATACATGCTATGGACTTTGCCATTGGCCAAGTCCTTGTCGCCCAAGACATGCTATGGACTTGGTCGTTGACCAAGTCCTTATGGTCGCGCTCAATGGGTGCGACTACGACATGCTATGGACTTGGTTATTAGCCAAGTTTTTTGGTCGCGACCATGACATGATATGGATTTTGCCATTGGCCAAGTTTTTGTAGTTTCACTCGATGGACGCGATCATGGCATCTTATGGATATGGAAAATGAGGCCCATCTTTTTGGTAGCATAATTGATTTGTATCTATAGGATTTAGTCAATTTTAATTACTTAGGATTTATTTGTACCGTATCAGTATCTCATCCCCACTCTATTGATTGATGTTGAGCTAGTGAGTGTTTCCATTGCTGGCTTTGTCTTCCTCACCAAAATCGATAATTTGTACCGTATTTGTACCGTACCGTATCTTTATTATTACTTTATATTTTTTTAGTTACTAGTTTTTTTACCTTTTTTTTCACTACATATCACTTGGAGAACGATTATTTGATTCTATAAATGGTTTTCCATTTCATTATTTTATTTTTTACTTTTTACAGAGCACCTCTCGCTCAAAATTTACATTTTCTCTTTAGATTTTAACTTCTTCTTATATAATTCGAGCTTTAATTTTGATGGAGTCGAGATTTTTGGTGGTGTGTGGCTAGTTGCGCACGTCTTGTCCTTTTTTGGTAAGGGATTTTTCCTTTAATCTTTGAGTTTATTTTGTTCATGGCATATGAGGTTGAGGAGTGAGGGCCTTATTCGAGTGGTGTCGCAGTTGAGGCTGAGGGATAAAGTGATGCCACCCTCAGTTAGTCTAGTTTTGACTATGGGACGACCCTCTCTAGAGAGTAACCAGATCCTCCCGACAACCTCTATACTTGTGTTCCCATTGGGGAGTGTATTCCTCTGTCCTCCGATAAATAGGGTTTTGCTTAGGGTGGTGACGACTATTACACTTCTACCTTTACCATGCGATGATTGATATGATCTGTTATCAAAATGAAATTCATGAGAAGATAGAAATTTCACATTTAATTCCTGTAAGACTCCACTTGATGTTCGCCCCAATCCTTCGGTTTTAGCCTCCGACTCTCATTGGACCATTTAATTCTGATTACTTGGCTAGGCTAACATTACGCCGGCCTAACTGCAAGATAATGGATGGTGCATAATTGTCGATTTTCAAGTGTTACGTGGCCTTAAAAGGATCTTTCATACTATTCAATTATTTATCTCATTTTATTACCTCAAGCAAATAACCCAATCCCCGTTCTGAACATATGGATAAAGTTCATATAGTGTTGAGGGGTTTGCCTCAGTCTAACAAGAAATGAAGGATTTGTTTTTTCTTCATAAGTGGGTTTGGTCGTGTACCTCTCAGTCCTCTCGTGGCTTTGTTTTGTGAACTTTACTCAGAGTGATATGCATCGATTATATGCCTTTAGTCTCGTACTTGTTTTTTTATTGTCTTTAATATCATATTGTTATCCTTTGTAGCTAAACGTGACAAGGATCTTTGGTAGAAGGGTATTTATTGGCGCTACTTTCTTTATTGTCTCACCACACTCGAAAGCTACAACTTTGATCTAGCTGAGCTACATCATCACTTGCAGATATCTGACAACTCAAAAACTTCATCAAGTCTTATATTTCGAGCGAGGTGCCCTCCATGTCAAGCATTCAAGCAAAACTCATACAAAGACTCAACCAGCCTTCCAATGGCCTTAGATTTGGTCGATTCTACGACTTCAAATCTCTCGAGCACAAGCGACCCTATTGCGAAAAAGTGCCTAAAAACTATGAGAACCATCACGGGATTTGTTTGGAGGAGCTTCATCATCTTGTTCATGCTCTCAAAATCCCACATAGGGTTCATCCACCACATGGTGATGTCGTTGTTGTTGGCGATCAGATTGATACCCGTTTTCAGATCTTGGAGAATGGTAAATTGTATTATGGCAAGGGGTTGGAGACGACAAGAACAATGTCAAAAATCTACAAGGCTCTGTATACTTTTAGGTGGATACAAGATGGATTGGTATTGGCTTTGGCTATCTCGGATGAGTACTTTACTAATCATAAGGATGTTGACTTTGTGGGGGAGGTTCTATCCTGATGTGATTCCTTGCTTTGTCAGTCAGAAGGCCATTTGATTGAAAAAGAATACAACTTGAGTAGAAAAGGTTAACAAGTCGTACTGCGTGAGGGTCAAGAAGCTGAAGGCCAAACTGATCAAGAAGAAGGTTGCCCATATGGCTAGTGTCGATGGGATAAACCAACTCAAAATACCGATGGAGACTCGGGCTGAGGAAGCTGAGAGGAAGCACAAACATGAAACGTGGCTGAGTTTCTATGAAAGTGTTGAAAACTATCATACTCTAAATCTTGAGCCCCATCTTGATAAACTTATGAGTGTCAATTTGTTGATTGATACTAATCTTTCACTTGCTTCTCCAACTAGGTTTTCTGATATTAATAATTGGTACCAAGCAAACAATTTGGTACCATTTGACATTAAGACTTGTACTAAATAAGAAATTCACCAGATGAGTGACTTGCGAAGATCTTGGAGGGATTCGAATTAGCCTAATATTGAGGATAATAAATTCGGTACCAAACAACAGGTAGCTGAGCTGGAGGCTCAAATTATAGAGGATTGTCCCTTGTTAAGTATTTTATTTACTCAAAATTAGTAGGGTTCTTTACTTTTTTTTCAAAGTAATTCTAAGGGTATAATTGTTCTTCTTGTTTATATAGAAGACATAATTATTATTCGTTCAAACAAAAAGGGCATAATTGTGACAATAAATTTCTTAAATTCATCTTTTCAAAAGAACGGTCATGTACAAATGATTTATATCGTAGGGTTATAGATGTATAAAGATAATGTATATGAAGCTTCAATTTCTTAGTTGCTTGTCACTAACTTTTCTTTGACATAATTTCCCGATGTTGCTTTCCAATATTACATACTTCACACACTTTCGTTACCTCTTTCATTTGAGGTAATCTATTTACCATTTGCTTTTCTTGCATAGTCTTGATGTATGTGTTGCTCAAATTCCCATAGCATTTGTGCCATAAACCCGATGACTTATCCTCTTCTACTTTCAGACATCTATTTAGACCATATATTCTAATTGCATATATAGTGAACATAAAATTTATTGTCATTGTAGAGTTTATAATCAAACCTTTACAAGGATGGTAGATTTTGTATGCTCCGTGGTCGATCAAAATTGTTAAACCCTTTTCTTGAAGTTTCCCAACACTCAGTAGATTATTAGCCAATTTTGGAACAAAAAACACATATTTTAATATTTGGGTCAGCCCTTAAACTTCAAACTGCACATTTTTCCCCTCACCTTCATTTGTGAGCTATTCTCTAGTTTTATTCCATGTCTAAAGTTTTCATTGAGCTCAACAAACTAATATTTTTACATGTCATATGATTTGAGCAACCGGAATCGATAAACCAAGTACCCTTATCTTCAACCTCTTTGATATTCATATGAGCCATTGGAAGTAATTCTTCTTCTTCATCGAACTTGACGTAGTTTGCTCTTTTTTCTCCATTTAGGCACTCGTATTGATAGTGTCCTAGCTTGTGACACCTGAATATGTGAGCTCTGTTAATAGTCCATCATCTTCACATTTTCCTTTGTCTCTCGAGAAATTACTTCCCTCTCTTCCAAAAGTACTATTTCCACTTTCTTATCCATAGATGCAATCACCCTCAACTTTCAGTACTTGTTTTTCAGAGATCTTGCATGGTAGCTTCTGTTCATGAATAAATAATGAGCTTTGCAACTCATCGACAAACCAAGTACCCTTATCTTCAACCTCTTTGATATTCATATGAGCCATTGGAAGTAATTCTTCTTCTTCATCGAACTTGACGTAGTTTGCTCTTTTTTCTCCATTTAGGCACTCGTATTGATAGTGTCCTAGCTTGTGACACCTGAATATGTGAGCTCTGTTAATAGTCCATCATCTTCACATTTTCCTTTGTCTCTCGAGAAATTACTTCCCTCTCTTCCAAAAGTACTATTTCCACTTTCTTATCCATAGATGCAATCACCCTCAACTTTCAGTACTTGTTTTTCAGAGATCTTGCATGGTAGCTTCTGTTCATGAATAAATAATGAGCTTTGCAACTCATCGACTGACATTTGATCAATATCTTTTAACTCTTCAACTGAGCACACAATATAATTAAAATCGTTTGTCATCGTGCGCATGATTTTCTTAACAATAATTACATCTTCAAGGTCTTATCCACAGTTTCTCATGTCATTTGCTATGACCATGACTCTTCCAAAATATCTGTCATTGTCCCACCCCTCTTTATCTATTCTATTTCAAACAATCTTTGAAGCCTCTAGAGTTGAGCACGCTTCACTCTTTTATTAATATGATACTTGGTCTTCATTTCTTCTTAAAGCTGTTTGAATGTCTGATTTTGAGTAATGGTCTTCAAAACACTTTTGTCGATGGACTGCAACAGATAATTCTTTGCCTTCAAATCTTTAAGCCTGGATTCATCCAACATCTTTTGTTCCACCATCTTTAACACTTCACTTTCTCTAGGTTGTTTGTGACCTGGTTGAATCACACACCATTACTCTTTTGACCATAAGAGATTCTCCATGAGTAAACTCCAGTGATCATAATCTCCATCAAATTTGGGCACACATGGGGCACTGAAATTGTTCAAATCATATGCCATTTTCACACTTTCTTCACTCTCGTTTCACATTTTTTCACTATTGTTTCACTCTTTATCTTTTTTTAGAATGAATAAACTCAATGTATTTAACAGAAGCACACAATGGCTTTAAATAGCATACACAAAGCGTTTCATATTCTAGCCAATAAATGATAGTTTTTATTGACCGGAATAGTAATAGATAAAATACTAGTTCATATAACGTCTAAAATACTAATTCATATAACTTATAATTATTAAATAAGATAATTAAATCAATTAATAATTAAATAAATTTCAGCAAATCCCCTCCGTTAAAGCAACCAGTTTAATTTTCTAGTGCTTGCACTCCAAGTGATTTCCAACACTTAACAAGCGTCTCCAGTTTCATTGCCTTTGTTATTATAGCTGCAACTTGTACCTCCGTTCCACAATAAACCAGCTTCACAACTTTTTGATTTGTAATATCTCGTAGATAATGATACCTTACATCGATATGCTTCGTGCGCCTATGCATCACTGGATTCTTCGAGAGTTTAACTGAAGAAATGTTGTTGCAATAGATTTCCAGACACTCAGATTGTTCAGATGTGATTTGTTCCATAATTTCTTTGAGCCAAACACAATGACAAACACAAGGTGTTACAATTATGTACTCTGCTTTGGTTGTGGACAAAGTAACTACCTCTTGTTTTCTTGAACTTTAGCATATTGCAGCTTCATTGAACATAAAAACATAACCTGAAGTGATTTTTCTATCATCAATATCACCAACAAAATCAATGTCTGTGTATGATTTCACTTTCATCTCTGTTCTTCTCTTATAAAAAATTCCAAACTCCATTGTACCTTTTAAGTATTCCAGAACTCTCTTAGCTGCTTGCATATGTCCCTCCATTGGTTTGGCCATGTACTGAGACAATAAGCAGACCACACACATCATGTCAGGTCTTGTAACTGTGAGGTACATTAGACAACCCACCAACTTCTTGTATAAATAACACCGAATTATTTTCCAGCTCCTTTCTTTGAGAGTTTATGGCCTCAGACAATGATATTTTTTACTAAATTACAGCCTGCCATGTCAAACATTTCGAGCACCTCATGAGCATATTTTTTTATGTCTTAAGTGAATCCCATACTGGCTTTGATGAATTTCAACACCAAGAAAGAACCTTATCAAACCAAGATCAGTCATCTCAAATTCTCATGTCATTGACAACTTAAACTCTTCAATTAATTGTTCATTATTTCCAGTTAAAATTAAATCATTTACATAGAGAATTATCATGATATACTTCACTACTTCCCTCTTAATGAACAAAGTGTTATCATGACTACTTCTTTCAATTCCTTCTTGCTTGAAATACCTCTCTACCTGATAATACCACGCTCGAGGAGCTTGCTTCAAACCATACAAAGCTTTCTTGAGTCGATATATTTTATCTTCTTCACCTTTTTGAAAAAACCCTATGGTTGATCCACATACACCACTTCCTTCAATTTGTCATTGAAGAAGGAACTTTTTACATCTAATTGATATACTTTCCAACTTTTATGTTCAGCAACATCCAATAAAATTCTGATTGTATCCCATCTTGCAATTGGTGCAAAGACTTCATTATAGTCAATGCATTCTTCTTGTGCATATCCTTTCACCACCACTACTGATTTGTATTTATACACCTCCCCATATTTATTTAATTTAGTCTTAAAAACTCATTTAACCCCGATTTTCTTTGCATTAGCAGGGATAGTTATAAGTTCTCATGTGTTGTTTTTCTCAATGGTTTATATTTCACATTTCATTTCTTCAATCCACTTTGTTTCTTTGACAGCTTCTTTAAAACGCATCGGATCAGCATGAGACATAAATAGTGCCAATGTCATTTGTACTTCAGCCTCTTCATCTGAAATCCTTTCTCCACTTTCATAACCTTGCATCCATATCCGTGCTCTATGATTTATTTTCTGATTTGTTTCAGGTTGAGGTGACATGACATTATTTTCACCAATGACATATTCATCAATAGCTTTGATCTCTTCATCATTATCC